>CM068368.1:794883923-796083923 GCA_034769895.1 Magicicada septendecula
TTACCAAACTGAGGCATTGGTTTATGTTTAAAATATAATATGAAACTGAGTAAATAATTTCAATCACAACGGCAGTATATTAAATGTTCTTGTGTCTAATTACATACCAGAAGGAAATAATGAAAAGTAATTAATAACTAGTGGAGCAGAACTGCAAAGCCGCCATCTTCTTGGGGTATAAGACTCCATTTTGATTTTATATTTTGTAACGTTGATCACGATACTTGAGAAATATTAAAACTAGAGTTTTGTTGTATATACATGTTGTGAAAATCTTTATTTCGACAATCCCAACTGTTTCTGTTTCTCGCTTAACGATACCTGGACCCAGATAAGAAAATTAATGTTGGTTATAGAGCCACGTGGCAAACCGGATGTATAGTGAACCATGCGGTAAGTGCCAAATACCAATTTATTATGAATAAATTAATTGTAAACTAGTACGTAAATCAACAATGGCGCCCGAACAGGGACTTTATATAAAAATTATTTTTTTATATAAATAAGCCAGAGTACAGAAACAGAGTGGGTATATAATGGTATATAACTAGGCTGGCCATACGTCCCGTTTTGAACGGAATGGTCCCGTTTTCGTGAGGTTTTAAAAGCGTCCCATCGGTTTGCCTGTTTGTCCCGTTTTTTCGGATTTTCCCCACTTCAAGAAACTTTTTACGTTAAAATACATGATTTAGTGCTTCAAATAACAGTGGTGAAATAAATAGCGTTGTTAAATTCAATAACAATAATACAGTATTTGTATTCTGCTTGATGCAGACAAAAATAGCTCAGTTCATCACTTGTCGGTCTTCGCCGCCGTCAGTTGTTTGTTGCCATTCGTCAGGTACACAAGTGCTACACCGACCATTACAGCCCTAAGTTAGTGAAAGTGAAGTTGTGTGTGTTTGATTTATATCCGAACAAAGTACAAATGTAAATCACAGAATAGTGATTAATTCTTCAATGGAAAAGTTTTGCAGAAATATTTACAAAAACTTCAGTTAATTTTAAGTGAAGTGGGATTGTTTTGAGGTTATTTTAGTATATGTTTAGATTGTTACTAATGGCCAAATCACAGAAACGTTCCTGCGTATTTAATGAAGACCTTCAAAGGGAATTTAAATTTATTAAAACGCACCCATCAACTTCAGACAAATCACGTGTTCTTTGCAAGACATGTGGGGTCCATTTCTCTGTTGCACATGGAGGAAGAAGTGACACTGCACAACACACCAGATCTCAGAAACATAAAGACGCTGAAAAATCCAAGAGTAGTTCATCCAATCTGGAAACTTTTTTTACAAAGAAGGAAGATAATGATAAAGTGTCAGCCCAAGAAGGGTTATTTGCTTACCACTCTATTGCACACGGGGATAGTTTTAGATCAAATAATTGCTTACCTAAACTTATAAAAAAACTGTATGAGCCTAAATACTCTTCAGGCAAAACTAAAAGTGAAGCGATTGTGTGTAGTGTTTTGGCACCATTTTCCTTAAGTGAAGTGGAAGCGGACTTAAAACAATGCAGTAGCGTCTCTTTAAGTTTAGATGCATCTAATAGGAAGGCAGAAAAATTATTTCCCATTCTGGTCCGCTACTTTTTACCGCTTTCTGGTGTTCATATCAAAATGAATCAGTTCACATCTTTGCCAGGGGAACTTCCGAAATTCAGAGCAACATGCTTGAGGAATTAATCAGAAAAAAAAAATTAGGAGAAAAGGTGGTAGCACTGTGCGCCGATAATACTAACACTAACTTTGGGGGTGTTAAAAGAAGAGGACAAAATAATGTTTGGCGTCATATGCAAGGAAGCCTTGGGAAAGAAATAATTGGCATCGGGTGTGGGGCACATATTGTGCATAACTGTTTACAAACTGCTGTAGACTGTCTTCCCTTTGACATTGAGAGTTTTGCTGTGAAAGTGTACAAGTACTTTCATATTTACACCGTGAGGACGGAAGAGCTGAAGGACTTCTGCGAATTTGCTGGTGTGGAATATGCCAAATTGTTGGAACATGGAAACACCCGTTTTTTGTCTCTTGGTCCAGCAATTGACCGAATTCTAAAGATATTTGGTGGCCTTAAGTCTTACTTTTCATCACAAGAAAAGTGTCCTGCTGTGCTAAAACAGTTATTCGAGGATCCGTGTTTTGAGTTATGGCACAGATTCAGACCTTTGAAGAGGTCATTCTGAAAATTGAGAAAGACAACATATCCGCAACTGAAGTGGCATGGCGTATTGACTCCCTGAAGAAGCTGTTGCAGGGAAGGCAAACTGAGAGCTTTATCCCTACTGTTGTCAAAGAGAAACTGTTTAGTTTACAAGAAAGTGGAGAAGTCACACAAGAACATTTTATTGCTACAGTGAAAACCTTTTTTAAAAACTGTGTAGACTATCTTCAAAATTGGGAAACCAGCTGTGGTGGAGCTGAAAAACTTCAATGGGTTTTGCTGCAAACAATTCCGTCATGGAATGAGGTTCAAAATAGCCTAGCTTCGTTTTCGGCTAATCAAATCAAACAGATTACAGAAAACCCCATTGAAGAAACCAAGCTGTTTGACCAGTGGCAGTGTGTAAAAGAAATAGTTTCTGAGAACCTACCAGAGTGGAATCGGGTCGCAGTTGACAAGACAAACGTATCAGTTGAAGAAAGATGGAAACAGATTTTCCACAAGATGCACAGCCAGAACATTCAATTTGACGTTATTTTGAAGGTTGTAGAATTCACTATGTGCCTACCTGGAACATCAGCTCCAGTGGAACGAGTTTTTCAATAATGAACAACATGTGGTTAACAGAAAAGTCTCGGCTCCATATTTCAACTCTAAGTGCAATATTGATGGTAAAAATAAACTTTGACCACTCATGTGAAGAGTTTTATCAAATATTATTGAAAAACAAAAATATTCTACAAAAGATAAGCAGTTTCCAAAAGTATTTCTGGTATGAGGAGGCGTCAACATCATCGTCATCAATTGCAGGACCACCAAAACCATAAATATTTGTTAAAATACATATAGTACAACTGAAAAAGAACTTATGTTAATTTGAGCAAGCCATTCACTATACATGTTACATTTGATTAAAAATATGATGTTACGTTTACTGTGTATTAAAATGTGTTTATTACAAATAAAAAAAATATAGGTAGTAAACATTTTCTGCTAATTGTACATAATGTATGATTACTACATGTTTCATAAATAAAAAAAAATGATGAAAGAGTGTTTTACTTTTATTTCATCATTTTAAACTTCTTAAATGAAAAAAGTGCACTTTCATGAAGTTGATTTCTAAATATTTATGGGACCCCCACCCCACACCGCCGCCACCGGTTAAGTCACGGCTGTCCCGTTTTGGGCAAACTAAATTATGGCCAGCCTATATATAACATAACACGTAAACATAATATTACGATTGTTAGGTTATTTTGTTATTAGGTTAAGGAGATATAACGTAACAATAAAAGAAATAAAATTTTCTTTTCTCTCTATTTAAAATGGCAAACGACAATGAAAATATCAGCCTCACTGTAAATGAAAGTCAAACAAGCGTAACCGAATCACAAATCATGAGTGAAGGAATTGTTCACTCAACGCCAGTCCCCACTAAAAGGGCTGAAGAGAATGAAATAGTGAAAATGATGCAAACACTTTTTAATATACAGAATGCTAAATTTGATGAAAAATTTAACGAACAGAAAAGTGAGATTAGAGAAATCAAAAATAATTTTAATGATAAATTTCATGAGCAAAATGTAAGGTTTGATAATTTTGATGAAAAATTTAACCAATTTGATAAGAAGTTCAATGAAATGAAAAATGAAATCAAAAGACAAAATTTTAATTTTGATAAACGAATTGATGAAATGCATGCATGTTTAAAAAAAATGGAAGAGGAAATAGTAGCACTAATTAATGAGAAGTTTGATAGACGAAAGAATAAAGTAGACGAAAATTACGAGAGTAAAATGGGGGTAGAAAATAGTAGAGTCAAATAAATTATGAAAATAAAGACGACAAGGTAAGTAAGGGTGAGAATTATGATAATAGAAGTAAAAATATGGTATTAGAAAATAATTGTGTGGATATTGATAGTGATAATGAAATTTTAGAGAGAGTAGAATATAATGTTGGAATGTTAGTATGTGTTGATGAGGGAGAGAGAAAGTGGAGAAAGAATATACAGGTAAAGGGATTGCAGGGGGTAAATTTTTCCCGTAATGTTGTAGTTGGGGGTGAAGAAATGGCTTCACGTGAGTATTTGGAAAACAAAAGGTCTGCAAATAGAGTTCCCTGGATTTTTTGTGCACTTCATAGGTGGTGCAGTAATTATGAGTTAGTGTACCCTGCATATATTGAGAGAGAGAATGTAGATTGGTGTTATGGTGAGAAATATATTGAGAGAGAGAGAGATATTGTGATGAGAGAGAGAGACAGAGATTTTTAAAGTAAATTTGAATTATAGAGAATTTGTGGAGAGGTTAGGTGTAGAAATGGTGTATAATTATAGTGAAATTTTACCTTGCATTGATATAGAAGCAGTAGATGATGTTGTTAAAGACGATAATATAACTTACCTGATTATGAAGAATTATACCAAGAGCAACAGGACTATACTATATGACGACACGGTGTATGAGATAATGATATGGAGTAACCCTATTCATTACAATGGTTTTGTGGAAAAACATAAAAAATCAAATAAGTATTATCTTGAGTATAATAATATAATATATTCAATAATAAACCATGTATGTAGACCTAAGATAAGATTATTTGATGATGGTGGATAAATTGTTTTATTGTGTTATGAACATCTAATTATGTGGACAGTGTAGTTTTAAAATGGATTGTATAATGAACTGATTAATGGTCAACGATAAAATAATAAGTTGGATTGTGTAACCCCTCTTTCAATTTCCCCCCTTTTTTTTTTACTAAAAAAATATAAATACTTTTTTTTGAAAGAGAGGCCACTAGTTATTTAGAACTAGGCAAGAGCCTAGAGAAGCCAAAAATGCGCTGGGTCCAGTATGATGGGACTTGCAAATGAAACTCTGCTCTAAGACAACAATAACAAGATTTATTAGAGTTATGTTTTTGTACAATCAATTTCCCCAGTATATGATATATGCGCCTTTGAATGATTAAGTTAATCTTACACAATCCATAGAATAGATCAAATTCATTAATAGAGCTCAATATTATACATATGCACATATTTGCATCTTCATACAATCAAATTAGGATAACAAGTGCTTTCACTTCATAAAAATAGCTCAAAATGTTGTCATAATTCAACACTAAACATAGGCATCGCCAAATAATTGACCTTGATATCACTGAGCAGCATACAGTTACTTCTAAATAATGTAAGAATGGCGCATAGTATCGACCCTCCCAGTAAGCCACATAAACCATAAACATGATATATATATATATATATATGCATAACAACGTATAAACAACTAACAATCACATAAAGGCATGACACACAACATATAATTAACATAGATACACATTTACATATAGATACCACACACCATGTCCACCTGGTTAACAGCATATATATTGTCATCGTAACACCCTCAAACCCTCTTATTCAGATCAAGTATCTGGCCCACCTTAAAACTTCTCAATTGACAAACCCAAAACCAAATAATAAGTCACAAGACCAGAGTTGAAACACCCCAAAAATTCTAAGTATGTGAAAGGCCAAAGTCAAATTGGCTAAATAGTCAGAACGGCACACAAGTACCAAGCATAAAAGGTAATTATCAATTTCGTACCCCAAATAATGATAAATGTGCCATCACGAGGTCAACATGGCTGCCCGGTTGCATGAACTGCATATTCTCATTTCTTTTACTTTCTTACCAAAAAAAAAAAAAAACAAATTTTTAAGCAAGATCAGTGGAACGTAACCACCCATAAATAACTTAGAACTGGTATTGATTTGTTTTACATTCTTTAACATTTATCAAGGAATTATTATTATGAATTATTAAAAAAAAGGTAAACTGAACAATTCTTGTGCTGGCTATGGCAAAATTTAGTGGTTACAAAATTATTTAAACAGTAGGAATGAATTTCATAAAGCAGAATTTAGTGATTTAATGTGATAAAACATACTAGAGGTGTTCATAAAGACCCACTTGACCTCAGGCACGGTCATGCGCCCGGACTAGATCCAACAAACTGTGACATGTTATGGACCTGTGGATAAAGGCACCAACAGGTGTCGTCCACAGGTTAAAGCACCTCCCCCAAGCCCTTAATTAATAACCAATTCAAAACCAAATTAAATAAAAATGAAAATAACCACAAAAATTCCCCTACAGGGTACCGAGACACCCGTGCATGCATACTTATCGCTAATCACTTAGTGACAGTCAGTGCCACCCATATTTACAGTAAAAATAACTAACATCCATTCGGGTGATGCATGACCCTGGCTGAGTTTACAAATTCTCTAAGGCGTAAGCATTAGTAAAAAGGAAAAGATAACATGTAACCCCAAATGTCCCGTTGGACTTGTGCGCAACAAAGTTCTAAACTGGAGCATTTCCATAATATTTCAATGTAAGGTGGAGCGGCCACAAACATTTTTAAAAAGGCATAAATGTCACCTGGTTAACAGCAAAAGGTTGAGGAATTGTCGTGTGTGTGTCTGTCCATTCGTCCTGACAGCTAGACGGAAAGTGCTTGGATTTACTTCATGGAAGGCAGGTGATCGGCCATCCTCTGGAGCGAGACAGATTGACGACTAATTCGGAACCCGGAAAGTCGCGTAGCTTTTACTTATGCATAGTAAAAGATAGTAGACAAAATTTCAAGTCGTTGCTGTCAGGCGAATACAGACGACCTACTACGTTGAATGCTGAAACTGGACTCGTCATTACCACACTGAAAAATTCGTACGAAGCTCTAGACGCAGAGCGCGCGCGGATCGGCCTGGTGGCAACATAACAAGACGGACGCCGATAATACATAATTTATTAACTCAACGCAGTCCGTTCTCGTTGACATAAAAAAAACAGCAGAGTTTTCCAAAACACGACACACCCCCACCGCAAAAGGGCAACTTGGTTGCCTCACACTTAAACTCTGGGAGGGTACCCTGCAGTGTACCCCCTTCCAAAACAACCTAGCGGACTAGGTGATCATGTCGGCCCAGCAGCACTTGCTCTCAGGAGAACAGACAGCCCCATGCGACCCTCTCCGCTATGCCAACCCCACAGGACCACCCCAACACGTCACCCTCTCCGGTGACCATCACCTCCCACCGGTCAATAAACAGGACTCAATAAACAGATAAGTAACCAGGATGAAACACCACTTTAACTGAAAATTCAAAATTCAACCTTTTAATAGCTGGAAATAAAATGAGATCTCTAAAGTAACTCGGTGTGTGTGTGTGTGCGTGAGTATATGAGAATATGTATATATATTTAAACAAAGAAGGCTGGTTTGTGTTTAACATAAAAATTATTTCTATTTAATATCTTGATTCTTTTATTTCTTATAATATTTCTTTTATATTTACTAAAGGTTTTTATATTAAAGGTTTATACTATATGTGAGTTTTTTTAGAACTGAGAATCTCTAATTGTTAATAAACTTTAAATCATGGGAAACCATATAAAGTTTTCTTTATTTTGAACAACCAATTCTGATCTTCTGTTCGCCGAAAAGAACCCGAGAAAATGGTAAACACCTATATTGGTACAATAATTAATTTCTTGTTAATAAACACAAGATGGCGCCCGATAAAAAGAGACAGTAATAGTTGAAATAAAATCAATCAATCATATTTTATTAATATCAATAAAATGAAAAGTAACAATGGCTTCCGAACGTAGGGACAATTTATATAAATAAATTTATATAAATATAGGCCACGTGGAGAGCAGGATGGCTGTTTGGAGTAGGAAATAAAAATTTTGTGTGTACGTAAAATAGACGTATAAGTAGTAAGGTTATGTCATGTTTTGTAGTATGGGTGAGTAGAATATTTCTTTTAAATAATAATTATGTGTTACATATAAAACTATTTTGCAAAGAAATATATTTAAAAGATCTTAAGAAAAATGGCAGATAATAACGAGGTTGCAGTTGAAATGAACGAGTCGGCTAGTGTGGAAGAACCAGGGGTTCATTCAACCCCAGTAAATCGATTAAAAGAATTCAGCCTAACTGAATCAGCTATAGACGACTCGAGTGATATATCGACTCCAATCTCAACAAAATGTAACCAAGTAGAAAATGATATGATGAGTGTTATACTAAAGCAGTTAGAGAAAATGAACAGTAATTTTAACAATAAATTTGAGGTACAGAATAGTAAATTCGATGTTCAAAAGAATAGTTTGGATGAGTTAAAAACCCAAATTAACGAAATAAAGAGTGATTCTGACGTTAAATTTAATATCCAGAATGACAAATTTGATAGACAAAGTAGGGATATTAATGAGTTGAAATATGAGATTCAAGAAATTAATAGACATTGTGAAAGTACTAAAGTAGAGTTTACTGATAAAATCAACCAAGTAGAGACCAAGTTAGATGATTCAATACAAAAGATAGATATTAAATTTAATGAAATAGATAGCCAGATAGATAGAGTTGAGAAGCAAATCAATGAAAATAATGAAATATTAATAAATTCAATGAATGAGTATAACAATGACATAGAATCAAAAATTAATAAATGTAATATTGAAACTGGATGTAAGTTGAGTAGCGTAGTAATGACAGTTGAAAAAATTAGTCAGAATATTGATGAACACCAAAATAAGATAGACTCTAAAATAAATGAAATTGAAAGTAATTATAAGACAGAAATACAAGCAGTAAATGAATCTATTGAAATAATATCAAAAAATAATAGTCTGAATATAGTAATGACAAAAAATTATATTCACTTGAACAAAACATTAGTAGTATGAGAGACGAATTAAGTTTAGTAAAAAATCAAAATGTAAACAATGTTACTGAACGCATATTTATGACACGAGACACAAATAATGAAATAGAATTAGAAACTTTTAATTGTAACAATCGTAGAGTACACCCAATGCAATTTTTAAATAGGGTTAGGGAGTTTAATCGGTTTAATAGTAGTAGTTGGGAGGTTAAATTGCTGAAGATTATCAAATGTTTTAAAGGTAGTGCCGAGATATGGTCGGAAGTACACCATACCGAATGGGGTAGTTACGAGGATTTTGAGGTAGCTTTTCGAAACAAATATTGGTCAGAAGAAGACCAAGAAATCTTAAGAAGTAAAATAATGGGTACTGGGAATTTTGGTAGGATTAATAACCACCTAACCATATATGTGATGATGATATATAACGAAGCTAAGTATCTAGAACCACCGTTACCATTCCGGTCATTTGTAAGACATATTAGCAAACACCTGCCCAGAGAGGTGCAAATCACGTTAATGACTAGAGAGATTACAAATATAAATGAGTTAGAGAGCATGCTAGACGTGCTACAGAATATAGGGGAACGCGACATAGGGCGACGTCCAAACACACCAGTAGTACCACACCATAATAATAATAATAATTACCACCAGAACAGGGGTACACAGAGTTCTCATAGAGGAGCGCGGGGAGGAAGTTTTGATAATAGGGGTGAGAGTTGGAGGTGTAGAGAATGTGAAACCGACAATTATGCTAATAGAACAAATTGTTTCAGATGTCATCGAAACAGGGAGTGCGCCAGGAACGAGAGAGCGAACCCACCACCCAATCAACAGTCGAGAGGAGGAGAATTTCATAGAGGAGCGCCGAGAGGAGGAGGACATTATAATAGAGGGAGAGGGGGAAATCATCCAGCTGTGGCGGGTCCCTCCACGGAAAACCAGGGAGGACAATGGAGAAGCGGGCCCAACCATTGTCTACGGAAAACAGAGGGTCCAAATAACCGACACATACCATAACAACGTTATCAAGATGGACATGGCGAAAGAGTTGTTAGAAGAAGAGGAGAACAAGGTGATGGAACGCAGAGCCGGATTGACTGAGGTGACAATTAACATTGAAGGTAAGAATTATAAAACTTTAATTGATACCGGTAGCGAGATCTCAGTAATTTCTGAAAATGTCATGGGTGAATTAAAGGAGGTAAACAAGAATGTACCGTCATTACCAGTTGCCGGGGTTACAGTAGTGGGGGTAACTGGGGTGAGAAGTAAGAGAATAACCAGACAAGTACAATTAAATATTTTAATAAATGAAGTTGAATTTGAAAACACTTTCCTAGTAGTTAAAGGGTTGAGTCTAGATGTAATATTAGGAAATGATTTTTTGGAAAGAAACGGAGCAGTAATAGATTTCAATAAACAAATAGTAAAATTTGAAAAAGGGAATAAACCAGTCAGAATAGAGTTTAAGAAAGTAGTGAATGAAAGTAAAGTCACGGGGATAAAAATGTTACATAAGCAGATAGGCGATAGAGAGATAGAAACTAAAATAAATATATGTCTAGAGAATGATAGTATAGAGAATGAGGAGGGAGAGATGCATGAGCGTAATGAGAGTGTGTGGGCAGATAGAGCCGACAAGTTTTTTAATGAAAATACAGTTGTAGGAAATATTCAGCGAGAGGAGCTGTGGGCAGTTGTGGAGCGGTTCAGAGAGGTGTTTGATGAATCACCAGGGAAAGCGAAGGACTACATCTGCGAACTGAAAGTTCGGGACCATGCACCATACATGCAGAGAAGCTACCCGGTGCCGTTTTCGAAGAGGAGGGCTGTACAGGAGGAATTAGACCGGATGATGCAGGGAGGCATAATTGAACGCTCAGTATCACCCTATTCAAACCCTTTGGTAGTAGTGATCAAAAAGGATGGCAAGGTAAGGTTATGTTTAGATGTTCGGAAAATTAATCAAATTATTATACCTGACAGGGAATCTCCGGAACCCATAAATGAGATTTTACAAAAGTTCAGCGGAGTCAAATACATGACGTCCTTAGACCTGACCGCTGGATACTGGCAGGTGCCATTAGCAACAGAGAGCAGGAAATACACAGCTTTTCTTTTTAACAGTAAGAATTACCAGTTCAAACGCTTACCTTTTGGATTAAACACCAGTGTTGCCAGTTTTATCAAATGTTTAGATAATATTTTACAACCTAAGGATTTAGACTTTTTAACCGTATATGTCGATGATATATTGATAGCCTCTAGAACATTCACTGAACATTTAGAACACATAGAATATGTATTAGATAAGCTACAAAGAGGGGGTTTAACAGTGAATTGGGACAAGTCTAAGTTTTTGCAGACTGAAATACGTTTCTTAGGATTTATTATTACACAGGAGGGAATATTAGCCAACCCTGACAAAGTAGAAGCCATAATGCGATTCCCCGAACCAAAAAACATTAAGCAATTACAGAGTTTCTTAGGCCTATGCAATTTTTACAGGAAATTTCAGGAGAACTACGCACACACAACATCCAAACTGAGTGCTGTTCTGCAGAAGAATAAACAGTGGAGATGGGGCGATACTGAACGAGCTGCGTTTAATGAAATTAAGAGAAAGTTTAGTCACATGATCATGATGAATCATCCCGATTTTAATAAGACTTTTTATTTGCAGACCGATGCCAGCAATGTAGCGCTAGGGGCAGAGTTATACCAGGAGAGCTGCGACAAGGAACACCTGACGATCGCCTTCGCCAGTAGATCGCTGCTGTCGGCTGAGAAAAATTATACTACAACTGAAAAAGAACTTCTAAGTATTGTGTTCGCCGTGGGTAAATTCCGAACCTACATCTTAGGTAATACCACGATAATCCGGATGGACCACAAGGCATTGTCCTTTCTTAATTCATGTAAGCTGACACATAGCAGATTAACCAGGTGGGTATTAGCCTTACAAGAATATAACTTTTCATGGGAGTACATAAAGGGGTCAGATAATAAGGTACCAGATACACTTTCTAGAGTAGATGTTATAGACAATAAAACTGGTAGGGACCTTAAAGAAATAGAAATCTTTAGACTAACTAGAGAAGATAGAATTTTTGGTGAGGAATTAAGTGATATTAAAAACATGCAAAGATCTAATAGCAAACTGGGTAAAATAATTGTTAGTTTAGAAACAGATGTAGAGGGATCTGAATATAATGAGCGATTTCAAGTATATCAAGGTATTTTGTTTAAAAAAGTAGATGGTGGGGAGCGTGATTGGAGGTTAGTTATACCCGAGGGGTTGATAGATAAAATTGTTTGGGATTGTCATATAAGGTATGGTCATTTTGGGGCGAGAAAATGTGCAAATGTTTTGAAAGAGTCATGTATATTTAAGAATATGGAGAAGAGAGTTAGGAGAGTGTTGAGAGTACGTGATTTATGTCAAAAATCGAAAGTAGTGAATTATAAAGTAGAGGGGGAGATGAATTACATAAAAGTAGATAAACCTTTTGATCTAGTTGCGGTTGATTTATATGGACCATTACCCAGAGGTAGAGGGAGTGTGTTATATGTATTTGTAGTTCTAGACACTTTTTCCAAATTTGTGAAGTTATATAGCATTAAGAGAGCGACTAGTAAAGTACTCAGTGAGAAAATAGTAAAAGACTACATGCTTAATGTTGGAAAACCGAAAATTATATTATCTGACCACGGTCCACAGTTTATAAGCGGCAAGTGGCGGCAGACGCTTGGATGGGAAGGCATCATACCCAAGCATACGGCAGTGTACCATCCTCAGTCGAACCAAGCAGAACGGGTGATGAGAGAGATTGGCAGGATATTTCGGGCGTACTGTCACGCCAAACACACAGAATGGCCATCCTACGTGAAAAAAGTAGAGGAGTGGCTGAATTGTACCACCCATGAGTCCACGGGATTTACGCCGCATGAGCTGATTAGGGGAACAAGACCGCCCAGGATATTGGAACAACTTTTCGAATACCCACCTGAAGGTCAAGTTTTGGACAGGAACATGAAAATTAGATTGGCTAACGAGAACTTACTCACGAGAGGAGAGCGAAGAAAACAGAAACATGATGCCAAGGGTAAATGGACCAAGTATGAGGTAGGTCAGTTAGTGTTAGTTAAAAGACATGATTTGTCCAGTGCTCAAGATAGAGAAATAAAGAAGTTTTTCTTGTTGTATGAAGGACCCTATGAAATTGTAGAAATAAAAATGCAGAATACGTATGTGCTGAGGAACCCAGCGACGCAGGAAATAGTAGGTACTCAAAATGCGACGAATTTAAAATTATATCGGTCACTTTAATTATGTTATGTTTATAAATAAGATTTTAAATATTGTTGTATGTTTACAGAAGGGATCATCCCCCATTTTCGGGCGGTCACGATCTTACCAGTCCTGGCCGTGGAATTCGGAACTTGGAGGCGGGCCATGGTTGGCGGATCTTCCTTCGGGCGGTGAAAACAACGATGGTCCGGCTCCACCAAAATTTGTATAAAGTAGAAAACTTAACTACATATTTGAACGGGGAGGGGGACCTCAACAGGTACGTGACACAAATTAAAATTTTTTTTAATACACTCCAGGTGCCACCATCTCGGTGTACCTGTCACGTGCCTGCACTGCCTCAGAGTGTTGTATATAATGAAGGCTGCACCTAAATATAAGGCAGTGCGTACAAATTTAAAGGTTTTAGAACCAATGGCAAAATTAAAATGAGCCATTGGTTATAGTTCTGTTTAGTCTGACGTGTTGAAAGTTAAGATAGAGTCAGCCTTCAATGTAAATAGAATTTTTGAAAAAAAAAAAAAAATACCAAAAATAACTTTGGATGTGTATAATTTTAAATTTAAAGAAATTTTAGAAATAAGTGACCAAATATAATTGTCAAGTTTTAGTATCAGTGAGTATAGGAACGTTTTGAAAAAATGTGTAATAAAATAAGAACTTGTTATCAATACAAGATGTGGGGATAATTTTGGGGGGTAGACTGGTGCTCAAAGAAGTGATAGAACAGTGGAGTGTGGAACTGCAATGGTAGAAAGTTTAGTTTTAATTTTAATTAATTAGTTAGTAAGTTGCTATTGCTGGGGTGGCATGTGCCCCAGTAGATAGCGGAAAGTGTTGGGGGTAGCAGAGAGTGTTACCTCCATCGGAGGCCAACATAGCGAAAATGCACGGCACACCCTTTTGTATAATTTTATATTGTACCTTGATAAATTGCCGTGTCGTGCATAATAATGATGAAGTGTACATGCCTGAAGGAAGAGATGATTTCCCCGACTTTTCGGGCGATTACTGCCTTACCAGCACTAATCGTGGTTTTGGCTAGCGGTTAGCTATGGTCATATCAAGTCCCTTGACCATAGCTGGCTTGAAATTGGTCTATATTAGAAATTAATGGGGGGTGAAACTAGGGGGAATCCCGGAACTATGGAACAGCGGCTGCCACTCTGTTCGAGGAGGAACAGCAGAGCCAGGTGGTAGACCCGCATTAAGGGTGCATAACTATAAACACAGATATTATATCTAGATCTTTAAAATGTAACGCAGAAGCAAGGACACGGAGATGTCAAATTCCTCCAAAACTTCAGTCCTTGTGGACGCAACTGGACGCCACAGTCCAGGGGGGGTCATAGTGTGTGTGGCAGGGAGGTTATCCAGGGGATAACGTATTAGAAAGTTGCTATATGGTAATAATGATGATTCACTACTAAATAATTTTGTTTTGATTTAAAAAATAGATGCACTACATACTTCCTATATTGTTTTTATTATATCTTATTGTGTTAATTCCATTAGTATGTTAGGTATAAGGATTATAAAAATATAATAATATGTTTTCAATGTGTTTATAGATTTTAAATAAAAATTAAATAAATTCGTGATAGTTAAAATTTTCAATGGGTTGCAAAAGATAGAAATGGGTGATAGTAATTGTTTGAATAAAATGTTTGAGTCAGTCCAAGTTGAATATTTGTGGGACATATAGATCTGTCCAAATTGAAGTCAAAGTTAAAGAAATAGTAGAGATGAAAATAAGGTAAGGTTGTTTCGAGTTAATGTATGTTATAGAATTTTGAGAAGTATTGATGTTGCCACAGTAGAAATGGAGAAGATATGTAGAATTTTGAGTGATATATTGTTGTTTATTTTGTTGATGTTATTTTGTTGTAGTTGTAGTGAGGTAATGAGATTGAGATTTTGGGGATGGCAATTTTGTAGTAGGGGGTAGTGTAGTGTGGGAGTCCGCAACATAAGGGTTGGGACGGGATTTGGTATAGTTTTAGTGGGAAGGGGCCGCCTTAGGTAGAATCCAGGGGCCAGAGAACGGGAATTGAGTTTTTGGGGGGGGGAAACACTTATCCTATGTACAAAGGGTTAGAGAGTATTTTTTTTATATATTGAGAGAAGGTGGCGAATGGAGTTAAAGTAGTAAGTAGCTAGAGGTAGAGAAGAGTTAGTAAATTTTTTGATAGAGAGGGGTGTCATACTAGTTAAAGATTTTGTAAGGGAGCGTTAGAGTAATAAAAGGGGTAAGATTATGAGTAAATGCCAAGTTGATAAAGTGAATTATAATGAATAACTGAGAATCACCCAAATGAATGAAATGGAATAATAATTGCAATGTTATGAAAAAAAAAAAAATTTTTTTTTTTTGAGAAACGAATTAATAAAAGTTAAATTGAGATTAAAATGTAATTTTCTGATTTTATGTACAAACTTAATGATGTAAAATGTGTAAATTTTAAATACAAATTGTTTATTTTAAGATGATAATAACCATATGAATTATGAATGTACTATGTTTTCTTATGTTATATTGTGTTTGTTAGTGTAAGAGAATTTTATGAATTTAAATATTTTAAATGCAATTTGGGAATAAGAGAAATGTAATATGGTAATGGGAAATGTTTATTTAAATTCTGATGGGAATCAGGGCAATAATTTTGAATTTTGGGATAAAAGTTAACAAGAGAAAGTAGATAGAATGAGATTGTGGAATTTTATAATGGGTATTATGTTGTTATTAGATATTTTGATATATATGTTAGAAATAGGTAAAAAACAAAACCAGTGCTTCTTAGCGCAAACCAGCACCGCTAGGGGGAAACAGATCAGTTGGGGATATGGTGTTGTATAAGGCCACTATTTGATATTTGATTTGTTGTTTCAGTGTTTGGTGATGCTGTGGCGGCGGACCTGAGCTGGCCAGCGCGTCAGAGCAGGGGCGTTACGTATCTGTCTGACTCTACGGTGTTGGGATCTCGAGAGAGAAGTCCAGTATTGTCATTCAGATGCGGTCACAGTCACCGGACCAAGGATGAGTTGATTATTTTTTTTTATAAACCATACAGGGGGTTGTGGTGACATATCCTGGCTGATCCCTCTAGCAAGTATGAATGTGTCAATGAGATTTTTTACGCTTCGGCATAAAATATCTCATTGAGGGGGTATTGTAACGGGCCTATTTTGGGGTAATAACGAAATTTGTATTTTTTTTATATAATAAATAACATTTTTCAATAATAGGGACAAAAATTAGGTAAATTTATGGGTGGCGACGAAAGCGACGGTGGCAGCACTGCTTGGGACGTTAGATACAAAATTATTCAATAATATTTTGTAAACAAGTGAAAACAACCGACAAACTGTGCCAAGGGCAGTTTCAAGGACATACACAACGGTAAACACATTATGTAACAGCGTAAACAATTATGTAACCACATCAGACCATCTGACGTCAGTATATACGCCAGCGACGAACCCTATTGTGGAATGCGGTTATATAACACAAACAGTCTGCTGGCGGAGTGATACAAACTCTAAAACAATAAGAATTGGACATATAACTACGGAGACGTCATAAAATAGTACCGTTGGCTGAGTCCCAGTCTAACTCCATCACCACTCGCGAGTGGTACCTACATAAAAGTTTCGGAACGTATTTTGCGGGCCCGCAACCAATAAAATGTGAAAATATATAATTAAACACTTTACAGTTCATACCGGTATTACAGTTTAAATCAAAATGTGAAAGCAGTAAAATAAACTAAATAGAATCAATGAAAACTGTTAGTTATGTTGTGTGAATAACATGGAACGAGTACATCTTCAGGACTCAATAAACAGATAAGTAACCAGGATGAAACACCACTTTAACTGAAAATTCAAAATTCAACCTTTTAATAGCTGGAAATAAAATGAGATCTCTAAAGTAACTCGGTGTGTGTGTGTGTGCGTGAGTATATGAGAATATGTATATATATTTAAACAAAGAAGGCTGGTTTGTGTTTAACATAAAAATTATTTCTATTTAATATCTTGATTCTTTTATTTCTTATAATATTTCTTTTATATTTACTAAAGGTTTTTATATTAAAGGTTTATACTATATGTGAGTTTTTTAGAACTGAGAATCTCTAATTGTTAATAAACTTTAAATCATGGGAAACCATATAAAGTTTTCTTTATTTTGAACAACCAATTCTGATCTCCTGTTCGCCGAAAAGAACCCGAGAAAATGGTAAACACCTATATTGGTACAATAATTAATTTCTTGTTAATAAACACAAGATGGCGCCCGATAAAAAGAGACAGTAATAGTTGAAATAAAATCAATCAATCATATTTTATTAATATCAATAAAATGAAAAGTAACAACCCGCTCCAGAACCAACTCTCCGTCAGCCGCCAGACTCAAAAGAAGAAACGACATCAGACACTAACACCAACATACAATCCACACCACCGAACACTACCACAACATATAACATTTCAACCAAGACCTTAGCACAAATTTCAGTCGGACGGTACCGACTTCCAGTCGGGCCATACCGCATCCCGCTAACCGCACGCGCTATTACTTCCATACAATAAATAAGGGAGCCCATCCCCACGCGATCTCCGGTAAGGTCCACTCTCAAAAACAACAAAACCCAACTACAACACATGCCACGTGGCGGCACCAGGTTTACAATTCAAATCACATAGCAATAATTCATACATAATGCATATATACCTACATATGATATCAACCCTGCCATTGCATCTATTTTCATTTTCAAATATTTCTGAAGTTGATGTTTTTTCCAAACTACTTCCGAGTTTGCAAGCCCCATCACACCAAAGGACCCAAGGGTTCAACCCTAGAATGAACCACGCTCTCTGCTACCATTTCTACCCCCTCTTTCAATTCCTCCCCCTTTTTTTTATATTAAAAAAATATAAATATTTTTTTTGAAAGAGAGGCCACTAGTTATTTAGAACTAGGCAAGAGCCTAGAGAAGCCAAAAATGCGCTGGGTCCAGTATGATGGGACTTGCAAATGAAACTCTGCTCTAAGACAACAATAACAAGATTTATTAGAGTTATGTTTTTGTACAATCAATTTCCCCAGTATATGATATATGCGCCTTTGAATGATTAAGTTAATCTTACACAATCCATAGAATAGATCAAATTCATTAATAGAGCTCAATATTATACATATGCACATATTTGCATCTTCATACAATCAAATTAGGATAACAAGTGCTTTCACTTCATAAAAATAGCTCAAAATGTTGTCATAATTCAACACTAAACATAGGCACCGCCAAATAATTGACCTTGATATCACTGAGCAGCATACAGTTACTTCTAAATAATGTAAGAATGGCGCATAGTATCGACCCTCCCAGTAAGCCACATAAACCATAAACATGATATATATATATATGCATAACAACGTATAAACAATCTAACAATCACATAAAGGCATGACACACAACATATAATTAACATAGATACACATTTACATATAAATACCACACACCATGTCCACCTGGTTAACAGCATATATATTGTCATCGTAACACCCTCAAACCCTCTTATTCAGATCAAGTATCCGGCCCACCTTAAAACTTCTCAACTGACAAACCCAAAACCAAATAATAAGTCACAAGACCAGAGTTGAAACACCCCAAAAATTCTAAGTATGTGAAAGGCCAAAGTCAAATTGGCTAAATAGTCAGAACGGCACACAAGTACCAAGCATAAAAGGTAATTATCAATTTCGTACCCCAAATAATGATAAATGTGCCATCACGAGGTCAACATGGCTGCCCGGTTGCATGAACTGCATATTCTCATTTCTTTTACTTTCTTACAAAAAAAAAAAAAACAAATTTTTAAGCAAGATCAGTGGAACGTAACCACCCATAAATAACTTAGAACTGGTATTGATTTCTTTTACATTCTTTAACATTTATCAAGGAATTATTATTATGAATTATTAAAAAAAAGGTAAACTGAACAATTCTTGTGCTGGCTATGGCAAAATTTAGTGGTTACAAAATTATTTAAACAGTAGGAATGAATTTCATAAAGCAGAATTTAGTGATTTAATGTGATAAAACATACTAGGTGTTCATAAAGACCCACTTGACCTCAGGCACGGTCATGCGCCCGGAGTAGATCCAACAAACTGTGACATGTTATGGACCTGTGGATAAAGGCACCAACAGGTGTCGTCCACAGGTTAAAGCACCTCCCCCAAACCCTTAATTAATAACCAATTCAAAACCCAATTAAATGAAAATAAAAATAACCACGAAAATTCCCCTACAGGGTACCGAGACACCCGTGCATGCATACTTAACGCTAATCACTTAGTAACAGTCAGTGCCGCCCATATTTACAGTAAAAATAACTAACATCAATTCGGGTGATGCATGACCCTGGCTGAGTTTACAAATTCTCTGAGGTGTAAGCATTAGTAAAAAGGAAAAGATAACATGTAACCCCAAATGTCCCGTTGGACTTGTGCGCAACAAAGTTCTAAACTGGAGCATTTCCATAATATTTCAATGTAAGGTGAAGCGGCCTTACATTCAAGTATCTTCAGATCCAAAGACATCCACAGAAACACGAAACTAAGGATATACAAATCAATAATAAGACCCATCCTAACATATGGTTGCGAAACGTGTATCCTGAACTCCAAGGCAGCAAACACTCTCGATACCTTTGAAAGAAAAATATTACGAAGAATCCTGGGACCAGTTAATGACGTACATGGGTGGAGAATAAGATATAACCATGAATTGTATCAAATGTATAAAGAACCACCGTTAACACGGTACATAAAACTACAGCGTCTAAGGTGGGCTGGTCATGTAGCCAGGATGGGAGAAGAAAGGATACCACAAAAACTATTGTATACCAGAATCCATGGAAAAAGACCAGTGGGAAGACCAAGGAGAAGATGGGAGGATGCGGTGGATGAGGATGCAAGAGAGATATTAAAAGTGCGTTCCTGGAGGAGGATGGCTGCTGACAGAGGAGAATGGGGGGAAAAATTGAAGGAGGCCAGGGCCCAACAAGGGCTGTAGTGCCATAGGAAGAAGAAGAAGAAGAAGGTGAAGTGGCCACAAACATTTTTAAAAAGGCATAAATGTCACCTGGTTAACAGCAAAAGGTTGAGGATCTTGTCGTGTGTGTGTCCGTCCATTCGTCCTGACAGCTAGACGGAAAGTGCTTTGATTTACTTCATGGAAGGCAGGTGATCGGCCATCCTCTGGAGCGAGACAGATTGACGACTAATTCGGAAACCCAGAAAGTCGCGTAGCTTTTACTTATGCATAGTAAAAGATAGACAAAATTTCAAGTCATTGCTGTCAGGCGAATACAGACGACCTACTACGTTGAATGCTGAAACTGGACTCGTCATTACCACACTAAAAAATTCGTACGAAGCTCTAGACACAGAGCGCGCGCGGACCAGGCCGGTGGCAACATAACAAGACGGACGCCGATAATACGTAATTTATTAACTCAACGCAGTCCGTTCTCGTTGACATAAAAAAAAACAGCCGAGTTTTCCAAAACACGGCACAATTGTATATTTTTTGTGTGTTAATGTTAAATGTATTTGTGTACTACAATATGTTGTATATTATATGTATTTTTACGTACACCAGGTATGTAATAGGAAGTTATAGTGAAATTGCTTTAATAATACTTATAACATTTTGTTCTCAGATGAAAGTAATGGTGAAATTTTAAATAATTGTGGAATTTTAAATAATTGAAGATTGATTAATTAAAATGTTGTACAAAAGAGTTGATAATGATGGAAATGATAATAGTAATGTTTATAATTTTTATACAAAATATTTCAAATGTGAATTGTTTAATGTTAATGTTCAAAATTAATGTTTTATGATGTTTTATTGTTATATGGTAATAGAGTGTGTGGTTAGGAGGTTGCTACAGGGGTAGCAGCGTTAACAAATGTTAAGTATTAAATAAATGATGTTAATAATGGTATTGAACACAAAAAATAATTCTGATTCTGTGGTAAAGAAATATTGAAATCAGGAAAGCCGATAGATAAAATTTTAAAAGCTAGTTGGTTTGCCATGA
This sequence comes from Magicicada septendecula, assembly GCA_034769895.1. Classification (NCBI taxonomy): domain Eukaryota; kingdom Metazoa; phylum Arthropoda; class Insecta; order Hemiptera; family Cicadidae; genus Magicicada; species Magicicada septendecula. The sequence goes on from CM068368.1 coordinate 794,905,288, forward strand.
TAAAAGTTATGTTGTGAATTCTATATGATAGAGATAGATAAGTTGTTGTTGCTTTTGAAAATTTAAGAAATTGTTTTACGTGTTATGATCTTAGTATAAGAATACGTTTTTTTCTCTTGTGGTGAAAAGAGTAAAGTGGTGTTGACTGGAGTCCAGTTGTGGTAAAGGTAGGAATGTAAAAGGAGAAGGACATTCTGTCTTAAATCTTGTTGTTTGTCATTTGAAAACTTAGGGGTAAGAAAACCAATGCCTCTGAACATAAACCAATGTAGCTAAGGGGAGACATATATATCAGTTATGGATATGGGATTATATAAGGCCACTGTTTTAATTTTTATACTCAATGTTTCAGTGTTTGGTGATGCTGTGACGGCGGTCCTGAGCTGGCCTGCGTGTCAGAGCAGGAACGCTGAATGCCTAAATGGCCTTGCGGTGTTGGGATCTCACCTGAGAAGTCCAGTAAGGTCATGCAGGTACTGTCATCATCATTGGACCAAGGGTAAGTTATTGTATTTCTTTTTTATGTAAACAATACAGGGGGTTGTGGCGCCATATCTGGGCTGATCCTTTTAGAAGGTGTGAATGAGTCAATGAGAGTTTTTATGTTTCGACATAAAACCTCTCATTGAGGGGGTTTTGTGACGGTACAAAAGTCCGTCTTAGGATTCATTGGTACAGTAGAAATGATTTTATTGTATTTTCATATATTTAAAATGGTTAGGTTAACTTTCCCCAATGTATTACACACGACGCAGTTTTGCCAGTACAACTCTACTTCAAGGTCATGGCGTACGTGGTGTTCGACACACATATTTGGACAAAGCCAGTTGAAAACACTGTTGAAATGTCATTAATCATGTAAAAACGTAACAACTGTGACGCAGAACAATGGCGTCAGTCGCTTTAAACAATAGAACGATGACGGGATAACCCTTCCACATGCGAAAACGGAACTAGTTGTTCGTTCCCAGTTTGCAGAATACCTTCATAGCGCTAACACGTCAAAAATTCGCTGGCGAAGTTCTGCCAGCTAAAGTGTTTTTTAAATAGTACATAAAATGTAATTACAAGTAACCAGTGTTTCTAATGCAATAAACAGCATAATGTAAACTCAGTGCACAGAGGACAGACAAAACTGGAAAGTACACCGACCACTTGAGTACGCCGACCACCTGGCTGCCATGGAGAATGTCTGAGTTGAACACTCCTACTAATTCAGGAAAGTCGAAATTTACAATAATATTCTTTTATACAATCGAGCTCAAAATTAAAATAAATAAAATAAAAATGTACCGTTGATAAAATATGCAATGAGAGAGAGAGAGAGAGAGAGAGAGAGAGAGAGAGAGAGAGAGAGAGAGAGAGAGAGAGAGAGAGAGAGAGAGAGAGAGAGAGAGAGAGAGAGAGAGAGAATGCCGGCATTTACCAAACTGAGGCATTGGTTTATGTTTAAAATATAATATGAAACTGAGTAAATAATTTCAATCACAACTGCAGTATATTAAATGTTCTTGTGTCTAATTACATACCAGAAGGAAATAATGAAAAGTAATTAATAACTAGTGGAGCGGAACTGCAAAGCCGCCATCTTCTTGGGGTATAAGACTCCATTTTGAGTTTGTATTTTGTAACGTTGATCATGATACTTGAGAAATATTAAAACTAGAGTTTTGTTGTATATACATGGTGTGCGAATCTTTATTTCAACAATCCCAACTGTTTCTGTTTCTCGCTTAACGATACCTGGACCTAGATAAGAAAATTAATGTTGGTTATAGAGCCACGTGGCAAACCGGATGTATAGTGAACCATGCAGTAAGTACCAAATACCAATTTATTATGAATAAATTAATTGTAAACTAGTAGGTAAATCAACAACGAACTACTAGAAACTGGCTGGTTAGAACACGTGGGACAATAGGTTGAGACAGGCAACCAAAGAGGGAATGAACAGAAAGCATACAACGGCTACAAGTGCTGGAAGCAGATTAGGGAAGGATGGTAATCAGAAATTGCCAGAGACATCTGGGAGGTAGAAGAAATGAGTGGAGGTGAATAATGAAGGATGCCATGGTCCATACAGGGATGCAGTGCTTAGGAAGAGGATCAGAAAGGAGCTTAGCAGTCCAGTATATGGGACTTGGTCCTTAGTTCAATTCCTAGGTGCACTATAAAATCAAGAAGTGTTTTGCAACCTCAAAATCAAGTCAATCTGCAGAAATCAGTACCACGGGTAATAATCAATGGCTGAGCCATAGTGCTGGCCACACTGCCTCCCTTATATGCTGTGTAACGGTACATGACCCTTGGACACAGTAAATTTGAAATACCATGCCTATAAAAGGCAATGAAATATATTATGAAGGCATAGGTGCCAGGGCGTGGGCATGCACGTATGTAGAAAGAAAATAATAAACAAATTAAAAGAAAATATTAAAAAGTGGTGTTAAAAAGAGGGCAATAAATTCACTGAGATGTGCAATGGCTATATTTTGATAAGTTAGAATGAATGTGGGGATAAAGCAGTGTGACGATTGGTGCCGACATTGACTTGCATAGTCAGGACAGTAGAAAAAAGTAGTTTGCGTTCATCGTACTAACAAAACGATATTGAAGATGGAACAAAACCTTTAGTGAAGCCAACAAAAACAAGTATGGTATTGGAATAACGTCTCAACAAATATCACGCCACGTGGAAAGTCAAATTGAAAGTTAAGGGCATGTGCGCAGAAACCAATTTATGGATGGACGAGTCCACTTTAAAATTGTGAATGGCGGGAGGGTCACGGATAATCAGCTGGTATGCAAGTGCAGGTATTGCCAACTTGTGTGTGATGTTTTAGTTACCAGTACATTGTTAGTTACTGTGTTATGTCCTATCTCAGTCTTACATTTGTTTTAATCTCTATCTGTGTGTGTGTGTGTGTGTGTGTGTGTGTGTGTGCGCGCGCGCCTAACAGTCACACAGCTGGCTTAAAACAGAATTATACGTTTATTGTTTCCGATGTAAATGAAATAATAATAATAATAATAATATTGTACTTGTATTTATATAAGTTTACAAACAAAAATGAAATAAGTCAATCAATAAATACAATTGGAACAGTACACGTATCGGAATTTGTGGCTGTTACATATCAGAATGTTTTATAAACATATCTGAGTGCTGTTTGTTCTGTCATTGTGTACTGCTGAGATGTAAAAAACTACAGCCTCCCTGACCGTTCTTATCACAATGGAATTTGCAAACTGTACACTTACACTCGACTGTACATTTGCACTCCTTGTATGATTAATGTTATCCGGGCTGTTTGGCCGTGGTCCATGGTTTATTTCCAAACCAAACGTTTCAGCAGCTCCAATGGCTGCCATCATCAGTGGAATAATAAAAATCCTGAACGTAGTGTGTTCATGTCAGGTCCACAGTACTGTGGTATAGGCTGAAGATGTCCCGCCATGCTACCTGTACTTATAAATTCAACAAAGTCCCACGTACAGGTAAAAATGACACCATCAGCCAATCCGAAAAGTGCTCACGTAGAAACTGCACCAAGAGCCAATCACAATAAAGATGGTGTATGATTGGCTCGCACCACGCTATGCCATCAGGTACTCAACAATTGTTTTCCCCTGAGTACTGTGGTGAAGGGTAATGATTTCCCGCGATGCCAACTGTGCTAATTGTTTACTAATTTCAACCCCCGCACAGGTAAGAACTTAGAAGGACTGATGGCAGCCTCGGACACAAAGTTTATAGAAAACCGACGCACAGTAACCGCTATCTCCATAAACAGTCGAACCACCATCTCAGCCAGAAGAGGGCAGTGTTGAAGACCCTGGTGGACCGGACTAGGAGGATATGCGAGCCCCGGTACCTCGACAAAGAACTGCGCCACCTCAAACTAGCACTGCAGGCCAATGGCTATTCCGTCGGGGAGGTGAGACGAGCGGTCCGGCAGAGAAGAACAGCCAGGCCGGAAGTGGTGGCACGGGAGACCGTCGGTTTCGCGACGTTGCCCTACATTCATGGGGTGACGGGCCGCATTGGTAGGCTGCTCAGTTGGCACGGCTTGAGGCCAATATTCCAGCCGACAAGAAAGATCCAGCAGTTCTTGAGTCCGGCGAAGGATGTCCGAAACCCACTGTCATCGTGCGGTGTGTAACGAGTTCCCTGCTCGTGCGGCCAGGTGTACATTGGAACCACGAAGCATAGCGTCCGCACACGCGTGGGTGAACATAGCTGTTACTGTAGATTGGGACAGCTGGAGAAGTCTGTCGTAGCTGAGCATGCGCTCGCCAATGCCGACCATCGGATCCGCTTCGATGAAACGAAGCTCTTGTCGGCAGTGAGTGATTACTTCCCTTGTCTTCATATGGAGTCCGTCTTGATTCACAAGCATGCTGCAATCGCTATGAATCAGCGGGGCGAAAGCATTGCATTAAGTACTTTATGGCATGGCGCGATGCTAGCCTCTCACACACCTTCTTTTTTCTGACTGGCCGATGATACAGTTCTTACCTGTGCGGGGGTTGAAATTAGTAAACAATTAGCACAGGTGGCATCGCAGGAAATCATTAGCCTTCACCACAGTATTCCGGGGAAAACAAATGTTGAGTACCTGATGGCATAGCGTGGTGCAAGCCAATCATACACCATCTTTATTGGCTCTTGGTGCAGTTTATCCTGAGCACTATTCGGATTGGCTGATGGTGTCATTATTACCTGTACGTGGGACTTTGTTGAATTTATAAGTACATGTAGCATGGCAGGACATCTTCAGCCTATACCACAGTACTGTGGATCTGACATGAACACCCTACGTTCAGGATTTTTATTATTCCACTGATGGTGGCAGCCATTGGAGCTGCAGAAATGTTTGGTTTGGAAATAAACCATGGACCACGGCCAAACAGCCCGGATAACATTAATCATACAACTGACACCGGCCATGAAAGCCTGAGGACAATGTTATTTGCACTCCTAAACTCGACTATCTCTAGAGTTTATCATTAAATAAAGGAACGCGTTCTTCATATTAATTTAATTCCAAGGATCTTTTTAATACTGGACAATGCGATGTGAAGTTGTAAGATGCAATGTTCAATATTGTAACGATTTAGAAGACTCGTTCGTACCTGTAAAATGTACACCAATTTTGAATGTGTAATAAATGTTAGTGCGTTCGTCTCGCACCGGGGTCGTTACATCAATGTTAGCGGCTAACGATGTCCATAGCGTTGAGGTAATCACCAGTATAACACGGCAGTAACCTTACCTGTTTACTTATAGGGGTGTGTTAGTCCCGGGTGACGCCAAGTCGTTTATTAAAACAACTAAAACTATTGTATGAGGAGTTTTCAGTGGTGACGGTCGGAGCGTTCAAATAATTCCTGCTCGTACGGCCGTCTGAATTGTCGATGCTGCTGTGCAAATGCCGACTGGTTCGCTGCTCATCAAATCTATTCTTCATAAATAAACACAAGTAATGTATACACTCCCTATGAAATAATAACGTAAAGTTATTATTCCCTATGAGTTTCCAATATCGTAAAAGTGCACTTTTACCGTAATGATTTTAATGTTTTTAATTTTTTAACGATCTCATATGAGTGATTAAGATTCTGAAGATGGCAATTCGTTGCCGAAACGCGTCAAAATAAGACGAGAAAAACGAAGTCGCACGACGGATATATGGTAAATATCTATTATATTAATATAAGCGACTTGGAGACAACTAACCTAAAATGTATTATATTGAAGCCCGTCAGGCAAGTGTTGTCTACAAATACAAAAATGTTAAAATCAAAATGCTAAAAGTTGCACAAAACATTAAATTTAATAAAATGTGTATAAAAATGAATATCATACCAAAATTTGCACGCATAAATATTAATTCAAGAACACCGGCGGCACTCAAGACGAAACAAATAGCAGAAAAAATGTGGTTAACGCAAGAAATTAGACAATTATACAAAAAGAAAAACAGGTTAAATACGGATCTTTATAAAGCGCATTTAGAAATGTTAAAGGAAATTCACCCTGCAGTTATAGATGTTATCATGACCAAAATTAATGCTTTAATATCCAATTATTTTTATCATAAAGTATTAACCCATAATAAGAAAATACGAAATCTATATCTTACTCAGCATAAAAAAGAAAATAGACCAATAGATTGTAAACATGTGTTCTATGAACGTGTAACGAATACAACCAACATAGAGTTCACTAACCAAGAAATAAACGTGCTTAATAAAGGTCTGAAATATAATGTACCAAGATTTAATACGACAAACGAAATTGTCCATGAGGTAGTTAATGCTGAAGCTGCTATTAAAAGATTAAATGGTTCCGTTGCACAGAATGAAGCAAGGGTTTTTATCAACAACAAACTCAATAACGCAATTAATAGTAATAAATGTAAAAGTCAAAACAATTTTTTAAAAAGTAAATATAAGCAGGATATCATGAATCTTAAAACCATAAAAAGTAAACTTGAGAAAAATGATGCAATTATAAGTAAGGCAGATAAGGGTGACACATTGGTGGTCATGCAGAAAAGAGAGTATACTCAAAAGGTATTTGATTTCATAAATAATAATAATATTAAGAAAATAGACCGGGATCCCACAAAGGCTTATGTAAAAACTTTGAATAACACCATTAATCAATGTAATTTTTTGTTAGATGAGAAAACACGCAGATATTTAAAACCAATTAATGCCACGGCACCAAAATTCACAGGACTACCTAAAATCCACAAGGAAAGTACACCAATCAGACCAGTAATAAACTACACCACAGCTCCCGGATACAAAGCTGCTAAATTGTTAGTGACTTTAATTAAGAATAATATCAGGATAGCAAATAATTACAGTATAAAGAACAGTTATGAGTTTGTTGAAAAACTTAAAAAGATAGAAATACTACCACAATATAAATTAGTATCGTTAGATGTAACTAATTTGTACACTAATATCCCCGTGAGGGAAACTATAGAAATTGTAAATAACAATTTAAAGGAAGTAGCTCAACTTAGCATGCAAAAAATCAATGAACTTATAAAACTACTTACAGTCGTCTTGGAACAAAATTACTTTACATTTGACAACGGGTTTTTTACACAAGATGACGGTCTGGCTATGGGTTCGCCATTGTCAGGACTATTAGCTGATATATATTTAAATTATTATGAGAATATGAACATAATATCGAATAAATTATACAAGAATAAAATCATTTTTTATTGTAGATACGTCGACGATACGTTTATGATATTTAATGGAACAAAAAGGCAAATACAAAACTTAAATAGTCACATAAACAGCATACACCATAAGATTAAATTCACATCTGAAATAGAAGAAGAAAATCAATTAAATTTCTTAGATTTAACCATTTTAAAAAACGAAGGAAAACTTCAATTTAAAATCTATAGAAAGGCCACAACAACGGACGTCACAATTCATGCCGATTCATATCATCCCACCTCGCATAAAATGGCAGCTTACAATAGTTTTGTGCATAGATTGCTAACTATACCGTTAAGTGAAAAAGACTACATTGAAGAGGTTAATACCATCAAGCACATAGCAGCGGCTAACGGATATAAAAGTTCATTAGTGGATAAATTAATAAGTAAACACAAAGAGAAGAAATTAAAAAAGTCGAACAATGATAACACACTTCCGGTTAATAAATACATATCTGCAGATTACACAAACATTTTACCAAATATTCTAGTTAACGAACTCAAGAAACACCATGTAATTGTAACCTTTCGTACAAATAACAACATTCAGAGACTTCTTAGCCGAAAAAACAGTATACCAGAAAGAAAAAGAACCGGCGTATACAAGATGAATTGCAGCTCATGCGACATGTTCTACATAGGCCAAACAGGCAGACCATTTGAAGAAAGATATAACGAACATCTTCCCAGAAGGGAATTACATAAAACAACATCTAATTTTGCCAGGCACCTGATACTATGTAATCATAACTACAGTGATTTTGAGACAAATTTCCAGCCTTTGCATTGCTGCAGGAAAGGAAAATACATGGACGCGCTTGAGGAATACGAAATATATAAAGCCGTCAAAATCAACAGTGATTATGTCTTGAATGATAAACTTACATTTTCACATAACATGTTGTACGACACGGCAATACTTGCACACGGGCGCCAGTAAATGAAATGTCACAGTACATATGGGCTATAATAAGCAAAACAGGTTTATCAGTGGCTATATAAACAGTGAATCAGTTGATCGATATTGTCCACGCGAAAGCAGTCGATCGATATAGTCCACTCGAGAAACATAAACTTTCATGTTCGCGTCTGTGAGTTTCCAATATCGTAAAAGTGCACTTTTACCGTAATGATTTTAATGTTTTTAATTTTTTAACGATCTCATATGAGTGATTAAGATTCTGAAGATGGCAATTCGTTGCCGAAACGCGTCAAAATAAGACGAGAAAAACGAAGTCGCACGACGGATATATGGTAAATATCTATTATAGAAATAATAACAACGGTTACTCCCTGTAATAGTTATTTTTAATAGGCGATAATTAAAATGTTCAAATTCACAATTATATAATAATAAATTTGCATCGACTGATTACATGAAACACTTGTTCTCAAGGCTTGACGAAAATCGATTCTGTAATGATACATTCGTATTAGCTAGGCAGCTGAATGTGTAGATATGGCAATTAATTTCGTTTCAAAATCGTGGGATTCTTGTGATTATGAACTAAAGAATTCCTACGGTTACAATAAAAATATTTTACCTTATGCTAAGTGTACATAAATAATAATGTGTGATGTTACAATCTGTTCTGTAGTGTCGTTAAATGTGTTTTGAAAGTTCGTGTTTTAATATGTTTTATTTTAACAAATTTTCAGTGAGTTTTATTTTATTTAAATAATCTGTGAAAGAGAAATATCTGTTTATAGTGAGATAAATTTACCTTTAGTAAAATTTAGAGTGATTAGGTTTTTGGAAATAGGTAATTTAATTGTACTTAACACCTCAGCATGCCTTGGTGTCTTCGTTCGTTTTATCGGGTAGGATTTGGCTCCAATAAGTTCTTTTTTCATTAATTTTTGGGCTTCAATGGGTTGGGCGTCCTTTTCATAACGCGTCCTTTTCATAACATATCTGGTCATTCCTTTCGGTTAATTTTCAGTTTACTTATCCTAGATCTTGAGTGGACTGCTATAAATAGGTCGTCTGCTTCTTATACCGTCATGGTTATGAACCTTGATTACTGTTTTACATTATTTTTTTAGAAAATCGTTCTTCCAAACATTGGCTTCTGTATTGTTTGACTGACGCTTCACTTCTGTAACGGTATTCAACCGTAATTCTGTCTTCAACTGCCGTTTCTATGGCAACTGCATGATTTTGATTGGCTGATTTTGAGATGATGTATTGTTATCAAAATTCGAATTCTTCGTATATCTTCTGACTGCTGTTATTCCTCTATCTTCCTTCCTGGTTATTAAATATTGTCACTATAGTATTTATTTCCTTTCATAGATTATTTTGATACCCCACAAGTTTGGGTAATTTTAGATTTGATGTTTTTACAATTATGTTAATATTTGTTAATTACATTTCCTTTTGTATATAAACGCTTATTATAATATTTTGTTTTACAAATGATTTACAATTTATTCTTGGTGAATCCTTCACCTCAGATTTGCTAATTTCTTTGTTAATTTGTTATAATTTGTAGTTGTTTGGTTCTGACAGGTAGGCACTTTCATAGGCATAAGTAGCCATTATGGTATTTGACTTATTTCATTTAAATTACAATTACGTTTCAGCCTAATGGGCTTTATTTTGTTATTATAATTGGTTGTGTTGTGTTTTGAGTCTGTTTATGTGTTATTATTATGTCACTATTATTTTATACACAGTTATTTACTCTTTGGTTTCCATGTTTTCTAGTCATACATTTCTTAACATTTTTATTTATTTCCTTTGCCAGTATTAACAAGGTGGCTATTATTTACTATTTTTTTGATCTTATTTAAACATAACATGTAGGCCTATGGTCTGTATAATTCTTACAGCCATATCCAATTCATAAACTTGATTGAATAATTATTTAACTAACTTATTATTTGCTGATCTTTGTTCACACTATATTTTAATTTATATTATTTTTTAGTGTGACAAACAACATCACTTTTATGAACTTATAATGATCCCTTATAACATGGGTGTTTTTTGATTTGTATCTAATTTCTTAACTTTCTAAACAATCTTTACTCTCCCTCCATGTTAACACTTTCAATTTACTCTTTCCTGGGATTCTCCCTTTCAACTATGATTACTTGCTTTTAAAACTCCTTAATTATATTTTTTGTTTTGTTTATTATGGTGATTATCACTTTCCAGTGTTCAATACCTCTTTATAGTTTATACTTAATACTATTTTTCACAACATACTTATTCACTATTATTTTTCACTGTTAAACTTTTAGCGTTCTTTAGGATTTATTAATTGTTAATGATTTTATCATTCACTATTTTTCACTATATTTCCATTCTATATCGTACACTATTTTCATTCAATCATCACCTTCACTTTTAAATTATTTATAGTTAATTATAATTTATTTAGTGTACCTTCTTTATCACTACACTTTGGGGCTTTTACACTTTCATTTTGCACTTCACAAATGCTTTTGTTTTTTAAGTGTTTCTGAATGGGTAATCCCTCTAATTACTATCTCACTACTCATTTTTTCTCTTTAATTTCAATATTTCCTTAATACTATTAACAATTTTATGTCCTTACAATACTATTCTTACATCTAATTCTAAATTGGGGTTTAGTTTGTGCCGATTCTAAAATCGATCGGCGCGTATTCGCCGTTTAACGGCAAAGCTGGCGTTAAATGCTGTACTGTATTTAGCTGTTGAGATACGTATCAATCTGCAGCGGAGATAATTAATCTGCAACTGTAATACCATTTAAGTGTGTCCGGTTAGTGCTGCACTCTAGTGCGAGCCGCTGTTTGCTTTCTAACAGGCTGTCTCTCGCTGGTATTCAAAACGATCGCCTCGTGGCATTTCTTCCTCCGGACAGAAAGGAGTTTTTAGTTTACCATCTTCTTCATCTATGGCAGGCTAAACTACTACAGATCTGCGGTAAGTTACGGCAATATAATTATATACATCTATTTAAAGTTTACGAATGAAAAAATTGTTTAATAAGGCCACATTAAGTAATTTCAGATAACCTATTACGCCACCTCGTGGTGAAAAGTGAATGTGTAATTCTGAGTAATTTAGATGCAACCTTTATTAGTAATTATAGTAACACTATATTAAATTCAGAATTCTTAACTAAAGCACCAGAATTGAGAAAAATGTAAATGCCAAAAGTATTTGTTTAATAAGTATAGAAATGATTGTAATCAAGTAACCTTTCAGACCACGTGGCAAAATCAGACTATGTGTAAATTTTATTAAAAGTATAACAAGCTGAATAATTATATAACCATAATGGAATTATATTAACCCACAGGGGTAAAGTTTATAATATGGAATTTAACAAAACTAAATGTTTTCAAATAGGGCCTGTTGGCCATATAACCTTTGCCAAGTGTGTCAATTATCATTTTTAAATAGCCCTAAAGCTGTGTTAATTTTATATATGGGTTTTGGTGCGTGTGAAGTTTCTGGGGGAATTTGTTTTGTGAACTCTCGCTGATAATATGTTGTATGACCAGGGTCCTCCGCTGAAGACGGGGACAGCTCCAACCTGAACTTTTAACATCCAGATTCTCTCTCTCAACTTCATCTGCCGGAGGAGAATAGCGAAGTCTAACCACAAACACCCTATCATGTAGGCCAGAAGATCACCACGTCACACCCATGGAAAAAATAAGGTGAAATCAATCCATATTATAATTTTACACAGTGTGATGTAACTCACTAGAACCAGTGGACATTGAGTCCCTCAACAACAATGAATTTAAGTTTTAAACATTTTAATTGGGTCCCCGTTTAACGGGACAGAATAGTCCGTGGACTTTGGGGGGGAATATCTTGTAAATTTTGTAATTTTGTTTGTATAATCTGTGAGCCCATGGGCTGACATGCATCTGTGGCTGCTCACCATTCAGACGTGTAATTTCCTTTTTATTTCCAGTATAAGGGTTTTATTACTGCTACTAATTCATTCAATCAACATGTAATTTCTCCGGTTCAATTTAGTTTTCATTTTATGTATTAATTTCTCATTTTTAAATTCAGTTGGGATTATATAGGGATAGAAGTTTCTTTGTTAGTTAGGTCGGGTCACCAGTTTAATCCTGTATAGGTGCATTTTCATGCAGAGTTAAACATGCTGTTGGGACAGGTTGAGTTATGCACTGTCTTGCTTATGAACATGTCGGCCTTTGGGCCAAAATTATTTTTAAAAGGGTTATAAGCTTTATGACACGTTCCTGTGTTCAAGACTTAATTAAATTTACCAAATTTAAATTCTTTTAATTAATTATGATCACTGGGGTGTTCACTGTATTCTAAATTTTATTTCTCCCAGTCTAAGTGCCCAGTGTGGTAGCATTTTATAATAGTATCAGGCACTTTGCTAAATTTTGAATTTATTATGTCCTGGGGACTACTGGTGTTGCATATATAATCAGATACACATGTAATATGTTATGCACATATTAAGAGTTATAACCTAATATGGATTTTCATAAATTATTAATGATGTACCTCATGGGGTAGAAAAGGGTGTGGCAAGAGATATATGTTATAATTGTCCTGTATTGTGGAACATGTATATGTATTGTATATTCGTGTGTGTATTTTGGGGGGTTCTATATGTATTGTACATTTGTGTGTATTTTTGGGGGTTAGATATAGGGCTAATAAAAAGAAAATATAAAACATAGGGTTTATATATACATTTAATTTCTAATGACAATTTGGAAAGAGAGAATAAGGATTTATAATTATTAATTTCAAAAGAGTTTTGTTAAGGAGTATGTAGATTTTATCTCTATTAATTTTCAATTAATATTTTTTAAAGAGAATATAAAAAAATAAATGTTAGATTTATTAATAATTTCAAGTAACATTTTTTAAAGAGAATGAATTATTTTAATTAACAATTGTAAGGGGAACATAGAATCTCAATGTTATATTTATTGATTTTGTAGTTAACAATTTTAAATGAGATAGAATAATAAAAAGGGATTTTATTGATTGTTAATTTTGTGAGTTTTAATTGCAAGTCCCGTCTCACTGGATCCAGCGCATTTTTGGCTTCTCTAGGCTTTGGTCTAGTTTTAATTATCTTGTGGCCCCTCTTTAGAAAAAAAAAAAAAAAAATTCAAAAAAAAATTTTCAAAAAAATAAATAATTTTTTTTACAAGTCAAAGTTAAAGAGGGGTTACAAGTTTGCTTTTTTATTATTTTTATCTTTAACATTGTTTAAGGGGGTTTCTTCCCTAAATTATTATTGTCCATTAATGGATAATGACATTTACTTTTTCCTTTCTCATAGGGTAATTATTGGTCTTGGTTCCAATATTACTTTTGAGTGCATTATTTCTCCTTCTCCTATTCTTTATTACTTGTTTGTGTATCATTATTGGTTTTCCATTTTTATCTATTTCCCTCCTTCTTCATTTTCATTGTATTTGGTTAATACCTTGGTTTTTCCACCTTCTCCTTTGGGTACGTTTCAACGTGTTACATTGAGTCGTTTAATTCCATGAACTTGTTTCATTTTTGTTTGGGTTTTGGTTTTTTCCCTTCTTCCTTTGGTTTGGTTAATCACTTTCTTCTCTTCTTTGGTTTCATTATCGTTTGTTTTTCGTGGATCCCTTCTTCTTTTGTTTCCTTTTGTCGGGTCAATCACTTGGGTTAGGTCATATCGTCGTTTGTCGAGTCATAGTTTTTTATATTTCAATTTAAATTAAGCATTTTATTTAATATGAAGTATTATTTTAGATTCAATATTATCTTGTTCATCCCTGGTATTGGGTTGGCTTATTTGTGTTGTAACAATATCTATGAAATTTCTTTCATTTCAGTATTTTAATTTTTACACAAAATTTGAGTGCGCGCGTGCGCGCACACACACACACACACACACACACACAGATAGAGATTTGTGGTGACACATTTACAAACAAACTTTAACAGTCACGAGTTTTTGTTAATGTTAGAAACGATATTCATAGGTTGGCAACACCATTGCTGATAACTACAATTCTCTTCTCACATCTCACAGCGACTCCCTCCACATCGCCTTTCCCCTCTGACCGTAAGCGTTTCGCGCATTTCCATGCCCTTAACTTTCAATTTTGCTATAATGCGACCAACTACCTTTCTTCTATTCCCCTCTTAGTCATGGCGTGAGAGAGCATGGACATTCCTGCTTAGTGAAGCAAAATTAAGTTTATGAAAGCCTTTAAACATCTGCTGGTGTATGTAAAATTGGTTGAAAACACTCAATTAGTGCCAAGGAGTGAACAGGATAAAAGTGTGAGATAGGGAACTTTTAGAAAAGTGGAAAAAATTATAAAGTTGTATTGTGGAGATCAACCAAACACTTAGCATTTTAGGCAGTCATGAGTGAAAGACCATGTATAATTAACTTTATTATATAAAAACTCCCCAACAACAGGTATGATTGGACATAAATTATAACAGGTATTGGACATAAATTAGTTTGGTGCAATAGGGAATTGCCATCTAAAAAAGTATTTTTGACACAACAATTGGTGTGTGTGTGTGTGTGTGTGTGTGTGTGCAAGAGAGAGAGAATTTATGCATAGAGAACAAAGAGTTATGACCATAAAGTGTTGGTAACTGCTCTGAGGACTTTGGGGTCCAAAAAATGAGCTGTGTATATAATGTATGATATTTTAGTATTATAAGAAAAATGTTCATTTTGAAGAAAACAATGTTACAGCAAAACATTTTTTTTGTAACTGTATCATGACTGTTTTGAGTTAGTAATTGTTGTAGATCACAGAGTTTTGTATTTGATGGATTTGAAAAACAGAACAGAAAATTTGTAGATGGATTTGCTATTGGAGGTTAACGAGAGTTCGTAGAATTTGTTAATCTTTGGCCTAACAATTTTTGAATGTAAAACAATATTATTCGGGATAGTTGTGTTGTAATTGATAATACAAAAGCAATGATGATAGTTTAAGCATTTTTATTTGTCACCCAACTCTGACCTAAACTGTGCGCATGGATCCGCCTAAATGAAGTTGGCCTGCCCTATCTTCTGGTAAGTAGTTTTTTTGTGCCTCCTTTGTCTGTGGGGAATATGATATGGCTCCTACACTCCATCTATCAAGTGTGGGTGGCGACCCTGGGTGTTTCCTTTTTGAACCTGCCACAGCTGTATGGCTCACATAGGCAGCCTATGGTCTCCTAAGCCATTTTAATTGTAGAAAAAAGACTTATTTACTACAATATTTGCTAACTAGCCATTTTAAAGTGAAGACAGGGGTACCGAATCATGAATAAGTTCGAAATAGCATACTTCTTTATTTTTGTTTAACTACAAATGTTAGTATCTCTTTACTTGTTGAATAATCCTTGTACAAACGTATGATTACACTTTATTTGTTCGAAAAGAATATGACTGTACAAGACAAAATGTAAGATATTGTTATGACAGTCTCACGGATTGTCGTATTGTACAATGGAAACAAAATACGAACAACAATGTTCACTATTAGTCACAACAACAATTTGAAATCAACAGAGGTACTCTCAACAATAATTCAAGTTAATTTTTCCACAGGCAATAAAAATTGTCAACTATTAGAGTTCCACACTAATTATAGCAGAATAATCACTTTCCACTAATCTACAAGAATCACTTGATCCACACTAAAGAAATCGCCTACTGTAACTGACTTCTAAGCCAGCCATAGACGCTTATATATACCCTGTAGAAGTTCCAGAATAATGTTTGTTTCTTTTGGCGGTGTGCCAGCATAATTTGCATAGTACGAGGGGTAGCCCAAAAATAAGGTCTCCAACGGGCTAGAGCCGCAGGGAAATTTTTTTCGGTGGCAGTATTGGCACCACCACCTCTTTCAAACAAGCGGTCGCCAAGCTTGCTACGTCGATTAGTCTTGGCTTGGCAGCCGTTACCAATGGAGCTCCCGATCACCATTCCCGCCAAGTGTGGACTTTGCGAAGTCATTCGATTTCTCAATGCAAAAGGTGTTCAACCTATTGAAATTCATAGACAGTTGACTGAAGTGTATGGGGTGGGGTGTATGGCTGTCAAAAACGTTATGTATGTATTATGGTGTATGGATTCTTAACACACACACACACACACACACACACACACACACACACACACACACACACACACACACACACACACACACACACACACACACACACACACACACACACACACACACACACACACACACACAATGTGCACGCATGGAACTGTATGTAAATAAGTAATGTAGAAATCAGAAAAAGAATAGACCATGATAAAATACAGATTAAACATTAAAAATTACTAAGAAAAAACAAAATAAACAGACAAAAGTTACAACCAGTTATTCATTAAATCACCTAAGTCTCAGATGGCACTGGACAAAGGCTTGTGAAGTGTACACTAAACTACCATTACAATACCAGCAACAACAAAAATGGTTTGCATGACTGTTACTAAACTGTACATATACAGCACAATCACAGTCTGTTAGATTCATACATATATACAAATCTACAACACTTTATTTTTTATTAACATAAATTTTTAATACAAACCTTCCATCATTTTCACAATGAGCATCATTCTCATTCAGATATCTTCTACTCCTCTTATTTTTACTGTGGAACAACTGAAAATTAAAGGT
Source organism: Magicicada septendecula (assembly GCA_034769895.1). NCBI lineage: Eukaryota > Metazoa > Arthropoda > Insecta > Hemiptera > Cicadidae > Magicicada > Magicicada septendecula. The sequence continues at coordinate 794,922,186 of CM068368.1, forward strand.
TTAAATTTAAAAACTCTCCAAATTATGGTCTCTTCATGTCATACATAATGAATACATGATCAGATAATAAAGTTCATGAACTCACTGCAGTGCATTTCTTGGGGTAGTGTTATAGAGAAATTATATTGTAACACCTTACTGACATACTGTATGAGTTATACTAATTAGATAAAAAGACTTAAATCAGCAATGTGTGGATTTCACATTATGACAAATGTATTTGCTGTCATATCACTGTACACAAATCACTGCTGTGCTGGAACATCCACACTATTTACTGGGCCTGGGGAAATGATTTCTTCTCGTCTCAAAAGACAAGGAAAACATGGAAACGATGCATATTGATGGCATAACGAGGTATGTCTTGTGTTAACAGCAGACGGTAGCTCTGACGGTGATTTCACAAAACCATGTCCAAAAATTGCTCTGAAAAGGAACAATGCACCAGTGTGTAGAAAGGGAACATTAAATTTCTGAAGTGGTATGAGAGGTATATCCATAGCAAAACATTTTGTTTCTTTAAGCAGACCCTGTCAGCGAAGGAAACCTATTGTAGCATGAAACCATGTTTGAGTTTTGCTTACTTTTAAGTTGACAAAGTTGCTGTTTAGTTTACAACTGGTATCATTGCTAATGTTTACAACAATAAATATTTCATCAAAATCTGGCCAAAGTTCATTCACCATACTGAACGCTTTGCATTAGCCACACTGTGCACTTCTTAAAAATGTACCCAAAAATAATTCTTTGCTCCATAAACAGCATAGAACATTAGTGAAAGGCTTACAACATTTTATGACTATGCGCACAAAAATAAAAAACAAAAAGTATATTTTGGACAAGTTGAGGCCTCAAGACTAAATGTGTTTATAGCACTGTATACTATATGCTTATAAGCACTGATTGTCAGTTAACCAATAAATTAATTGATTTTAAGAAAACTGTATGCATCATTAACAAAAAACACACAGACACAAAAACAAAGTGTTTTATCTTTTTTTTATATTATATATAAAACATATTTTATATATATGTGTGTATATATATATATATATATATATATATATATATTGCAACATTACAACATTGCAAAAGTTGCATAATATTATATTGTATGTGTACAAATTTTTGTACGTAAATTTAGGCATCTCGTGCCTCACGTCTAGGGTGACAAATTTATATAACGTGACAATTTGGCAAATTTAATTTAATTTAAATTTGTGGAGTCCTTCGATCTTGGAGCACCAAATTTAAACAACGTTACATATACATAAATAGGTGTGAATGGTCTCACGTTCAAGATTGACAAATTCTTTAAACATATAACATTTAAATAGGGGGTCAGGTGTATCTGCAATAAGAACTCTACGGAACTTGAAACGGTAATTAAAATTTATTTGATACTATAAAAAAAAATATGTGCACATGGCACCGACTTCGATTTAAAAAACATTAGTTATTATTTGTTATAATGCCGTAAGGTTTAAGATATATACATCCTTACTAACTAAACATTCTATGCTACTAAATAGTATATAAAAGAAAAATCTCATTTTTAGACTACTCAGTCTATTAATATGTTTCAAAATCAATTTTTAAATCTTTTTTCTATATATGGTACGTACTCAAAAGATTAATAGTTATTACTTCTCAGTACTGTTTTCTCAAATACTAATTGTTTTTATTTATATTCTTTGTAATCATTTTATATCATATTAATTTGAGCTCTTGTTACGTTACTCGTATTTCTAAAACATCTATGATTTTTAACTCTACTATACAAGAAATATTACTCTTACTTTTAAATAAAATATTAATGTCTTTAACTGTCTTTGTATACTGTGTATGATTAAGATATGAATAAGTTGTCTATCACCTTATTGTCGTCAATCATACTCGATCATTTTTGTTCCATCGGTGTTCGTCTTCGTCTCGCCTCCAGCGTCGGCTGTCTCTCTTCTCCTCTTGTCCAGCGTCAGCTGTCTCTCACTCTCTCGTCCTCTCCTCTTGTCCAGCGTCGTATCGCTATGGAACTGCTTCTCTTGTCCAGCGTCGTATCGCTATAGAACTTCTTCTCTTGTCCAGCGTCGTATCGCTATAGAACTTCTTCTCTTGTCCAGCGTCGTATCGCTATGGAACTTCTTCAGTAGTGCTGTTATTAATTACAATGTTTGTCTTATAGCTTGGTTACGTATTTGTACATAACTGGCAATTTAAACTGTTTATAAAAATATTAATAAATATGCCGTGCTGACGGGCATAAGTTCCCGCTGCATCGTGGATGATTCAAGAAAGAGAACCACTGAAGCTTCCGTGTCCTATTTATACCCATGTCTTGGTCGACACCCTTCAGTGATACAAAATCGACATGTTAGAAACTGTCTTTGGCGTCAGTTCCCCCACTCTTTGTCAAATTCACTATTTTTTATATTTCTGCGAATTGCAGAGTCCTGTAAGTATTTTTTTATACTTATCTTATAACTAATTTTATAACACATGTTCATTGTAATTTTGGACATTGCAACTTAACCCTTTTGATTTGTACACAGTTATTTCACTATTGCACTTGTACGGCGTGTCACTTTCGCGTGGTTTTCACACACAGTATTTATTAAATTTATTTACATTTTATGGTGCTTTTGGATTTTAATTCTTAATTCTAGTTTATGAATAATTACGGAAAAACAGTCATTGTGCAATTATTCATACTGGGGTGGCAAACTTGCCTGCAGAGACCTGCGTTCACACACACTAGCAAAATACTGGTGTACACACTTTCAGTTACATTTGTGTGTGTGTGCACGTTGATTCAGGTCGAAATACCTGTTCATATTTTTGTCTGAGTCAAGCTTGCAATCCATAACATGCTTATTTCTAATATATTATTAATTATTTACAGTTTATTAAGTAAATTTAAATTTTTATATTTCACGCTCAGTACATCACTTATTTGTACTGTCGCATTATTCCTCTGCTTGGTAACAAAAAAAAATTTTAATAAATTTATTTATTATAAATTTTTTTTTTATCTATTTATTTATTATTATTATTTGCAAAAAAATATAACAAATAATAAAGAATAATATTTGTCATTTCACCCTTAATAGGAGTGTATACAAATGTCTTACCTCCCCTCTTTCATACGCTCACTGCTCGCGACCTTGAATTAGGGTGGCTTTACAAACAGCTGATTTGACTGGTTTCAATGACCTCTGTTTTATGTGTAGAACTTCTTAAATGACGTTGCGTGGAATTTACCAATTTCTTTCTTCTGTATCTCATCATATACAATGAAAGTGTTCTGTCCCACTCGCTGTCTTAACGTATACGGTCCATTATAAAGTCTGAAGAATTTCTTCGCCGTATTATCACTCCTTTTTCCCACTGGATTTGCTTTGAGTAGTATACTTTCTCCCACGTTGAATTGTTGTAACTTGTGAGTTAGATTAAATCTCTCTATTCTCTTGTTACCTCTCTCTCTTATTCGTTGCTTTGCGTATTCAATTTTCACACTTATTGGTACAGGTACATTTTGGTTATTAGGTTTGTTTAGATATTTAGTCCAAAATCTGGTTGGCTTCTTATCTTCTTCTAATTCCATTGGAGTGTATCCTGTTGCTTCACTATAATTTTCGTTAATGGCTTTTTCAATAAATGGTAAATATTCTGCCCATTTATTGTGTTGATTATGGCAATATATTCGTAAATATTTACCTAATTCTTTGTTAACTCTCTCAGCAAGGTTTCCTTGAGGATGTCTTATGGATGTGAGTACTGGTTGTATTCCATTTTCCCTTAACGTCCTCTCCCATTTTTCACTTTGGAATTGCACACCTTGATCACTGAGTATCTTCTTCATTTTTCCATATAATGGAATATATTTTTGCAGCAGTATCTTTAGAACAACTTTGGTTGTGGGTCGCATAATTGGGTACAGTCGGACTGCCTTGGAAAACACATCGATACATACCAATATGTGCTTCACACCTCGACTTGATCGTGGTAATGGTCCCAGAAAATCCACTGCAATTAGCTCTCCTTTATTTTCCTTCTGTATACTCTGCATTCCTACATATGTGTGTAAATTCGGTCCTTAATTTTACATTAACTTACTCATACATTCTTACCTTCGCTTCTAAACTTCCTTAGCTCTTTTCTTAACATGACATTACTTTATCTAATACATTACTTATACACTACATTAACATTCATTACCTTTTATTACCTTTCTTTAACATTACCTTTCTGATCGCTACAACTTTCTTGAAATACACTTCCGTAACAGAATACTTTTTTAGCTCGTAGTGTGTCGCACGGTCGGTTACAGAGGAACTGTCTTGGAAAACAACGATATTTTTCTCGAAGTCCTTAATCCTAAGTAGTCTCTGCCCTTATGACTTTTCACTCTCGCTTTCTTCTGTGTCCTTGTATCTTCGATAAGTGTTCGCTTGCTCAGCCGTTCTAATAATTATGGCAATTATTGCTCATCTTAATCATTTCTTCATATTTATAACATATCAATAACAACATTCCATACCATTTCTTCATATTAATAACAACAATAATAACATTCCTTACTTTCTTAAATATTTCTCTACAATAGCATTCCTTACCTTCAATAATACATTTCTTAATTACACTCTCTTATATTATTACACATATTATTTCTCATTTAAAAATAATTATTCATTCCATTCGGGTATTGAGTTCAGTGTGTAGTTAGAACTTACACCCCTCTTTATAACAATTGCATTGTCCATAGTCTACCGGACGTATATTGTTCCTTTGCAGCGTAGTCGCCGCGTTTACTATTATTCTCACCCTCGTATAAACAACGTCCGCGTTCCATTGTATTATACCCTCGTTTGTGTGCGTACTCACCTTGTGAACGTTTGTTTTTATCGTAGAAGTCACCTGTTCATTGAGCAATGTTTTCATCTTGCCTCTCTTTCTCTCGTAACGGTCGCATTCCATAATTCTCTCATCATGAATGCATTGCGTACGTTCAGTCTGCTTGAGGCCCATATAAACAGCTGTCGACGGTTTTTTCATACGTCGTTTATGATAATACTCACCATAATTCTCATACTTGCAGTTATAATTATCGTTACTATAATTATTGTGCGTATATCTAACATCATATTTACCACAATTTTGCGTAGTGTTTCGTCTAGATAACTTACTACGTTTCTTGTTAGGCCTACAGTGATATTTATCTCCGTAAGTGTGGTGTTTTATGTGTTTCAACTGTGTCATCTTGTGTGATTTACTATTGTGTGTGTGCCTCACACTTGGAATATCGCTATTAATAAGGTATGTTTTATTAACCTTTATTTGTTTCTCCTCCTTAATGTTAATTACTTTTTTATAATTATCATTAGTAATTACACATGTATTTTTAACTACTATGGTTTGTTCACCTTCTACAGACGCTATGTGCGTATTTGTGTCTCGAATTTTCTCTTTTGCTATCCTTTCTTCTCTTAATTTTTCGGTCAGTTCTGTAAAAAATTCTGTTAACTCTTCTATTTGAGTTCTAATATTATTTTCTTTTACTTTTTCTGTTTGTTTGTTCTCAACTTCACCAAATACGGCTTGCATCATGGCTTCAAGTGCTTCTCCCATCCTCGAACTTCCCGATATTGCCATGGTGAATAATTATTAAAATATTTATTTCGTAGTTCTTTAACAATTATTATTGATAACCGTTCCCTACTTATTTATTTATTTCTGTATTTTTATTAATAGTTATTATTAATACTCATTACAGTTACACCTGTTACATAGACAACAATATTATTTGTGGTGGGCGCCAGCTGTGTGATTACACAACAATTAACATTACATTCAGTTACTGTTTAATACAAATAATAATTACATATTATACATTTTTCATTTAACACTCTTTATATATTTTAGAGCAACCATTTAGTTACATAAAAAAATGTTAATAGTCAAATGATAGGTATCGGGTCATACATTCATGATCTACAATTTATGTCACAAATATTTTTGTACATAAATTTAGGTATGTTGGGCCCCACGTGCAGGGCGACATTTTATGCAACGTTACAACATTGCAAAAGTTGCATAATATTATATTGTATGTGTACAAATTTTTGTACGTAAATTTAGGCATCTCGTGCCTCACGTCTAGGGTGACAAATTTATATAACGTGACAATTTGGCAAATTTAATTTAATTTAAATTTGTGGAGTCCTTCGATCTTGGAGCACCAAATTTAAACAACGTTACATATACATAAATAGGTGTGAACGGTCTCACGTTCAAGATTGACAAATTCTTTAAACATATAACATTTAAATAGGGGGTCAGGTGTATCTGCAATAAGAACTCTACGGAACTTGAAACGGTAATTAAAATTTATTTGATACTATAAAAAAAAATATGTGCACATGGCACTGACTTCGATTTAAAAAACATTAGTTATTATTTGTTATAATGCCGTAAGGTTTAAGATATATACATCCTTACTAACTAAACATTCTATGCTACTAAATAGTATATAAAAGAAAAATCTCATTTTTAGACTACTCAGTCTATTAATATGTTTCAAAATCAATTTTTAAATCTTTTTTCTATATATGGTACGTACTCAAAAGATTAATAGTTATTACTTCTCAGTACTGTTTTCTCAAATACTAATTGTTTTTATTTATATTCTTTGTAATCATTTTATATCATATTAATTTGAGCTCTTGTTACGTTACTCGTATTTCTAAAACATCTATGATTTTTAACTCTACTATACAAGAAATATTACTCTTACTTTTAAATAAAATATTAATGTCTTTAACTGTCTTTGTATACTGTGTATGATTAAGATATGAATAAGTTGTCTATCACCTTATTGTCGTCAATCATACTCGATCATTTTTGTTCCATCGGTGTTCGTCTTCGTCTCGCCTCCAGCGTCGGCTGTCTCTCTTCTCCTCTTGTCCAGCGTCAGCTGTCTCTCACTCTCTCGTCCTCTCCTCTTGTCCAGCGTTGTATCGCTATGGAACTGCTTCTCTTGTCCAGCGTCGTATCGCTATAGAACTTCTTCTCTTGTCCAGCGTCGTATCGCTATAGAACTTCTTCTCTTGTCCAGCGTCGTATCGCTATGGAACTTCTTCAGTAGTGCTGTTATTAATTACAATGTTTGTCTTATAGCTTGGTTACGTATTTGTACATAACTGGCAATTTAAACTGTTTATAAAAATATTAATAAATATGCCGTGCTGACGGGCATAAGTTCCCGCTGCATCGTGGATGATTCAAGAAAGAGAACCACTGAAGCTTCCGTGCCCTATTTATACCCATGTCTTGGTCGAAACCCTTCAGTGATACAAAATCGACATGTTAGAAACTGTCTTTGGCGTCAGTTCCCCCACTCTTTGTCAAATTCACTATTTTTTATATTTCTGCGAATTGCAGAGTCCTGTAAGTATTTTTTTATACTTATCTTATAACTAATTTTATAACACATGTTCATTGTAATTTTGGACATTGCAACTTAACCCTTTTGATTTGTACACAGTTATTTCACTATTGCACTTGTACGGCGTGTCATTTTCGCGTGGTTTTCGCACACAGTATTTATTAAATTTATTTACATTTTATGGTGCTTTTGGATTTTAATTCTTAATTCTAGTTTATGAATAATTACGGAAAAACAGTCATTGTGCAATTATTCATACTGGGGTGGCAAACTTGCCTGCAGAGACCTGCGTTCACACAGACTAGCAAAATACTGGTGTACACACTTTCAGTTACATTTGTGTGTGTGTGCACGTTGATTCAGGTCGAAATACCTGTTCATATTTTTGTCTGAGTCAAGCTTGCAATCCATAACATGCTTATTTCTAATATATTATTAATTATTTACAGTTTATTAAGTAAATTTAAATTTTTATATTTCATGCTCAGTACATCACTTATTTGTACTGTCGCAATATATATTGCAATGTTACAAGTATTTCAAAAATTCATACAAATACATTACCAGGTACTCAACGCAACTATGAAGTGTATTACACCGGCCAGGTCACAAGTTTTTTTTTTATTCTCGTTGCGTCAAGTATATGTAGTTGCACAATAAATTAAATAATTTTCAAAGTGGAGTGAGATGTTGTTGACATGAAATAATTAATTAAAACCGTTTCAAAATAATCATTGATTTATTAATATTAATAGAAAATATGCAAATATTAAAAAATTTGAATCTTAGATAAATAAAAATATTTTCTTTTATAAGTTTACACAAATACAATGTAACCTTCCATGCTGTTCATGACATATAAAATAAAAAACCATATAATCTTATTAGCTAAACAGACATGTTAAACAAATTATGTAAACCTTTTTATTTCAGTGTGTCTGACTTTGACTCAAATTTTAAACAATAGCAACTCATTTACAAACAAAAATAATATTCAATCTCAAGAATGAAACTAATTGTTGTTGCTATAAACAAAACAGAAAATAACATTTACTTCCAACCTGTTATTTATTTCTACTGACACACCCAAATTTTAATATACAACAAAAGATTAGTATTTTTAAATTTTCTTGTTAAATTAAATTATTTTCTTTAACCACTATTTAAATTTAAAACTTTAAGTCTTTACTGTTCATATATAAGTTTCTTTTGAGAGTTCTTTTCACAAACAAAAAAATATAATTGTTTATTCATCACCTGCATACTGCCGACGTTACCATTGTGTGTGTGTGTCCTGAATCCTGAGAATTTGATGATGATGATGATTATGCTGATGCTGTGTTCTCTGTCTCTACGGGTTGTTGTTTGTGACGGTTCAGAGTTCCTCCATAAGTCTTGATGTGTGTGGTAAAGATGTCCTGATCGATCGGCAGACCAGCAGCGTGATGTGTGAAGATATCTTGAGTCTCTGAGACCACCCCAAAATTGCCGGTGGTATTTATACAGGATGGCAATCTGACAAGTCCAGGACTGTTTTCGACCTGTTAGATATTGTCACTTCGTGCAAAGCACCCTTTTAATTACAAATCACTTTTTGGTTCATTTTCGTGATTTCGTAAACATCCTCATAGCACGAGCGATATCATCGTTTGTGTAATTTTTTCCTGGTCACTCACATATAACACACTTATTAATTACTATTTAATTACACTAGTAATTAACATTAAATTACCTGCCATCTTTATTATTGCAAATTACTGCAATACTTTTACATCACTATATTCGTTACAAATTCCTTAATGTAATGGTGTTTTTATAATTGGGGTAAGTCTTTGTTTACAGGTTTAAAACGTATTAATTAGTTTATTTTTATCCGGTTAAAACCTGATTACAGAGAATTCGTACGCATCACCCCACTGTAGATTCTTGCCTGTCGTAGCTTGCATTCACACACACAAGTACTGTATTCACTCGCGGGGGCAGGTGTACGCTTTCTGACAATTCTTATCCTGCATAATATTGTTAAAAACTGTTCATCATATATTTTTCTATGCTAAATATCTACAAAAATACCGCCCTGGGCAAATATGCAAATATATGTATTGTTGCAATATATATTTTCAAAAATTACATACCGTATTTTCTCGCATAATTAACGCACTTTTTTGACGAAAAATACCGGCGAAAATTTCGGGTGCGTAAATTATTCAAGGATTTCAGATATACCCAAATTTCATTTGAAATTTATTGACATTTAAAAGATACATTAAATATATTATACACAAAATCAGTTCAACTCATTGAAGTTATCGTCATTTGGCGTAAAATTACGTACGATGCAATTATGTACGATTACGACAACGTACGGTGCAAGCTTTCTGCCATCAGCTGTTACAGCAAGCATTACCGTACACCGTTGTTTTTCACTTCCAGTAGTGCGCACAATAACACTCGATGTTCCTTTCGTATCGATTGTTCGACTTTGTGGCATATCGAAACTGATGGGCGTCTGATCTGCGTTTCCTATCTGGGAAAGCAAATATTTCTTCGCTTTCCGTTTCCTAATCATGAAGCGATGAAAATCAATGACTTTTTGGTCGAAATCATTCGGCATTCTTTGACATAAGGATGTTCTTCTTCGAAGAGAGAGTCCATTTCTCTTCATAAATTTAATCACCCAGCCTCGGCTAACCTTAAAATTCGAGACACTGATCCCATGTGCTGCAGCTATTTCTCGTCCTTTAAAATACAGCATTTCGTAAGAAACGGCATATCGATCATTGCGTAACGAAATCACATATTTCAGAAGATACTCCTCTACTTGCGGAAACTTGCCACTTTTTGGACCGCGAAATGCTTTACGAGACTTGTTGGTCTCTTGAAGGGCAATTTTCTGTTTTCGCCAGTACCGCACGTTACACTCGGACACAGAATATTTACGGCCTGCTGCCCTATTCCCGTGTGTTTCGGCGTAAGCGATCACCGCAAGTTTATATGACGCAGTATTACTCGAATACTTGCTCATTGTGGATTAATGAACGACTTTGAGATCACAAAACATCCATGTACCCGAAACACTCGTAAAATGAGTTTCTACCAGACTGAAATAGATCATCACTAATCACGTCTTCGCTGATTCACTCAACAGACTGAAATACCGCAGTGAGTAATAAATAACAGGAAGTTGCACGAGGGTTTGAAATGCGAGGTTGCGCAATAGGAAAGCTACTACTTGACATCTTTATTTCAAAACGCACCCGGAACTGCGTGATGAAATCATCGAGAAAGTGGGTGCGTCAAATACGCAAATATTTATTTTTTCCCACTTTGAACCCCCCAGAAATGGGATGCATAAATTATGCGGGGGCGTTAATTATGCGAGAAAATATGGTATTGTATTTACATTTACAATGTTTACAATGAGTCTTTTTGTATTTAATGTGAAAACTGTATTACACTGTATACCTATTAGCTGTAATTTTGTTAAGCAGACACAAGTACAGTTTTTACATATTGTTTGAACGTGTTTTTTGTATAAAAATTAAAAATGCTCTCCAATATAAATAGCATAGACATAGTCAATGAAAATATATACTACAAGCAGGGCCGACCTTAGCCATCCTGGCAAGATATTCTTCAGCGCCCTTTATTTCTTATTATTCACTAGCATTTTGCTAGCGCGCGGTGCCCCCTTGGCCCTGGCGGCACAGCCGACCGCCCGGGTTGCCCCTCCCCCCCTAAAGCCTGCACTGACTACAAGTTTATATTACATTCAGTAGTTGTAGTTAGTACATGTAGTACACACTAGTCGTTATTGTTATTTCAGGTAATATAACATAATGTTTACAAGGTAAGTTTCTGTAGGACAAGTACACAGATTATTCAAAGTTTTTGGATTAACTGTGGTTTTCCCCTGTATTTCTCAGTTATCGAAAGTTAACCGCAGATTTGTGAAACAGGGCTGTTACATAATTTAACAATAGTCAGATTGTAGATACAAATATGGTTATTAATAAATGGCTCTCCCAGAAATACTGCGTTAAAGTGGAACATGGACATCAACAAATACAACTCTGAATATTGGACATAAATTTTTTTAGAAGAACAGAAGGATATATATAAAAGCTAGAATAAGAAATGAAATTGTATAGAATGAGATGACTGGAACCACTGGAACAGAGTGGATGAAAACACCAGCACATTGCTTTGGTTATCATAGAGAGTTACTGAGTTTCTTTGGAGTTAGTGACACAGAGAATACATGAACTTTATTGTCAGACCTGAACTTATATACATACACCTAAATAATTATATAAATTACACGTATTTTATCCAAATTATAAGCAAGTTATTTTTATATTATCCTTAAATCTAAGATCTGACAATTTAAAATTATTATTAATTGTTACTTTGGTCACCTGCAATCATTAATAATTTCACAATCTCCATTTTGACTACTGAGAATTTGTGGTCAAGTTTTAGTGGTACACGTGGAACCTATCATCACCACGGTATCTCACTCCTCAGTGTGGCATATACAATTTTTCCATTGTGCTCAATGTTGAGAGCAGACTTGAGAGCTCTGGTCCCATATGTTGAGAGCAGACTTGAAGTGGTTTTGCAGCAATAAGTCAACTGTAGAGATACATTTTCTCACTTAGACAAAACTGTGAAAAGATGGGACAGTACTACCAGACCACCTGGATGCTCTCTACTGACTTCAAGGCTAGACATGACACAATATTCAGAAGTAAGCTCCTTACAATGATGGAGTTCAGATGCATTCACTGTAGAAGTTAGTCTACGACAGGGTGACCCACTGGCTCCTCTCCTGTTCAGTATTGTCCTTCAGGCTATAATGAATCCTGCTGAAGTGGACCAAGGTGCGACTACCTTCATTAAAATGACACAGTCATTTGCTTATGCAAACTATGTAATTATTGATAGATCTCAGCCTGTTAAAGAAGCCTTTCTAAAACTGAATGAAGAGTAAGTGAAGGTAAGACCAAAATTATGGTACCAAGAAGGAAAATGCATTTACAACACCAGCAACATCATGTGTTTCGTGATTACTGTTTTGAAGTGGTCTCTAGATTCCAATACCTTGGTGTTACTGTCAGCAAATACCTTGACAAAAAGGTGAAAATAACTAGAAGACTTGTAGCTGGGAGCAAGTACTTTGCTTGGAGTGTGATCTACTAGTTGACTACTGAACTACTGACTACCAGTAGTTATGATCTACCAACAGCCTACTAGTTGGTGGAGAGACAGTGTCCCGAGTCATCAAAAGCAGCTTAGGATAAATATCTTCCTTGGTCAGGGTCAATATGGATGGACAACAGTGGTTGAAAAGTTCAAGAGCAGCTATATGGAGGATCTATTGTCCTAATGAGGAGGAGGAGGAGGAGGAGGAGGAGGAAGAAGAAGAAGAAATGTGGAATCTCTCACACTGAGCCATACAAACCCATTGAAAGTACATTATGTACATTTTAATATAATATTTAATTTTAATACATATTAAATCACACACACACACAATTTTATTTTAAGGATTAATACAATTTATTCTGCTTGGATCAGCTAAATGAACTGCAGATCTTACACTGAATTGAAGAGACTGGGTCAAGATAAGAACCTATGGGTGCAGTGGCAAGGCCTTTAGAATAATATGATGGTGTGATTTTAATATATTTTAATAATGACACACACACGTGTGCGCATGTGTGTGTGTGTGTGTCTTAATATTTCAAGCTAATTCATGATTTGGCATTTTATTACTTTAAATTGATTGCTTACAATCAACAACATATATGTTCTGTTTAATTTTATTATCTTACTAGAAGATAGCCACAGACCGAGTGGTCAAAGCAACGAGATTATAAAATTATCAAAAATGGAAGATGTCTCTAGCAATGAATTTAATCAAAATTATTTTTAGCTTATGTTAGAAATACATAAACACTATGCAGTGTATTTTACATTCACTAAGTTTATAACATAACTGTTAACACTTTCGAGATGATGGGTAACTCGTCCATTGAAAAAATGGCTTACTTGATGAAGGAGGAGTTAACACGTTTTCACGTTTCAATGCTTGTACTTCTTAAGTGATGAAATATAGTCAGCTGTGAACAGCTGTAATAGGACATACAAGTCTCTTAGTTCATGAAAAAAATTCATAGATGGCATCAGCATTATGAAACACGAATTATAGTGCGTTTTCTATACACGTTACGAGACAGTTGTTCACCGTTATCAGTCATAATCGGGTCATGCTTCCAGCTAACTTTCATACAGTTTTGTGGTATGTTTATTATTGTTTTCTAAACTTTTTAGACAATTTTTGTGTGTTTTTCTGTTATATTTTAACTTTTTTAGTGTTAAATTTTTATTAGTACCATGGCTTCACGAGACCAATATGCGCCCATTCAGGAACCTGAACAGATAGCAAACGAATCTGGTTCTGAAATGGGTGATAGTAAATTAGATGGCAAATCTGTAGATGAACTTGACAATAACGATTCTGACGTAGATGTTAGTGGTGTTGCGCTAAATATGCAAGAACCATTACGTTGCATCAACTCGATATTACTGTCAGGCCTATAACATTCAATACATTAAACCGCACAATAAGCCAAAAATGTGCAGTTTCTGATTATTAGCTACACCCGAGAGGGCCTATTCTCAAAAGTGTTAATTTACAACAATGATGTTTATCCAATAGAGAATGCTAGTACTGTATAAGGAAATACCTTAACTCTCCCCCTTCCTCCTGCCCTTCTTCTTTCGTCCAATATGTCAACATGCTGACAGGAGTCTGTGATACCCAATCTACAAGGCAGCAGTATTTTTGGCATAGCTGTATAGTCGACAGTCGGAGCTAACGTTTTATATGACATACCTTCGTACTTTAAACAGCCTTCTGTAATGAGTTTGTACACACCTGTACCTGGTGTTAGGTTGAAGTCACCAGTCAGTATTATTGGGTAATACCTGTATACACACAAACAAAAAGATTAAACAAAATAAAAAACAGTATAATAAAGTATTCAAATAATTTGTTAACAGCATTTTCAGTAGACAGATCACTTTAAATTATCATACACACAAAATAAGAAATGTAAAAAGAGTTATGGATACTTAGGAAACATGTGGACTAAAGAGTGGACCATTGAATGAGAGGTTGGGAATAGAACAGCCATAGTGAAGGATGTGTAAGAGATTGGAGAGTGCTTTATGTGGAGCATTTTATTTTATAAGTAAAATACACAAAGTAATGTTAACAAAAGAAGGATAGAACGAGGTACTCCAAATGTAAATTTGGATGCTGACAGAAGTAATAACTATAAAACAGGTTAATTACCTTCTGTCACGTTTCTTTGAATCCAATTACGGGATTACTCGAGTTTCGATCACAACTGTGTCATCATCAGATCTTATATACAAATATGGTTAAAACTCCATTTTTTGATGTTTGTACATCACGTCAGATAATAAAAACAACACGTACACGGTATAAAACATTAAATAAAATAACACACAATATATATAAATATAAAACAAAACGTAATGACACACAAAACATGCGGCCATCACGGACCTGTACAGGAACGCCTCCACGGTAAAACTAATCGATACCGGGTTGACCTTCGTTCAATTTTATCGATCTGATATAGACGATTTCTCATTCTATACGATTGATTCTATTAAACAAAATATTATTTGTATGTACTGCTTTTTCGTTTAGGATGCGATTGTAATCCTTTATAGCCTTATATATCTCAAACCGTTCGAGAATGTCTAGCTTTAGTGATTTCTTACATTTATGTAAGATGTCTAAATTCTCATCAATACTCTTTATGTTATGGCCATGTAAGCTTAAATGTTCAGCAAATGTAGATCTTCCTACATTTGACTTGGAGCTTGGGATGTGTTCTTTATAACGTAATTTGAACGAACGACCCGTTTGCCCTATATAGAATTGTGTGCAATCCAAACAATTAAGCCTATATACACCAGTACCGTCAAATACATCGGAAGGTTTATTTTTGTTTGTAAACATAAGTTTTTTTTTCAAGCTTATTATTTGCCTTTGAAGCCAAATTAATATTTTGCTTTTTTAATTGGTTTTTTAAAGTATTATGTAATATTTCACCATATTCTATTGCAATATATTTTTTTTACTTTTTCTTTAGACACATCAATATATATTGGTCTATTTTGTTTTTTATTAATTATTCTATCTACTATGTGACTTTTTTACCCATTGGCTGTCGCTATGTGTTTAATAATGTCTAGTTTCGTTTTTATAATCTTCCGTAGATAGGGGCAATGCCAGCAATCTATGAAGCATACAATTAAAAAATGCCATTTTATGTGAAAAAGGGTGATAAGACGAGGCATGAATAGCATGGTCTGTGGTAGTTGGTTTTCTGTAAATATTAAAGTTAATTTTGTTATCTATTTTTGTTAAAGTTAAATCTAAAAAATTAATTTTATTATTCATTTCCGTTTCTAATGTGAATTGTAAACTATTTGTAATAGTATTCATATATTTATTAAGCATCTCTAATTGCCTGCAATTGCCATTATAAATCATTATTGTGTCATCTACATATCGTCGATAAAATAAAATTTTTTTATAATGTTTGTTTTTAGTTGATAATATTTCGTTTGTTTCAATGTGGTTTAAGTAAACTTCTGCCAGGACGCCTGATAATGGGGATCCCATTGCTATCCATCCCGCTATAAATAATATTTGTTATCAAAAGTAAAATAATTTTGTTCCAATATTACCTTTGTCAAATTAATTAGCTCATCGACTGTTTCATGGTTTAATGTGGATTTAGAGAGTAATAAACTTTATGCTATTTCCAACGTTTCACTAATTGGTACGTTCGTGTATAAATTGACTATGTCGAATGAAGCAAGGGTGTGTCTCGGTTCGATTGTAATTGTTTTTGTAAGCTCGACCAGTTCTAAACTATTTTTCAAACTATAGTTCTTATTGAACACTATATGTTGTCTTAAAATTTTTTCGAGTTTTTTGGCAATTTTATATGATGGTGCAGACGTGAAATTTACTAAAGGACGGACAGGCATATTATTTTTGTGTATTTTTGGAAGGCCCCTAAGTCTAGGTGCCTTCGGATCTATCATTTTAAAGTATTTTTTCTCTTCGTTCGTTATGATGTTTTTGGTTTTCTTTAATATTGATTTCACGTTATTATTAAATTTAACAGTGGGGTCGCTCTTAATCTCAATAATGTTATTGTTTTTAATAAATTCCTGTATTTTGTTTTTATAAAAGTAAGAAGTAATAAGATGGGTGGATAAAATAAGCAATAAGAGGTGCTCAAAAGAATCAAGAAGGGTAGAAAGTTTCTGTGGGTTACAAAGAGAATGGAAACTGGACTGGAAGTCACATCAAGACATATAGTTGTAATGGGGCAAAATTTGTGGAACAAAATTTATGTAATCATTTTCAAAATAATTTCATTGTAATAACGTAGTGTTGGAAGACGATGCCCATATTAGGTGATGGAGCACCCAGGGAGTTTATTTGTGACCAGTGAATCACACTAAAGGAATGTTGTTGACAACGATATGGTTGTATCGAGTTAAAAAGGTGGTACAAAGTTAAAATGGAAAATAACGGACCAAAGACGAGACGTGTGGAGGGGACCAGAATGAACTGGTTTTAAGACGTCACCAAATGGAAATCTTGTGCGAGGACACCAGCAAAATAAGTCAGTCTCGAGACGACCACTGAACAGCACATATCTGCTGAGTGCCCGCGGGCAATTACAGTAGATCTACCCACAAAATTGTGTTTTAAATCATGAATAAACTGTAAAAACCTTTTTAAAGGCATGACTAGCATACAAAATGCAAGCAGATGTGATAAGCACAGCTATGTCTTGCAATAACAAAACACAAATACCACAGAACAGTCATTCATGAAGTCAGTAATCACAAACTTCTCCTGTACAGTATACTACTTACGAATTTGTTCTGTCATTATAAGCAAGGCGTTCAATTTCTGCCAACAAGACTTGTACTTGAGCCAATTTTACGTCCTGCCTTCTTGGGTTGTACAGTATATGCGTTGTTGCTACCACTAGATAATTACCGGGTCCATCCCTTACTCTCAGTTTTAGCACTATACCTACGTTGTCTCTGTCAAGTACTCGAATACCGGGCTGTTTGAATTCAACAGTTGATTCTTCTTCCAACTCAAATAAACTGTGTTTGAAATAGATGGCACAGCCGTCTACATGAGTACCAGTTCTTCGCTTGTAAACACTGTAGTAACCTGCAGAATGAGTTCACAATTATCTTTACATGCTGACAGTAATGAAATGATTTATGTTCAAATTTGGAAATGGATGTTACCCATCACCGACTTAATTTATAATGTAATTTTTCTACAAATGCATTTCAGTTGCAAAAAAAAAAATTGAGTTGCACTGATCAAGTTTCTTTTCTGTGTGTTGTGTGTGCTCTGTGTGGATGTATGTGTTTTCCACTTTTCAATGAGAGTATATTAGTCATTCACTTATTATTGAATTGTTCAGAGTAAGTAAATTTACTTATTTATTACATGTAGTTTTCTATTTGCTGTCATTCACATATGACTATCACTATCACTGGACTATGCTGTCATTCACATATGACTATCACATAAATGTTTACATAATTTGTTTTGTACATTTCACAACTATGGCCTCAATTCGACTACTGATTTTTAGTATAGTTTATATATTGCAACTTACAACAAGTATTATACACAATTACATTACCATGTACTCACGCAACTATAAAGTGTATTACACCGGCCAGGTTGCAGAATTTTTGTTCTCGTTTCGTCAAGTATACGTAGTTGCACAATAATTAAATAATTTTCAAAGACGAGTGAGAGGTTGTTGACATGAAATAATTAATTATAAGCGTTTCAAAATACTCATTCTATGATTTATTAACATTAATAGAAAAAAATATTCAAACATTAGATAAATAAATATTCACTTTTATAAGCTTCATAGATACAATGTAACCTAATGTTACCTGCTATGCTGTTCATAACATATCAAAAAAATAGACAACCATATAATCTTACTGGCTAAACAAACATGTTAAACAAGTTATTTAAATCCTTTTTATTTTTGTGTGTCTGAAATTAACTCAAATTTTAAATAATAATAGCCACTCATTTACAAACAAAATAATATTAAGACTCAAGAATAAAATTTATTGTGTAACGGTACAGAATTGGGTGAGAAAGAATGTTAAGAAATATTATTTAAAACAGTGTACAACCTTTGGGGAACCCCTGTTTTAACCAAAGCTGCATACAATGTTATGAGAGACCAGTCTGTTTATGTCTAGACAGTTCGTCTACACGAATTACATAATCACTTGCGACTCAGGTTATCTGTGAATTACGGAAAAATACGTAATTACCACAAGCCAGGAGGCAACAGTCAGTCATCATTGGACCAGTCAAGTAGACGCAGCAGAGCCGCACGGGGCAGTAAGGAGCGCACGGTTCCAGGAACTAGTAATATGTGCGAGCAATATACCGCAGTTGACTCGTATTTTTCAGATCGCGCGGTCAAACCAGTGTTCGCTAGCAAGTCACGTCGGCCGACAAAATTAGTGTTTTAAAGGTGATAAAACAGTAAAATAATGTATAACAGAGAACAATTCAAACGAGCGTGCAAAATAAACTTTCAAACATTTTTAAGCTACTTTCGGAGTGTTTGGTGGGAAAAGTGATAACAACTGGACAAGTCTACAAGAAGGCTGAGTACCAATACAATCAATTTCTAATTTAAACTCAGTAACAGCATTTAAATTAGAGGGAGGGAGGGAGGGAGGGAGGGAGGGAGGGAGGGAGGGAGGGAGGGAGGAGAGAGAGAGAGAGAGAGAGAGAGAGAGAGAGAGAGAGAGAGAGAGAGAGAGAGAGTGTGTGTGTGTGTGTGTGTGTGTGTGTGCATAGTTATAGAGTCAAAGTACTGGTTGACTAGTAAACATTAAATTAATTAATCTTGTAATAGCTTTTAATAAGAAGTAAATTTTATATTTTTTGGAAGTTTGTTTGGAAGTGTTGTGAGGTCAAGGACATTAAAAAACAGACTGAAAGAAAGTGTTGATTAAAGTAGAAATTGGGAAATAATTTTGTTTAATAAAAGAAAACTAATTTGTTAGAATTTAAAAACTGTAAGCGTAATTATTTCACAACTCACACCTAAATATTCACTCTGCAACTGTTTCGTCTATAAGACCTGTAATAATACAATTACTCTACCACATAATAATTAATAAAAACTCATCTTACCTTTTCGGATGCCAGGGTTCTTCACACGAACTTGTAGTCTATAAACGTGATTTAGGGTTATGTGTTGTAATAATTACTCTCATTTGCAGTTAATTATTTCAATTTCATTTATTATTCTTTTTATTATTCTCTTTTTTGTGAATCAAATAAGATTATGACTTCTCCTTTTACATTCTCCACCATTTAAATCAAACAAATTTCATCACTGAGGTAAGACCCCATTTAATCAAAACAGACACAATTTCAACATTTCTTAATCCTTATAATTAAAATAATTGATTAATCAAATTAATTTAAAGACAACCCAGTATTTGCCATGCACACTTTCATGCATTTTTTTTACCCCATTTAATTACAGCGCTTGTTTAATTTAAATTTTCATAATTGATTATGTATTATACATTTACGTCTTTAGCGGCGTCCCTGCAGACCATGTGGTGCACTCCGCATTTTTGTCACTATTTGCCCAAAAGATGTTGCACTCATTTACTTTCGATGCCACTGAATTTAGTTAATGTTACACTGTTTTTATAGCTTTATTAATTCATGGTTTACATTATATTTTGATACCTTAGATAAATTTTTGGCTCGCGAGCCTTTTACGTTTAACTGGCCGGTTTGACTACTTGACGCTGAGTAAATTTTTCAAGACGGCTAAACGTCTTACGGTCTGTGACAACTTGCTTTCTTATAGGCTGATCAGGCGTCACGTGATATCTTCTTGAGTGCGAGTTTGTTAACAGGATCTTACGATCTCAGGCTCGCTCAAAATTTCGTGACAAATACGATGTTTGGGCAAGAAGGCGGGCACTCGTTCACATTCCTCAGCACCTGGAAATGTAGCATGTTGAGGGGCGGACAGACCAAACGTGCAACCGGGTGCCCTGAAAGTCACACACTGCTTTACAATTGAAAACTGTTCTGGGCGATTCCCCGTTATTACCATTAATAATTTAATAAAAAGAAACCCCTCAATTCTGTCCCGTTACAATACCCCCCCCCCAATGAGAGGTTTTCTGCCGAAACATAAAAACTCTCATTGCTAAAACCTAAGAGGATCAGTGAGGATATGGCGCCAACAACCCCCCTTAATTCCTTAATACATCATGGGTACTCTACCCCCCTGGTTCGACGACTATGGCTGCACCTGAATGACTTCTACTGGACTTCTCTGTCCGAGATCCCAACACCGTAAAATCAGACAGGCACTCGCCACAGTACCGCCTAATCTTGTAACATTCACTAAAAAACATCAATAATTGGCCTTATACCCAACCAGATCCTCAACCGATATATCTCCCCTTATATATACCGGATTGCCTTTAGCAAAGTACTGGGTGCGTACATATATGCTTTACTATCTTAAACTCAATAACTTACTCAACTAAACATTCTTTACTGTACCAAACCCTAACTTCAAAACAATTGTTATCATTTTTAAATTAACATAAACATTTTATCCTCAAATATAAACACAATTCCCCTATTTTACTAAACTGTTACTTGTTTGTTTGACATTATCATTTCAAAATAAATTATAAATTAATAAATAAATTATTAATTAAATTAAATTAAATTAAAAATAAATTATTTAAATTTCCTGCACCGATTAAAATAAATCTAAGCTCATTACCAAGAATTCAAAGGTAAGTTAATTCACATCATCGCTTTTAATTAATCCTTTTAATTGTCTTGTTGATACATCACCTGCATTCACTTTTTTAAATATTATATATATACTCAAACTTTCACTAGTGAACACTTACTTTTGGTTTTATGTCCCAAACATTTTGACATAGTGTCCGTCTTCCTCAGTGGGATTTGAAATACAGAGTGTCAGTACAAAGTAACAGTTATGGGTTGTAGGTGTGTGTGGTGGGGGTTGCTGGTGGGAGGGAATAGGCGCTGGGATTCAAAGTGTGTGTTTGAACAAGTGTATCATAAAGTATATATAGATCACATATACTTTTTGATACACTTGTTCAAACACACACTTTGAATCCCAGCGCCAATTCCCTCCCACCAGGAACCCCCACCACACACACCTACAACCCGTAACGGTTACTTTGTACTGACACTCTGTATTTCAAATCCCACTGAGGAAGATGGACACCACGTCGAAACGTTTGGGACATAAAACCAAAAGTAAGTGTTCACTAGTGAAAGTTTGAGTATATAAATAATAATCCTTTTAATTGCAACTTTCCAAATTCAAAATCTTCAAATGAATTTAATTTTCCTTATACGTCCTCCTAATTTATATGCTAACAATTATTGTAAACTAAACAACTTATTACTAGCATCAACTCAAATACAACTACACTTGGTTACAAAATATAATATAAACATTATGAATCAGCTGATACATCATCAACATACACAATCTTTACTTTATATAGTGAACATGAAAATATAATACCATCTTTACTTCAAAGAGAAAAAAAAATCAAAACAATTTTTTTTTCAATAATTAAATGAATTTAACTTTCAGAAATTTATATTCTGACAATTAATAAAAGAAACAAAATTTCTAAATTAAATTAATTAATAAAAGAACCTATGAATTGATTACATGAAACATTATACATTTAATACCAGTCATCAGCTGATGTCTTAATAACAGGTGAATAACCTCACTTCAGGCACACTAAATACAAATAACACAAATATACAACATTATTCAATTTAACTCATAACATGTCCTGGTTG
This sequence comes from Magicicada septendecula, assembly GCA_034769895.1. Classification (NCBI taxonomy): domain Eukaryota; kingdom Metazoa; phylum Arthropoda; class Insecta; order Hemiptera; family Cicadidae; genus Magicicada; species Magicicada septendecula. The sequence goes on from CM068368.1 coordinate 794,944,676, forward strand.
ATTATACAATTTTTACAATATTGAATCTAGCACTTAAAATCATTTGTTCTCATAAGTGAATGTTCATCACTAATCATTGAATCATAAACTTATAGTAAACATTACCGAACAGGAACTGGGTCATCAACCACCAACTCTCTAGTTAGAGTGAGTAAACTTGATTGTCCCGCTGTTACAGTGGTCATTACCTCTCACTGATTTCTCAGCTACTTCTCCTACTTCATCATTTTATTATTTCCCCCCTTTTACCCAGTTACAATTAGGTAAATAACCTCACGGGTAAACCGTGCAAGGCATTTAGCTGATTGCATAAACACTCTATTGTTTATGCCCCTGGCTTGTAACGGCCAGCTCCTTTTCCACACACACTATTTTTTCCTGATGGTGGACTGTAGCGCCCATTTGCATCCGCAAGAACTGAAGTTTAATTAGGGTGTAGACGCTGCCCTACCCCGTCCTTGTTTCAGCGTTATGAAAAATTTGGCATTACTGATGTCCGAGGACACCAGTAATCCTACTAAATATTACTTATAAGCCCTTAACACGGCACTACCATCCCCTACGATGGTAGCCGCTGTTCCATAGTTTGGCGATTCCCCTGATTTACCCCCCGGTTAATTTCTAAATTCACCAATTTTGAAAATAATAACAAGCATGGCTCGGATACAATCTGCCTAACCACGCTTCCTACCAATAATCCAAATCCACGGTCAGGGTTCGGTGACACCGTGACCGTCCGAAAGTGGGGAACCACAAGTATATAACATATGTTTAAAATTCCTATACACTAACATAGTAAACATAATACAACATAAACATTCATAAAGAACATAAAACTCATTTCATTAAAATAAACATCTCATTTGCATCTGAATAAAATTTACAAACATTTCAATTTTAAGTTTAGTTTCAAATTCTATTAACTCTTTAACTTGTTACATTTATTATTACATTTTAATCATGAATTTCTATTAAATAGTTTTGTCATATATTTGGTTTGGGTGATTCTCAGTCATTCACAACGATTTGATTTATTGAATGGGCATTACGATATAACCTTACCCCCCCTACTTCCTTCTAACAACCACTAACGGACTTGCATAGGGTGACACCAATCTCTCAATAATATTTACCTCCACTAAATTCTCTAACTCAACTTAAATCATTCTCCTCTTATTACAAAATACCTGATACCCTCCTTGTACCTAGGATGTGTGTTCCCTTCCCTTATACTCATTCCCTTATTAGTTCCTGGCCTCTCCCAGGTAATTCCGCCAACGCTCATTTAAAACTATTCCTCCCGCCACAACGCCTTGCGTTGAGCTCTCCTTACCACACCACCCTCACTACAAAATTTCACCACCACCTATTTACTCTCCATTTACATCACTCTCGCTTTCTTTACATGCATGCACTCCCGCTACTGTGTCCCTACTACTGACCCGTTTCTGTATTACTTTTATTCCAAAAATTATTTTGTCCACTACCCATTTAAAATTAACTTTGACTGACTCAATGCCTTATGAAATAATCATTATCACCCAAACTCCATGTTTTACAACATTTTACATTACTATGATCATTGAAAATTACACTAGAACTTCATAATTACCTCAAATTAATTTAATTACCAAATTTAAAACCTTTTAAACTCATTTAAAATTTATTATCATACCATTTTACTTTACTTCAATCTCATTATAAAATTCATACTTACATTACATCACTCAATTGAATAAAAACATGATTTATGTCATAGACTCCAAATTATAAACATTCATTGCAACAAATATAATGTACAAAACCATATGTACCTTCTGAAACATTATAACAATCATACGATTCAACAACTACATACATTTTACGTTTATTAATTTGCTGTTTATCATCAAGTTCAAATCTTATAAACTTCATTTAAATTTATTACCAACGTTCATTTATACAACATTAATTAATTCATTCATTCATCTCAACTTATTTAATTCAGTAAGTTTCCAAAACATTAAGTTTTTAATTACAATATTCCAAAACAATTACTATTCATTTGCTTGCGTTATAAACTTCATAATTACTTTAGTCTGATAAACTATTATTATTATTAAAATCAATTTCTACTACATACACACATTGTTTACCTGAAACTACTGAATACAATATAACCTATTACATAAACACAATTAACCACACTATAAATTTATTTACAACTTTTTGTCATATCATTATTGTTTACCACACCTCATTACATAATTTAGCCAAGTCATTACCATAAACTAAAATAATTAAATGTTCATTCACTGTTTCTAACCACCATCATCGTAAATTAGCCTGATGTATTTATAACACAACTCATCTTTATTTACATACATTACATTATTATTATTAATATAATAACCCATTAACTCTGTGTCATTCCTTATACCATTATCATTTATAGGATTATTCCTTTTTATTATTTCATAAACATTGTCAACATCAGTTATTTTTGTCCAGTCTCCCTTAATATTATTCGTTAAACTCAGGTAAGTTATATCATCAAAATAATCATCAACCTCTACCACAATCGGTAAGCATTTTATATCGTCTATTTTATTGCAAGATGCTGTTACAGCATACCATCCACAGTGTAGATATCAGAAGGAAAAATGAAATGCCAATTCACATTTTGTAGGTAACATTTCTTCGTGTTTTCATAACTCTTGTAACTACTGTACTTATGGGAAGTAATACTGTACTATATGATTCTTTATTGTACAAGTTATCAAAGAATGGAAGTGTTTCAAATGTTTACTGATCTATAAATAATTAATATTTGAAATAAAAATAGTAACAGTATCAGATCAGTATGTTTGGAAAGATTTTGTTACAATAGGAGAAGGTAGAGGATTTTGTAAATCCCGGCATTCTTTTACAATCATCCGTACTTATAACCCTGTGATTTTCCAGCACTACTTTAAAACTTATGATTGATTCATGTGTATACTAGGTATAGCCAATGCGATAATACATGTATAAAATTACTTATAGATGTACCTAAAAAAAAAAAGATTCATATTCTAAGTTTTGCACAAATTTGTATCACTTTGCTCTCTTCTAACACACAATGCATTACATCGCAGCTGCATTTCAGTGAGTATTGCAACTCACTGTTTGCAACTGTTTCTACAAAGCTGGATTCAGGAATAGCAAAGCATATGATGATGAAGATAACTGTAACATTCCTGTTGATGATGAGAATGGGGCAGATCAGAAGCTCATACGTCATTTGACAACTATCTGACATTGTTGAAAATCTCACTATTATGGAAGCCATGACCATATCAGAGACTGCCAATAGTATTCAGCAGGAAATAGGCAAAAAACGATGACAATGATGATCGTAATGAATAGCCAATGCAGACTCCTGTTTTTTTAGTGATGCTGTTAATGCCCTACAGACAATTAAACATGTTGTAACACACCACAACGTATTAGACGAAATTATGATAGAGTTGTCAAATTTTGAGGGCATAATTTATGCTGTAGCTGTGGAAAGGAAAAAAAAAGTAGAGGGAGATAATGGATTTTGTGGGGCGAAATGATTAATTATTTCTGTGTAATTTCTATGTAGTTTTTTTTTACTCTATACATGTTGTGTTTCATCAGTTTATATTGAATTATTCTACATTATACACAATTTCTATTCACTACTATAACCAATTATTTAGTATTTGTGTTCTTTTCAACTTACATATTTTTCACACGTAAATACTTTTTTCTCTAAAGTCCCCACAAAAAAAAAAAAAAAAAAAAAAAAAAAAAACCTTTACAGCACATATAAAACTTTGCTCAGTGAGCAGTCTATTTTCTGTGTGTGCGTTGTCTTATTTTATAACTATGTAGTGTTGTCACCTTTTAATAAGTTATCAGAATTATAAACACTCTTACTTATGTACTGCATGTGTAAGCTTCAGTGTGTGTGCGCATTTGTTAGTTGTTAGGCTGTAGGATATGACAAAGACAACACACAATGTACTCGACACAGCAGCGAACAAAAATAACAGAATGTTAATCACAAGCACAAAATCATCACTTTTGACACAATGTAAAACTGGTGTTTTGCTAAACAATAGTAAATGCATATGAACATATTTTAATTTCAAAGATACATTTGTTTTATTACAGCTGAAATCTGACAGCCTATCTTGAGCAGCAGAATACGCAGAGTGAATGGGAGACTCACATCCCACTTAAAGGTATGGTGGGTCCCATGGTGGCTACACAGGAAAGTACATGGGAACATTTGTTCTCTTGCTCACACACTACTCTCTCTGAAACACAATGTAACTTCACGACACTTGCGTGCTTTGGGTCTTCTTGCCAGCCTTATTGCTGTTGATGTATCCAGTATAAAAGTCTGTACAAGGCTGTTTTGCGCAAGTCCAAAATGAATGAAAATTTTGTTAGCCTTGCATTAAGGGGTTTGTTCACTGCACGTTTTTAAAATCTGCGTGGTTCTTGTATAGTTTTACACACTGGAAGATTCATTATAACCTCAATTTTAGAATAATGGGTTAACACACTACAATTATAGTATTTTGTTTTATAACAAATAAACAGTACGAAAAAAAAATGTTAGTTTATTAAAATTTATATCTACGTTTATGAGAGCTGGGAATCTACATCTTGGTTATTTTTTCTTTCTTTCATGGAACTACATTAGTTCTGATGACTTAATTCATGTACAATTCAGTTGTAGATGTAAAGAGAATTTTAACTAAAATCTGAATGTGATAAGTCTTGGAAATTTCAAAATTTTTTGAACTCAGGGCCCAAACAAATGTGTTCGTTTTGATTATAAATTCAAAAAAAATTGTAAAAATCCAGCTCGGTGTCAGAGTAAGGAAACTTTAAAACAAATCCAAATATTTTGAATTTTTAGCTTTTATTGTATGATTCTGAGCTCTACAATTGTTACTTTACCAAACTAAAATTACTAAGGTAAATGGGATTTTTGCAATTTTTCTGTACATTTTCAAAATTTACCTAACAATACATGTACTTTGCTCAAAAGAATGAGTGCTCAAAATAGTTCAAGGGGCATGCTAGTAATATATAGTGGACCTTGGTTAAAATCTTACTGATTAGAGAAGTTTGAAGTAATGGTATTACTTTTATAATGACAGTACAATTTTTACCAATTTTCTACATTAATAGTATATATCTAAATAAATTATTAATTAAATCACAACGCTCTGAATAAATTGCAATACACATAATCATTAATTTGTCATTGTTCTGAATTTAAAGGAAAGCACCAATTAGTATACCTACTAACATTTACGTAAATTCTGAAAAGTAAATGAAAACAATCTCGTTTATGGAAAACTAAACATTCATGCTAAATACATTTCACCTTATTTTATTTATTTGTTTTTGTTTTAAGCAAGTGGGAGAGCAGCAAATGTTATGAGCATGGCTAACGGCAGCAGGACTTGCATAGGGAATACACTGCTTCATCTCCACCGTGGCCTCAACTGAACGTGCAAAAATATGTAGGATGGATTTGATATGATTACAAGTTTGCCAGAACTGTTGAAGAAATAGCAAGAAGATTGCAATGCATGTTCTGGTATATGTGTAGGGTTACAGACATGCAGAATAAACACAAAAGTTTTTGAAGTCTTCTTCCTACTTCTACACTATATTACTGAGTTCGCCTGCCAGCCTAATTGTTACACAAACCTGATGATACTCATTGTAATATGAGTGAAACGTATACCGGTCATTGTATTGTATTGAACCGGTACTCATTGTATTGGACACCGGCCAGGAAAGCCTACGTGAGAATATAAACACAAAAGTTGTGCTGCAGAGAGGCAATTTTGGAAGCAGTCTATTATAAAGGATACGAAATTTGTCAAAAACAAAGGCTTATATATAAAGTGCTTAAACTTACCTAGTTCTTCAAATTGATTGTAAAAGCTACATATATGCTCGTCTTCAACCTCTTGCAAACATAGTATCTGTGAACAGGTATGGTGTGCAATTATATTTGCAAAAGTACAAACATCCTCACACTTTAAACTACAGTAATGTTTGTGAAAAACTAACATCAGATTTAGAAAATAATTTGTTTTCAATTACACACTAATATGAATTAAAGCATATTTTCAGTTCCCATGTAAACTATTACTAATTTACAGCCAGACGATTTACAGATAGTTGTCAATCACACAAGTGCAATAACAATAAAAACCTCTGAACTGCTGTTTTCATAATAAAAGAAAAACTCACATCAGGGTTAGTATCTCTGATCTCATTGTAAAGAAGTCTGCGACGGCGTTTCCAATCTAAGGCATCCTGATCGTGTTTCGAGTATAAACGGAGGTGTTCATACAATAAATGCTGTGACAGTACATTATAACTCATAACTTTGAATACTTTGTGCCTTTTGGTATAGCCATCTGCAATATAAAATAAATAAACACTGTGATGTAAAATTGTGGATACTTTTTACTAACTCACGTCAGGACAACAAAATAAAACCAAGTTTGCTGAATCTAAACTGTTTACCTACTACGTCACAAGCTGATCATAAATTATTCTGCTCTTTTGGGGGAGGGAGTGATTCAATAAATACATAAACATCTGTAGTTAAAAGAAATATATGAATGAGTAGTTTGTTACTCTCAAAATCGAAAGTTAGCTCATCTTCAGCAATTAAAAAAAAAAAGAACATAACTATGAAGAAAAACAACTACAAAACGCTGATTCTAAAAAATGTGGAGATATGTCCATCTAAAATTGGATCGTAATTCAAAAAATAGACAAATAAATGATATTTTGATTAATAATAAACTAAACAGCAATGATTGGACAAAGGCTAATTTTTTTAATGAATTTTTCAGCACAATAGTATCTAGGCTGAATGAAAGTGCGACTCCTCCTATTCTGCAGCATGAAATACCAGATATATCAATTAATCAGCATACTATGTTTCTAACACCAACAAATGAGTCAGAAGTTTACCAAACTATTCGTGAACTCAAAAATAAATCTGGTGGGTGTGATGACATTCATGCCTATACAGTTAAGCTAGCTGCTCCGTTCATAACTCCTGCTTTGACTCACATTATTAATACTACTATGATACAAGGTACATGCCCATATCAATTTAAGAAAGCTGTAATTTGTCCTATATATAAGGAAGGTATAAAAAGTTTGGTTAACAATTATCGACCGATCGCACTGATATCAAATTTAGCTAAGATTTTTGAAAAAATTATTTTTACCAGATTATTTAAATTTGTAAAGAAACATAACCTGTTAAGTGCTAAACAATTTGGCTTTCTCAAGAAGAAAGGTACAGATGATGCTATAGCCCTACTTAGCAAATTTATTTATGAAAATCTAAGTATTAGCATACCAACTGTTGTAACTTTTTTGGACTACTCCAAAGCTTTTGACACTGTCGATCATGGCATACTTATATCCAAATTACAGAATATGGGAATAAGAGGTGTAAGCTTATCCCTGATAGCTAGTTATTTACATGACAGGACACAAGTTGTAAAGGTGAATGGGACTAGAAGTCAGCCTATTAAAACAAATGTTGGAGTGCCCCAGGGCTCTATATTAGGACCTTTATTGTTTATTTTATATATCAATGACTTACTAGTGTTACAAGATGTATTAATAGCATATGCTGATGATACAGCAGTACCAATGAAAGCTAAAACATGGCCTGAACTTGCAACAGATATGTCAACTAAATTAGATATTATATACTCTTGGCTCTATCACAATAATCTAGTACTCAACATAAGCAAGTCTGTTTTTATCACCTTTGGAAATTATAGAGACTCTGTTCCGCATGACTTAGAAATCAAGATAAATGGCCAAAAATTGAAAAGAGTTAAAACTTGTAAATATCTAGGAATAACATATGACTTTAACATGAAGTGGGATGTACATGTGGCTAACATTGTAAAAAAAAAAAACAAATACTTAGTCTACGTTTTTTACAGACTTAAACAAATTTTATCAAAAAAGCAACTACTACAAATATACTATGGACTATTCCATAGTGTGGCAGGGTATGCTATCATAGGCTGGGGGGGGTCTATATAAATCATCTCTAGACGCATTGGATCGGCTGCAAAAGTGTATTCTTAAAATTATAGGAGTCAATGAACAAGATTCGGATAAACCATTAAATATTAAACAAGTGTTTGTAGTGAATTCTATAGTTTATCAATACAATAATCTAAAAAGTGAGTTTTTACAAAATCAAATCAACACACGGTATAAAAGTATTATATTGCCGCGACACCTATTAAGTATTGGGCAAAGAAGCTATGTGTATTAGGCCATAAAATATTTTAATGAATTACCTAAGGAACTGAAAAATCTAAGTGTAAATATAAAAGTGCTTAAAAAAAACCAAAGAAAAAATTAGGAACATTGTTATTGAATAATCAAAAAAACAGTCTATTATTATATGGACCTTTTTTCTCTTTTTTTCATTTGTTTATTGAATTGTATTATAATACAAATTAAAATTTTGTTGAAATTGAAAAATATTTTATTTTTAATATATTACTATGATCGGTGAGGTAAAACTCACAATTAGTATTAAGTATATAAATATTAATTCTAAGGACCAACCTATGTACGGGCATTTATGCCCCCTATAGGTCCTTTATTGTATAATTTTTATTATATGTAAAGGAAAATTGGCAATAAATATTATTATTATTATTATTATATTATTCCAATATACATAAACCAAATCATACTACACATAAGCTACATCATATACTATGTAACGGTACAAACCTATGAGGATTTGTAATTGACATCTTTTCAATTTTATTTCAACCAAGTATATGTGGTGAACAAACTATAGTCACGGGACTGTCATGGTGAGGTACAGGAATGCAGACTTTCAACAGGGGTGCGCAGAGAACAAAGACAGTCGGCAAAGAACATCTCAAGATAGCGGACGCGATCAATTGTGCGTGCCCGCCGGCTGGGCACAGTTTTCGTCCAGCCCGCACCGAAATATGAACGGTATAACTACAGCTGACTAATTATGACATAATTAAAGTAAACAGTAATGAAACATGTATTTGGAAGCATATACAGCAGCATCGCAGTTGAAACCGTTTTAAAACCGAATTTCGGAACATTAAACAAATAGTGAATCAAGTGATGGTGCAACAGCGGGGAGACATCTACAAAATGGCTAAGTACCATTTATAATTACATGACTAAACTTAAAAAATAAATTCAAATATAACAATAATAAAGAGATCTCTAAAATAAGGGTGTGGGTAAAAGATCTTTAAAGAATGAAAGTGTGAGCAAATGAGCAAATACTGGGTTGTCAAATAAAAATAAAAGGTATACCGCTTAGTTGAATTAGTAAATTTTGTTTTCTTAAATGTTTAAAGTATGAAGCTGTACGAGTTTAATTAATTATTAAAGTCTATAAATCTGTACCTATTAATAGGCGGCAACTGAAGCTTTACTTGTTTTTTAAATTAAAATATTGAGACTCTAGTTACTTACCTTATTGATAATTTACCAAGGCGTCGTCTGATGTACTCTTGGCAGATAAAAAACACAGGTGAATGCAAATTAACAAACACATATTTTACAAACACAAATAAAATGGTATTTTATTTATTTAGCATGACATTTTTTCTGTTTACTTTCCAGTTTAAATTTACTAACATACACCTCTTTCTTTTTATCGTACAATATGATACGTAAGGAATTGTGAAACTACTTCACATTATGACTTTCATTGTTGAGTTATACTCTCTCTAGGAATAATACTCCGACCAATATTTAATTCATATATGCCTGCTATTAAAATTTACCTACTACTGGCTATAATCTAAATACTAACTTATTTCTTCTATCAAAAAAAACGACCCAGATTGCTCACACGCACATTCATACCATTTAATTTAAACTTCGTATTGTTTAAATTAGCAGCCATCCTTACTATTTCTTTTATGAATTTGCTAACTGCTATAATTTTTATTGTTCGACTAAGCTTTTCGTCATCACTGACATCTTCAGGTCTTAAACAACGTCTGTCAACTGTACGTTGTAGGCTTTTATACTTTAGGCCCCTCCCCTTATGTCATCGCCCCTCCTATTGGTTCTAGCTGCTACCGCTCTTCACGGGAACTTTGTCTACATTTTTCCGTTAGGCATTTTTCTAACGTCCGTCAAATTGTTTTAAGAATCTCCCGTTAATTTCTTCATTCTTGACTTATAATTTTTTTGTAACCTTTTACATTTCGTCATTTTTAGTGTGTTATTCTTATTATTTTAATTTATTTTTGTTTATTGTTTAATGTATAATAAAATATTTCTTCATTTGTAAAATCCACTTTTATATTCATTAATTTATTTTTATCTTCTTTTTTAACTTTAAGTATTTCTAGTTCTTCTATTAATTTTCTTTTTTGCGGATTGTTTTCTATTTTGATTATTTCCATATTTTCATTTGGATTTATGAATTTATGGCCTGGTTCATTGAAATGTCTTGCATATAGTGAGTTCGTTACTCTAACCCCTTCTCCTTTTGCGTGTTCATTCATTCTAATTTTAAATTTTCTTCCAGTTTCGCCCAGATATATCTTATTACATTCCCCACATTTTAATTTGTATACGCCGCTTTTTTCTGTTAATGGAATTTCTTCTGTTTTAGCATTTTTTATATATTCGAATACATTTTTCGTTTTCTTTATTCCTATCTGTATTTCATATTTTTCGAAGCATTTTTGTAACATTTTTGTTTGATATCCTATGTATGTTATTGCTCCTTTATATTTCTTTTCTTCATTTGTTTTTTCTTTTTTGTTCTTTTCTATTTCTTTATTTTCCTCTATTTTCTTAACTATTCTATTAATTATTTTAGGGTTGTAATTATTATTTTTTGCTATTTGTTGTATTTTCTTTAATTCTTTTTGTTCGAGTTCTTCATTTTCTAGATAATTTATAGCTCTATAGCAAAATGAATTTAATGCTGCCATTTTATAATTGACTGGATGATATGATTCTTGTGGAATTATTAAATCTGAAATGTTTCTTTCCTATATATATCGAATTTGAGTTTGTTATCTTCAATTTTTATATTGATATCCAGGAAATTAATTTCTAATCCTCCAATTTCTTCTTGAAATTTTATTGTTTTTTCTATGTTATTTAGTCTTACGTAAATTTTTTAAATTCATTTACTTCACCTTCCCAAACTATTAGTTTGTCATCTACATACCTGATCCATTTTTTAATTCTTCTTTCTTTATCTATATCTTTTAAAATCTTGATTTCAAAGCTATTCATGAATATCTCTGCCATTAATGGTGAAAGCGGTGATCCCATTGGTAATCCATTTTCTTGTATGTAAAATTTGTTATTAAATCTGATGTAGTTCTGGCTTAGGCATAATTCTAATCCTTCTATTATTTCGTTTTTCCATTCTACATTACTTAATTTGTTTTTCTTTATTATTTCTACTGTTTTTGCTATTGGTATGTTGGTGTACATATCTTTTATATCTAATGACATTAATTTTGTCTTATTTGTTATGGTAATTTCTTTTAATCTTTCTATTACCTTTTTACTATTTTCTATGCTGTGGATTTCTTCTTTTTCATATGCCATTTTGATTCTTTTACTTATTTCCTTTGATATTTTGTATGTTGGCGAATTTATAAATGATACTATAGGTCTTAATGGCATTTCTTTTTTATGTAACTTAATTTGACATCTAAATTTTGGAGCTTCAGGATTATGTTCTATTTTTTGTTTCTTTTGCCATTCTGTTAAATATGTTGTCTTTTTTATCAATTTCTTTGTTTGTGCTTGAAATTTACTTGTGTAATCATATTTTATTTCTTTATATGGTCCTTTTTGTATAAATTGTTCTGCTTTTTCGATGTAATCTCTTTTGTTCATTACCACTGCTGTGTTACCTTTATCGGCTTTTATAACTATCAAATTGTTCTCCGTGATTTTCTTTTTTAATTCTCTTATATTTCTTTTTATTTGTGTTTCGTTTTTATTTCTTACATTTTTGTTTTTCTTACATATTTTTTCTACTATTTCTTTTACTTCACTTCTTAATTGTTTTTTAGTTTCTTTATTTTTTATTTTATCGATTATTTCTTCACATTCTATTATTGTATTTTCTTTATCTATGTTTGTTTTTGTTGCATATTTTAAACTTTTCCCTAATAATTTATGTTCATTTTCTGTAAACTTTGTTTCTGTTAAATTTAATACTTTTTCAGCAAATTTTATTTCTTTATCTTTTTCTTTATTTTTATTTCTTGTTCCTTCTATTAATTCCTTGAGTTTCTTATTTTCTTTTCTATGTATTTTTCACCAAACTCTTTTCTCATTTCTTCTATTTCTATATAATTGTAACTTGTATATAATTTTTGATGTAATTGATACATTTCTTTGTTATATTTATTTATTTTACTGTAGAAGTTCTTAATTTCAAGTTTTATCCATATTTTTTCCGCCATGTTTTTCACTTGGTTTGCTACTTTATACAACATATATACATACAAATACAACAAAAATACTTTATAACTTATACAACAAATAGCAAAAAATAATAATTACAACCCTAAAATAATTAATAGAATAGTTAAGAAAATAGAGGAAAATAAAGAAATAGAAAAGAACAAAAAAGAAAAAACAAATGAAGAAAAGAAATATAAAGGAGCAATAACATACATAGGATATCAAACAAAAATGTTACAAAAATGCTTCGAAAAATATGAAATACAGATAGGAATAAAGAAAACGAAAAATGTATTCGAATATATAAAAAATGCTAAAACAGAAGAAATTCCATTAACAGAAAAAAGCGGCGTATACAAATTAAAATGTGGGGAATGTAATAAGATATATCTGGGCGAAACTGGAAGAAAATTTAAAATTAGAATGAATGAACACGCAAAAGGAGAAGGGGTTAGAGTAACGAACTCACTATATGCAAGACATTTCAATGAACCAGGCCATAAATTCATAAATCCAAATGAAAATATGGAAATAATCAAAATAGAAAACAATCCGCAAAAAAGAAAATTAATAGAAGAACTAGAAATACTTAAAGTTAAAAAAGAAGATAAAAATAAATTAATGAATATAAAAGTGGATTTTACAAATGAAGAAATATTTTATTATACATTAAACAATAAACAAAAATAAATTAAAATAATAAGAATAACACACTAAAAATGACGAAATGTAAAAGGTTACAAAAAAATTATAAGTCAAGAATGAAGAAATTAACGGGAGATTCTTAAAACAATTTGACGGACGTTAGAAAAATGCCTAACGGAAAAATGTAGACAAAGTTCCCGTGAAAAGCGGTAGCAGCTAGAACCAATAGGAGGGGCGATGACATAAGGGGAGGGGCCTAAAGTATAAAAGCCTACAACGTACAGTTGATATACGTTGTTTAAGACCTGAAGATGTCAGTGATGACGAAAAGCTTAGTCGAACAATAAAAATTATAGCAGTTAGCAAATTCATAAAAGAAATAATTTAATTTAAAAACCCCATTGTATTGATTAAAGATGAAGATATTAAGAAAGGTTACCAAACCGGCGTCACTCCTTCGCTGCCATGTGCCGCGTGTTTAAGTTTGTAAGTTCACTATTCACATTTTTTATTTTGGCCCGTGGGCTCCACTGACTCGATTTTGTTATTTCAATTCACTTTTACTTTTGATTTCACTTGCTACATAATAAATTTAAATTTTACGTGTGCACTATTTTCTTAGTTCCGGCCGGGATACGAGCTTAATTCAACTGGGGTGAAAGTCGCCAAAAAAAATCTCCCACCAGGGACTAGGCATAACGGAATTACAATGCCTTATGTGTTGAGTCATTCGTCACTGTTCAGGTAACCTGTGTTTTTCCCGTGCGTCGGGCGTTGACGAAATCTGGTGTCCACTGGTTTACGTCACTGAAATAGGCGTGTTCTGAATTGTACATCCATCTTGTATAAAGCACATGTTGAACAAAATTCACAAAAAGCCATTTTAGTCGACTTCTCTAAGCGTCGTTTATGCGCTCCGCAGGTGTTTGTGCGTTAGTGCGCGTCCCACAGCCCTACAGTTCTCAGAATTCAAATGCGTCTTGCAGTCACACGCTGCATTTCAATGCCTCGACTACGTACAAACCTCGCTTCACTGTTCCTTGGTGTGGTGACAATTTTATTTCACTTTGGGACTGACCACTCAGATGGAAAATAATTTTGTAATACATGAAACAATTTTGTGCATTATAATAAATATAAAAAACCCCTCCTTTTAGCCCCGTTTATCATAGAGTTGATAAAGCAAAGAATTTGATGAACTGTTAAGAGTTACAAACAGAGAATAATTAACTTTTAAAATGAATATAAATAAAATGGATTAATAGCGTAACCATGCGTTAAGTCAATTATTACGCCAAATTAACATCACCTATCCCGTATGGAAAATTTCGCCTAACGAACCTGGTAAGTAATTGAATTCTAAGAGTGGAAAGTGTTTTAAGGTCTCCATATCTGTCCTTTAAAGATATTGGTGGCGACCTATAAATAATTTGGAGTCTTCTGTTTTGGTAAGTCAGGGTAGAGTGTAATCATGGCGAGTGCGTAAAAAGATCGCTCGAGGTAAGTAGAAGTCACATGGGGGAAATTGGTAAAAAGTAATAGAAAGTAACAAATGGCGATCCCTGCCAGTATAACTCAGATGAATTTATTCATATGGGTTTAGGCCCGATTTGAAGTACGAAATAGGTGGTGATAATAGGCGGTTTTTGTAATAGTAAAAATTACGAGATTTGTGATTAGTGGTTAAGGTAGAGGGCGTAAAAAATTATGAAAAACGAGGTCATGTTAGAGTAGGTTATACGTAAGTAATACCTATACTGTTGAATAATACTTAATGAATGTAAAATAAGGATTGTTAGAATATATGATAATTTTATAATATAAAAATGGCAGGAAATAATGAAAATAATGTAAGTGAAATAATTAATTTTAATGAATCAGCTGTCATGAGTGACCTAGGAGTTCATTCAACTCCGAATGTGGGTCAAGAGAATAAAATAAAAGAATTAAGTATTACAGACGAATCAAACGTCACAGATGATTCGGGGATTCAAATAACCCCAAAATTAACTAAGGAAAGTAATCAACCTGAAACTAATATGATGAAATATTTATGTAGCACGCTGTGCAGTTTAAATAATAAATTTGATAAATTAAGCGGTGATGTTAGTGAATTGAAAGAACACAATAAAGAAGTAAAGAGTAGTTTCGAAGTACAGAATAACAAATTTGGTGAGTTAAAAAGCGAAATACATGAACAAAAAAAAAATGTGAAAGTAATTTCGATGAATTAAAAAAGCAAAATAGTGAATTAAAAAACGATATTAATGAAATTAATAAGCATTTTGAAAATACAAATGAAATATTTGAAACTAACTTTAACAAATTAGAACGAAATATTGAGAAAATGGGAGTGTTGAGAATAAATACAGGTGAGTGTAACAAGAAGAAAAATAACGAAGAAATAAACGATAAGGTAAGAAATGTGGTTAATACAAGCGAAAATAATGAAGATATATGTGTTAATAGTAATGGTGTTAGTTTAAATGCAAAACAGGTGACGGTAGACAAGTTGAGTAATAATGAGTTAACAAGTGATAGCAAAAGAAAGAGTGATAACAGTGATGTAATTAAAAATGGGGTGTTAGAGGGTAAGGTGTTTAATATTGAGAGTGGTAATGAAGTTTCTGTTGAAGTAGGGTTTAGTAACGAAGTGTTACCGAGTGTTGATGAAATTGTGAGAGAGTGTGAAGAGAGGTTAGGTGGGCAAAGGGCAGATTTTTCCCAAATATTGTTACAACACAAATAAGCCACCCCAATACCAGGGATAAAAAAGATGAATCAACAATATAATCAGTAGTTCATAATATAAAATGTTTAATATAATGAAGATAAAAAGACAATGACACGACAAACGACGACATGACCTAACCCAAGTGACTGAGCCAACAAAAGGAAACAAAACAAGAAGGGAAGAACCAAACCAAATGAAGAAGAAAGTGATTGAACCAACAAAAGGAAACGAAACAAGAATTGAATGACTCAATGCAACTAAATAAAATAAAACCAAAGGAGAAGGTGGAGAACCAAGATATAAATCAAATACACTGAAAGTGAAGAAGGAGAAAAAATGAAAAAGAAACAAACCTAAGATAAAGGGAAATAAATAAAAAGGAAATCCAATGATAAGACACAAACAAGTAATAAAGAATAAAAGCAGGAGAAATGGTACACTCAATGTAATATTGAAAAAGGAACCGATAACTAACCTAAGTAATAAATAAATATTATTATCAATTGAGTAGTAAAGGTAAATGATATTTGATGAAACTTAATTAATGAATGTTAAATATAAAAGCAAACTAACCCACAAATTAGAGTTAGATGTAATGAAAATTGTTAATATTTGTAATGAAAGTGATAGTACGGTAGTGAGAAAGTAATTATAGGGATTACCCATTTAGAAACACTTAAAACAAAAACATTTAAGAAGTGCAAAAGTGGAAGTCTAAAAACCCCAAAGTGAAGTGATAAAGAAAAAACACTAAATAAATTATAATAAACCATAGATAATTTAAAAGTGAAGGTAGTGAATAAATAAGAATAATGTATAACAAAGAATGTTAGTATTGTGAAAAATAATGAAGGATAAAAGCATAAACACTTAATAAATCAATGAGAAACACTAAAGGATTAACAGTGAAAAATATTAGTAATTAAGAAAGTTGTTAAGAACAGTATTAAGTGTAAACAATTAAATAAGATGTAATGAACATTGAAGAGTGATGATAACAATATTAATTAAAAAAGGAATCTCATTGTTAAGATTAAAAGTATCCAATTATATTTAAAAGGGGAGAATCCCATGAAAGAGGAAACAGATAGTGTTACCATGGAGTGAAGGTAAAGATTATTTAAAAAAATAGGAAGTTAAGACAAACCAATAAACACCCCCATGTTACAAGGGATAATTGTTTAAGTAAGTTCAAAAAATGTGATGTTGTTTATCACCCAAAAATAATGTAAAATGAAATGAACTGTAAACAAATATTATCTAATAATTGTTAAATGATTGTTTCAGCAAATTTATGAATAGGATATGGCTGGAAGCAATTACAGTAGAGCGTCAATAATTCGGACGTCAAAAATCCGGACTGTCGATAATCCGGATTCGATTCTGGCGAAAAAAAATCGCATGAAGTGAATATTTGTTTAAAAGCGTCGACACAACTGTAAAACTCGCCGTGCCCTACAGAGTGGAGCACGAATTGCGTGTTGTGTGGAGCAGGGAGGGGCAGTGAAAGCGGGAGAGTCAAGGTTGCACAGTCACATGTAGACCTGCTACCCTGCCCCTGTCAGTCGCGTCAGGCCACTGACCTCGAGTATTGTTCTCTGTGCGTGCACTAAGCTTTTGTTTACCAAATCGATTGTTTGTGTACAGTAGAGTGTTTATGTGTGTGTGTCAGTTTGTCTGTGTTTTGTTTTTTGTAACACATTACAGTACTGTTCTGTACCCGTGATGGCGTCGAGTTCGAAGAAAAAGTACACTTTTTTAACCGTTGAAACCAAGTTAAAATTTTTAGAAAAGTTAGGAAAAGGTGAAAGTGGGGTATCACTTGCAAAGATTTATGGGGTAGGAACTTCCACAATAAGTGATATTATGGCGAAAAGAGCCCAGGTGGAACAATTTGCGTCAAAACTGAACTCTGAAGAAGGGACGCTGAAAAGAAAAACTGCACGTTCAGCAAACAACAAATCCTCAGAAGACGCAATGTACGTGTGGTTCACTCAAAGGAGAAGCTTAGGAGAGCCAATTTCAGGCCCACTGATTTGTGAAAAAGCCTTACAATTTAATGAACAGCTTAATGGACCGAAAGATTTCAAAGCCAGTTCTGGATGGCTTAAGAACTTCAAATTTAGGCACGGGATTAGAGAGTTGGACATAGAAGGAGAAAAACTTTCCTCAGATTTAGCAGCGGCTGGAAGAGTTTTTAAAGAGAAGTTCATTAAGGAAGCACTTGAAAAAGGTTATTCTAGGGATGACGTATACAACGCCGATGAGACCGGGATAAACTGGCGAGCCCTTCCACGCAAGTCGCTGGTGTCAAGACGCGAACAATCCGCTCCCGGGTTTAAAGTAAGCAAAGAGAGAATAACGGCTATGGTATGTCCTAATGCCAGTGGGGAGCACAAGGTAAAATTGTTAGTGATTGGGAAGAGCAAAGAACCACGTTGCTTTAAAAATGTGCACACCCTTCCTGTTTCGTACACGTCTCAGAAAAGTGCTTGGATGACTTCAGTCATTTTTCTTGATTGGTTTAAAAATGATTTTATCCCTAGTGTTACAAAATTCCGTGAGGAGAAAAAGAAAAGTGGTAAAGTTCTTATCATTGATAACGCACCCACACATCCCCCTCTCGAAGTATTAAATGAAATCAATCAGAATTTCGAAGTGCAATTTCTCCCACCTAACGTTACTGCAACTCTGCAGCTAATGGACCAGGGACTGATCGAGAAAATTAACAGGATCTATAGAAAGCAGCTCCTGCATCGCCTTTTATTGGCAGAAAAGGACGAAGAGAGTGGTAGTTCAGTTTATAACAAAGTTGAACATTAAATATAGCATTTACATGCTTGCCGATGCTTGGGAAACTCTCACCAAAAGTAATTTGCAAAGAGCCTGGAGAAAATTATGGCCTGATGAAGAAAATGCAAACGAAAATGAAGATTGCGTTGTAAACGAGGTGACAGAAATCTGCAGCACGATCCCGGGATTTGAACAGTGTGACGAAAATGATGCCAGTGAGTGGTTGGCTGTTGATGACAACGATCCTGGGTACCAGATTTTGAGCGACCAAGAAATAGCTGACATGGTGTCTGAACGTATGTAGCACTGCTTAAACATACAGTAGGCCTACTGTAACTTTTTTTTATTTTAGCCAAACAAGCAGTAGGCTATGCATTATCTGACGCTGTACTGTTAGTCGTTTTAAATTCACTGTTCTATTTTAAAAATATTTCGCCAACTTTGCGCTTGTTCATTTTTCTATAAAATTAGAAAAGAAAAATTTGTTTCGTTTGTTTATTTAGGCGTACTTTTTCATTTTAAGGGGACGCAGAAACAGTAGAATCTGATGGGGACAAGAATGAAAATGACATTGAAGAAGCAGGGCCGACACATTCCAAAGCATTTATGGCAGCAGAGACACTGATATCATGGCTTGAAAAACAGACTCAGAGCACACCAACCCAGCTCATTCTCCTAAAACGAATCAAGGACTTAGCTGCAAAAAAACAAACCACTACCGCTGTTCAAAAGTCCACAAAAGATTTTTTTAAAAGCTCAAATACTGTATGATTTACTGTAGGTATTTTTATTACTGTACTTTACTGTATTTTGTTGTAGGTCTAGATTTACTGTACATAAAATAAGACAGTCTGTAAATGCAATACTGTACATACAGTATTTTTTTCTGTACTTGAAAAACGTAAAAATTTAACTAGATTAATGGTTATTCATCCACTCCACTTCTGTAACCATCAGAGTGAATTATGAACGATATTAGCAAGTGTTTTTACGTTGAAGACGTCTACCGGCGCTTTTATTGGTTCATTTCGAAAATCCGGACAATTTGATAATCCGGAAGGGGTCCGGTCCCAATTAATCCGAATTATTGACGCTCTACTGTATACAGACCATAGGCCTAGATGTTGTATGTTATGTGATCAAAAATAGTAAATAATAGCCACATTGTTATTATTGGCAAATTAAATAAGTATGACTTAGAAAACGAGAAAACCAGGTAGTAAATACTTAGCAATCCATGATGTATAAATCAATAGTAACATACTAATAACACAAAAATAGATCCAAAACCCATCAACAAATAACACAACCAATAATAATAACAAAACAAAGCTCATTAGGCTAAAATGAGATGTAATTTGTACGAAATAATACCAATAATGGCTACTTAGGCCTAGGAAATGCCTAACTGCCAAAACAAACAACTACAAATTGTAATAAATTAACAAAGAAATTAGCAAATCCAAGGTGAATAACTAACCAAGGATAATTTGTAAATCATATTAAAAGCAAAATATTAGAATAAGGGTTTAAATTAAAATAGAAATGTAATTAGCAAATATTAAAATAATTGTAAAATTATAAAACATAAAATAACCCAATCTTATGGGATATCAAAATAATCTTTGAAAGGAAATACAAATAACAGTGATAATAGTTAATACTTAGGAAGGAAGACAGAAGAATAAAAGCAATCAGAAGATATACAAGGATTTTGAAAAGAATTTAAATATGATAATGGTTTTTTGTCAATCTAAGCCAATCAGATTTAATTAGTAACCTTGACAACCACCGTTAGTTACGAAATTACGGTTGAATATCGTTACTCGTAAAGTGACGCTCTTGCAGAACAGAAGTCGAATTTTGAACAGCCAAATTTTTAATTTGATATGTCAAAAAAGTAAACAAAATTCCAAACGATGAGCCAATAAGAAGCAGACGAACCACCAGAACATTTAACTAATGCCAAGGACCATTTTACCAGGAAATTAAATGAAAATATGACTCCATCCAACATGAAAAGGACGCAAGACATACTTAAGCCCCAAGATTAATGAAAATTGAATACGATTGCAGCCCAATCCAATTTTGACTGACAACTATTTACACCAAGTCATCTGATTCGATAAGTATCCTCGATTTACCCAAATTCCAAAAATAAAATCACTTTGAATATTTCTAAAAGTAATTTGAACACTCACTATAAACCGAATATTCTCTTTCAAAGATTAATTAAGGAAAACAAAACACTGAACATTTGTTAACTTAGGATATAACCTGTTGATCGAATACGAACTTTAGAAACACACTTAACTACACCACAGAACACATTATAACCAAACACTATATTATTTAAGTACATAATATTATAAGGTAATGTACTTTTTATTGTAATCATAGAAAATATTTGTCTTGTAATCAAAAGAACTCCCGATTTTGAACGATACAATTGTTAACTAACAAAACGGCAGCCATGCTGGATTCATTCACTCGTTACAAAATCGATTCGTCAACCCGAGAGAAAGACGTCTCAAAACTAATGTCGGTGCAAATTCATTACTCAACAAATATAATATTATTGTCAAACTGAAACATTGCAAATCAACCATTAAAATAACTAGCACAGAGTGGAACCATTGTTTTTATTTCATAGGGAGTGTATCATATAATTTGTGTTTATTAGCGAACTATATTTGACGGCCAGCGTTCACGGTGCGAATCGACAAACTACCTGATCGAGTCAGTAAGTCTAACCAAGGTGGGAAGTATTTGAATGCCCCAGCCGTCATCACTGAGAACTTCTTTATAACATATTATTTAATAATTTTAATTGTTTTCAAAAAACAATTTGGCGCCACCCGGGATTCACAAACCCCTATTTAAGAACAGGTAAGGTTACTACTGCGTTGTACTGGTAATTATAGCATCGCTACGGACTTCGTTAGCGCAAGAATTGATGTAACAACTCCAGTGTGAGTCAAACACACTATACACTACATATACACTTCGTTTTACAGAGACGACCGAGTCTCTTCGTTACAATATATAGTGAAACATGGTTTTCACCGTGGTGGTATGAGGACAAGGTTTCCTCTGGTAGTTGTGTGGAAGACGAGGTGTCTTCAAATAGTCCCTTAATTTTTTGTGGTGTTCTTGGAAGAGCCAAGAAGTGTAGTAAGTTTGTTGTGCCCTTTGTATGGAATGAAATAGGTCAGTGGTGTTGTGACAGGTATTGTGATGAAAGTGATTATGAGAGAGAGAGAATGATAGAGGTATTTAAGTTAAGTAGAAGTTATAAAGAGTTGATAGAGAGGTTAGAATTGGAAAAAATAGATGATATGAAAGACTTACCTTGTTGTGAAGATAGTGCAGAAATAAATGATGATGTGGGTTTTACGGAACAATTTGAAATAGTAACGGGTTATTATATAAATAACAATGATGTAAGGAGTGTAATTAAAGATGATAATTGTTATGTAAAAGTAAGACTAGTTTACGACGATGGGGGTTAAACAAACAAAGTGAATGAACATTTTATTATTTTAGTTTATGATGATGACCTGGCTAACTTATGAAATGAGGTGTGGTAAACAGAAAAATAATGACAAAAATTGTAAATAAATTTATAGTGAAATTAATTGTGTTTGTGTTATAAAATGTAGTTTAGGTAAACAATGTGTGTACGTAGTAGAAATTGATTTAATAATAATAACAATATTTTATCAAACTAAACAAATAATTGTGAAGTTTATAATGCAAGTAAATGAATTGTAATTGTTTTGGAGCAAGGTAATTAAAATAACTTGTGTTTTAAATAACTGATTGAATTAAAATAAATTGTAGATGAATTAATTGATTTAAATGTGGTAGAAATAAATTTTGATAATGAATTTAAATTATGTTTCTGAGATTTGAACTTGATAATAAATAATAAAGGAATAAATGTAAAATGTGTTTAGTTGTGGAGTCATATGGTTGTTACATGATGTATCAGAAAGTACATATGGGTATTATATATTTGTTGCAATGAATGTTTATAATTTTGTGTCTATGACAGGAATCATATGTTTATTCAATTGAGTGATGTAATGTAAGTATGAAGTTTATAATGCAATTGAAATAAAGTAAAATGTTTAATGTTTGAATAATAAATTTTAAATGTGTTTAAGAGGTGTTAAATAAGGTGATTAAATTAATTTGAGGTAGTTATGAATTTTCTAGTGTAATTTTCAATGATCATATTAATGGTAAATGTTTGGGGGATGATTATTATAATAAGGCATTTGAGGCAGTCAGAGTTAATTTAATGGGTGTTAGAGAAAATAAGAATTTTTGGAATAAAAGTAATACAGAAACGGGTAAATAGTAGGGACACGGTAGCAGGAGTGCATGTATGTAGAGAAAGGGAGAGTAATGTAATTGGAGAGTAAACAGGTGGTGGTGAAATTTTGTAAAGAGGGTGGTGTGGTAAGGAGTCCTAAACGACAGGCGTTGTGGCGGGGGGTGAATAGTTTTAAATGAGGTTTGGCAGAGTTACCTGGAAGGGCCAGGAACTAATAAGGGAATGAGTATACGGGAAGGGAACACACATCCTAGGTACAAAGAGGGTATTAGGTATTTTAATCTAAGAGGAGAATGATATAAGTAGAGTAGATAAAGTGTTGAAGGGAGTTATTGTTGAGAGATTGGTGTCACCCTATGTAAATCGGTAAGTGGTTGTTAGAGGAAGAAGGGGGGTAAGGTTATATTTAAATGCCCATTCAATAAATTAAATCATTGTGAATGACTGAGAATCACCCGAACAAATTGATGATGAAAATGATTAATAGAAATTCATAATTGAAATGTAATAATAAAATGTAATAAGTGAAAGAGTTAATAGAATTTGAAACGAAACCTAAAATTGAAATGTTTGTAATTTTTTTCAGATGCAAATTAAATGTTTATTTTAATTGAATGAGATTTGTATTATTTATAAACGTTTATGTTTTATTATGTGGTACTATGTTAGAGTGTAGGAATTATAAACAGGTATTATGTATTTTACATTGTATAATTTTGTGTATTTGTGCTAGTTGTATTTCGTATGACTGATGTAAGGTCATTCACCTGGAAATGAGACATCAGCTGATGACTGGTGTTAGAGATGTAGGATGTTTCTTGAATTGATTCATGGATTCTTTTGTTAATTAATGCAATTAAATAATTTTTTTTTTTTAGTAATTGTCAAAATAGATATTTCTGGAAATTAATTTAAAAAAAAAAAAATTGTTCTTTGCAGTAAAGAATGTTATTTTATTTTTTGATGTTCGTCATAGGTTGATACTGTATCAGCTGATAAATGATGTTTATGTTATCTGTTATAACCAGGTGTAATTGTATTTGAATAGATGTTAACATATAGTTAAGGAGATTTAAATTCAAGTTAAAGTATTTTGAAGTTTGAAATTGAAATGAGTAATTAAAAGGTAATGAAGTCAGTTAAATTAAAATAGTAACTTTGGTAAGGGACTTAGATTTATTTCACTAGTTGAGTAAAATTTAAATAATTTAATTTGATTTGAAATAGTAACGTCAAGCAAGCAAATAAAAGTTGAGAAATGGGAATGAACTTTGTTTAGAAGCAAATAGAAAATATTTATATGAATTTTATATTAATAATTAATGTGGAAATAGTGTGTTTAATGTAGTAATAAATATGTGTACGCACCCAGTATTTTGCTAAAGGCAATCCAGTATGTATGTAAGGGGAGATATATCGGTTGAGGATCTGGTATGGTATAAGGCTAGTTGTTGATTTTATTTAGAATGTAACAAGGTTAGGTGGTACTGTGGTGAGTGCCTGTCCGATTTTACGGTATTGGGATCTCGAACAGAGAAGTCCAGTAATATCGTTCAGGTGCAGCCATAGTCGCCGAGCTAGGGGGGTAGTTTACCCATGATGTGTTAAGAAATTAAAGGGGGGTTGTTGGCACCATATCCTCACTGATCCTCTTAGGGTTTAGCAATGAGAGTTTTTCTGTTTCGGCAGAAAACCTCTCATTGGGGGGTATTGTAACGGTACAAACCTATGAGGATTTGTAATTGACATCTTTTCAATTTTATTTCAACCAAGTATATGTGGTGAACAAACTATAGTCACGGGACTGTCGCGGTGAGGTACAAGAATGCAGACTTTCAACAGGGATGCGCCTTCACACACAAGAGCGCACACATCGACCAATGTTCTCATGATAATGTCACGTTCGAATAAATTCTTTCTCGCTTGGGTGCACAGAGAACAGACAGTTGGCAAAGAACATCTCAAGATAGCAGACGCGATCAATTGTGCGCGCCCGCCGGCTGGGCACAGTTTTCGTCCAGCCCGCACCGAAATGTGAACGGTATAACTACAGCCGACTAATTATGACATAATTAAAGTGAACAGTAATGAAACATGTATTTGGAAGCATATACAGCAGTATCGCAGTTGAAACCGTTTTAAAACCGAATTTCGGAACATTAAACAAATAGTGAATCAAGTGATGGTGTAACAGTGGGGAGACATCTACAAAATGGCTAAGTACCATTTATAATTCCATGACTAAACTTAAAAAATAAATTCAAATATAACAATAATAAAGAGATCTCTAAAATAAGGGTGTGGGTAAAAGATCTGTAAAGAATGAAAGCGTGAGCAAATGAGCAAATACTGGGTTGTCAAATAAAAATAAAAGGTATACCGCTTAGTTGAATTAGTAAATTTTGTTTTCTTAAATGTTTAAAGTATAATATCATAGAGTTGATAAAGCAAAGAATTTGATAAACTGTCAAGAGTTACAAACAGAGAATAATTAACTTTTAAAATGAATATAAATAAAATGGATTAATAGCGTAACCATGCGTTAAGTCAATTATTACGCCAAATTAACATCACCTATCCCGTACAGAAAATTTCGCCTAACGAACCTGGTAAGTAATTGAATTCTAAGAGGGGAAAGTGTTTTAAGGTCTCCATATCTGTCCTTTAAAGATATTGGTGGCGACCTATAAGTAATTTGGAGTCTTCTGTTTTGGTAAGTCAGGGTAGAGTGTAGTCATGGCAAGTGCGTAAAAAGATCGCTTGAGGTAAGTAGAAGTCACGTGGGGGAAATTGGTAAAAAGTAATAGAAAGTAACAACTAATAATATGCTATTTAAACTAAATCAATTGTTCAACAAGCACAAGTCCTCTTGGACAGTGCACTTTAGAAAACCAGTATTCAACAATACGTCTTATTTCTTATATCAAAAATTAATTTTTGGAAAGAACTGTGATGTATGATGAGACCTAGATCTGTCATTATGAGCCATCATCTAAATGGCAAAACAAGCTGCCGCAAAGATATTGTTACGACGTCACAGAACAATCTACGTGTTTATCGAACGTTCCAGAGAGAACTAGAATGTAAGCGTGTGGCGTACGTGCTTGTAGACGCATTTGCGAGAGTCTTCTAAATGGCACCAGCCATGCGGACTGTGTCAAGGCCGCAGTTAATTACGTAGTTCATACGGATGCTAAGACGCAATTAGGAATCGTCTAGGTTTTTGGCGACTATAAATACAATTACTCAGGGACGCTCAAGTCAGTATTAGTGTGAGATATTGACAGTGCAGTTCGAGAGTTATAGTAGTGATATTACTGTGCGGTTCAAGTGGTTATTAGTTAAGAGTGGTGTTTTATAATAGGACGGTATAATTATAATACAATTGTGTTTAATTTTAGTGGAAATTTTATTGCATGTGAACAATTTTCATTTGATTTGTTGTAGAGACTGTGTTGTTAATTACGAACTGTTTAACTGTAAAAATTAAAGGTGTGATTAGTGACTTAAATGGTGTCTTGTATTTTTGTTTCCACTGTACCTACGATGATCGATTAGACCGTCATAACAGTGGTGTCAGAACTGGGATAGAACGGTCAACAGTGGACAGTTTGTACAAGACGAGTGTAATTCGTAGACGAGTGTAATTCGTAATTAATCGGTAAACATGGATGCCAGTCAGATGATGGAAGCTTTACAAACACTGCTGTGGCAGACACAGGAAGAAGCAGAAAAACGACAGGATGAGAAACGCAGAAAGGAGACAGAAGAAGCAGAAAAACGACAGGATGAAAAACGTAAGCAGGACACAGAGGAATGGAAGCGTGAAACAGAAGAGATCAAAGGATTAATACAGGAGCAGAAACAGATGCAACAACATAGTACCGCAAAATTAAGTCTCCTAACGGGGTGAGCTTAATAAACAAGTTACTAAAATATCGGACGTACAAGAATCAATGACATTAAAAATAGCTGAAGTAGAAAAATCTGTCTCGAGTGTTGAAGAATCGATGTCTAATAAAATAGCTGAAGTAGAAAAGCTGAAGTCACGAGTGTGGAAAAAGCTATGTCAACAAAAATAAAAGACTCGATTACAAATATAAAAGAGCAGATTAGAAATGAAGTCGAGCAGTGCCTGAAGTTCCAACCAAAACAACTTTGTGAACAGACTGTACCAATGATAAAGACAGAAAAAGACGCAGAAAATAAGTTAATAAAGTCACTTTGCCTGCAGTAGGGACAGTTCATGTCAAAGCTCCAACCTTTGATGGAAGCAGTCACTGGGCAACGTACCTCCGCCAATTTGAAGCTGCTGCATGCGCAAATAATTGGACAGAGAAAGACAAGGCAGTCTCACTCGTTCTCGCATTAAAAGGAACGGTGGCAGAATTAATACAGAAAGTGCCACCTGACAGCTAGAACATCTATGCTGAGTTGATAAAAGCTCTAGAATTACACTACGGTGATATACATTTGCGAGATATGTGTACTACGCTCAGTTGAGAACAAGACGACAACATTCCGGGGAGAGTCTTCAAGAGTTTGAAGCAAGTATCGACAGATTGATTACATTGGCCTATCCTGAAGCACCAGAAGACTTCCGAATAAGGTTTGCGGTGCACACATTTATTGATGGCATCGGAGACTGTGAACTTCAGCAAGTGTAACGAATGGCAAGACACCAAAATAACTCAGAAGCTCTCGTTCATGCCTTAGAGTTTGAAGCTGCCAAGTCAGCGTCCCGCTACATTAATGGGTTTGTGCCATCACATTACAGTCAGAAGATCCCTGTATTACATTGACATTACGATGAGTGCAGAATAACAACGTTGTCGGACAAACAATTTAAAAGTTCAAGAGAGTCGCAACAATTTGAAAAGGACAGAAGACCGAAATGTTACAACTGTGGAAAACGTGGTCATCTACAGGTAGACTGTTGGGAGATGAAGATACCGAGAGAAGAGAGTGATCGCACCAATTGGAGAAGTAAAGCCCCAGAACAGCACACAGTTTCCACGCTACGTAAGACCAGTGGAAACTTGATTGATAATGGATTTGCGGAAGGTAAACCAACATCATTTACAGTTGAAACAGGCACAACAGTGTCCATTGTGTGCCCTGACTTAGTCAGCAACCGCCAGCCTCTAATTAGCTCTTGTACAATACAGACTGTGACTGGAAGCCCCATCAAGGTGCTAGGAAAGGTAGACACACGTGTATGCCTGGGTCTTCTCGAGTTTAGCCACCAAATGCTCGTTGCAGACATTGTCAATGAAGTGATTCTTGGCACGGACATTATGAATGCCTACGGATTCGTTGTGGACTTGAGAGAATGTCCTGAAGGTTGGCCAAGAGAAGATAAAGCTTTGCATGGCTAAAATGACAGGGTCTACCAACCATTCGATTAAGCGAGTGGCATTAGTCGAAGAAAAAGTCAACAGGTCTGGTCAAGAGGAACCCTCCCTATTGCAAGCGGAAATGGAGGAAGAACTAGCAGAGGAAATACAAATAAGTGTAATGACAAAAGAAATGATTGGAAAGCCAACTATAGGTGTCGAGACAAAACTCTTGCTTGTTCCTGAGCTGATAAAAGCGCCCAAGGGAAAAGTGGCTGAAGATGAGGTTACAAAAGAGGTTGTTGATGAGAACCAAACAAACTTGGATCAGCCAGTGGTGGTTAGGTCCTCAGTACATGACGCAACGGGAGTGATTCCAGCAAAACTAGTGGTTGAGCGGAAGACTCGCATTTCTGGGAACGTGATCACACGAGACTGAGTTCGAAGAACCGGAGAATTATCTTTGGCAAGGACGTCCACCTAGACTGCCTGGTCGATTATTACTTCAGAGACGGTTTGCCAGTTCGGGATGAACAGGCTAAAGGAGGAGGCAGTGTTACAACGTCACAGAACAATCTACATGTTTATCGAACGTTTCAGAGAGATCCAGAATGTACGCGTGTGGCGTACGTGCTTGTAGACGCATTTGCGAGAGTCTTCTCGATGCCGCCAGCCGTGTGGACTGTGTCAAGGCCGCAGTTAATTACGTAGTTCATACAGACGCTAAGACACAATTAGGAATCATCTAGATTTTCGGCGACTATAAATACAATTACTCAGGGACCCTCAAGTCAGTATTAGTGCGAGATACTGACAGTGCAATTCGAGAGTTATAGTAGCGATATTACTGTGCTGTTCAAGTGGTTATTAGTTAAGAGTGGTGTTTTATAATAGGACGGTATAATTATAATACAATTGTGTTTAATTTTAGTGGAAATTTTATTTCGTGTGAACAATTTTCATTTGATTTGTTGTAGAGACTGTGTTGTTAATTACGAACTGTTTAACTGTAGAAATTAAAGGTGTGATTAGTGACTTAAATGGTGTCTTGTATTTTTGTTTCCACTGTACCTACGACGATCGAGTAGACCTTCGTAACAATATCCTAGTTCTCCCACCTGAGAAAAATTCAAAACCCAACAAGTGACATCCTCACACTTTAAGCTACAGTAATGTTTGTGAAAACCTTCTGCGAATGTGTGCTACGAGTCTTTCTGCAATTTTTCAGGAGGTGAATGTACAGTCAGTACTAAATACAGGGTGGCGCAGGGAAACAGAAAAATTTGAAGTTGATTTTGGCAGCCCTGTAGATGTAGCAGAAGTGAAACTGTCTGTCTAGCAGTAACGGACATTTAGTTACCATGGAGCAGTGGAGCGGTGCAGAGCGTGCGGTCACCATAAGGGTGTTTTACCGACATGGTGACAGTTTGACAGCTGCACGAGAGTTTCGGCACCACTACCAGATCCTGCCCTGCGGTCAAGTTCCTTCGTTACACGCAATCGAAACGTGGGTTCGTAAAAAGCCTAGTGGGGGTGAACGGTCTGTACGTACCCCAGAAAACATTGATGCCGTGCGAGCTGCCATCTTAAGGAGTCCTCGTTATTTGGTGTGAAAAATTGCCTCGTCATTGCAGCTCGGATGTCGGAGCGTTCAAAGAATACTCCATGAACTTCAATTTCATCCATACAAACTTCAGATTGTGCAACAACTGAAACCTAATGATTGTGTATTGCACCTGCAAATTTGTGAACAATTGTTGGCTAAAACCAATTAGGATGCTAACTTCATTCAAAATCTTTGGATGTCCGATAAAGCCCATTTTCACTTAAGTGGATATATGAATAAGCAGAACTTCCGTTACTGGGCTCAAGGAAACCCTGCTCAGCTTCACCAGCGTCCATTACACAGTACAAAGTTACCGTATGGTGTGAAGTGTTGTGTCATGGGGTGATAGGCCCTTACTTTTTTGAAGATGAAAGAGGCACTGCTGTCACTGTGACGTCTGAACGTTATGTCAACATGCTAGACACATTTTTGGCTCCAAGACTCCATACTTTTCCAAATCTTGACATTCAGCACACCTGGTTTCAACAGGATGGAGCCACCTCACACACTGCCAGACAGTCTATGGCAGCAGTGAAACGTTTGTTTGGGGATCGCATAATTTCAAGGAATGCTAACATCGCTGGGCCGCCCCTATCTCCAGACCTTTCAGTCTGTGACTTCTTTTTGTGGCGACATCTGAAGAGCATCGTGCACCAGACTAGACCAAGAACCCTTGCTCAGCTCAAGACACAGATTGAAGAGGAAATCGCCAAAATCCCACGTGACACATTGACAAAACCTACAGAAACGACTTACTGAATGTGTACGGCAAAATGGGCAGCATTTAACTGATGTAATTTTTAAAAAGTGATGCCTAATGTAATTTCCAGTCTTGTAGAACATATTTTGAGCCTCAAATAAATTTTTGTAACGTTCCTTAATTTTTTTTATAATTATTTAAAATTTTCCAATTTCCCTGCACCATCCTGTACTATAGAGATGTGCATTAAAATAAAATGAAGCCTGTGACATTAAAAACAACTGCACAAATAATACTCACAACCGCTAAAAAATTAGGCTTGGAGGTTGTGCTACAACCATTTTAGACCTTGTCACTTAAAGAGTTATTATTTTCATAGAGAATTCTTTGTTTCTGGCATAAGATTAGTACAGAAATGGGAAGAAGAGTACAATTATTGTAGTTGATGGGTAAATTATTATATTACTGATTAAGGCATATCAAACACCAGTCATTTGTCTTTTTAATTACTAAATGAAATTGTGAATAACGAATATAACTGGTTTTAAGACGTACAAGCAGAAGTATATCAGAAGGAGATGTAGTAAACAATAATAAACACCTGTGTCAAATGAAAATGAAAATTATGCTAAACATTTTCATACTACTGACCTGTCGGCAATGATAGCAATGATAGTGATACTCATGGGTTGAAGAGTCGCCAACTGGCAGTTTATCCCCCCCCCCCCCAGTCGTGAACACAAGGCAATGCAGCAGCAGTCTAAAGATAGCAACTCCACTTGCAACATTAGTTCTGTAATACTCTCCTTGACTGGGGAATACTAAGTAACCATTTCGGAGCCACTGCAGGAACTGAAACCAGTGTAGTCAATGTGACAGTATACAAACAGTATTTATCCCCACATTTTTGTATGCAAATGAAACATAGAACCTTGGTAAAAAAAATAAGAAAAGAAAATTTGCTGAAGACTGCCAGGAACTTTGGAAACAGAAGCTAATTGCTCCCTATAAAATGTTTTTAAAGATAAAGCCTGATCTACTCCCAACAACCACAAATCAAAAAGTGAGCACCATGGACTGGTTCCACAGTGTCTCACTTGAATGAAAAAATTCTTTGGGGGGATTTTTGAAAAACTACAGATGCAAGGAGAACAGGTCAACTGTGCCACATGCACACATATATCAAGAATTATCTATACCTACATACCTATATGGATTTCTCACTACAGTTATTATGTTGAAACATGCCAATACCCAACCCCAAACTGCCCTTTTCAAATGTTGCAGCCACCCGAAATCAATCTTTTGAGTGTCTTCTATATTTGCTATATTATACATGTGTTGCTTTTAATGACTTCAATTTTTTTTGGACTGCTCAAAGATATGATGGCAGGCAAGTCTTTCAAGACCAACAAAGAGGTGATGAGCAGATGGTTCATGGCTGCCTGTATTCTGAGCCACAACCGTAAGTTATATACTAAATATAGCACACGAATAATTTTATACACATTCGCATGCATGCACACACAATATAAAGTTGGTTCAGTTTACTTGGAATAACAATGCACAGTACCTGATCGCATAACTTTCCCAAAGTCTGTAAGCTCCTCATAGCGACACTCCTGTAGAGCTTTTCTATCACGAAACTCTAATGAAGACAAATAAACAGACATTATTAAAATTATATAATGAAAGCTAAAAATAATATACACTTTAAAATACAATGCACACTGTAATATAAAATCCTATCTATACTGTAGTAATTTTTAGTTAAACACATTTATGTACTCTTCCATATAAATATGATATACATTTTTAAAACATAAATATTTTAATTACCTAGCAAAATAAAAATCTGGAAGTTTTTAAGAAAATGTAAACACAATGGTATAAATAACTTAGCAAAACAAGTGAAATAACTTACCTGAAGTAAGTCTCGTCAAATTAATATAACTGAAATATGCTACTACAGAAGTTAAAAGTTAAACTACTACTGGCTAATACTTAAACTTTCAGGAGCCAGTTTGCCGTAATATGTTATCTGCAATGACAGGCAGATCAGAAAAACATCCTAATTATGGACATATTTGAAGAGTGTCATGGGTGAAAAGTACAAAGAAAAATCGGATGTTACAAGAAGTAGAGAAAAGTAGGCTTTTAAAACAGATTAATAAAACATAACATGGCGGGGGCTGTTGACAAAGACGGAAGAGAAATGAAAAACATTAGTAATAGAACAATACAGGAAATAATATATGTAAAGAGTTTGAATGAGATATGGTAGGATAAAAAAAATTAAAAAACATTAAATGAACATACATGATGTCATAGTAAAGAGTATAGTTGTATTTGGGGAGGAAGCTTACAGGAGGTCTTTCAAGATAACATGACTAAGAGTACAAAATATTACTATTAGAGACAAGATGAGACTTAGGGAAACTAAAATACAGACTACTGAATCGTACCAATTAATACAGTCATTCAACATATATGACAGATTACCAAGAGCAGTGTAGCAATAAACTGAGAGAGAGGGTCTAAAAGATGAGCAAGTATTAAAAAGAGAAGAGTGGTGATTAGGCCGATGTCATACACTATGCATTTTTCAGCACTTCACTTAAAACTCACCAGATTGATAGGATGATAAAAGCACGTTGTTTTTACATGTGTGTTGTTGCATCAATGAGGCAGAAATGCACAAACACACTACCAGATGCTTGCTGTGGTTGAATGGGATGGCAGGTGGTAGGATATCTCTATCTCTCTCTCTCTCTCTCTCTCTCTCTCTCTCTCTCTCTCTCTCTCTCTCTCTCTCTCTCTCTCTCTCTCTCTCTCTCACACACACACACACACACACACACACACACACACACACACACACTTCCCATAAATATAAATACATAATGTAAACAAGTAGTATATAAATATTATTATTACAGTGTATCTATAATATAAATATATTTGTACACTAACCACATATTTATAAATAGAACTCAATATTCTGGTATAAGTATAATTAATGTATATAATGGTACACGGGTTGTGGTCAAGTTTGGTATATAGTAGGCATATACGTATATTAATGGTATATATTATGTGGGTCAAGTTTGACTTGTATCACTCATCCTGTGACACCAGAGGATTTTGACTGTAGAGATGAAAATGCATAGTGTAAAGCTGGCCTAACTTTCAAAGCCAGAAGGCGTTGAAGACATTTTGAAAGTGACATATATACATATTACAACGAATTTAATATACTGTTTAAATTTGTGGAGCCCCACGATCTTGGAGCGCCAAAATTATACAACGTTATATATACATACATATACTGTGGGCATGTCAGTCCTCACGTTCAAGGGATACAAAATTATACAACGAATTTATATGTAAATTCGATATACAGTAATTCATGCAGGTTGTATAATTATACCAGGTGTATTTATAATAAGAGTATTTTTATTTATCAATATTTAAAACTCATATTTATTATTTATTCATTATTATAAATATTCATAAACATCATTAATAATTGTCGGTCACGATATTTCTCATTATTAAATGTTTAGATCTTATGATATGCAACATTATACATATTTAAAAAATCTCTTATATCTAAACATGTTAAATAATTGGTTTATTAATTTATTATAAAATTAAAATATTTGTATATTGAAATAAATTCTTATCTCAGATCTGACCTCTACTCGCTCAGTCTATACCAATGTTTAAAATTCAATTTAAATTTATATTAATTGCTTGTAGACTGGCCTTTGTTTTAATATTCAACTTTAAATTAATCTTTCTACACTTCAAATATCTAATCATTTTACTATCTATTTTGATAATAAACTCTACTCTCTTTACTTTAAATTCTCTTTCATTTATTAATGCTTTTATATATATGCGATCGCTCATTCTTACGACTAAACATTTATTTACATTTTAACATATTATTACTAAGTATAAACTTTTCTTTGTTTTAATTTACTGTCTTTTGAAATTGTCTTTATGAGCTCTTTTTTTTTACAAATCATTTAAAATGCATTCCGCATGTCACCTCGATTTCTGATGATCTTACGACTGTTGTCCGGGTTCCAGCGTTGTCCAGAGTTAGTTTTCCATTCCTCTTGTCCTGGCATGTTCCTGGATACGTCTAGAGTCCAGCGTCGTTCTATGGCAGCATGTTCCTGGATACATCTAGAGTCCAGCGTCGTTCTACGGCAGCATGTTCCTGGATACGTCTAGAGTCCAGCGTCGTTCTACGGCAGCATGTTCCTGGATACGTCTAGAGTCCAGCGTCGTTCTACGGCAGCTTTCCCATATATACTCTTGGTACACTTACTATTGCGGTATTTACTTTTTCCGTAATATTGTCGTGAATTTAACGAACGTTATTTCGTTTGTTACTGTGACTTATAATAGAATAAAAATAAACTGTTTTGCCGACGGACAGCATGTCCGGCTGCAACTGTCTTGAAATGAAGAGAAGGGTTTTTGGTCGAACCCTTAATTTATACCCTCTCGAGATTCCGCGCCAGTCGGCATCAAAATCGTCCTGTCGATACCTGCATATCTTGTGACAGCCCCCACTCCTGAACCTTTCCATCTATTTGCAATTATTAGCAAATAGCAATGTTTTGCATGGAATCAAGATAGCACAAATCATAGCTAATTCGATTAACCACTCACTATATTAATTTGAGCGTCTTCGGGTAATTTGCGTATTTTTTAGCATGTTTATTTTGCACTGTCTTCGCATAACGTGTTCTATTAACGTCCTTTTCACTGGGGATAACTATAAATTTTACACACACTTTGGTGCCTTTGGTTTGATCATACACTAATTAGTTTTCGCACAGTGAATTAAAATAATTATTTTATTAATTACTTGGGGTGGGTTGCTGAGATTCCTGTCTTTGCCTGCATCACTAACACACACAAGATACACGTGTAACACACATACAATTGAGCAGGTGTTCACTGCTTGTCGAAACAGGTTAATCTCTCCCCTAATCTAACAATGAAATATTTTTGCAATCTCAGACCTGTCCATTTACCCGTAACTTATACAAAATTTATATTTATTTAATTAATTCTAATACAGCGTATGGCTGTATCGTTGCATTATTCCTCTCCCTGAGAAAAAAAATGTAATAAATATTTATTTATTAAATTTTTGTCTACTTGTTCTAGACAAATATAATCATGTTATATTAACTTAACTTAAGTTTATACGTCGGTAAACAAGCACATAATAATGAGTAAGTCAGTCTAACGTTCACCGTGGTGGTATGCAATATTTACCCCCCCCCCCATTATAACAGCTGATCGGTGCGTTGACCTTGTACTGATTCAGTGGCATTGTCCCACTGTTACTCTCTTCTCTCATTATTCATACGTAGCTAAATTTTTTTTTTTTATCGTTCTCCTTTAATCTGGTCCCATCGACCTATTTTATATTTTTTTTTACGTGTAGCACTTCCTACACAAGTTTGCATTCTTGTACTGTTAAACATTTTGCATCTTAACATATTATGCCATTCTTCAATCTGAAATTTTACCAAATGCAGGATTATATTTCTGCTACAACTTTAGTTGTGGATCGCTTAATTGTATACAGATGGACGGCTTTGGAAAATACATCTATACAAATAAGTATGTGTTTTCACTCTCCGACTTGTTCTCGGAAGTGGTCCAAGAAAATCCACTGCAATTAGCTTTCCTTTTTGATACTGGTACTCTGCATTTCCACATAGGTATGTAGATTTGCTCTGTACTTTTACATTTCCTTACTCATACATTCTTACCTTCGCTTCTTAACTCTTTTCTTAACATGAACATTACTTTATCTTTCTTAACTTTTCTTATATTACTTATACAATACATTAACATTTCATTACCTTCTATTATTACATTTCTGTACTATTACCTTTCTGATCGCTAATAATTTTCTTCATCCTTACCATTACTTCTCAAATACACCTTTTTCGTTAGCTTCGTAGTGAGTCCTTATCGGCTACAGATGACTACCTTAGAAACACGTCTATATCCAGACTTTATGTGCTTAACTCTACTCGATGTTTTAATCGTAGTAATTGGAGCTCTAAATAATCTCTGTCCTTGACTTTCACTATCGCTATGGTATGAAGATTTCGCTTGATCAGCCATTCTGACAATTAACACTGATTGCTCATTCTATTATTTCTTCATATTAATAACACATCAATAATAACATTCCTTACCATTTCTTACAACATAACATTCTTTCTATTATTAATTCTTTAATCTTTTTACACATATTATTCTTATTAATTAACTCCTTTTCTTATTAATAATACTTAACAGTAATATTTTTTCTTTTAAAAATAATTATTTATTCCCATTCGGGTGTTGAGTGTGATTCAATTTACACCCTCCTTAGTTTAAATTAACAATGCATTGGGTCGGTCAACCGGAAATTCATTGTATTTCGACGTGTAGTCACCGTTGTCGTATATTAGCCAACATGTACAGTTATTTCCGTCTCGCACCCTCATTGTGGTAACGTCCCATTGTAACATAGCGACTGTGAGCTCATCTGACGTCATTGCGTAACTCACCTGTTTGTACGGCATGAATCTGTTTCTTAGCTGTGACGAATAACCTCTCTCTCCTCTCTCTGCACGTTCCATAATTCTCTCATTATGAATGCATTGCGTATGGTCAGTCTGTTTGAAGCCTATATAAACAGCTGTCGACTGTTTTTTCATTCGCTGTTTATGATAACCTCTGTAGTTTTTATATTTATTGTGATTATCATTATGATTATCGTTCAATCGATACTTACTGTGCGTACCCTTGTCGCGTGTGATTTGTTTCACTAGTGTTACCTTTTTAAATTGTTTTATTAGTGTGTGCGTGTAACCACTACTTTGGATACTTCCACTAACACGGTACGTTTGTTTAATTAAATGTATTTTACATTCTTCCTTAGAGTTAATTATTGTTTTAGAATTATCATCAGCAATTATGCAAGTCTGTTCTCTCTTACTTTCAATTACAATTGTTTGTTCGAAACCATCATTTCACATATTTGTTCCGTTTGTTTACCAACTATTTCACATTCATTTTCTGTGACAGTCTCAATATGTGAGTTGGTATCACCAACCTTTTCTGTTAATTCTTTCACTTTGTTCGTAATTTTTAAGGTGTCCTGTTTAAAATTTTCAGTCTGTTGTTCAAATTTATTATTAAAATTTTCAGTCTGTTGTTCTAATTTATTTTCTAAACTTTCTGTTTGTTCTTTAAGCTTAGCATTTATATTTTCTGTTTGTTTTGTGACTACTTCGTCCATCATGGCCCACATCATTTTTCGAAAGGCCTCCATATCCAAATTTCCTGGAGTCGTCATGTTGAATTATTTTGTATTTACATATTTATTTATAATTTATTATTATTAGTGACCCGTATGCAAGCTTTTATTTATTTATTGTTAAACTGTTATTATTTATTATTTTTATTTACTCATGTTACAATTACACCTGTTTATTTTGTTGAGCGCCAGTTGTTTTTTAGTACACAACAATTAACATAACATACAGTTAATGTTTAATATAAAGAATTATTACATATAATATCTTTTTCATTTAACACACTTTTATTTTTAGAGCAACCATTTAACTACAAAATTTCTAATAGTTAAATGGTGGGGATCGGGCCACACATTCATGTGCGCCAAAATTATACAACGAATTTAATATACTGTTTAAATTTGTGGAGCCCCACGATCTTGGAGCGCCAAAATTATACAACGTTACATATACATACATATACATGTGGGCATGTCAGGCCTCACGTTCAAGGGATACAAAATTATACAACGAATTTATATGTAAATTCGATATACAGTAATTCATGCAGGTTGTATAATTATACCAGGTATATTTATAATAAGAGTATTTTTATTTATCAATATTTAAAACTCATATTTATTATTTATTCATTATTATAAATATTCATAAACATCATTAAAATTGTCGGTCACGATATTTCTCATTATTAAATGTTTAGATCTTATGATATGCAACATTACACATATTTAAAAAATCTCTTATATCTAAACATGTTAATAATCTTATATCTAGACATGTTAAATAATTGGTTTATTAATTTATTATAAAATTAAAATATTTTTATATTGAAATAAATTGTCGTATCTCAGATCTGACCTCTACTCGCTCAGTCTATACCAATGTTTAAAATTCAATTTAAATTTATATTAATTGCTTGTAGACTGGCCTTTGTTTTAATATTCAACTTTAAATTACTCTTTCTACACTTCAAATATCTAATCATTTTACTATCTATTTTGATAATAAACTCTACTCTCTTTACTTTAAATTCTCTTTCATTTATTAATGCTTTTATATATATGTGATCGTTCATTCTTACGACTAAACATTTATTTACATTTTAACATATTATTACTAAGTATAAACTTTTCTTTGTTTTAATTTACTGTCTTTTGAAATCGTCTTTATGAGCTCTTTTTTTTTACAAATCATTTAAAATGCATTCCGCATGTCACCTCGATTTCTGATGATCTTACGACTGTTGTCCGGGTTCCAGCGTTGTCCAGAGTTAGTTTTCCATTCCTCTTGTCCTGGCGTGTTCCTGGATACGTCTAGAGTCCAGCGTCGTTCTACGGCAGCTTTCCCGTATATACTCTTGGTACACTTACTATTGCGGTATTTACTTTTTCCGTAATATTGGCCTGAATTTAATGAACATTATTTCGTTTGTTACTGTGACTTGTAATAGAATAAAAATAAACTGTTTTGCCGACGGACAGCATGTCCGGCTACAACTGTCTTGAAATGAAGAGAAGGGTTTTTGGTCGAACCCTTAATTTATACCCTCTCGAGATTCCGCGCCAGTCGGCTCCAAAATCGTCCTGTCAATACCTGCATATCTTGTGACAGCCCCCACTCCTGAACCTTTCCATCTATTTGCAATTATTAGCAAATAGCAATGTTTTGCACAGAATCGAGATAGCACAAATCATAGCTAATTCGATTAAGCACTCACTATATTAATTTGAGTGTCTTATGGTAATTTGCGTATTTTTTAGCACGTTTATTTTGCACTGTCTTCGCATAACGTGTTCTATTAACGTCATCTTTTCACTGGGGATAACTATAAATTTTATACACACTTTGGTGCCTTTGGTTTGATCATACACTAATTAGTTTTCGCACAGTGAATTAAAATAATTATTTTATTAATTACTTGGGGCGGGTTGCTGAGATTCCTGTCTGCCTGCATCACTAACACACACAAGATACACGTGTAACACACATACAATTGAGCAGGTGTTCACTGCTTGTCGAAACAGGTTAATCTCTCCCCTAATCTAACAATGAAATATTTTTGCAATCTCAGACCTGTCCATTTACCCGTAACTTATACAAATTATATAAAATTTATATTTATTTAAATTAATGCCTAATACAGCGTATGGCTGTATCGTTGCAATATACCTAAGGCATGCCTAAAACACTTTGTACAACATGGAGAAGGACAAAGATGAAATGAGTAAAGCCTCCTGAGAAGATCTATTTATCATATGGACAGACTTATGGAGGCAATATAGTTGCCTACCTGAGTTCAGGACAGGACAGATACTGAGATTTACTTTTACTGCCAAATCCTTATATTTTCTAATTATAAGTATAATACTACTTACTCGGAACACAATGTTCTTGTTGGTAAAAATATAAAATTTTTATCTTGTAGCCTGAACCAGTTTTCGCTTATTACAAGCTTCGTCAGTGGCTGCCACTAGGAGCGCTATGCATCTTGTTCTTGGCGATGGCGCCACAAAAACATTGTCCTCCGAGTCAGTAGTATTATACTTATAATTAGTTAATCAACGGTCATGTCATGGACAACAAAATCCAAGAACTTATATTTTCATTAAAAACTTTAATATTCTACTTCACTAGGTTTATAAAATATTTTTATTTACACCCTACAAAGACTCGAATAGCATTCTTATCATACAACTCAGCAAATCTAGTATTAACTTCATGCATACACGAGAATATTCCCAAGAAAAAAAAATACAGTGAACTGACATCAAAATGCAAAAATAAGAAAGAATTAAAAAGCAACTGTTGTTTATATATTATTGTCTACATTCTTTACAACACACTGTTTGCTGTTGCAATAGTTAGTGACAAATAACATTAATGTCCAGTATAATTTGGTGTAATCATCATCCAGCTCTTTGTGTCCATTGCTGAACATACCCCTTCCCTAAAAGTTCACACTATCTTGTTTGGAACCAGTTGGTGGTGATCACAATATTATAGATTTTTTTTTTTAAAGTTCTCAGAATTTCTCTACACTGTCTCATTTTGGTGAATTTCTTTAATTCCCACACTTGGGCCCCATTTCAATTTTTTTCCTCTAACGACAAGTTTGTAACTTTGTAGGTTGTTATGGGTCATGTCATGGGTTTCCAACTTGGGGCTGTTCATCTTAAAACTTTCAGCACCCTTCTGATACCATGGGCATACTGATTTCATGACATTTTTGATACGTAATGCAATCTGATACCAATCCATACTTCATTCGGATTCCTTGTGATTTTTAGGACACCACAATTACACTGTGTTACTGAGATCCAAAAAGCAAGGTTATCCCATGAAAAATGCATCTTTTAGTGAGCTTTTCGTGTACTTGGAGTAGCAGAGACTTAATTGGGGTTTCGTAAGTTTAAAACAAAGTTAGTATGTTATGCATTTTTTACAAGGTTATAAAATTGATTTTTGTTTTCTGCCATTAGCTAGAAAAATGGGCATATTTAAGCACTTTAAATGTTATCCATATAAAGTTGTATTTGTCATGTCAATAGCATAACTACATGGCTATACATACAAAATTGCAGGTTATTAAATATCTTATTCTTTAGTTGTGTAGTTAAAGCAGTGGGGTGACATTTGGTAAGCCAGGCATCATACAAAACTTGGGTGGATAACTATGCATAACTTGATGAATGGGAACATCTACATTCATGAGGGTGAAGATAAACTGAATTGTTCTCAATACAGCTTTTCCTTGCAGCTGTTGGTTACTATTAATACAACTGTACTTTCTCTGTCACTATTTGAGAAAAGCTGTTTTTCTTGATTCTACAACCAGCCATATAATTTTACTGATCTGGATGTTATTCTATACCCTGGCATAAATCTATCTACCTTCTATTTTACTT
The DNA here is from genome assembly GCA_034769895.1 of Magicicada septendecula. Taxonomy (NCBI): domain Eukaryota; kingdom Metazoa; phylum Arthropoda; class Insecta; order Hemiptera; family Cicadidae; genus Magicicada; species Magicicada septendecula. Next base: position 794,986,620 of record CM068368.1, read on the forward strand.
TGCATTATGTTCTGTTCCAGTTGGGGTTTTACAGTGTCAGAGTACTTTAATTCCCTTGTCTTTATATTGTACACAATACTGTCCATTATTCTTATTCAGCATTTATGTGACATCACAAATTGTGTTGTATATTTTGAATATTCTCCTATATTGAACACGGCAACCTGAAGTTCTTTTATTTTTTAGTAATTACATAAGCCCCACCCATGGTAGCTTCCCTAGTATTACTGTTTTTATGAAAATTCATCTAATTTTTATAAAGATTGTTACTATTTTCTTATATGCCTGTTTTGCATTTTTAATGACAATTTTGGCTGCAATGGTTAAGGTATATATCCTTCACAGAACATGGTTCATATTCCCTTTGGACTCATTACCATAACACACTGTTTAACTTTCCTGGCCACCTGTTAAGTACATGCACATATGTGTGTAATTGAAAATCATAGTTAACAGTCTTCTCTAAAAAATCATACTTTTATACTTCACAAAAATAAATGGAAAGTAATATTTCTGAAGTTTGAGGACTTTCGATCAGTAAAGAAGCTGATAAAAGAATTTCTGATTCCACATTAAAATGTTTGCCATATCACCTTCCAACTGCCACTGTACAGTATACGAGTTAATACACTAATAGTTGTATGATACGTCTCTTTTCAAAAATCTTGATAATACTAGTTTTTTATGGAAAAGGAATCTTCCATTTCCCTGTTATCTCTTAGCCATTGTTGGAATATGCTTATAAAGAGAAAAACCAAGTTCCCAAGACGGAAATTTCACAATTTTTTTAAAGAAAGTATTGTCATATTTCAAAATATACACTGAACTGGTTTTTAATTCTATTATTAATTAATACTACGTGCTTTCTTAACTGCACCACCTCAAAATTCTCTGCTAACAATGTACCCATACATAGAACTAACATTCTATAAATATGTCAGTACAGAAAGAATATCATTCTGACTAAACTTCCAGTCTTTTAAAAAGACAGTGTTGCATATTTAAAACAAGATAAAATAAACTACATTTTCACCTTCATAATTTTTATACTTACACAAAGCATGACTTAACCAAACCCAAAACACGTAGAGTACTATTGATATTTTCTGCACTTACACTAGGATGATACTTTTTTATTTACTGTAAGGCATATTACTGTGTTTGCTCTTGTAAAACACGCACACAACACAAATTTGAAGCATGTGATTATATTGAGTTCCATCATTCTATATTAATTGATGACTCGTTGGGCACTTGGTGAAACATATTAATACAAAGGTTTTGTAAAATATATAAAAACACTTGGTAAGTTTCACAAATTTTTTAATTAACTCTTGACAGCTGTTTCGACTAACTAAGCCATTGTCAAAGAGGCGAGTGAATGAAAATTACTGAACACAGGATGTTAGTGGAGTGTAGGTGGTGAACATCTGTTTAGGGCGTATCTGGAACATCTGTGTTGTGATGGTGAGGGGGGTGCAAGAGACAAGGGAAGGTCAGGTGTCTTTAAAAACTAAATACAATCATGAATGCAAAATATAAAATTAACTGAACTAAATATAAACTGAATGCAAAATTTAAAATAATGATGAACATTCAAAATAATATAAAATAAACTAAACTAAATAACAGATTTTAATAAAGGGGATACACAAAATTCAGTCTGTTCATTGGTTAAATTTTTGTTATTTTTATTGATTTCTAAAATTTCTAACAAGTCCATTTTTTTACCTTTTTTATGTTGTGGAGTAGTGTTATGTTTTTTGTGTCTATGAAGTGATTGTGTTGTAAGCAATGATCTGCAAAACCTGTATTAGATGTATTGGTTAAAATCGCCTTCTTATGTTCAGAAATGCGATGTTTCAGAGCACGGCCACATTGTCCGATATAAATAGCATCACATTCTGCACAGTGTATTTCATAAACTCCATTGTTCTCCAGTGTGTTAGATTTTTCTTTATTATTGACTAGTAGTGAAAAAAGATTACTTTTGTTTGTTTACTGATACCATGTTAAGACCATGGTTTTTTAACCTATTATTAATCTTATCTGTTATACACTGAATGTAATTTGTTAAGTTTACCCTGATCTGGCTCTATGGAATAAAATTCTTTTAAAGTAATTTTCTTCGGTTTTTTTTTTTTAATTAAAGAGTCAATTATTCTTTCATCATAACCATTATTTTGTGCTATGGTTTTTATAATATCTACGTCTTTATTGAAATTTTCTTTGGATAAAGGAACTATAAGGAGACGATTAACCATTGCATGAAAACTGCTTAATTTTATGTGCCATGATGTTAGTGATTGTTTATGTATAACGGTATCTGTAAAAGTAGGTTTTCTATATATCTGAAAACTAAGATTATTTTGTGACCTAGTAATGGTAAGATCCAAAAAATTTTAACTTTTCATATTTTCTGTTTCAAGTGTAAATTGCACGCTACTATAAAAGGAATTAATATAATCTAAGAACAATATGGAGCTGTCTATCTGTTCCCGTCCAGATACAAAATATATCATCAACATACCTTGCCCAATGAAAAACATATTTTATGTTGGGGTTATCGGATGTAAAAATGTTTTCTTCCTAAAATGTCATAAATGGAATGACAATGACAATGTCAATTAAGTGAAATCTCTATGACATTTTTGGAAGAAAACATTTTTACATCCGATAACCCCAACATAAAATATGTTTTTCATTGGGCAAGGTATGTTCATGATATATTTTGTATCTGGACGGGAACAGATAGACAGCTCCATATGTTCTTAGATTATATTAATTCCTTTTATAGTAGCGTGCAATTTACACTTAAAACAGAAAATATGAAAAGTTTAAATTTTTTGGATCTTACCATTACTAGGTCACAAAATAATCTTAGTTTTCAGATATATAGAAAACCTACTTTTACAGATACCGTTACACATAAACAATCACTAACATCATGGCACATAAAATTAAGCAGTTTTCATGCAATGGTTAATCGTCTCCTTATAGTTCCTTTATCCAAAGAAAATTTCAATAAAGACGTAGATATTATAAAAGCCATAGCACAAAATAATGGTTATGATGAAAGAATAATTGACTCTTTAATTAAAAAAAAAAAAACCGAAGAAAATTACTTTAAAAGAATTTTATTCCATAGAGCCAGATCAGGGTAACAAAAAATTTCACTTAACAAATTACATTCCGTGTATAACAGATAAGATTAATAATAGGTTAAAAAACCATGGTCTTAACATGGTATCAGTAAACAAACGTAATCTTTTTTCACTACTAGTCAATAATAAAGAAAAATCTAACACACTGGAGAACAATGGAGTTTATGAAATACACTGTGCAGAATGCGATGCTATTTATATCGGACAATGTGCCCGTGCTCTGAAACATCCCATTTCTGAACATAAGAAGGCGATTTTAACCAATACATCTAATACAGGTTTTGCAGATCATTGCTTACAACACAATCACTTCATAGACACAAAAAACATAACACTACTCCACAACATACAAAAAGGTAAAAAAATGGACTTGTTAGAAATTTTAGAAATCAATAAAAATAACAAAAATTTAACCAATGAACAGACTGAATTTTGTGTATCCCCTTTATTAAAATCTGTTATTTAGTTTAGTTTATTTTATATTATTTTGAATGTTCATCATTATTTTAAATTTTGCATTCAGTTTATATTTAGTTCAGTTAATTTTATATTTTGCATTCATGATTGTATTTAGTTTTTAAAGACACCTGACCTTCCCTTGTCTCTTGCACCCCCCTCACCATCACAACACAGATGTTCCAGATATGCCCTAAACAGATGTTCACCACCTACACTCCACTAACATCATGTGTTCAGTAATTTTCATTCACTCGCCTCTTTGACAATGGCTTAGTTAGTCGAAACAGCTGTCAGAGTTAATTAAAAAAATTTGTGAAACTTACCAAGTGTTTTTATATATTTTACAAAACCTTTATATCATTCTATAGTAAACACTTGAAATCAAATGCAAAAAGCATTAACTCAACAGAATACAGCAATATATGGACAAAATGCTACATAAAATCTGGATGGCTTAATGTTTAAGTTACGCACTGTCTTAGTTGCAGCACTGGATGTAACGTTATTATTAATCATCACTAAAGACAGATAATATTACTTACACATAACCTATTACATGGCAATGTTATGTTTAGGCACATAACAAAAATAGTCATCATCAGAATTTTTGTCCATGAAATGGTTACTTGAAAAAATGTCTTAGTATAATGTTAATGTTCATTTACCACAGAAGAAAAAACATACTTATTTCAAACCTAAAAACAGTCAGTGACACAGAATACATGAAATTCTGCAACACACATCAGCGGTTCAAAGAAAAAAAAAAGAAATACTACTGACCAGTTATATAGTAGGCCTATGTACATTCATCAACACAACACTACTATTCTGCAGTATATGGCTGTATTATTTAAAATAAAAAAGCTGTATGTAAAAGTTTCCACAAACTCAAACTGTTGTACGAAATTTAAAAAAATAAATACAAATTTAGTTAAATTCTCCCCCCCCCAAAAAAAAAAAACTATTTGACAATTATCAAGTACATGTTTCATGAAAGAGGCAATTTTGTACGTGAGCAAATACAGTGAATGGCTTACTTTCATTTTACAAAATCATTAAATCCTGTAGTGATATAATGAATAGACACTTTTCTAATGAATATTTATATAAACTATTGTAATGTCTACTTAAACTAATTATACACATCATGAACAACATAGTATGCTTATTTGTTTTTAGCCATCAAGGTCACACTTCACATAAAACAAAAACTGAATGAGAGCAAAAAAGCATAACAAGACATTTTAATTGGTAGATATAGGTATTTCTCTATATGACAGGTATGTATAAAAAATATCGTGCAAGAACAGTCATGCTATACAGTTAAATGTTGGTAATAATTACAGAGTACGGCAATGCACCTGCTCCAAAGCATCATGTGCACCAGAAAATAGGTTTTGTGCTATTTAATATGAGTCATTTAAATTTCTATCACATATTGACAATATTTATTACTTTACTTGATAATTTATTACAGAACTCATCTACAGATATCTTTCTCACAGTTATTAACAGAAAGTACGAGGAGTCCTCTATGTCAAATTAAATATCATAACCCTTATAGTGGTAATACAAAAGCAGTGTAGAGACTCAACTAGAGGAAATTAAAGCACAGCAACTGATGTAGGAAAAAGCAACTTCACTTGAAATCTTGCACAATTTAAAGCAACACACAGATACTGTAGAATAATGACATGCAGACAGCAGTAAAAAAGTATAATTTCACACACCATATATTTACAACAAAAGCTCTCATACATATGTACATGCTGTTAAATGTTGTGCCATATTCTCTTCATACTGTAAACCGTGTTATTTACTAACAGATACTTATCAACTTGTCCACAAAGAGGATGTATTAGTGAAACTTGTTTTTATGATGGAGTGTATAAGGTAACTGAACTTGAGATACTGGAAATAATGCAACAGTCATTTTTGCACACACGCACGCGCACACACCCACACACGCATTAATGTCGATACAGAGATCTGAAATTTTCTTTTTTAGAAATAAAGAAGCCCCCAAGCTGCTACTGCACTGCTAATTCAATCATACATTGGTAATTGTTTTAACAGTAGAATACAGAATCATCAGCCTGGAAGAATGTTACAAACAGTACACAAGTATTTTTAACATTTAGCTAAGGGTCAGCGGTATAGCTAATAGGCCTACATAGGTTACAACAGAGACTCTGCTGTTAAGGTGGCGGTTACATTGCATCAGAATTTGTAAGAAAATGTGTTTGTACGAAATCGTGAGAATTCGTCCGAAGTGAACAAACCCGTTGTTGTTCATAGATGCGGTTAGTTTGCTTCCGACCTCTGGGTACGAATTCATACGTTTAGTTATATGCAACCAAAATAATTTGTTTTTCATCAGTTTTCGTAGGAAATTTGGCGTCTCTGGAAAATGTAGATCCAATGGTTTCCAACACTCGTACGATTTCGGAAAGAAAGTGTTTCCACACTATTCTTACGATTACGAATCGTTACTCACGAGTTCTCATGAATTCGCACGACCACAAATTCTGATGCAATGTAACCGCAGCCTAAGGTACCGTATCTCTATATAAGATGTTACGTTTTAGATTTGCATAAACTCATGTGCACTGCAAGGAGTGCACCTGTATCTGCCTGGCTTATGAAATACGTTAGGAGGGTGGAAAAGAAGTCATGTAATACAGAATATAATTTTTTCATTTCAAGAGAAATTCAATGCATTAATATTGACACTTGTAATTAAATTTTGCATGCACTGTCTTCATCAAGTTCATATGTCACACTATCACACACTCTTCCACTCCTTCCTATAAAGTCTGAGCATGTACAATCAACTCAGCTCTTGTCTTCCATCTTAGACCGATTCCACATATGACTAAATGATCAGTCAATGCTACACTGAAGGATTCAAACAAATCCTGAATGCCTCATTTACAGCTAGGTACAACAGGGTTGGTTGACAAGCCAAATCTGTGTACTCCACAGATTCATTGGGTTTTCTTTATTTTGCCACTGTGGTAGCCTTGCAAAAAAAATTCAGTAAATTAAATCCACAAAGAATATTTATATCTTCTGCACCAGGGAGTAGAGACACTATCTAATTATTTATAGTATCCATAAGGAGAAAAATCTTTCAGAGAAGAAATAACTGACACAGTTATTATCTAAAACAATAGAGCAACCAGAGTTTTGAATACACTCTGTTCAGTCTCTACTCTGAAGACGGCTGCTACACATGCTACCAAAACGTCAGCAACAAAAAATTTTAATAATACACCAAATTTTCAGATGTAATAAATAGGGAACATAAGTATATACTTTTAAAGGTATTTTTTTCTGAGGCTTGGTTTATTCAGAATAGCTCTACAAAATTCATGATCATGGCAGAAGGTAGAAAATAGTGTGACTTTTTTTTTGCTTTCACTGCACTACACAATAACGAAAACTCTTTAACATATGAAACTACTCTGGTAGATTCAATGGTGTAATTATTTATTTTTTATCTCAGATATTGTGCAAGTTACTAGTTCCAGAGTCAGGGCTCTCCTATGTTTGAAGAGAATATAAGAGGAGGAGAATATTGTAATCACACTATTTAATCTGAAAGTCGTGTGTGTATGTGTGTGTGCGCTGTATGAAAATAATACCACATTTACGGTCTCAGTATACAATTCTATCTATATATTGTACAATAATATACATTACAATAATAAATATGCTATTATACAAAAGTCTTACACATTCATAAAACATCTCTTCAGTCACTAAAAACATATTAATCATTCTATTTTGATATGTCATTTCTAGAGCTTCTTAACACATTCACTGCTAACCACTCAGATACAAGTAGCTAGGATCTCACAACAGAAGTGCACTACTTACTTCCGAGTAGAGGTGTGCTAAACTAGTATTTGAAAGTCACAAGTACAAAATGAAACTGTTTCAAAAAAATAACAGGTACAAATACCTGTTAATATATACCTATTATACATATACCTGTATTATATAATTTATTATAATATATTATTATTAATAATGACACTTTTTACAAGAATATACTTTATTTTGTAAATTACATTTGTTTCAACAGTAATCCAACTATCATCATCAGATACAAATTAGTAAATTTTAAAATGTTTAAATCAACTGTTCAAAACAGATTGAATAAATAATGCTAAATAATTGATTGATTGAAGAATTGAATAAATTACTGGATAAATAATTTAATAAATTGATTGATGATTGTTCAAACAATGCTAAATAATTCTTTCAATAACAAAACACAGAAAAATTAAAATATTAAATACATTAATTTCATACACATAGGCAATATTAATCATAAAATTAACTATATGGCTTGTATACCATAATAAATAAACTGATTAAGCTCACGAATTAATGTAAGCATACGGTAAAACATATTGCAAAAAAAATAATAAAACTTGATACCTTCTTTATCCAAAGCTGATAACATTGATAAAGAAGACCCAAAATCTACAACATACAATTTTTTTATAACACCAATGATTCAAACCCAATTGTAATAGCAACAAATATGATATAATGTTATGGCTGTATGCTGCCAGTAACACATGTAATATGTTTACAATAAACACAAGTAGAAGGTCACAGAATAAAACGTGTGCCAGAAGCTGGGGGACCCCAGCTTGTGCATTAATGTGAGAGAGTGTGCAGAACCTACTAGTCTACTTTATGTGTCAAGTGATCAACACTATGGTTATAAGGGCCAACACATAGTCACAAAGTAAGACAGTTACGGAGTGATTCACTGTGCACTATTAGAGTGGAGTGTTATCAAAATATGTGTTGTTTGTGTAGTTACTGTCATTATTTGTCGATGTGTAGTAGTTCTCTTTGGGTATCTGTAAAATGCAAAAGAATTACTGTAATACTAATCTAGTAGTTTTACTATTAAAAATTATTTAAAAGGTTAATATTTAAAGAAGATATAGTGCTCTCTGACTGAGCAATTATTATAATTTAAGAGTAATTACACACAGTGTTATCGTTTAACAGTGATGCACACTGACATACAGTATACAGTGATATACAGCTAATAGTGTTGATTCACCCATAATGTTGATTTGTTATATTTGCTGATTTACTAAATGTAATCAATCATCGTTAATATTATCTGTATAGTGTATTTACACAAATATTGATAAAGCTTATGAATACAGATTTCTATGGCACTTAATAATAATAATTCCACTGTTCACACTAGCTATGCTGACTGTTCATAACAACATACATATATTCGTAACATTTATGGTAAGCTGACAAGTTATAATAGGATGTAAGACTCACTATGACAAAACATAAACATCAATTATGCCTGTGCAAGCAATAATGCATTCAATATGTCGATTCAAATGGCCACAGATAAACAGATAATGCCATTAATCATAGACAACTACTTAAGATATGGTATGGGTTATCAATTGTGGTCAAAGCCCAGTACAGTCTGCCTATCTACAAACTATTGTACTAATAATGTACACATACTGCTATATGATAAACTTGCACATACAGTAGAAGCCCGATATAGTGCGGTCCGATATACCGCGGATTCGGATATAATGCAGTGAAGAGTATGTCGCCCGTTATTAGCGAAAATTCTTACTTGTAGAGAGTGAGTAAATTATGAATTGTTTATCGTGACTTCCGTAGCCACATTGGAATGCATTGCGTTTATTGTAAACAAAGGCTTGTTGTTGGAAACGGCGTTGTAAACAACAGCCAGAATTGCCAGTTCAAGTGTAACTGTAGACATAAACAATTGCCCCGTATTTACAGTCTCTACGTTTCTAAGAATTCATGCCAAGGCAAGCAGCCAACTAAATCCCTTCTCTCCCTCATACTCTTATATTACAGTATAAGATCATACTCTGATATTATCTTATCAAAGTGTATAGTCTTTGTCATAAATTCGCATAGTGTAAAGTTTTGTGATGTCGCAGAAAAGAAAAGCATATTCTGTGAGTGATAAACTCAAAATAATTGATCATGTGAAGAACGGAGAGTCAAAGGCAAGTTTATCACGTGAGTGTGGCATCCCAGAAGGAACAATTAGAGGGTGGATGAAGGAAGAAGATAAACTTAAAAGTTTTGTGAACACAGTTGAAAGTGAAGTGGGGTTGCAAAGAAAAAAGACTAAAGTAGGTAAGGATAGTGAACTAGATGAGTGTCTGTACAGGTGGTTTTTAATAAAACGAAGTGAAGGTGTGCCACTGTCAGGACCAGTTATTAGAACTCAAGCTGTGAAATTCCATAGTGATTTACATGGCAACAGTGACTTTAATGCATCTGATGGGTGGTTTTCGCGATGGAAATCTCGTCATGGTATAAGCCAGATAAGCACTGAAGGGGAAGCACGATCATGTGACAGTGAAGCTGCAGCACTTTTTCCTCAGGCATTAAACAAAGTAATGATCGATAACGATTTAAATGACCATCAAGTGTATAACTGTGATGAAACTGCTCTGTATTTTCGAATGCTTCCTACCAGAACTCTGGATGTGAATAATTCAATAAATAAATCTGGATTAAAAATAAATAAGGATAGAGTTACCCTCCTGTTTGCCACAAATAAATCAGGCAGCCACAAAGCTAAACCTCTCTGTATAGGGAAAAGCCGAAATCCTAGATGCTTTCAACATGTTAACATGACGTCATTACCCATCACATATCGTAATACAAAAAATGCTTGGATGACAAGTGATATTTTCGGTAAATGGTTCCATGAAGAATTTGTTCCATCTGTGAGAAGCCACCTCTGGTCACTCAACCTCGAAGAAAAAGCTGTACTGACCCTTGACCACTGTCCAGCACATCCACCTGCTGATATGCTACAGTCAAGAGATGGAAAAATCGGAGTCATGTTCTTGCCGAAAAACACTACAGCACTGATCCAGCCATTAGATCAAGGCATCATAAAAGCATTTAAAGCGCATTACCGCCGTGAACTTCTGAGTGCTATAGTTAATTCTGATGAGGAAATGGAAATTTACCTTAAGTCAATAAACCTGAAAACAGTTGCGTATTCAATAGGTCTTGCATGGGAAAGTATTAGTACGGCTACGATTCAGAATTGCTGGAAGAAATGTTCCTTTGAACAAAACATCGCCGATGGAAATTGCTCTGTTGCCGGATTCACTAATAGTGATGTACAGTCTGCGAGTAGTGCTCTGCATTGCAACTTCACTCTAGATGACTTGAATGACTGGGCAGAAGTTGACAACGGTGAGCCTGTTACAGAATGTATAGGAGATAAAGATTTCATTGATGCAGTCCGAAATGCAAATTTGCGAAGAAAAAGAAGACGATGACGATGATGGAAATGAAAATGGGGTGGAAGTGAAAGAAGTTATTCCAAATGTTAGTGAAGTGATAATACACATAAACAAAGTAATTTCGTGGATGGAGAGGCAAAGTGAATCTAATAATGTTCATCTGCTGCACCACGTGTTTATAAAACAATACGCGGAAAAGAAACGCTGTTCATTATCCCGTCAAACAACAATTACGGACTTTTTTAAGACCAACAATTAGGCCTACAGTAGGGCGAGTGAGCAATGTATAAATAGTGTATTTAATATTCCATTGGATTAAAATAGATTAAAATACAGTTTTCTTATTTTTTCTTTCTACATTTGGTGACGTAATTTACGTACAGTATATAGTAGTGCATTATGCTGTAGCCTTTTTCCCGGTCCCCCCTCCCCATCATTTGTCACTGTACAGGTCACCTTCCGATATACCACGGTTACGCCTATAACGCGGGGGAAAGTATGTCACCCGACAACCGCGCTATATCGGGCTTCTACTGTATTTATATCCATGAAGAGTCTACCATTATGTTATCAATTAAATATGAACACACACACACCAATGATTGTATACTTTTTAATAAAAAAGAAGGGATTATGCCTCACTGAAAGAGTCCATTTAGAGATTGCTCAATATACTGGAATTCTATTTTCACCCAAGTAAAGAGACTAGGAATAAATCCAAATTATATTGCCCATGTGCTCTGAATCCTTTGAATAGAGGACTGTCATTTCTTTCTGATTCTCATTTATTAGGCTCCAATTTCTCATGTAAATGAACTGATGAATGTGAGCTTTATTTATACATGTACACAATATAGCAGTCCTTGCCCTAAATTTGTTGCCGTATGTATACACAATTTCTTTTCACTGTGGTAAATGACTGTATAAAATGGGCATGATGTCACTCAATATTTATAAGAAGTGACATAAATAAATATTGTAGAATTGCAACTGTGTCGTGTGTATTAGAAATATTATATTATTTATTTTTAACGTTTGTGTGGTTGTTAGTTTTATCGAACGTCTATTGTGTCGTTCGGAAGCGTCTGGTAGCCTGCGTGCCTTACCTGTCCCTTCTCGCACTGTTAGTAATTCCGGGTAGGCGCCAAATTGTTTTTCTTGAAAACAATTAAAAGTTTTTATTTGTATAGTATGGTGATTTGTTATCGAAAATTCCAATAGTTCACCGTCTGGCTTGTAACTGATTCTCGTGTGAGTGGGGGAACACGTGTTGCCAACTTGAATTAATGTTGGTTATGTCGACCCACTGCTAGTGAACAAAACATACATATTTTCTACAAATAAATACCGGACAGTTTATCATTACGCACTTTTTTATTAGGCTTTTGCTTGTTAATTATCGTTAACGCTTCATAAAAATAATAACTGTTATAATAAAATTTTAGCCTCGGCAATATAATCTCTCGCTCTGCGGAGCGCTAGGTTGGCAGTGCAAGTTTACAATTGATATGTTGGTTATTATTTCACAAAATAAATCTGCCAATTGGGTTCTTTTAAGTACGAAACAGAGGTTTACATAACAAGATAACAAAATTAGAACATATCATTAAAAGTTTGTGATCATTAAAATTATACAAGGTTTGCTATAAATTAAATATTGTGGTGTTGAAGTGTGACAGTGTCGTTGTGTAATATAGGTTATCATGTGTTCATTCAATGTTTACAAAGTTATTTCTTTATTCTATCAATCCTTGAGAATATATTCAGTGATAGTGAGAGTTTTTATTATATAGTTAGAATTTTTGAAAGAGAATTTGTGTTATTAAAATCAAATAAATACAGCAATACTCAACGTTAGTAGATATGGTGGGTATTGTCAGTCGTCCATGTAAAGTAATGGGCCGGTGTTTATTCTTCCTACTTCTGATCTTGGGTTCAAAATTTGGTTGTCATCTTCTTCAAGTTGAACTACAAGTATTTTCCGGTCATCTGGATTAATTCCGAACTGGTCCTTGGTGTAAATTAGTTGTAATGGCCTCTCATCGGTTGTACTGCTACTCCTTCTCAAAATTGTGGGCACCTATATTGTTTTCTGTCAAAAATTTGGGCCCTTCACGGCGTGGCGTCTACATAAAGTATTGTTCCTAACTGAAATTAGTCAATATTCGGTTGTTGTCATGGTTACTCAAAGATTTTGATTGGCTGAAATTGGCTATAAAGAGTATTGTTAGGGTATTTGAATTTTTATTTAAACTGGTTACAGATCTTCTAAATGTAATTAATCTTCGGTACTCCCTTTTTAGTAGTAAATATTATCACCACTGTTCATATTTTTGCTCAAGGATTAATTTGACATCCAATATTATAGTGTTCACTTAGGTATCAACATTTTGACAGTTTTGTGAATTTTATTTAATTATACTGTTTTCTCAATTTACATTATTATCATAATATTTCTGCCTTAACATGATTGTCTATTTGTATTTCATAGTTTATGTGGTTTAGTCTTCCTAATGTCAGTGTTTAATTCTATAAATTGAAGTTTTTTGTAGTTGACAGTTGGGAATTTGCATAGGCTTAAACAGCAATTGACTATTTTTCTTTGATTACTGATATTACATTTTATTCTCCTTGTAATGGGTCCTGATTGTTTGAATACAAGATTCTGTTCATTTGTTCAATGTTTAAGTCGGTTCTTGTAATTGTGTATAATTTTATTGTTTCCCTATATTAATTTGTCTATTGTGATAACTCATTTTTAGTGTCATTGTATTTTGAATGTATGGTTTGTTTCTTGTTTACTGGTTTCTGTTGGTTTTAAAATCTTATTTCTTACAATATATAACATAACATCTAATGGTTTTAACAATTCTCACAGCTATAATTCTCATCATTTAAACATAATTATTTGGAATATAAACCTTAGTCATTAAAACATAATTCTCATTCATTTAACACATACTTATTTGAAACATATTATTCACTCATACTCTTCATCTCCCCATACTCTTTGATGAATTATAATTATTACTTGACATAAAAAATAAAGACATAAACATGAATTAAACATATTAATACAATGGTATATTGTTATGACTAACTCTAAATGACATTAAGCCATAACTGAATCTTCAACAACTGTTTACTATCTAATATTAATATCTTTTTTTATTATTATCAGTTTGTCATGAAAAATATTCTTTAATGTATCATTTTAAATTAATGATATTGGATTCTTATTTCAGTGAATAAAATCATATATGTATTAACACACTGATAGTCACTCGTTCTTGAATACATGAGTAACAATACTAATTAACAAATTATTACCTAACGTTAAGATTTGCAAACTAAAATATGACAAGTAGTAAGTACTACTATTATCTAAAACCTACTTATTATCTAGTCTGTTACACTTTGTTTCATTTTGTTATTAATACACTTGTGTTCACTGGATAATTGCTATTAAGTGCCACAGTCCTTTCTGTGATTAGCCATTATCAGCCTTCACTTATTTTTTACCACTCACTGATGGTTCTTGATCACTCTTAAATCTTTAGTGTTTTTTCACTGATTATTTGGTGTCTATCCCTATCAATAGGGTTCTATTTAATTTGGGGTTTACACACTATCACTTTGCAATTTATATGTTTAATTTAAGTGTTACTAGTGGGTATTACCTAACTTTAAATTCTCTTTCTCACTTTACTATGTTCACTATTTCTCTAACTCTCTACCTCTCACTTTACAATGTTTAATTATAATATTAACAAGTTCATGTCGTTTTATTGTATCACTAATATGTTAGTATTATGCTAATGTGATTTGTCTTAGTTTACTCTATTTGTTTGGGGTTATTGTGCTTTTCTATATCTTAAGTACTTAATGATTAGTATCTCTAACTTGTCTGTCCTTACAATTATTAATATTATATACAATTTTCATTAGTGATTCTATTTCTTTGGTTTAATACAAGTTTGGTGTTCCTTCTTAGTTCACTTTCTTTTGTCATACATTTTCTGTCACTTCCTTAGTGTTGTGGTTGATTGTATCACTACACTTATATGTTAATTGTCTTTTAGTCACTATTCTTCTTATTTACACTTATGTTGGTGCGGTGGCTATTTCTAGTCTATTTGTAGTTGTCTTCATTCATGTTATTCTTGGTCCTTTGGGGCTAGTTCTACTCTCTCACTTACCATCTATTGGGCTATTCAGGTTACATCGTCTTATTCCTGTATTTACCATCTTGGTTTGGTTGTTTGTTATTACTTTAATAATATAAGTTACTGTTCTGACTACCTTGATATGTCTGATCGTTTTATTATTCTGATTCACCCATTCTTCTATTCTAATTCATCCCTTTTTATTCTAGTGTTAATGACTAAATAATTTATCTGGTCATGCCTTCCTCATTATGGTTAGGTGAGGATATGTACCATTACATATTGCCCTGCCACTAAAATTGATTATTTCAACAAATATCGTTCAGTTTTTTGATTGGAATTATCAATCATGATTTCATTTTACCTTCTCAATCACTGGTTATTTTAGAGCAATAGGTTCTTTTTATTTTTGAGTCTCAATATTCTTCTTGATCTTCGTATCGTATTTTATTTTAACGTTCTTATCCCTTTGATATCTAATTCCCTAACATTTTTCCCTATCATTATATTGAATCGGATCGGAGGGGTACTTTTGACTCCATTGCTCCGCCGTAAAATACACATTTGATTGCTGGACTTATCTACAGTCCTTCATTATAAAATTATACAAGTAGTCTTAGTGCGACTATTAAATAAATATCATTTGTAGGATTCTTCACATTATTATTATTTAGTTATACAATACATTATTTCAAAATATAATCTTTTTCTTTTATTCACACTCTAGCTCTTCGTGATTCGATATTACTAGTGGGTATGGTATACATGACCTTTTTATTATTATTTGTTTTGTTTATTTTTCTTACTGTTTAACACTAGTTATTTATTAATTGGTTTCGGGATGGTTTTTTCTCGTTTTTAATAATATTTTTTCATAGAGGTTTGGTTAAATGTCCCCTTTATTCTTTGTGTTTTTGGGTCTACGATCTCATATGTATTATTTTGGTTGTCTCTGCTTACTATGTAGGGTCCTGTGTACAGTAACAATAGCTTCTTGGCTATCCCTTCCATGGTGCTTGGTAATCCTCTGTTTTTGAGTAATATTTGCTCTCCAATCTGATATTGTATGGGCTTCGGTTGCATTTGCTTATATTTTTCTCTGATTTTGTCAGTCTTTTCTAATATTTTATTGTGAAATTGAACTTCATCGAATTGATATCTTCGCCATTTGGAATTGAATTAATGGAGTAATTTCTCTTCTCACTGCTTCCTCCATCGAAATTTGTGATCGGGTAAGATGTTTTTATCAAGTTGACAGGCTCTCGGAATTGAATCTCGCACTGATAATCTCTGACCTTTCCAGGTGTATTTGAAAATACGTGCTTGTAACGCTTGTTCAGCTTGTTGAGCTGTTAATTGAGCGCTCGTTTTCTCTCTCTGGAAAGTTCGAATATCTTCGAGATTTTCTTGCCATAGTTCTTCATTGTCGGTCTCGTCATAAATCCCATTATTTAGTACATGTTCTCCAGTATTTCTGTACTTTTGGATATGGTACATTGTTTCATGTGGCTGTATTTCTTCACTATTGGTCAGTTCAGCTATCCATTGTATGTCATTCTTCTTCAAAATAAGTTTGTATTTGCTCAGGTCAATTATGGCTGAGTACTGGCGCAGCATATCGCAACCAATTAGCATCCGGAATGGCAATCCACTGGCTACTAAAAACGTCATTGTCACGGTTTGTCCATTGCTTGTCAGTTCGAGTTGCACTTGTTTTCGGACGGTTCTGTTTTGTCGTCCGGTCGCTCCTACAAGGACAATGTTGCTGATGGGTAGCGTAAGTATAATTGTCTTACTTGCTTCTTGAATTTTCTGAAGCTCAATACTGTTGATTAATGAGATATTGGGTCCAGTGTCTATCATAATTTGTGCTGGTACTCCGTTGACTTGCGTTGAAATATAAGCAATCTCGTTATGTTTACTATCGCAATCTCGTTATGTTTACTATCAGATTGGTTGCTACCTTCTTCGAGGAGTTCCTTTATAATATACTTCAGATAATTATTGCGCACAATTGTAATTGTGCGTTCGCCGTTGGTTTGAGTAACGATGCGATTTAACCCAAGAGACTGGTTCAGTGAGGTACGAGTAGGTTTTTCACTGCCGCTCCTAGTTTAACGTCATCTCGGACTGATTGTTACGATAGTCTTGCTGATTTGTTGGCGGACTTCCGCTTGTTGACGGTCGGGGTTCAGGCTGGTTGTGATCCTCTTCGTACCGGTCACGCCTGTACACTTCTTGACTTCGACTCCGGCCTGTGTTGGTTCTGGTGTCACGTTCGTAATTACGGTCACTGTATCGGTATCCGTACGCATTCCGGTCGGCACTTCGTCATCCTTGATAGTATGATCTATTTCTACCGTCACTTTCGGCCCTCACATAATGCACTTGACGATAGTTACGATCTGTGTTGTTGCGATTTCTATTGTCATTCGTATTGCTGTTGAAATTTGGCCGGTTGTAACTGGTGTTGTTCGGCCTATAGGGTTGATGTGTATTATTTGGCCGATTGTATTGATTATTCTGATTGTTCAGCCTATTATTGTTATTATAGCCGTTATTTGGTCGGCTGGTCGGATTGTTATTTGTTCTATTATGCGACTCATTAGTCGGGTTATTCGCATTGTTACGGTTGTTATAATTAGGACGGTAGTTATTGTTGTTATATTGGTAGCCGTTCTGAAAATTTTTGTTTTCGCCCCTGTCGTCCCTCTGTCGGCTCCTACGGTAATAACGCTCCCTTTCATAATCTTCTAGTAGAGCTGCCATGGCTTGGATGGCCTTAATTTGGCTACCCAGCCGCGCTCTGGAGACACCCTCTTCGTAATGAAAGGCGAGCTTCGTCACTAAACTTTCTTCTGGGATTTTCAGCTCCAGATTCCTTGCTAGGCATACCTTTCCCAGGAAATATGCCGTGAAGGTCGTCCCTCTGGTGGCGTCATACCTGCCGAAACATATACTGTCTCGCACGATGTTTTGTGTTGCTTCTGACCAGTATTTCCTTTTGAACACGTCTTTAAATTCTTCTTAATTCATGAGATCGTGTCTCGTGGCCGTCCACCAATTATCGTTTATATCACGAAAATACTCGTCCAGGTAACCTTGGATAATGGTCCATCTATTCTCCCGAGTCTTGGCCAGTTGTTCGTCCACTCTCTCCAAGAATTCCATTGGGTTTCGCCAGTATTGTTTGAAGTTAATTACTTCCCGGTTGTCCATGTGCTGGTACTGTGTCATTACTGGCGGTCTGTTGTTAATTACTTCCAGCTCCTCCCTGATTTTGGCAATCTCTCGTTGCTGGATTTCTTCAATTCTGTTTTTGTTTTGTTGACCTTGTCCGCGAACTTCGTTTACGGTGGTGTCGATCTCTCGGCATTTCTCTCCAAAATCTGTCCGTACCTGTGTTATATTTTGGTCGGTTGCGGTTTTTATAGATTCTATTCGGATCTGGCTGTCTTCTTCCATGTTGGTCATTCGTTCGTCGAAGTCTTCCTTCGTTTGTTGCAGCTCATGGCTCGTAATTTCCCATTTCCCATGTATTTCGGAAATCTCTTGCCGTATACTCGTCATCTCCTCCTCGATTTTCTTATTCACCTTTTCGTTGTTCTCAGCAATCTTCTGGTTCAATACCTCCATATTTCTCTGGCTGTCTTGCTTCAGTTCGTCCATTTTTTCTTCCATGGTCTTACTGTTCTTGTCCAATTTTTCATTAATTTCCTCTTTATTTTTGTTCAGTTCTTCCTTGAAATCTTCCTTTAATGATGTTATATTTTTGTTCATACCCATGATTGCTCTCATCATCTCTTGGAATCTCTCGTCCTCAGTCTGTGTTGGTTTCTCCGGTTGGTTTTCTGGCTGCACAGGTTTGACTGGTTCCATTGGAGGTAACGTTTGTTCGGCGTCTTCTATCGAAGTCACTTCCTTCTCTTCCGCTCGAACTTCCTTTTCGGCCTCCTTCGTCCGCCTTAATGATGATGCTCTCTTCATCTTGTTGACCTTCTGTCGTACCTGCCGCTAGATATTCTATCGTAATTCTAGCCTCACTAGTTGGTGCGCCACTTTGTAGAATTGCAACTGTGCCGTGTGTATTAGAAATATTATATTATTTATTTTTAACGTTTGTGTGGTTGTTAGTTTTATCGAACGTCTATTGTGTCGTTCGGAAGTGTCTGGTAGCCTGCGTGCCTTACCTGTCCCTTCTCACACTGTTAGTAATTCCGGGTAGGCGCCAAATTGTTTTTCTTGAAAACAATTAAGTTTTTATTTGTATAGTATGGTGATTTGTTATCGAAAATTCCAATAGTTCGCCGTCTGGCTTGTAACTGATTCTCGTGTGAGTGGGGGAACATGTGTTGCCAACTTGAATTAATGTTGGTTATGTCGACCCACTGCTAGTGAACAAAACATACATAATATTTTCTACAAATAAATACCGGACAGTTTGTTATCAGTACGCACTTCTTTATTAGGCTTTTGCTTCTTAATTATCGTTAACGCTTCATAAAAATAATAACTGTTATAATAAAATTTTAGCCTCGGCAATATAATCTCTCGCTCTGCGGAGCGCTAGGTTGGCAGTGCAAGTTTACAATTGATATGTTGGTTATTATTTCACAAAATAAATCTGCCAATTGGGTTCTTTTAAGTACGAAACAGAGGTTTACATAACAAGATAACAAAATTAGAACATATCATTAAAAGTTTGTGATCATTAAAATTATACAAGGTTTGCTATAAATTAAATATTGTGGTGTTGAAGTGTGATAGTGTCGTTGTGTAACATAGGTTATCATGTGTTCATTCAATGTTTACAAAGTTATTTCTTTATTCTATCAATCCTTGAGAATATATTCAGTGATAGTGAGAGTTTTTATTATATAGTTAGAATTTTTGAAAGAGAATTTGTGTTATTAAAATCAAATAAATACAGCAATACTCAACGTTAGTAGATATGGTGGGTATTGTCAGTCGTCCATGTAAAGTAATGGGCCGGTGTTTATTCTTCCTACTTCTGATCTTGGGTTCAAAATTTGGTTGTCATCTTCTTCAAGTTGAACTACAAGTATTTTCCGGTCATCTGGATTAATTCCGAACTGGTCCTTGGTGTAAATTAGTTGTAATGGCCTCTCATCGGTTGTACTGCTACTCCTTCTCAAAATTGTGGACACCTACATTGTTTTTCTGTCGAAAATTTGGGCCCTTCACGGCGTGGCGTCTCTCCAGTTTAGCGTCACTACATAAAGTATTGTTCCTAACTGAAATTAGTCAATATTCGGTTGTTGTCATGGTTACTCAAAGATTTTGATTGGCTGAAATTGGCTAAAGAGTATTGTTAGGGTATTTGAATCTTTATTTAAACTGGTTACAGATCTTCTAAATGTAATTAATCTTCAGTACTCCCTTTTTAGTAGTAAATATTATCACCACTGTTCATATTTTTGCTCAAGGATTAATTTGACATCCAATATTATAGTGTTCACTTAGGTATCAACATTTTGACAGTTTTGTGAATTTTATTTAATTATACTGTTTTCTCAATTTACATTATTATCATAATATTTCTGCCTTAACATGACTGTCTATTTGTATTTCATAGTTTATGTGGTTTTGTCTTCCTAATGTCAGTGTTTAATTCTATAAATTGAAGTTTTTTGTAGTTGACAGTTGGGAATTTGCATAGGCTTAAACAGCAACTGACTATTTTTCTTTGATTACTGATATTACATTTTATTCTCCTTGTAATGGGTCCTGATTGTTTGAATACAAGATTCTGTTCATTTGTTCAATGTTTAAGTCGGTTCTTTTAATTGTGTATAATTTTATTGTTTCCCTATATTAATTTGTCTATTGTGATAACTCATTTTTAGTGTCATTGTATTTTGAATGTATGGTTTGTTTCTTGTTTACTGGTTTCTGTTGGTTTTAAAATCTTATTTCTTACAATATATAACATAACATCTAATGGTTTTAACAATTCTCACAGCTATAATTCTCATCATTTAAACATAATTATTTGGAATATAAACCTTAGTCATTAAAACATAATTCTCATTCATTTAACACATACTTATTTGAAACATATTATTCACTCATACTCTTCATCTCCCCATACTCTTTGATGAATTATAATTATTACTTGACATAAAAAATAAAGACATAAACATGAATTAAACATATTAATACAATGGTATATTGTTATGACTAACTCTAAATGACATTAAGCCATAACTGAATCTTCAACAACTGTTCACTATCTAATATTAATATCTTTTTTTATTATTATCAGTTTGTCATGAAAAATATTCTTTAATGTATCATTTTAAATTAATGATATTGGATTCTTATTTCAGTGAATAAAATCATATATGTATTAACACACTGATAGTCATTCGTTCTTGAATACATGAGTAACAATACTAATTAACAAATTATTACCTAACGTTAAGATTTGCAAACTAAAATATGACAAGTAGTAAGTACTACTATTATCTAAAACCTACTTATTATCTAGTCTGTTACACTTTGTTTCATTTTGTTATTAATACACTTGTGTTCACTGGATAATTGCTATTAAGTGCCACAGTCCTTTCTGTGATTAGCCATTATCAGCCTTCACTTATTTTTTACCACTCACTGATGGTTCTTGATCACTCTTAAATCTTTAGTGTTTTTTCACTGATTATTTGGTGTCTATCCCTATCAATAGGGTTCTATTTAATTTGGGGTTTACACACTATCACTTTGCAATTTATATGTTTAATTTAAGTGTTACTAGTGGGTATTACCTAACTTTAAATTCTCTTTCTCACTTTACTATGTTCACTATTTCTCTAACTCTCTACCTCTCACTTTACAATGTTTAATTATAATATTAACAAGTTCATGTCGTTTTATTGTATCACTAATATGTTAGTATTATGCTAATGTGATTTGTCTTAGTTTACTCTATTTGTTTGGGGTTATTGTGCTTTTCTATATCTTAAGTACTTAATGATTAGTATCTCTAACTTGTCTGTCCTTACAATTATTAATATTATATACAATTTTCATTAGTGATTCTATTTCTTTGGTTTAATACAAGTTTGGTGTTCCTTCTTAGTTCACTTTCTTTTGTCATACATTTTCTGTCACTTCCTTAGTGTTGTGGTTGATTGTATCACTACACTTATATGTTAATTGTCTTTTAGTCACTATTCTTCTTATTTACACTTATGTTGGTGCGGTGGCTATTTCTAGTCTATTTGTAGTTGTCTTCATTCATGTTATTCTTGGTCCTTTGGGGCTAGTTCTACTCTCTCACTTACCATCTATTGGGCTATTCAGGTTACATCGTCTTATTCCTGTATTTACCATCTTGGTTTGGTTGTTTGTTATTACTTTAATAATATAAGTTACTGTTCTGACTACCTTGATATGTCTGATCGTTTTATTATTCTGATTCACCCATTCTTCTATTCTAATTCATCCCTTTTTATTCTAGTGTTAATGACTAAATAATTTATCTGGTCATGCCTTCCTCATTATGGTTAGGTGAGGATATGTACCATTACATATTGCCCTGCCACTAAAATTGATTATTTCAACAAATATCGTTCAGTTTTTTGATTGGAATTATCAATCATGATTTCATTTTACCTTCTCAATCACTGGTTATTTTAGAGCAATAGGTTCTTTTTATTTTTGAGTCTCAATATTCTTCTTGATCTTCGTATCGTATTTTATTTTAACGTTCTTATCCCTTTGATATCTAATTCCCTAACATTTTTCCCTATCATTATATTGAATCGGATCGGAGGGGTACTTTTGACTCCATTGCTCCGCCGTAAAATACACATTTGATTGCTGGACTTATCTACAGTCAATCATTATAAAATTATACAAGTAGTCTTAGTGCGACTATTAAATAAATATCATTTGTAGGATTCTTCACATTATTATTATTTAGTTATACAATACATTATTTCAAATTATAATCTTTTTCTTTTATTCACACTCTAGCTCTTCGTGATTCGATATTATTAGTGGGTATGGTATACATGACCTTTTTATTATTATTTGTTTTGTTTATTTTTCTTACTGTTTAACACTAGTTATTTATTAATTGGTTTCGGGATGGTTTTTTCTCGTTTTTAATAATATTTTTTTATAGAGGTTTGGTTAAATGTCCCCTTTATTCTTTGTGTTTTTGGGTCTACGATCTCATATGTATTATTTTGGTTGTCTCTGCTTACTATGTAGGGTCCTGTGTACAGTAACAATAGCTTCTTGGCTATCCCTTCCATGGTGCTTGGTAATCCTCTGTTTTTGAGTAATATCTGCTCTCCAATCTGATATTGTATGGGCTTCGGTTGCATTTGCTTATATTTTTCTCTGATTTTGTCAGTCTTTTCTAATATTTTATTGTGAAATTGAACTTCATCGAATTGATATCTTCGCCATTTGGAATTGAATTAATGGAGTAATTTCTCTTCTCACTGCTTCCTCCATCGAAATTTGTGATCGGGTAAGATGTTTTTATCAAGTTGACAGGCTCTCGGAATTGAATCTCGCACTGATAATCTCTGACCTTTCCAGGTGTATTTGAAAATACGTGCTTGTAACGCTTGTTCAGCTTGTTGAGCTGTTAATTGAGCGCTCGTTTTCTCTCTCTGGAAAGTTCGAATATCTTCGAGATTTTCTTGCCATAGTTCTTCATTGTCGGTCTCGTCATAAATCCCATTATTTAGTACATGTTCTCCAGTATTTCTGTACTTTTGGATATGGTACATTGTTTCATGTGGCTGTATTTCTTCACTATTGGTCAGTTCAGCTATCCATTGTATGTCATTCTTCTTCAAAATAAGTTTGTATTTGCTCAGGTCAATTATGGCTGAGTACTGGCGCAGCATATCGCAACCAATTAGCATCCGGAATGGCAATCCACTGGCTACTAAAAACGTCATTGTCACGGTTTGTCCATTGCTTGTCAGTTCGAGTTGCACTTGTTTTCGGACGGTTCTGTTTTGTCGTCCGGTCGCTCCTACAAGGACAATGTTGCTGATGGGTAGCGTAAGTATAATTGTCTTACTTGCTTCTTGAATTTTCTGAAGCTCAATACTGTTGATTAATGAGATATTGGGTCCAGTGTCTATCATAATTTGTGCTGGTACTCCGTTGACTTGCGTTGAAATATAAGCAATCTCGTTATGTTTACTATCGCAATCTCGTTATGTTTACTATCAGATTGGTTGCTACCTTCTTCGAGGAGTTCCTTTATAATATACTTCAGATAATTATTGCGCACAATTGTAATTGTGCGTTCGCCGTTGGTTTGAGTAACGATGCGATTTAACCCAAGAGACTGGTTCAGTGAGGTACGAGTAGGTTTTTCACTGCCGCTCCTAGTTTAACGTCATCTCGGACTGATTGTTACGATAGTCTTGCTGATTTGTTGGCGGACTTCCGCTTGTTGACGGTCGGGGTTCAGGCTGGTTGTGATCCTCTTCGTACCGGTCACGCCTGTACACTTCTTGACTTCGACTCCGGCCTGTGTTGGTTCTGGTGTCACGTTCGTAATTACGGTCACTGTATCGGTATCCGTACGCATTCCGGTCGGCACTTCGTCATCCTTGATAGTATGATCTATTTCTACCGTCACTTTCGGCCCTCACATAATGCACTTGACGATAGTTACGATCTGTGTTGTTGCGATTTCTATTGTCATTCGTATTGCTGTTGAAATTTGGCCGGTTGTAACTGGTGTTGTTCGGCCTATAGGGTTGATGTGTATTATTTGGCCGATTGTATTGATTATTCTGATTGTTCAGCCTATTATTGTTATTATAGCCGTTATTTGGTCGGCTGGTCGGATTGTTATTTGTTCTATTATGCGACTCATTAGTCGGGTTATTCGCATTGTTACGGTTGTTATAATTAGGACGGTAGTTATTGTTGTTATATTGGTAGCCGTTCTGAAAATTTTTGTTTTCGCCCCTGTCGTCCCTCTGTCGGCTCCTACGGTAATAACGCTCCCTTTCATAATCTTCTAGTAGAGCTGCCATGGCTTGGATGGCCTTAATTTGGCTACCCAGCCGCGCTCTGGAGACACCCTCTTCGTAATGAAAGGCGAGCTTCGTCACTAAACTTTCTTCTGGGATTTTCAGCTCCAGATTCCTTGCTAGGCATACCTTTCCCAGGAAATATGCCGTGAAGGTCGTCCCTCTGGTGGCGTCATACCTGCCGAAACATATACTGTCTCGCACGATGTTTTGTGTTGCTTCTGACCAGTATTTCCTTTTGAACACGTCTTTAAATTCTTCTTAATTCATGAGATCGTGTCTCGTGGCCGTCCACCAATTATCGTTTATATCACGAAAATACTCGTCCAGGTAACCTTGGATAATGGTCCATCTATTCTCCCGAGTCTTGGCCAGTTGTTCGTCCACTCTCTCCAAGAATTCCATTGGGTTTCGCCAGTATTGTTTGAAGTTAATTACTTCCCGGTTGTCCATGTGCTGGTACTGTGTCATTACTGGCGGTCTGTTGTTAATTACTTCCAGCTCCTCCCTGATTTTGGCAATCTCTCGTTGCTGGAATTCTTCAATTCTGTTTTTGTTTTGTTGACCTTGTCCGCGAACTTCGTTTACGGTGGTGTCGATCTCTCGGCATTTCTCTCCAAAATCTGTCCGTACCTGTGTTATATTTTGGTCGGTTGCGGTTTTTATAGATTCTATTCGGATCTGGCTGTCTTCTTCCATGTTGGTCATTCGTTCGTCGAAGTCTTCCTTCGTTTGTTGCAGCTCATGGCTCGTAATTTCCCATTTCCCATGTATTTCGGAAATCTCTTGCCGTATACTCGTCATCTCCTCCTCGATTTTCTTATTCACCTTTTCGTTGTTCTCAGCCATCTTCTGGTTCAATACCTCCATATTTCTCTGGCTGTCTTGCTTCAGTTCGTCCATTTTTTCTTCCATGGTCTTACTGTTCTTGTCCAATTTTTCATTAATTTCCTCTTTATTTTTGTTCAGTTCTTCCTTGAAATCTTCCTTTAATGATGTTATATTTTTGTTCATACCCATGATTGCTCTCATCATCTCTTGGAATCTCTCGTCCTCAGTCTGTGTTGGTTTCTCCGGTTGGTTTTCTGGCTGCACAGGTTTGACTGGTTCCATTGGAGGTAACGTTTGTTCGGCGTCTTCTATCGAAGTCACTTCCTTCTCTTCCGCTCGAACTTCCTTTTCGGCCTCCTTCGTCCGCCTTAATGATGATGCTCTCTTCATCTTGTTGACCTTCTGTCGTACCTGCCGCTAGATATTCTATCGTAATTCTAGCCTCACTAGTTGGTGCGCCACTTTGTAGAATTGCAACTGTGTCGTGTGTATTAGAAATATTATATTATTTATTTTTAACGTTTGTGTGGTTGTTAGTTTTATCGAACGTCTATTGTGTCGTTCGGAAGTGTCTGGTAGCCTGCGTGCCTTACCTGTCCCTTCTCACACTGTTAGTAATTCCGGGTAGGCGCCAAATTGTTTTTCTTGAAAACAATTAAGTTTTTATTTGTATAGTATGGTGATTTGTTATCGAAAATTCCAATAGTTCGCCGTCTGGCTTGTAACTGATTCTCGTGTGAGTGGGGGAACATGTGTTGCCAACTTGAATTAATGTTGGTTATGTCGACCCACTGCTAGTGAACAAAACATACATAATATTTTCTACAAATAAATACCGGACAGTTTGTTATCAGTACGCACTTCTTTATTAGGCTTTTGCTTCTTAATTATCGTTAACGCTTCATAAAAATAATAACTGTTATAATAAAATTTTAGCCTCGGCAATATAATCTCTCGCTCTGCGGAGCGCTAGGTTGGCAGTGCAAGTTTACAATTGATATGTTGGTTATTATTTCACAAAATAAATCTGCCAATTGGGTTCTTTTAAGTACGAAACAGAGGTTTACATAACAAGATAACAAAATTAGAACATATCATTAAAAGTTTGTGATCATTAAAATTATACAAGGTTTGCTATAAATTAAATATTGTGGTGTTGAAGTGTGACAGTGTCGTTGTGTAACATAGGTTATCATGTGTTCATTCAATGTTTACAAAGTTATTTCTTTATTCTATCAATCCTTGAGAATATATTCAGTGATAGTGAGAGTTTT
The DNA here is from genome assembly GCA_034769895.1 of Magicicada septendecula. Classification (NCBI taxonomy): domain Eukaryota; kingdom Metazoa; phylum Arthropoda; class Insecta; order Hemiptera; family Cicadidae; genus Magicicada; species Magicicada septendecula. Next base: position 795,013,864 of record CM068368.1, read on the forward strand.
TATTATATAGTTAGAATTTTTGAAAGAGAATTTGTGTTATTAAAATCAAATAAATACAGCAATACTCAACGTTAGTAGATATGGTGGGTATTGTCAGTCGTCCATGTAAAGTAATGGGCCGGTGTTTATTCTTCCTACTTCTGATCTTGGGTTCAAAATTTGGTTGTCATCTTCTTCAAGTTGAACTACAAGTATTTTCCGGTCATCTGGATTAATTCCGAACTGGTCCTTGGTGTAAATTAGTTGTAATGGCCTCTCATCGGTTGTACTGCTACTCCTTCTCAAAATTGTGGACACCTACATTGTTTTTCTGTCAAAAATTTGGGCCCTTCACGGCGTGGCGTCTCTCCAGTTTAGCGTCACTACATAAAGTATTGTTCCTAACTGAAATTAGTCAATATTCGGTTGTTGTCATGGTTACTCAAAGATTTTGATTGGCTGAAATTGGCTAAAGAGTATTGTTAGGGTATTTGAATCTTTATTTAAACTGGTTACAGATCTTCTAAATGTAATTAATCTTCAGTATTCCCTTTTTAGTAGTAAATATTATCACCACTGTTCATATTTTTGCTCAAGGATTAATTTGACATCCAATATTATAGTGTTCACTTAGGTATCAACATTTTGACAGTTTTGTGAATTTTATTTAATTATACTGTTTTCTCAATTTACATTATTATCATAATATTTCTGCCTTAACATGACTGTCTATTTGTATTTCATAGTTTATGTGGTTTTGTCTTCCTAATGTCAGTGTTTAATTCTATAAATTGAAGTTTTTTGTAGTTGACAGTTGGGAATTTGCATAGGCTTAAACAGCAACTGACTATTTTTCTTTGATTACTGATATTACATTTTATTCTCCTTGTAATGGGTCCTGATTGTTTGAATACAAGATTCTGTTCATTTGTTCAATGTTTAAGTCGGTTCTTTTAATTGTGTATAATTTTATTGTTTCCCTATATTAATTTGTCTATTGTGATAACTCATTTTTAGTGTCATTGTATTTTGAATGTATGGTTTGTTTCTTGTTTACTGGTTTCTGTTGGTTTTAAAATCTTATTTCTTACAATATATAACATAACATCTAATGGTTTTAACAATTCTCACAGCTATAATTCTCATCATTTAAACATAATTATTTGGAATATAAACCTTAGTCATTAAAACATAATTCTCATTCATTTAACACATACTTATTTGAAACATATTATTCACTCATACTCTTCATCTCCCCATACTCTTTGATGAATTATAATTATTACTTGACATAAAAAATAAAGACATAAACATGAATTAAACATATTAATACAATGGTATATTGTTATGACTAACTCTAAATGACATTAAGCCATAACTGAATCTTCAACAACTGTTTACTATCTAATATTAATATCTTTTTTTATTATTATCAGTTTGTCATGAAAAATATTCTTTAATGTATCATTTTAAATTAATGATATTGGATTCTTATTTCAGTGAATAAAATCATATATTTTGGTGTATTAACACACTGATAGTCATTCGTTCTTGAATACATGAGTAACAATACTAATTAACAAATTATTACCTAACGTTAAGATTTGCAAACTAAAATATGACAAGCAGTAAGTACTACTATTATCTAAAACCTACTTATTATCTAGTCTGTTACACTTTGTTTCATTTTGTTATTAATACACTTGTGTTCACTGGATAATTGCTATTAAGTGCCACAGTCCTTTCTGTGATTAGCCATTATCAGCCTTCACTTATTTTTTACCACTCACTGATGGTTTTTGATCACTCTTAAATCTTTAGTGTTTTTTCACTGATTATTTGGTGTCTATCCCTATCAATAGGGTTCTATTTAATTTGGGGTTTTCACACTATCACTTTGCAATTTATATGTTTAATTTAAGTGTTACTAGTGGGTATTACCTAACTTTAAATTCTCTTTCTCACTTTACTATGTTCACTATTTCTCTAACTCTCTACCTCTCACTTTACAAGGTTTAATTATAATATTAACAAGTTCATGTCGTTTTATTGTATCACTAATATGTTAGTATTATGCTAATGTGATTTGTCTTAGTTTACTCTATTTGTTTGGGGTTATTGTGCCCTTCTATATCTTAAGTACTTAATGATTAGTATCTCTAACTTGTCTGTCCTTACAATTATTAATATTATATACAATTTTCATTAGTGATTCTATTTCTTTGGTTTAATACAAGTTTGGTGTTCCTTCTTAGTTCACTTTCTTTTGTCATACATTATCCGTCACTTCCTTAGTGTTGTGGTTGATTGTATCACTACACTTATATGTTAATTGTCTTTTAGTCACTATTCTTCTTATTTACACTTATGTTGGTGCGGTGGCTATTTCTAGTCTATTTGTAGTTGTCTTCATTCATGTTATTCTTGGTCCTTTGGGGCTAGTTCTACTCTCTCACTTACCATCTATTGGGCTATTCGGGTTACATCGTCTTATTCCTGTATTTACCATCTTGGTTTGGTTGTTTGTTATTACTTTATTAATATAAGTTACTGTTCTGACTACCTTGATATGTCTGATCATTTTATTATTCTGATTCACCCATTCTTCTATTCTAATTCATCCCTTTTTATTCTAGTGTTAATGACTAAATAATTTATCTGGTCATGCCTTCCTCATTATGGTTAGGTGAGGATATGTACCATTACATATTGCCCTGCCACTAAAATTGATTATTTCAACAAATATCGTTCAGTTTTTTGATTGGAATTATCAATCATGATTTCATTTTACCTTCTCAATCACTGGTTATTTTAGAGCAATAGGTTCTTTTTATTTTTGAGTCTCAATATTCTTCTTGATCTTCGTATCGTATTTTATTTTAACGTTCTTATCCCTTTGATATCTAATTCCCTAACATTTTTCCCTATCATTATATTGAATCGGATCGGAGGGGTACTTTTGACTCCATTGCTCCGCCGTAAAATACACATTTGATTGCTGGACTTATCTACAGTCAATCATTATAAAATTATACAAGTAGTCTTAGTGCGACTATTAAATAAATATCATTTGTAGGATTCTTCACATTATTATTATTTAGTTATACAATACATTATTTCAAATTATAATCTTTTTCTTTTATTCACACTCTAGCTCTTCGTGATTCGATATTATTAGTGGGTATGGTATACATGACCTTTTTATTATTATTTGTTTTGTTTATTTTTCTTACTGTTTAACACTAGTTATTTATTAATTGGTTTCGGGATGGTTTTTTCTCGTTTTTAATAATATTTTTTCATAGAGGTTTGGTTAAATGTCCCCTTTATTCTTTGTGTTTTTGGGTCTACGATCTCATATGTATTATTTTGGTTGTCTCTGCTTACTATGTAGGGTCCTGTGTACAGTAACAATAGCTTCTTGGCTATCCCTTCCATGGTGCTTGGTAATCCTCTGTTTTTGAGTAATATTTGCTCTCCAATCTGATATTGTATGGGCTTCGGTTGCATTTGCTTATATTTTTCTCTGATTTTGTCAGTCTTTTCTAATATTTTATTGTGAAATTGAACTTCATCGAATTGATATCTTCGCCATTTGGAATTGAATTAATGGAGTAATTTCTCTTCTCACTGCTTCCTCCATTGAAATTTGTGATCGGGTAAGATGTTTTTATCAAGTTGACAGGCTCTCGGAATTGAATCTCGCACTGATAATCTCTGACCTTTCCAGGTGTATTTGAAAATACGTGCTTGTAACACTTGTTCAGCTTGTTGAGCTGTTAATTGAGCGCTCGTTTTCTCTCTCTGGAAAGTTCGAATATCTTCGAGTTTTTCTTGCCATAGTTCTTCATTGTCGGTCTCGTCATAAATCCCATTATTTAGTACATGTTCTCCAGTATTTCTGTACTTTTGGATATGGTACATTGTTTCATGTGGCTGTATTTCTTCACTATTGGTCAGTTCAGCTATCCATTGTATGTCATTCTTCTTCAAAATAAGTTTGTATTTGCTCAGGTCAATTATGGCTGAGTACTGGCGCAGCATATCGCAACCAATTAGCATCCGGAATGGCAATCCACTGGCTACTAAAAACGTCATTGTCACGGTTTGTCCATTGCTTGTCAGTTCGAGTTGCACTTGTTTTCGGACGGTTCTGTTTTGTTGTCCGGTCGCTCCTACAAGGACAATGTTGCTGATGGGTAGCGTAAGTATAATTGTCTTACTTGCTTCTTGAATTTTCTGAAGCTCAATACTGTTGATTAATGAGATATTGGGTCCAGTGTCTATCATAATTTGTGCTGGTACTCCGTTGACTTGCGTTGAAATATAAGCAATCTCGTTATGTTTACTATCGCAATCTCGTTATGTTTACTATCAGATTGGTTGCTACCTTCTTCGAGGAGTTCCATTATAATATTCTTCAGATAATTATTGCGCAAGATTGTAATTGTGCGTTCGCCGTTGGTTTGAGTAACGATGCGATTTAACCCAAGAGACTGGTTCAGTGAGGGTACGAGTAGGTTTTTCACTGCCGCTCCTAGTTTAACGTCATCTCGGACTGATTGTTACGATCGTCTTGCTGATTTGTTGGCGGACTTCCGCTTGTTGACGGTCGGGGTTCAGGCTGGTTGTGATCCTCTTCGTACCGGTCACGCCTGTACACTTCTTGACTTCGACTCCGGCCTGTGTTGGTTCTGGTGTCACGTTCGTAATTACGATCACTGTATCGGTATCCGTACGCATTCCAGTCGGCACTTCATCGTCCCTGATAGTATGATCTATTTCTACCGTCACTTTCGGCCCTCACATAATGCACTTGACGATAGTTACGATCTGTGTTGTTGCGATTTCTATTGTCATTCGTATTGCTGTTGAAATTTAGCCGGTTGTAACTGGTGTTGTTCGGCCTATAGGGTTGATGTGTATTATTTGGCTGATTGTATTGATTATTCTGATTGTTCAGCCTATTATTGTTATTATAGCCGTTATTTGGTCGGCTGGTCGGATTGTTATTTGTTCTATTATGCGACTCATTAGTCGGGTTATTCGCATTGTTACGGTTGTTATAATAAGGACGGTAGTTATTGTTATATTGGTAGCCGTTCTGAAAATTTTTGTTTTCGCCCCTGTCGTCTCCTACGGTAATAACGCTCCCTTTCATAATCTTCTAGTAGAGCTGCCATGGCTTGGATGGCCTTAATTTGGCTACCCAGCCGCGCTCTGGAGACACCCTCTTCGTAATGAAAGGCGAGCTTCGTCACTAAACTTTCTTCTGGGATTTTCAGCTCCAGATTCCTTGCTAGGCATACCTTTCCCAGGAAATATGCCGTGAAGGTCGTCCCTCTGGTGGCGTCATACCTGCCGAAACATATACTGTCTCGCACGATGTTTTGTGTTGCTTCTGACCAGTATTTCCTTTTGAACACGTCTTTAAATTCTTCTTAATTCATGAGATCGTGTCTCGTGGCCGTCCACCAATTATCGTTTATATCACGAAAATACTCGTCCAGGTAACCTTGGATAATGGTCCATCTATTCTCCCGAGTCTTGGCCAGTTGTTCGTCCACTCTCTCCAAGAATTCCATTGGGTTTCGCCAGTATTGTTTGAAGTTAATTACTTCCCGGTTGTCCATGTGCTGGTACTGTGTCATTACTGGCGGTCTGTTGTTAATTACTTCCAGCTCCTCCCTGATTTTGGCAATCTCTCGTTGCTGGATTTCTTCAATTCTGTTTTTGTTTTGTTGACCTTGTCCGCGAACTTCGTTTACGGTGGTGTCGATCTCTCGGCATTTCTCTCCAAAATCTGTCCGTACCTGTGTTATATTTTGGTCGGTTGCGGTTTTTATAGATTCTATTCGGATCTGGCTGTCTTCTTCCATGTTGGTCATTCGTTCGTCGAAGTCTTCCTTTGTTTGTTGCAGCTCATGGCTCGTAATTTCCCATTTCCCATGTATTTCGGAAATCTCTTGCCGTATACTCGTCATCTCCTCCTCGATTTTCTTATTCACCTTTTCGTTGTTCTCAGCCATCTTCTGGTTCAATACCTCCATATTTCTCTGGCTGTCTTGCTTCAGTTCGTCCATTTTTTCTTCCATGGTCTTACTGTTCTTGTCCAATTTTTCATTAATTTCCTCTTTATTTTTGTTCAGTTCTTCCTTGAAATCTTCCTTTAATGATGTTATATTTTTGTTCATTCCCATGATTGCTCTCATCATCTCTTGGAATCTCTCGTCCTCAGTCTGTGTTGGTTTCTCCGGTCGGTTTTCTGGCTGCACAGGTTTGACTGGTTCCATTGGAGGTAACGTTTGTTCGGCGTCTTCTATCAAAGTCACTTCCTTCTCTTCCGCTCGAAATTCCTTTTCGGCCTCCTTCGTCCGCCTTAATGATGATGCTCTCTTCATCTTGTTGACCTTCTGTCGTACCTGCCGCCAGATATTCTATCGTAATTCTAGCCTCACTAGTTGGTGCGCCACTTTGTAGAATTGCAACTGTGTCGTGTGTATTAGAAATATTATATTATTTATTTTTAACGTTTGTGTGGTTGTTAGTTTTATCGAACGTCTATTGTGTCGTTCGGAAGCGTCTGGTAGCCTGCGTGCCTTACCTGTCCCTTCTCGCACTGTTAGTAATTCCGGGTAGGCGCCAAATTGTTTTTCTTGAAAACAATTAAGTTTTTATTTGTATAGTATGGTGATTTGTTATCGAAAATTCCAATAGTTCGCCGTCTGGCTTGTAACTGATTCTCGTGTGAGTGGGGGAACATGTGTTGCCAACTTGAATTAATGTTGGTTATGTCGACCCACTGCTAGTGAACAAAACATACATAATATTTTCTACAAATAAATACCGGACAGTTTGTTATCAGTACGCACTTCTTTATTAGGCTTTTGCTTCATAATTATCGTTAACGCTTCATAAAAATAATAACTGTTATAATAAAATTTTAGCCTCGGCAATATAATCTCTCGCTCTGCGGAGCGCTAGGTTGGCAGTGCAAGTTTACAATTGATATGTTGGTTATTATTTCACAAAATAAATCTGCCAATTGGGTTCTTTTAAGTACGAAACAGAGGTTTACATAACACGATAACAAAATTAGAACATATCATTAAAAGTTTGTGATCATTAAAATTATACAAGGTTTGCTATAAATTAAATATTGTGGTGTTGAAGTGTGACAGTGTCGTTGTGTAACATAGGTTATCATGTGTTCATTCAATGTTTACAAAGTTATTTCTTTATTCTATCAATCCTTGAGAATATATTCAGTGATAGTGAGTTTTTATTATATAGTTAGAATTTTTGAAAGAGAATTTGTGTTATTAAAATCAAATAAATACAGCAATACTCAACGTTAGTAGATATGGTGGGTATTGTCAGTCGTCCATGTAAAGTAATGGGCCGGTGTTTATTCTTCCTACTTCTGATCTTGGGTTCAAAATTTGGTTGTCATCTTCTTCAAGTTGAACTACAAGTATTTTCCGGTCATCTGGATTAATTCCGAACTGGTCCTTGGTGTAAATTAGTTGTAATGGCCTCTCATCGGTTGTACTGCTACTCCTTCTCAAAATTGTGGACACCTACATTGTTTTTCTGTCGAAAATTTGGGCCCTTCACGGCGTGGCGTCTCTCCAGTTTAGCGTCACTACATAAAGTATTGTTCCTAACTGAAATTAGTCAATATTCGGTTGTTGTCATGGTTACTCAAAGATTTTGATTGGCTGAAATTGGCTAAAGAGTACTGTTAGGGTATTTGAATCTTTATTTAAACTGGTTACAGATCTTCTAAATGTAATTAATCTTCAGTATTCCCTTTTTAGTACTAAATATTATCACCACTGTTCATATTTTTGCTCAAGGATTAATTTGACATCCAATATTATAGTGTTCACTTAGGTATCAACATTTTGACAGTTTTGTGAATTTTATTTAATTATACTGTTTTCTCAATTTACATTATTATCATAATATTTCTGCCTTAACATGACTGTCTATTTGTATTTCATAGTTTATGTGGTTTTGTCTTCCTAATGTCAGTGTTTAATTCTATAAATTGAAGTTTTTTGTAGTTGACAGTTGGGAATTTGCATAGGCTTAAACAGCAACTGACTATTTTTCTTTGATTACTGATATTACATTTTATTCTCCTTGTAATGGGTCCTGATTGTTTGAATACAAGATTCTGTTCATTTGTTCAATGTTTAAGTCGGTTCTTTTAATTGTGTATAATTTTATTGTTTCCCTATATTAATTTGTCTATTGTGATAACTCATTTTTAGTGTCATTGTATTTTGAATGTATGGTTTGTTTCTTGTTTACTGGTTTCTGTTGGTTTTAAAATCTTATTTCTTACAATATATAACATAACATCTAATGGTTTTAACAATTCTCACAGCTATAATTCTCATCATTTAAACATAATTATTTGGAATATAAACCTTAGTCATTAAAACATAATTCTCATTCATTTAACACATACTTATTTGAAACATATTATTCACTCATACTCTTCATCTCCCCATACTCTTTGATGAATTATAATTATTACTTGACATAAAAAATAAAGACATAAACATGAATTAAACATATTAATACAATGGTATATTGTTATGACTAACTCTAAATGACATTAAGCCATAACTGAATCTTCAACAACTGTTTACTATCTAATATTAATATCTTTTTTTATTATTATCAGTTTGTCATGAAAAATATTCTTTAATGTATCATTTTAAATTAATGATATTGGATTCTTATTTCAGTGAATAAAATCATATATTTTGGTGTATTAACACACTGATAGTCATTCGTTCTTGAATACATGAGTAACAATACTAATTAACAAATTATTACCTAACGTTAAGATTTGCAAACTAAAATATGACAAGCAGTAAGTACTACTATTATCTAAAACCTACTTATTATCTAGTCTGTTACACTTTGTTTCATTTTGTTATTAATACACTTGTGTTCACTGGATAATTGCTATTAAGTGCCACAGTCCTTTCTGTGATTAGCCATTATCAGCCTTCACTTATTTTTTACCACTCACTGATGGTTTTTGATCACTCTTAAATCTTTAGTGTTTTTTCACTGATTATTTGGTGTCTATCCCTATCAATAGGGTTCTATTTAATTTGGGGTTTTCACACTATCACTTTGCAATTTATATGTTTAATTTAAGTGTTACTAGTGGGTATTACCTAACTTTAAATTCTCTTTCTCACTTTACTATGTTCACTATTTCTCTAACTCTCTACCTCTCACTTTACAAGGTTTAATTATAATATTAACAAGTTAATGTCGTTTTATTGTATCACTAATATGTTAGTATTATGCTAATATGATTTGTCTTAGTTTACTCTATTTGTTTGGGGTTATTGTGCCCTTCTATATCTTAAGTACTTAATGATTAGTATCTCTAACTTGTCTGTCCTTACAATTATTAATATTATATACAATTTTCATTAGTGATTCTATTTCTTTGGTTTAATACAAGTTTGGTGTTCCTTCTTAGTTCACTTTCTTTTGTCATACATTATCCGTCACTTCCTTAGTGTTGTGGTTGATTGTATCACTACACTTATATGTTAATTGTCTTTTAGTCACTATTCTTCTTATTTACACTTATGTTGGTGCGGTGGCTATTTCTAGTCTATTTGTAGTTGTCTTCATTCATGTTATTCTTGGTCCTTTGGGGCTAGTTCTACTCTCTCACTTACCATCTATTGGGCTATTCGGGTTACATCGTCTTATTCCTGTATTTACCATCTTGGTTTGGTTGTTTGTTATTACTTTATTAATATAAGTTACTGTTCTGACTACCTTGATATGTCTGATCATTTTATTATTCTGATTCACCCATTCTTCTATTCTAATTCATCCCTTTTTATTCTAGTGTTAATGACTAAATAATTTATCTGGTCATGCCTTCCTCATTATGGTTAGGTGAGGATATGTACCATTACATATTGCCCTGCCACTAAAATTGATTATTTCAACAAATATCTTTCAGTTTTTTGATTGGAATTATCAATCATGATTTCATTTTACCTTCTCAATCACTGGTTATTTTAGAACAATAGGTTCTTTTTATTTTTGAGTCTCAATATTCTTCTTGATCTTCGTATCGTATTTTATTTTAACGTTCTTATCCCTTTGATATCTAATTCCCTAACATTTTTCCCTATCATTATATTGAATCGGATCGGAGGGGTACTTTTGACTCCATTGCTCCGCCGTAAAATACACATTTGATTGCTGGACTTATCTACAGTCCTTCATTATAAAATTATACAAGTAGTCTTAGTGCGACTATTAAATAAATATCATTTGTAGGATTCTTCACATTATTATTATTTAGTTATACAATACATTATTTCAAAATATAATCTTTTTCTTTTATTCACACTCTAGCTCTTCGTGATTCGATATTACTAGTGGGTATGGTATACATGACCTTTTTATTATTATTTGTTTTGTTTATTTTTCTTACTGTTTAACACTAGTTATTTATTAATTGGTTTCGGGATGGTTTTTTCTCGTTTTTAATAATATTTTTTCATAGAGGTTTGGTTAAATGTCCCCTTTATTCTTTGTGTTTTTGGGTCTACGATCTCATATGTATTATTTTGGTTGTCTCTGCTTACTATGTAGGGTCCTGTGTACAGTAACAATAGCTTCTTGGCTATCCCTTCCATGGTGCTTGGTAATCCTCTGTTTTTGAGTAATATTTGCTCTCCAATCTGATATTGTATGGGCTTCGGTTGCATTTGCTTATATTTTTCTCTGATTTTGTCAGTCTTTTCTAATATTTTATTGTGAAATTGAACTTCATCGAATTGATATCTTCGCCATTTGGAATTGAATTAATGGAGTAATTTCTCTTCTCACTGCTTCCTCCATCGAAATTTGTGATCGGGTAAGATGTTTTTATCAAGTTGACAGGCTCTCGGAATTGAATCTCGCACTGATAATCTCTGACCTTTCCAGGTGTATTTGAAAATACGTGCTTGTAACGCTTGTTCAGCTTGTTGAGCTGTTAATTGAGCGCTCGTTTTCTCTCTCTGGAAAGTTCGAATTTCTTCGAGTTTTTCTTGCCATAGTTCTTCATTGTCGGTCTCGTCATAAATCCCATTATTTAGTACATGTTCTCCAGTATTTCTGTACTTTTGGATATGGTACATTGTTTCATGTGGCTGTATTTCTTCACTATTGGTCAGTTCAGCTATCCATTGTATGTCATTCTTCTTCAAAATAAGTTTGTATTTGCTCAGGTCAATTATGGCTGAGTACTGGCGCAGCATATCGCAACCAATTAGCATCCGGAATGGCAATCCACTGGCTACTAAAAACGTCATTGTCACGGTTTGTCCATTGCTTGTCAGTTCGAGTTGCACTTGTTTTCGGACGGTTCTGTTTTGTCGTCCGGTCGCTCCTACAAGGACAATGTTGCTGATGGGTAGCGTAAGTATAATTGTCTTACTTGCTTCTTGAATTTTCTGAAGCTCAATACTGTTGATTAATGAGATATTGGGTCCAGTGTCTATCATAATTTGTGCTGGTACTCCGTTGACTTGCGTTGAAATATAAGCAATCTCGTTATGTTTACTATCGCAATCTCGTTATGTTTACTATCAGATTGGTTGCTACCTTCTTCGAGGAGTTCCTTTATAATATTCTTCAGATAATTATTGCGCACGATTGTAATTGTGCGTTCGCCGTTGGTTTGAGTAACGATGCGATTTAACCCAAGAAACTGGTTCAGTGAGGGTACGAGTAGGTTTTTCACTGCCGCTCCTAGTTTAACGTCATCTCGGACTGATTGTTACGATCGTCTTGCTGATTTGTTGGCGGACTTCCGCTTGTTGACGGTCGGGGTTCAGGCTGGTTGTGATCCTCTTCGTACCGGTCACGCCTGTACACTTCTTGACTTCGACTCCGGCCTGTGTTGGTTCTGGTGTCACGTTCGTAATTACGATCACTGTATCGGTATCCGTACGCATTCCGGTCGGCACTTCGTCGTCCTTGATAGTATGATCTATTTCTACCGTCACTTTTGGCGCCCACATAATGCACTTGACGATAGTTACGATCTGTGTTGTTGCGATTTCTATTGTCATTCGTATTGCTGTTGAAATTTGGCCGGTTGTAACTGGTGTTGTTCGGCCTATAGGGTTGATGTGTATTATTTGGCCGATTGTATTGATTATTCTGATTGTTCAGCCTATTATTGTTATTATAGCCGTTATTTGGTCGGCTGGTCGGATTGTTATTTGTACTATTATGCGACTCATTAGTCGGGTTATTCGCATTGTTACGGTTGTTATAATTAGGACGGTAGTTATTGTTGTTATATTGGTAGCCGTTCTGAAAATTGTTTTCGCCCCTGTCGTCCCTCTGTCGGCTCCTACGGTAATAACGCTCCCTTTCATAATCTTCTAGTAGAGCTGCCATGGCTTGGATGGTCTTAATTTGGCTACCCAGCCGCGCTCTGGAGACACCCTCTTCGTAATGAAAGGTGAGCTTCGTCACTAAACTTTCTTCTGGGATTTTCGGCTCCAGATTCCTTGCTAGGCATACCTTTCCCAGGAAATATGCCGTGAAGGTCGTCCCTCTGGTGGCGTCATACCTGCCGAAACATATACTGTCTCGCACGATGTTTTGTGTTGCTTCTGACCAGTATTTCCTTTTGAACACGTCTTTAAATTCTTCTTAATTCATGAGATCGTGTCTCGTGGCCGTCCACCAATTATCGTTTATATCACGAAAATACTCGTCCAGGTAACCTTGGATAATGGTCCATCTATTCCCCCGAGTCTTGGCCAGTTGTTCGTCCACTCTCTCCAAGAATTCCATCGGGTTTCGCCAGTATTGTTTGAAGTTAATTACTTCCCGGTTGTCCATGTGCTGGTACTGTCATTACTGGCGGTCTGTTGTTAATTAGTTCCAGCTCCTCACTGATTTTGGCAATCTCTCGTTGCTGGATTTCTTCAATTCTGTTTTTGTTTTGTTGACCTTGTCTGCGAACTTCGTTTACGGTGGTGTCGATCTCTCGGCATTTCTCTCCAAAATCTGTCCGTACCTGTGTTATATTTTGGTCGGTTGCGGTTTTTATAGATTCTATTCGGATCTGGCTGTCTTCTTCCATGTTGGTCATTCGTTCGTCGAAGTCTTCCTTCGTTTGTTGCAGCTCATGGCTCGTAATTTCCCATTTCCCATGTATTTCGGAAATCTCTTGCCGTATACTCGTCATCTCCTCCTCGATTTTCTTATTCACCTTTTCGTTGTTCTCAGCCATCTTCTGGTTCAATACCTCCATATTTCTCTGGCTGTCTTGCTTCAGTTCGTCCATTTTTTCTTCCATGGTCTTACTGTTCTTGTCCAATTTTTCATTAATTTCCTCTTTATTTTTGTTCAGTTCTTCCTTGAAATCTTCCTTTAATGATGTTATATTTTTGTTCATTCCCATGATTGCTCTCATCATCTCTTGGAATCTCTCGTCCTCAGTCTGTGTTGGTTTCTCCGGTTGGTTTTCTGGCTGCACAGGTTTGACTGGTTCCATTGGAGGTAACGTTTGTTCGGCGTCTTCTATCGAAGTCACTTCCTTCTCTTCCGCTCGAACTTCCTATTCGGCCTCCTTCGTCCGCCTTAATGATGATGCTCTCTTCATCTTGTTGACCTTCTGTCATACCTGCCGCTAGATATTCTATCGTAATTCTAGCCTCACTAGTTGGTGCGCCACTTTGTAGAATTGCAACTGTGTCGTGTGTATTAGAAATATTATATTATTTATTTTTAACGTTTGTGTGGTTGTTAGTTTTATCGAACGTCTATTGTGTCGTTCGGAAGCGTCTGGTAGCCTGCATGCCTTACCTGTCCCTTCTCGCACTGTTAGTAATTCCGGGTAGGCGCCAAATTGTTTTTCTTGAAAACAATTAAAAGTTTTTATTTGTATAGTATGGTGATTTGTTATCGAAAATTCCAATAGTTCGCCGTCTGGCTTGTAACTGATTCTCGTGTGAGTGGGGGAACATGTGTTGCCAACTTGAATTAATGTTGGTTATGTCGACCCACTGCTAGTGAACAAAACATACATAATATTTTCTACAAATAAATACCGGACAGTTTCTTATCAGTACGCACTTTTTTATTAGGCTTTTGCTTGTTAATTATCGTTAACGCTTCATAAAAATAATAACTGTTATAATATAATTTTAGCCTCGGCAATATAATCTCTCGCTCTGCGGAGCGCTAGGTTGGCAGTGCAAGTTTACAATTGATATGTTGGTTATTATTTCACAAAATAAATCTGCCAATTGGGTTCTTTTAAGTACGAAACAAAGGTTTACATAACAAGATAACAAAATTAGAACATATCATTAAAAGTTTGTGATCATTAAAATTATACAAGGTTTGCTATAAATTAAATATTGTGGTGTTGAAGTGTGACAGTGTCGTTGTGTAACATAGGTTATCATGTGTTCATTCAATGTTTACAAAGTTATTTCTTTATTCTATCAATCCTTGAGAATATATTCAGTGATAGTGAGAGTTTTTATTATATAGTTAGAATTTTTGAAAGAGAATTTGTGTTATTAAAATCAAATAAATACAGCAATACTCAACGTTAGTAGATATGGTGGGTATTGTCAGTCGTCCATGTAAAGTAATGGGCCGGTGTTTATTCTTCCTACTTCTGATCTTGGGTTCAAAATTTGGTTGTCATCTTCTTCAAGTTGAACTACAAGTATTTTCCGGTCATCTGGATTAATTCCGAACTGGTCCTTGGTGTAAATTAGTTGTAATGGCCTCTCATCAGTTGTACTGCTACTCCTTCTCAAAATTGTGGACACCTACATTGTTTTTCTGTCGAAAATTTGGGCCCTTCACGGCGTGGCGTCTCTCCAGTTTAGCGTCACTACATAAAGTATTGTTCCTAACTGAAATTAGTCAATATTCGGTTGTTGTCATGGTTACTCAAAGATTTTGATTGGCTGAAATTGGCTATAAAGAGTATTGTTAGGGTATTTGAATTTTTATTTAAACTGGTTACAGATCTTCTAAATGTAATTAATCTTCAGTATTCCCTTTTTAGTACTAAATATTATCACCACTGTTCATATTTTTGCTCAAGGATTAATTTGACATCCAATATTATAGTGTTCACTTAGGTATCAACATTTTGACAGTTTTGTGAATTTTATTTAATTATACTGTTTTCTCAATTTACATTATTATCATAATATTTCTGCCTTAACATGACTGTCTATTTGTATTTCATAGTTTATGTGGTTTTGTCTTCCTAATGTCAGTGTTTAATTCTATAAATTGAAGTTTTTTGTAGTTGACAGTTGGGAATTTGCATAGGCTTAAACAGCAACTGACTATTTTTCTTTGATTACTGATATTAAATTTTATTCTCCTTGTAATGGGTCCTGATTGTTTGAATACAAGATTCTGTTCATTTGTTCAATGTTTAAGTCGGTTCTTGTAATTGTGTATAATTTTATTGTTTCCCTATATTAATTTGTCTATTGTGATAACTCATTTTTAGTGTCATTGTATTTTGAATGTATGGTTTGTTTCTTGTTTACTGGTTTCTGTTGGTTTTAAAATCTTATTTCTTACAATATATAACATAACATCTAATGGTTTTAACAATTCTCACAGCTATAATTCTCATCATTTAAACATAATTATTTGGAATATAAACCTTAGTCATTAAAACATAATTTTCATTCATTTAACACATACTTATTTGAAACATATTATTCACTCATACTCTTCATCTCCCCATACTCTTTGATGAATTATAATTATTACTTGACATAAAAAATAAAGACATAAACATGAATTAAACATATTAATACAATGGTATATTGTTATGACTAACTCTAAATGACATTAAGCCATAACTGAATCTTCAACAACTGTTTACTATCTAATATTAATATCTTTTTTTATTATTATCAGTTTGTCATGAAAAATATTCTTTAATGTATCATTTTAAATTATGATATTGGATTCTTATTTCAGTGAATAAAATCATATATTTTGGTGTATTAACACACTGATAGTTATTCGTTCTTGAATACATGAGTAACAATACTAATTAACAAATTATTACCTAACGTTAAGATTTGCAAACTAAAATATGACAAGTAGTAAGTACTACTATTATCTAAAACCTACTTATTATCTAGTCTGTTACACTTTGTTTCATTTTGTTATTAATACACTTGTGTTCACTGGATAATTGCTATTAAGTGCCACAGTCCTTTCTGTGATTAGCTATTATCAGCCTTCACTTATTTTTTACCACTCACTGATGGTTTTTGATCACTCTTAAATCTTTAGTGTTTTTTCACTGATTATTTGGTGTCTATCCCTATCAATAGGGTTCTATTTAATTTGGGGTTTTCACACTATCACTTTGCACTTTATATGTTTAATTTAAGTGTTACTAGTGGGTATTACCTAACTTTAAATTCTCTTTCTCACTTTACTATGTTCACTATTTCTCTAACTCTCTACCTCTCACTTTACAAGGTTTAATTATAATATTAACAAGTTCACGTCGTTTTATTGTATCACTAATATGTTAGTATTATGCTAATGTGGTTGTGCCCTGCTATATCTTAAGTACTTAATAATTAGTATCTCTAACTTGTCTGTCCTTACAATTATTAATATTATATACAATTTTCATTAGTGATTCTATTTCTTTGGTTTAATACAAGTTTGGTGTTCCTTCTTAGTTCACTTTCTTTTGTCATACATTATCCGTCACTTCCTTAGTGTTGTGGTTGATTGTATCACTACACTTATATGTTAATTGTCTTTTAGTCACTATTCTTCTTATTTACACTTATGTTGGTGGGTGGCTATTTCTAGTCTATTTGTAGTTGTCTTCATTCATGTTATTCTTGGTCCTTTGGGGCTAGTTCTACTCTCTCACTTACCATCTATTGGGCTATTCGGGTTACATCATCTTATTCCTGTATTTACCATCTTGGTTTGGTTGTTTGTTATTACTTTATTAATATAAGTTACTGTTCTGACTACCTTGATATGTCTGATCGTTTTATTATTCTGATTCACCCATTCTTCTATTCTAATTCATCCCTTTTTATTCTAGTGTTAATGACTCAATAATTTATCTGGTCATGCCTTCTTCATTATGGTTAGGTGAGGATATGTACCATTACAATATTGACATAAACAAAGGCTAATAAATAGAGTGTGGCTAGTAAATATTGTTAAATTTTGTTTCATATTACATGGTAAAATATTTTGCAATAAAACAGATTACATGATTTCCATAACATGCTAGTGTGAACTGATAATTTTTTTTTTAAAGTGTAAAAAATTCCACGATAGTTTGTGTATATAGTTCGATCCTGATAACTATACATGCAAACATAATTTTAATGAAAAATCTACTAAGATAACTCCCATGTTTTAATAAAAGCACTAAGATTTAAACATAAATGTTTATACATCTTGAAATTATTCACACAGTTAATTAATCTATTACAAATTTAAGAGAGATATTATTGGTAAGCTGTATCTGATAATTATAATAATTAGAAATTTGAAAAGGAAAGTTGAAAGTTTTTAATGATTTGTGGGGTACAGTCACAGTCAATGAACAAGAAATGACAAACTGTGAAACTGGAAATGATACTATGACGCGCACTGAATCATCAAAATCTATGATAGAAATAAAAAACCAATACAGGAAGGTGAAGATATGATGTGCAGTGAGCTATTCAAATATGACAGAGTAGGATGAAGTGAGGAACCAAATGTAGGCCCTACTTATAAACAATCTTGAAGTGCAAAAGGATGCAAAAATCTAATAGTACAATAGCACAATCAAATTAGTAACAAAAACACTCATAAAGCAATGAAATCATCTCACAGTGGAATGGAGAGATGAACAACAAAGCTTCGAAGCAGAAGTCTTGCAATGATTTGATATTTATCATAATACCAATAACACAAAAACTGTTGGAATTGAATGATGCAGCTTTTTGTGTTTTGTGGATTTCTGTTAATGTACATATACCAAAGATGAATCTCATGAAAAAATTAAGCTTATCCTTAGACATTTCTGCTTACAACCTGGTAAAGATAAAACATCACAGAATATTTAGCTTCTATTTGCACTATAAAGGTCAAAAGACAATGTTATTCACTTCACTATTCAATCTTACTATGGACAGTATAAGATGTAGATGGGAAGAAAGGTTATACAATGGGAGATCCAAATGGACGAAAACATCACCATAGTCCGTATGATGCAAATTAATAGTAAACAATATCCTCATAGAACTGGTGGTGGAATTAGGAGCTGCTCCTGGGGGGGGGGATGAGAGTACCTAGAAGGTTGGACTCCCCATTTTCCTCAGGACAACTGAAATATTCAAGATTCTCCTCATATAATTATTTATACAGTTACTTTTAAGCCTTATTTTAACACACGCAAGTGGCTCAGAAATAGGCATGCGTAAAGTGATTATGGAATTTTACTGAAATTTTTAATAGCTTTGGAATGGGGATGATCCCCCTGTAGTTACATTGCTGTATAAAACAACTTGTGTAAATAAAGTACTTACATGTTAGTGACACATAACAGGGCAACCAGTAAAGAGATTAAAGACAAAATTACAAAAGTTGACAGACTAGCTGAATACTTGATCCACTGAAATTTAGTAAACAGAAAAATAAATGGAAAGACCACAAGACCAGAGAAATCAGGCAAGAAATTGGAGAAAGATGTATGCAAACTGGATAACAATAAGTTGAAGAGAAGAATGTAATTCACATATTGACACAATGGAGGTGGGACAGAACAATGAAATCTGTAGGGAGTAGGCAATAGAAGGGTCAGTCAAACCCCAAAAATCGGTAAATGGGTAAACTGTATGCTTATACTGAAAGAAAATGGATTAAAGGGATACGAAAACGCAAATGTAAAGGATATCATTTACAGAACTCAGAAAATTAACTGGAAGTGAACAGGATGTTTAACTAGCAAAACGAATGCCAACACCTATGAAGGTTGTTGGATTGAAGAAGACATAAAGAGGCTATAAGACAGTCCTTTACAATGCAGAGCAATCGTCTGGTTTATGTACTGTGTAATGATGATGATCCAAGCAGGCAGGCCCGGCTCCAGGCAGGGGCGAACTGTGCCACCGCCCAGGGCAGCAGATTCCGGGATCACCGTTTGAAGGCAATCACTGTATCTTTAGAGTAGGTCTAGTGTGAGTAAATGTGTTCAAAGTTAAAATAGGGAGGGGGGCAGCAGAAATGCTGGGGCCGGCCCTGGATACAAGTATTTACAAAACATTCACTTATGTAAAGAAATTTTAAAGTGTGTGTGTGTGATAATGAGAAAGACTAAAAATGTTATATGAAGGGCCAGAACATTACAAGATTGAATACAAATCTAATTTTTAAAATGACAAGTTTTAGTGTCACACATCCCTAACTACTCAAGCAATAATATAATTATAATTTATTTTGAAATTAACTATTATAATGATTAAAATCTGAAGACAAAATACAATTAAAGGTTAATGAAATTTCTTCACCTCTGTAGTAGGCTAAAATGGATTATATTAATAATTATTTTATGGCCTCCTTGAATGCAGAAGAACAGATAGGGAGACAGCTCTTACCTTTGGGACAGCTAACTGCCCTGATTATTATTTGGGGTGGGGGGACGTGTTTTACCATTACTGAACCTAATCTGGCATTATCATATCAATATCATATCTGACCTTCTTCAGTATCAATAAATGGAGTTTAAGAAGAAATTTGACGTGCAAAAGAAAATGTTTTGAAGTAACAGCTTAATGAAACACAGTGGTAAATGAAGTAAAAACCCAGAATTCAATGTGAAAAAAATGCTATTAGGCACACAAATTCTCAATGACATTGCATCTGTTAAGTAAAAGATTCACACTAGGAGTCTACTCTAGAGCCTAGCTCTACAGGAGTCTAATTTAGCCTGTGGGCAATATATGGTAGTTAAGGCTGGACGTTGACAAATGCTGATGTATAACTGTTAAGGGCGTTTCCAAGGAAATTTTGAGAAAAGTGCGTGGGCCAGTACAGGGGCAGATAGTTGATGAAGAATGACGATTAACCATGACTTGAACAAGATAACGAGGAATGAAAACATCATGTGATTCACTAAAGGCCAACTGATGTAGTTGCATCAAATTCCCAACTCAATACACTGAAAGAATTTATCAATCACACATCTCTTGTAACGGGACAAACTATTGGGGCTTATTTCTTCTTAAATATTGTAAAATGTAATGGCCACTCAAGCTGAATAACATTTGAATCATAAACGCTGGACAGTTTTTTAACACACTGCAGTCAGTGCGGTACCAAGCCAAGCCGTACGTACATGTTGCTGTTGAGCAAAAGCAATTAACGAGTCTGGGAATGTACAAGCTATAAGCGAGGGGGGCGTATTCGCGCATACGCGCGCATGGGTGTGACACTGTGAACACCTTGAAAAGCACTTACGAAACATACTTTCTCACCCAGTGGGCAGGAAACAAAGAACTCAACAGTGAAATCCGCCTCAGTCACGCAACATCAGTTAAGCCGGCCGGCTGCTTATATAAAATTTCCGAAACGAAGTCGCGGACGTCCGCCCGTACAACATGTAAAAATGTGAAGTATTTAGTCTAAAGTG
Organism: Magicicada septendecula; assembly: GCA_034769895.1. Taxonomy (NCBI): domain Eukaryota; kingdom Metazoa; phylum Arthropoda; class Insecta; order Hemiptera; family Cicadidae; genus Magicicada; species Magicicada septendecula. The sequence goes on from CM068368.1 coordinate 795,034,568, forward strand.
AAATAACAGTTTAACGTTGACAAAAGTTTGGTAAAAAACAACATCAATAGTGCGAGTGGAGCAAAGGGACGTCTGCAGGACTGATTTCCAGCTAAGTGACAAAATGGGGGGTATAAGAAAAGTTTAATATGGGTCAATACCAAAATTTTCAATATTTAAATAAATTCAGTAAAAAATGAGCTCAATTTGGGGAAATTAACAAAATTGTACCATATAAATGAGAGTGTGAGTGAGTGAGAGAATATTTAATTATATTTAATCAGAAGTGCTGGGTTGTGAAGTAGTTTTAATAATGATATAATTAAAAATATAATTGAATATGTTTATTTTGGAGGGCATATAAAATGTTTAAGGGGAAAGAAATTTTAACTTGAATAATTGAACTACGCCTCATGGCGCTATGCCTCATGGCGAATGGTAGTGTGCTTGTTTCGCACAGTAGGACAAATTCATTTGTATGTTACTTAACAATAAAAGGTAATGTCATTGGTAAATATTACAACTGAGAGTAAGTTATTTCAGGCAACAAATTCCACTACTTCCGGTTCGCTTAAACGAACTCGGCCCAGAAAGGTAAGCACATTTGATATTCTTGTATTAATAACAAGATGGCGCCTGAATGAAATGTTTTTTATTAGAAGTAAATATAACCTTATACAACTAATAAAAAGCACACAAAAGAAATAAAGTTACAATGGCGCCCGAACAGGGACTCGACATAAAATGTGATTTTATGTGGAGTAAGCCTACTGGAAGGAGCGGAACAGTTACTTAAGGTAATATATAATTTGGAGATACGTAAATATAGACGTAAAGATAAGGTTATGCTGTGACTACATGTGGTAGGGTAAATAGTTTAAATAGAATATTTTTTTATATATAATAAGGTTGTGTAATATTACAGGGTAATATTTTGAAAGAAATATATGTAAAAGATTTAAAAAAAAAAATGGCAGATAATAACGAGAATGTCAACTTAACTGACATTGAAAACGAAAGCCAAATGAATATTGAATTAAGTGGAACTGAGTGGAAAATTATGGATGAAGGAATTCATTCAACGCCAGTCCAAAGTAAAAAATCTGATACAGATGAGATGTTAACACGTTTATATAGCATGATGTGTACCATGAATAATAAGTTCGATGAACAACAAAGTGATTCCAATGTTAAATATAATAACTTGAATGCCAAATTCAATGAAATGAAAAATGAAATCAAAAAACAAAATAATTTTGATAAAAAAAATTGATGAAATGAATGCACGTTGCGATAAAACGAAAGAAAAAATAGTAGCGTTAGTAAATGAGAAGTTCGATAGACCAAAGAATAAAGCAGATGAGAATTACGAGAATAAAATGGGGGTAGAGAATAGTAGAGAAACAAATAAAGTAGATGAAAATAAAGACGATAAGGTAAGTGGTGTTGAGAATTATGACAATACAAATAAAAATATGGTGTTAGAATATAATGGTGGAATGTTAGTGTGTGTTGATGAGTCAGAGAGAAAGTGGAGATATAGTATACTTGTAGAGGGGTTGCAGGGGGTTAATTTTTCCCATGATATTGTAGTTGGGGGTGAAGAAAAGGCTTCACATGTGTTTAAGGAGGATGTAAGCTCCTTCAGAATTTATTTGGAAGACAAAAGGTCTGCAAATAGAGTTTCCTGGATTTTTTGTGCACTTCATAGGTGGTGCAGTAATTATGAGTTAGTGTCCCCTGCATATATTGAGAGAGAGAGTGTAGCTTGGTGTTATGGTGAGAGATATGTTGAGAGAGAGAGAGAGAGAGAGAGAGAGAGAGAGAGAGAGAGAGAGAGAGAGAGAGAGAGAGAGAGAGAGAGAGAGATGTTGAGAGAGAGAGATTTTTAAAGTAAATAGAAATTATGAAGAGTTTGTAGAAAGGTTAGGTGGAGAGAGAAGTAATAATAATAACGAGTACTTACCTTATAGTGAAACTGAGATAGCAGTAGATGATGTTATTAAAGATGATAATATGACTTACCCGATTATGTCAAATTACACTAAGGGCGACAGAACCATACTCTATGATGACATGTTACATGATGAAATAATATGGGATAAGCCTATTAATTCAAACGACATTGTGGAAAGATATAAAAATTTAAATAAGTATTATATTGATAATAATAATATCATATATTTAATAAAAAATAATGTATGTAGACCTAAGATTCGACTGTTGTTCGATGATGGAGGATAAATTGTTTTATGGTGTATGAACATTTAATTATGTGACTAGTGTTGTTTTGAGATGGATTGTTTTATGAACTGATTTTTGGTCAACAATAACAAATAATAAGTTGGAGTGTATATTTTTTTTGTGTATTAATGTCAATGTATTTGTGTATTCTTGATATTGTGTATTACATGTATTTGTATGTAAACCATGTATGTAACAGGAAGTTATAGTTTAATTGATTTAATAATAACAATTAACATTTTTTTTTACTAAATAAGTGATGAAAGTAATGATGAACTTTTAAATAATTGAATTAAATAATTGAAGATTAATTACTTAATTAATGTTGTACAAAAGAAAGTTTGATAATGAAGTTAAATGATTTTATGAGATTCAGATTATCTAATGATTAGTATATGATTAAACAGATAATATGTTCAAATTGAGGTATATTGCTATTAAGAGGTAAGTGATGAATTTTCTAGGGTAAATTGTTAAAGATCATATTAAGGTGAAATATTATAAAAGATAGAGTTCGGGTAAAAATGAGTATTTAAATAAGGCATTTGAGTTAGTCAATGTTAATTTTGGTGGGTGTTAGATGAAATAAGAATTCTGAAATAAGTAATACAGAAACAGGGTAATAAGAGGGACACAGTAGGTAGTGATTATACATAGAGAAGGCGAGTAACGTAAATGGAGATTAAATAGTAATGGTGATATTTTGTAGATAGCGATGAGGTGGTAAGGTATGATCAACATGCGTCGTTGGGCAGTTCCCGTAATTAGAGAAGGTTAAGAGTGTTTGCCGATATTTGGAGGAGGGCAAAAGGTTATGAACGTGTATATTGCCAGGTTGGGAACACATATCCTAGTACAAAGAGGGTATTAGTTATTTTATTTTAAGAGGTGAAGGAGTCAAATAGAGTTAGTGTTGAAGGGGGTTATTATTGAGAGATTGGTGTCACCCTATGTATTATGTTAGTGATTGTTAGTAGGGAGAAAAGGAGTAAGATTATAAATATTAATGCCATTTCAATAAGTCAAATCATAGTGAATACAGGAGTCACCCAGACTAATCAATGATCAAAATGTGAAGGGTTAAGTAGAAAATTCATAGTAGAAAGGTAATAAATAAAATATAATGTAACATGAATGTTAATAATAAATTTGAATTTTTATAGAATTAAATGATACAATAATGAGTAATTAAAAGTTGATATAAAAGAGTTAATAGAAAATTCAAGTAACAATGTTTATAAATTTCTATATAAATTATTTAAAGATGGATTGTTTGTCTAATGTAAATGTAGCAATGTTAATGTTCAAGGTTAATGTTTATTTGTTTATTATGTTATGTTATGTTACTATGCAAGATTAAAGGGTAATTTTGGGGGCAGTTATGACACTAGGTGTCAAACCATTGCGATTCCCTATATTTCGGGCGATCTCGGCCTTACCAACCCAGATCGTGGTTTTGAATGACAATCAGCTGTGGGCAGAGTTATTGTAAAACTGACCACAGTTGGTTGCCTTTGAAATTGGTCAAACAGAGAAATTTAATGGGGTTTAATAAGGGAATCAAAGATTATTTTTGAACACAGGCTATTTTCACCCAAATAGGGGTGGTAGACCTTAGGGGCATATATTAAGAAAATGAGTAGGGGTACTTACCCTGAAGTTTTTGTAATGCTGAAGCAAGGATGGGAGTGAGAGAAAAGAAAAATGTGCTCACTCCTTCCACCTCAGTCCTTGTGGAGGCAACTGAATGCAACAGTTCAAGGGGGGCAATAGTGTGTGTGAAGGAGAAAAGGTGATGATTATTATTAACAGCGCCAGATAAATAGAACTTCTGTTAATAATAATATTTTTATAAAATGTTAAATGAATTTGAATTGTTTTAGATACAAAAGGGAAAATGGTTAAGAATTTTAGAAAGGGGGAGATGTAGATGAATTGTATTTGAGTAAATTTTGATGTGTTTAAATATTTTGGAAGTATTATTGCATTAGTATAAAGATTTGTATTTCTTCTTGTTAATGGGAAAGGATTAATTATTATCGATTGGAATCGACTATTCTATAAATGTCAATGGGAGCGAGCTAAGAGAAAGGAACGTCTGTACAATAATTCTTGTAATCATATAGGTGTTAGAAGTTAAAGAAAACCCAGTATTTCTTAACACAAACCAGCACACATCTAAGGGGAACCAGATTAGTTAGGGATATGGTATTATACGAGGCCACTATTTAATATTTTAATTTGATGTTTCAGTGTCTGGTAAAGCTGTGGCGGCGGTCCTGAGCTGGCCTGCACGTCAGAGCAGGAGTGTCAAGCGTCTGTCTGGCCTTGCGGTGTTGGGATCTCGAGAGAGAAGTCCAGTAAGGTCATTCAGGTGCGGTCACAGCCACTGGACCAAGGGTGAGTTGACTATATTTTTATATAAACAATACAGGGGGTTGTGGCGACATATCCCAACTGATCCCTTTAGAAAGTATTACAGTTTTTATGCTTCATCATAAATCCTCTCATTGAGGGGGTTTTGTAACGGGACAAACTATTGGGGCTTATTTCTTCTTAAATATTGTAAAATGTAATGGCCACTAAAGCTGAATAACATTTGAATCATAAACGCTGGACAGTTTTTTAACACACTGCAGTCAGTGCGGTACCAAGCCAAGCCGTACGTACGTGTTGCTGTTGAGCAAAAGCAATTAACAAGTCTGGGAATGTAAAAGCTATCAGCGAGGGGGACGTATTCACGCGTACGAGCGCATGGGTGTGACACTGTGAATAGCTTGAAAAGCACGTACGAAACATACTTTCTCGCCCAGTGGGCAGGAAACAAAGAACTCAACAGTGAAATCCGCCTCAGTCACGCAACATCAGTTAAGCCGGCCGGCTGCTTATATAAAATTTCCGAAACGAAGTCGCGGACGTCCGTCCGTACAACATGTAAAAATGTGAAGTATTTAGTCTAAAGTGAAATAACAGTTTAACGTTGTTAACGTGTAACAAGTAAATACAAAAGTTTGGTAAAAAAACAACATCAATAGTGCAAGTGGAGCAAAGGGACGTCTGCAGGACTGATTTCCAGCTAAGTGACAAAATGGGGGGTATAAGAAAAGTTTAATATGGGTCAATACCAAAATTTTCAATATTTAAATAAATTCAGTAAAAAATGAGCTCAATTTGGGGAAATTAACAAAATTGTACCATATAAATGAGAGTGTGAGTGAGTGAGAGAATATTTAATCAGAAGTGCTGGGTTGTGAAAGAGTTTTAATAATGATATAATTAAAAATATAATTGAATATGTTTATTTTGGAGGGCATATAAAATGTTTAAGGGGAAAGAAATTGTAACTTGAATAATTGATTTACGCCTCATGGCGAATGGTAGTGTGCTTGTTTCGCACAGTCGGGCAAATTCATTTGTATGTTACTTAACAATAAAAGGTAATGTCATTGGTAAATATTACAATTGAGAGTAAGTTATTTCAGGTAACAAATTCCGCTACTTCCGGTTCGCTTAAACGAACTCGGCCCAGAAAGGTAAGCACATTTGATATTCTTGTATTACTAACAAGATGGTGCCCAAATGAAATGTTTGTTATTAGAAGTAAATATAACCTTATACAACTCATAAAACGCACATAAAAGAAATAAAGTTACACTCTGAAAAGAGAAGATGTTGCCGACCAAATAAAAGGTTTACCGATAATCTGTAGGATGGGTTCTAGGTGTGATGGTGGCAAAGAACAGAAAGAGACTGGCACTGAAGAGAGTAAAATGGAACAAAATTGTAACGGAAACCGATGGTTGTAATGCAGAATTGAGACTCACAAGTACGGTACAAGTGTCAATAGCAACCACATATTGAAAACAATAAACACTCTTTGACCAATTATAATGCCTAAACATACTGACAGTGTTTTCAGCATTACTGTGTATGTCTTTCTGGAAATACTGTATATATTACCATATAGCAAACCCTGACAAAGAAGAGTCCACATGCAGCACATAGACTGCACTGTAATCCAATATAAATGTTACTGAAAAACTGTCTCATATACAGTCTGTGTATATACAACTTGTTCATGGTGTCAAGAAAAAAGGTTCTTACAGCAGAAGAAAAAGGTAATGTAATTTGGAGAGTGAAAGCAGGAGAAAGAAAAAGTGACATTTTTAAGGTACACTTAACAGTTTCAATTATTTGACAAAACAGAACTAAGTTTTAAAAACTGTTATTTCTTCAGTACTAAAGCATTAAAAATACCAACTGTAAAGAGTGGAATGAAACATTGCTGAAATGATTTAAGATCTAAAAACCACGCAACATAACTGGTATTGAATTTTCACAGGTGTTATTTGTGAATTTAACAATTTTACTAATATTATTATACATAGTTTGTAAAAGTATATAGCAAATTAACTAGCAATTTTTAAACAGCAAATTAACAATTACACACGATTATAATAGGCCAGAGAATTGACAAGATAGTTGCAACCTGAAGTGACCAATGAGAACTTCAAACAGCCATTAAAAACAACACTTTGTCATAGAGAAGTACAGATATGAAAATAAGCATCACATCTTATTTGAAGAAACGGTGATCATAGCAAAGATTATAAACTATTTCTCTCGGGTAGTCAGAGAGGAGATAGAAATTTATAAAAATCATTGTAACTGAGATGATAGTTATAAGTTGCCAGGAGTTATAGAAACCAGTTTTAAATAAGGTGTAATGAACGTTGTATTAACATAAAATAATTTTGTCGTAACTGACAGTAAAATGTTATAATGTTAAATATTTTGTGTATTACGTTTTAGTTTCTGTAAGTTATTATAACTTATGAGATGTTGGACAGGGGAACAGTTTACTGTAAATTGAGCTCGTTTGTAAAACCGGGAGGGGGGTTACTGTATATATGAGAGTGGCTCAAGACTTTCTGCTCACTCAGTCAGGCCACTAAGGATGCCTAATCATAGTATATGTGAACATTTAGTTTAAAGAAAAACAGAACACCATGTGTTGTAATTTATTAACAGTCAACATAAGGACGCTTACAAGCATTCAACAGATATGTTTCAGTAGTTGATGTTGCAGAAACAATGACACCAGGATCTATATTTTCATAACAATTCCTGAGAATTGTGAACCTAATTGCATACCAGAAAATAGAAAATCACTGATTATGAATTTAAACTTTCAACAGTTTCATACACTATCACTGTAGTTTCAACTGTTTGCACTTGTTTTCTTCAATAACACTCACGAAGTAAGGCCCAGTGAATCCTCTGCTTGGGGGAAAAGCTTTCAGAGCCAGTGCACATAATATTCGTAACGTAGACTTAGTATTAGTATAGGTTGTGCTAAGGAAATATACTCCACGTTAGTTTCAGTAGAAGCAGCTTTTGGGAAACTCCAGGGGTCACTAAGTACAAAGAACAAACATTTGCCTTAAGAGATTCTGAAAGGTTGTTATCTGTGTAATCACTTATGGCTTAGAAACATACATATGACAAGTGATAGGAGATTTTTTTAAAGTTTTGACATGTGAATGCAAAAAAAAACTGTGGAGGTTAAATGGCTAAAAAGAATGAAAACTCAGAAGATTCTAAAAAGAGCAACAGAAAGAATAAGATTCGTACAGCACGCAAGAAAAAAATGGAATAAACTCTTGGGATAAGTTATTTGGTCATGCTGTGTGGAAGAATACTGTAATGTAAGCATCGATAGGATAGTGGAAGGAAGATGAAAAATGAAGATGGATCCGAAAATGCAAATTACTACTTGGAACCAAACAGAATTCTTCTTCACAGGTTGCATTATGTGGGAAGAAAACAATGAAGTTTTGTTTTCTTACTAAATTATTAAATTAACATCATCTGTATAATATTTACCTTATTCCGTCGTGACTTTTTTTTTGTACGCGTTTCGAGACACGTGTCCCGTCATCAGAAAATAAAATAAAAATTCACTCTTACGAGGTCATTATACATTAAAGTACAAATATTTAAAAATGATTACACACATGCCCACTTTATTTTTATTTTATTTTCTGATGACGGGACACATGCCTCGGAAAAAAAAACGGAATAAGGTAAATATTATACAGATTTTGTCTATAAGTCCAAACATGTCTTTCACTTAACATCAGTAAAAAAAAAGAGACCACTATTTTTCTAACACAACTGTAATGCTATACAAGAGAACAATCTAAAAATATTTGCTACATTAAGAGTTGTTTCATATTATCAGTGAGTGTGGTCACACTCACGTGACATTCATTATCAAGGCACAGTGTTTATACTGAAACACTCTCGCCAGAGACTTTTTGCTACCATGTTATGATATGAAGCTGGACTTAGCCAATCAAGATTTTCTCTATGACAGTACTACTCCTTAATGGATGTAGAAACCCCAAGACAAGAAAACATGTGCATTCTATTTTTGCTAGGCAGAACAACAGAAGGGCAATTTTACATTTTGTTTCATCACCTCGTACATGATTAATTAACATTTCACCTCTACTTTAAAACTGACAACTAGCAAAATTCTATGAACTTTTCCTCTACTGATATAACAGACAGCAGTCCCACTCTTTTCATATTCACAACTTTTTGTTGGACTTCAGCTTGAGTTAAGCATGGTTTGACTGTGGCCATTTTCAAACTGTGACTCCACTTCAGCCATGGTCAAAGCTGGCATTCCAACTATGGTTCTCAGTGTTAACACTACCACTTCTGTTGTTTAAATTAATTTTAACTGCACCTTCAATAATCAATGAATATAAGGAGTCCTGAAATGTCAGCTAACCTTGACTACTTGCTATAAACTCGATCTTCCTACAGATATCTACAAGGCTTGCAACCAAATAAGTGAGTTCATAATGAAACCATGTACATCTTCTGAGTTTTCACACCCAGAGTTTAATATTCTCTTTGTTTTGTTTTTCTGAATGTTGAGACCATGGTCTATTTCTGCCACATTTGTGTTGCATCTGCAGTCAACTTCACTTCACTGCTACTGCTTGGTTGGTCAGGTCAAGTCAGTGTACTACCAGAGGTGTAGCCAGAAGTCTGCGACCATGCCCTAAATGACTGGTAAACAAAACTAAGAGAAGAAGACTGTGAATGCTACTTTTTATATACAAATTTTCTATTCAAACCTTTTTTTATAAATTCAGAGCATTACAAAAATGATAATGAATATTAAGTAAAACAATGTCAATTAATGTTGTATTCAAACTAAAGGAAGTGTATAAGTTATTTGTGACAATAGTTATATCATCGCTATAATCATTTGAAAATTTAAAGCTTATAACACCAAAAATTTCGAAAAGTTTTATTTCATAATTAGCAGTAAGAAGTGTAGTTGGAAGCAATAATGAAGGGTGTATGTGTGGAAAGCATATTTTGTACGGGACAAAAGGAGAAGCGAGCAAACACGCTCTAGTGACGGACAGGTCATAAATTTCGTAGGTACCGGCAACGCATGGCCTGTGAACAAGCAGAGTTCACTGCTCCCGGTACGTAGAACACCAGTTTTTTTGTGAAAACACATTGATTCCATAGGAAACTACATACAATGTATACAGAGCCATTAAAGGAGAAAAGGCTTAACAATGGTCAAGCATACATGTGTGCGCCAGCTGTCAGGAGAAAGCGACAAAGGGTGTATTGATTTGAAAGACTCCAGCGGTCGACGACAGGGTTTTGACCTTACTTGGAAACGAAAGCGCAGAGAGTACGTCCCAAACTCAAGGATGGGGTGTTGGCTGGCAACTAAAAGAAAAAACCAACTTTCAAAGAAGGGTAGGCAAGGCCCTTGAACAACAATAGATAATAACGCCAGAGCGACGAAGTTCAGAAACAATGCAAATGGAAGAAAACTCAGAGTTGTCCCTGTAGACTTCAGAAAAAACGACAGATACAATTTATTGCTACGTTGTCTGGAAATGACAACGACCTCAAAATACGAAGCAAGGGAAGAATCTGGTGGGGAACCAGGAGCCCTATCAGAGAACGCCTTTGAAAAGATAAGTGGTATTTGGACTTGGAGGGAAAAATATGAAACCAATAAGGACATGGCGTCATTGGAATCAGAAGTCTGGTGGGAGATTTGGTAAGGAAAATATAGGAAGGAGACAGGAACGCGCTCGAGGAGTTCTAACTAAATTTTGGACGCGATCGGAGTGAAGGCCGTGACTGGAGTGATTAACATTTTATTGAACTTAGAATAATTCGATACACAGTGTGAGAAGGTAGTTTTCGAACTTATAACAAAAGTTAGTACAGTCATTACAAACAAACGAACTATGAAGTAGAGTCACACTATTAGCATACCAGTGAACATTAACTGAAACATATAGTAACCAGACAATAATGTAATTTCAGTGTATACGAACACTTTACAACAATAACTTTTAAGAAAGATTAACAACACAAACTACATTCATGAACACTTGATAACCAGACATACCGCAACAAAGGTGCGTAATATTAATTCAGATTTGAAATAATTCACGATGTCGGTGTACAACAGAGAATGCTAACTTTTCATCATAAATTATAATCCGAATGCGTGGAGTTGGTGAGTGAAGTGTCTGTGAGTGACATCGTCGGATTCATCCAGTACCATCTATCATCTGGAGGAGTTATCTGCACGATTCTAGAACGATCGACATGAGGGAATCATCACCGCAACCACCGAGTGATTGGATATTCGAATATCAAGTATAGTAAAACATGTCTTAATTAATTTAGATCCACTGTCTGTCATCTCAAAGAATCCACACACACATGAGAATTTATTAAAGAAACCGATTAAAGTTTATTTAGAAGTAAAATTATCATTCTTTATCAGTTTTGGAGTAATGTTTATTTCCAAGTTCTAAATGAATCCGTAATTACAAAGTATAGTAATAACTTAAGAGATTATTCATATTAAGAATTTATAAGATGAAGGTAAACATGATAATTTACTTAAGTACTAAACGCAACTGATGAATGATTATTAATATGCAACCATTATATTGAGAGTTTGAATAACTAATTTTATTAATGTATTATTTTTGATATTTACAATTTAATAATGAGTATTCAATTTTATTAATATATTATTTTTTGATATTTACAATTTAATAATGAGTATTCAATTTTATTAATGTATTATTGTTCGATATTTACAATTTAGCAATGAATATTAAATTATGGTAATGTGTTAATTTTATATTTACAGGTACTAATGAGTATGTAGAATTTTGTGCTATTTTTAATATTTACAAGTAATAACAAACTAATGTGAATAAATTTAAGAGCTATCAATAGAAATGACCATTTATTATTTTTTTTTACGCTGAGATAAAGAGAACAATTAAAAAATGTTATATTGGCACCACAACAAGGTGGGGCTTAAGTAATAAAAAAAGCTGTGAAATTAAATTAATGTTAAATTGGCGCACACAACGTCAGGCAATAAAAAAAAATGTTAAAAGCTCCCAATGAAAATGTAAGATACGTACACAAGGAAATTCATATAGTAAATCAATTACTGCTTGCTTATACAACTACTCATGCAGAACGATGCAAAAGCACATACAAATATCTCACAGTATGAGATGCAAAAAGTGACACTCAAAATCCTACCTTTCCACCTGCGGTTCCCAGTATGTTCCTCGTAATCACTGCTGAACTCGTCACACTCATCAGAACTGAACAAACTTCCGCACTCGTATTCATCAGATGATCTTTCAACTGAATGATTTATGACATCAATAATCTCCAGATCCCCTTCAGAATTACAGATAGATGCTGCTTCTTCTTCAGTTTGTTCTCTGCCTTCTAAGAATGTTCCTTTCTGATTTAACAATACATTGTCCCCACTGCTACTACTGCTGTCAGCTGGTTCTTCTGGTTGTGACTGTAATTCATTATTTTTGTTTTCATGTGTAACCTCAGATTCAGTATCTTCTGTACGTACATCTCCATCAGCACTCACACTTAAATATACTGTTTCACAAAAATCTGTTTCTTCTTTAAAATTACAGGTATCGCTAAAATCTCCCTCAGGATGTTCACCATTTCCTGACACTTCCTTCCACAAACTTGACTGTCCCACTACATCTATGATGCCAATAGTACTCTGATCTTCGGTAATACCACTTTCCTGGTTTTTTGTATCTGCTTCAGAATCAGGCCTATTGGCTGCTCTGAAATTTAATCCTTTCAGTTTTTCTTCCTTTTCCTTGTCCTCTATAAATTCTGTAAGTGCTGTGTAACATAATTCTTGTAATCTCTTTGGCTGTGCTACGTTATTTACATCTACAACAGAATTTTCATAATCTAATATTTGAACTTCTGCATTAATTGAGTTCCTGTCTTCTACTGTACGCGAATAAATATCTTCCAAGCTACTTATTTTAACCTCATCACAACAAACTGTCTCCCTAACAATGTCATTTTCTACACTACTTGTAGACTGATATAAATTAGTTACTGTCTCTGCATCCACTTCCTCTGTTTCTTTGTCAAAATTATCTTCCGACATCTGCGATGACACTTCATCATCTGCATCACTTGACTGGAGGAGTTCGGCTTTCAAGGCACCCGTCTCAAATTTTGTAATTAAATTATCTATATTTGAAGCAAACTCATGTTCTGAATCGCTGGAAATAAAAACTTCTGCCACAGGTTTTTGAGGTTCCGTTTTATAGCACCCTAGAAAAACAATTTCATCGCTATTATCAACATCGCTATCACCTGACAAAGTAATCACATCATACACTCGGTTCTTTTTCTCCTCTTTAAAATCATAAACTACAGAAAGATCGTCACTGTTATTACTACAAGCTTCATCGCTCATTTGTGCATCATTTTCAAGCTGCAAAAGTCTGTTTCTACAGTTTCTCTCAAGTTTTTTGGACTGTTTTGTTAACTTAGACTTCTTTTTTGGTGTAGTTTTTGTAGACGAATTGTGTTTTTTACTTTTTGATCTATTTCTCTTAGGCATATTGCACTCACTACCATCTTCATTTAACAAAATACTGTACTGAATTATATGTGTATTCTTGCTGATACTGCTGCCATTACATCTAAATGGCCCATCATTCACGCTGCAGTAACAGCTACACAGATAGTTAAATTTAAATGAAGTATTTGTGATGCATGCACTGAACAGTGGAATACATGTCATTGGCAAAACCCTTGATTTGAAACACTGAATGGTTTTTAACATAACTCGTATGGTTACTTAACATGATTTATGTATTAGGGTGTGTTACCATAACAACGTAACCTGTCTGCCGGTGCTGGTGAAATACAATATTGTGCTGAATATATTCGCAAGTAGATTAGAGATCCAAGTAACCTGGAACCATTACGTTAAATTATTTATAACACAAAATTAACAAATGAAAAATTTTCACTGTAGACAATATTGAACAATGTTTGAAAAAGTATATAGGCCTAAATAACATTTGTTACACAGCATTGTTTTGCTCTGATATTCAGAATACATACGCTCAATCTGTGGCTGAAAATCGTTGTACACAACTTTGATTCAATGTACAAATAACATCTCAATTAATTGAACTAAAATAATTTAACAAATGTCTAATAATGACAATACCCGATTAATGGACTACTGAATTATAAAAGAAATTGGCTAAATAAAGTAAACAGTTTTAGGTGTATATATTACCCCGAAGTCTCTTCCTTGCTGAACATATACCTAATATTCATTAAATTATGTTTTTACAGATAATGCTCCACAATCATTTATATTTTGAGGACTTGCTAATCATAGAAAACAAATCCATAACAATATATCTTTATTTGTGATCATAGATTTAAACTTGTCACATGTGCAACTCCAAGTCGATTGACACATGCAAAGGGGTGTCAGTAACTGAAACTGACATTTGCCACAGGGTTTCTAGCTACCCAATTCCAGAATTTCTTATTGCTGCCAAATCCACTATAATTAGTTACAAATTTTAAAATATAATTTATGTATTCATTTTTAAATTAATCTACCTTCTTAATATTACTTAAAGATCTAAATATAAAGTATTTAGTTAATCATTAAGTTTATAAAAATTCATAGTTTTCCTTTGGTTATTATTAAAAAAATATTTGTGAGATCCATCTAAATAATATATGACAACTTCTTATACAAGTTACAATATTATTATTACAAAGTTACAATATTTCTAAGCGAAGTTAAATAATCTATGTGTTTATTTAAACACACACACACATTGTTAACCATTATACTATAATTATTGTAATAAGTACTGTATTTATAAATGCAATGCTGCATTATGCAATAAGCACATTTTTAATGCACCTACTAGATCAAAGTGTTTATATTTGGTGGATACATTAGAAATTATTCTCCTTACACAAATATTCCCAGTGACTGACCCTCTGCAAATCATGTATGAAGTGATTATCTTTATGTTTAGTTTCCTGAGCAATCTATGTTTATGTTTTCTTATTCATATTTTATATGACATAAGAATTTAGTAATTCAAATTTGTAATTTTGGTAACTGTGTTCTCATTTACATGTGTAAGAAAGCTAGTGTTTACAACATACTAAACTCTAACCATTAGCCACACATTATTTTCAGGTAATATGATACCATTACCTATAAAAAATTAATAAAAATACAGCAGGATACAATTAAAATTTTGATATGTTCCACAGAACATATTATTTCCATAGAACAGATGTATACATAATCACATAATCCTCTTTTCTTTCGACCACTTTCTTCACAGCAGTTTAATAAAGTTGATGCCCATAATAGAACAAACGAAACTTTTGATATTTATTTCATTCCACTGAAAAATAGGAAAATTACAAAAAAAAACATGAAATTTATACCTACAATACAAATTGCAAAAAAAAATAAAACTGTACTTCTCATTACATCAAGTTTTTATCATAAAGATATTTCTAAAAGAAGGATTCTCTTCTTTAAACATACTGGATACCGAAACTTCATGTGATATTCAAGAATTTATTACTATAACTATCTGAAGTTATGTACCTCATGTGCGAGTTTGACACATACACAAAATAGCATGTTCTTATAAAAAACAGATTACTTTTAAGAAAAAACATTAATAATAGAAGAAAAATTAGCTTCTGTTGTTACATTAACTTTTGCCTCATTTGGAATCTTGTAAAACTAATACGGGCCTTTGCATGTTAATAACCCAAAATACAAATTATGCAATACTAAAGCGCTACAAGTCTTAACTCATTTAGTATCTATAGTAAAATACGCGGTAACATCTCAAACCGTCTTAACTTACCCCTTGGAATACTCTGTTGTTCGAAAACAAGTACACTGTCACAGCACTGCACAGAGTACATCTGCTTATGCCCTACGTGTATTTAAGAACGACCTTTGTTTACACCAGATACAGATTGTATTCTTTCAATTGAGGTTAGAATATTACCTTAATTATATTTTGTTTATAATCGATTCCACATAATTATCATCGCCAGAAGAAAACTGAGTTACAAAAATTGACTCGACACTCAACAGAAGTATATTTTCTTTTCTCCTATAAAGCTATTTAGGAATCTCTTTATCTTTACTTATTCCTACTTATACCTCATTCTTAGCTAAATTATACTTGAAATATAGTTTTTGAAATATACACGGCTTGAACAACTGAAGTATCCAAATACACTCACTGTAACAAACGGAATTAAAGCTTTTAAAAGGTTATGGTAGACATGTTCTTAGCCTTTTGCTCATCGCATTTATATTGTTACACGCTAGAAAACAATACACGCCACAAATAATTTGAAACTCACCGTATAAATAACAACAGCGAACACATCAGACACGACTCAATGTTACAACTTTTAACTTGTAATTGTATAATTCCTCTTCATCGAAATATCGATTTATCTAAATTACCGACGATTGTTAGATTCCAACTTTTACTATCGAATCAAGTTATAATAAACAAAACTGTTGACGGTTGACGTTGCGGCTGCCTAACTTTTTATATGTTAATAACATAGTCTGTATGCGAAAGGAAAGACAGCATATATACATACATCAGGTTAAATACCGTACAACTATTTCACTAACGACTCGGAACACAAAGTTTTTTATGAATAAAAACAAAGTTTTACCTTACAACCTGAACCGGTTTCACTTTTAAAATGCTTCTTCAGAGGTTGCCGCTGGTAGTGCTGTCCGTCCTGTTGTGGGCGACGGAATCGATTTTCGAAAGATCGATGTTGTGTGTGCGTGGGGATGAGATATCTTTCGAAAATCGATTCCGTCGCCCACAACAGGACGGACAGTACTACCAGCGGCAACCTCTGAAGAAGCTTTTTAAAAGTGAAAATTGGTTCAGGTTATAAGGTAAAACTTTATGTTTTTATAATATTGAAAACTTTCTCAAGTGAAACTTACTTGTCTGTTTTGTATGTAGAACGCGTTTCGGCATCGTGTTCGCCTTCTTCAGCTTTGCGACAGACTGCCAGTACCTAGTAACGTTTGTTGTTTGGAAGGTATAGTGGGGGTGGTGTATAGAGGAAGGGGATTGGCGCGGGGATCCGAATTATTGTTTGTTTTGTGTATAACTGTGTCGAAAAGTGTATGTGATTTATATTGCAATTGGTCGTTTAGTATGTTGTTTGATTGTGTTGTGTGGTGTTTGTATATTTCATACTGTTCAGCTGTGTTGAGTTTTCGCCCTTTGGGTAAGAGGTGTAATATTTCAAGATTAGAAGATTAGTATCTATGTTGGTGTAGCTATGGTTGTGTGTGTGTGTGTTGGTGTAGCTATGGTTGTGTGTGTGTGTGTGTGTGTGGGGCAAACGCAGAATGTATATTGTTGTTGGAAAGGGCCTTTAAGTGTTCAGAGTAACAGGATGAAAAAGATCTTCCCGTCTGGCCTATGTAGAAACTATTGCAGTTATTACAATTTAATTTGTAGACACCTGTTCTATTGTATTTGTCTATGTCCTTGTTTGTATCGTTGGTGTGTTTCTTGATGGTATTGTTGGTTCTGAGTGCTATTTTGTAATTGTGTTTTCTGAAAGTGTTGGCAAGTTTGTGTGTGCTGGAGTTATGGTATGCGAGTGTGATGTATTTCTTGTGTTGTGTGTTATTGGTATTTTGTGTTTTGTTATTTTTGTTTTTGATGCGTTTGTGTAGTTTGTTTATTAAATTGGGGTTGTAACCGTTTTTCATTGCTATGTATTTGATTGTGTTGAGTTCGTCAGTATAATCTTGTTTACTTAAGGGTATTTGGTTAGTCTATGGAGCATATGGTTGAAGGCTGCATGTTTATGTTGTGTTGGGTGGTTTGATGTGTGTGTGTGTGTGTGTGTGATGTGTGTGTGTATAACCATGTCAGTTGTGGTACGTTTCCTGTATATTTTGTACGTGTGTGTATTGTTAGTTTTGTTAATTGTCAGGTCAAGAAAATTTATACTATTGTTTTGTTCAATTTCCAAAGTAAATTTTAATTTGTGGTGTATTGTGTTTATGTATTTATGGAAGTTTTCAACTTGTCTTATGTTGCCTTTGAATAAAAGTAGTATGTCATCAACATATCTGTGCCAGTAAATGATCTTGTTGGTGTATTTGATGTTGTTTATTATGTGGTTCTGTTATATGTTGTGTATATATATTTCTGCCAGTATTCCTGATATGGGGGATCCCATCGGGAGACCGTCTGTTTGTGTGTATATCTTGTTATTATGTGTCAAGTAATTTTGCTCAGTTGACATGGTTATACACAACACATCAAACCACCCGACACATCAAAACTGCTCCATAGACTAACCAAAATACCCTTAAGTAAACAAGATTATACTGACGAACTCAACACAATCAAATACATAGCAATGAAAAACGGTTACAACCCCAATTTAATAAACAAACTACACAAACGCATCAAAAACAAAAATAACAAAACACAAAATACCAATAACACACAACACAAGAAATACATCACACTCACATACCATAACTCCAGCACACACAAACTTGCCAACACTTTCAGAAAACACAATTACAAAATAGCATTCAGAACCAACAATACCATCAAAAAACACACCAACGATACAAACAAGGACATAGACAAATACAATAGAACAGGTGTCTACAAATTAAATTGTAATAACAGCAATAGTTTCTACATAGGCCAGACGGGAAGATCTTTTTCATCCTGTTACTCTGAACACTTAAAGGCCCTTTCCAACAACAATATACATTCTGCGTTTGCCCCCCCCCCCCCCACACACACACACACACACATAACCATAGCTACACCAACATAGATACTAATCTTGAAATATTACACCTCTTACCCAAAGGGCGAAAACTCAACACAGCTGAACAGTATGAAATATACAAACACCACACAACACAATCAAACAACATACTAAACGACCAATTGCAATATAAATCACATACACTTTTCGACACAGTTATACACAAAACAAACAATAATTCGGATCCCCGCGCCAATCCCCTTCCTCTATACACCACCCCCACTATACCTTCCAAACAACAAACGTTACTAGGTACTGGCAGTCTGTCGCAAAGCTGAAGAAGGCGAACACGATGCCGAAACGCGTTCTACATACAAAACAGACAAGTAAGTTTCACTTGAGAAAGTTTTCAATATTATATAAACTGTAGTGCAGTGAAAGAAGATGATGAACAAACAAGACAATTATGTTTTACTCATAAAAAACTTTGTGTTCCAAGTCGTTAGTGAAATAGTAAGTACAGGGAAAAAAGGATGAGGGTCCAATTTTTATCAAAATTGAGCCGGCAGTGAATTTATATAGTTTAACCCCAACAGAATATTGTAAATTACTCCAAAAATGCAAAAAGGATGAATGTCCAGAGATATCAAGATTCAGGTGCCAGTGTATGTGAGCTAAAAGGATGAGGGTCCACTTAGTTGGCTGTGCTACTGTAGAGTGCTCTGCTTTCAGTTCACCCAGCTGTTGATTGTTTACTGTTGTGTAAAATAATGTGCTCTTCAGTGTTAACCCAGTGTTGGGTTATTGTTTTTTGAAACTTGTTTTTTTTATAACGTATTTAAAATGTCTGATAATGAAGAGGTTACAACCTTTGAAAAGAGTTCGAAGAAAAGAAAATCCTTTGGCCGCATGCAAGACGTAATGAAAAAGTTGAGGTTATGCAGCCATGAAACAGGACCAGACTGCAAGTGCCTAAAACTAGAATGTTTTAAAAACATAAGTGTAAGTGAAAGAAATATTATTTCCAAGTTTAACCAAATTCAATCACATGAAAAACAGTCTATGTATCTTTGTGGACTGATACTGAGCTCTCCTGTCGCCCGCCATTGGCCTAGGAAACCAGAATCTGAAGCTGATTTTCACACATTTTCATATTCTTACAAGGTAAGAGTAGTAAGGAATGAACAGGTTAGTGAAATCCCCGTATGTTACAAAGCATTTTTGTCACTTCATGGCATTACCGCTAAAAGGCTGCAAAATTTACAAAAAAGTCTAAAAACAACAGGTTTAGCACCATTGGACATGCAAGGAAAGCACAATTCCAGGCCTAACAAGTTTCCTGATGATGTTGTAACTTCTGCAATCGAACATATTCAGTCCTTCAAAAGTAGAAAGTCTCACTATGGCTTAGCAAAGTCTAAAAACGCTAATTACCTGAGGAACTTAATGTTTGTAATATATTTTCTTTCTACAAAAAAGCTTTTCCTAATAATAAAATGTCACTGGGAAAGTACAGAGAAATATTTAACACAATTTTAATTTGTCCTTTGGCTATCCAAGGTGCGACACCTATAGTACCTGTGACGAATTTACTGTGAAAATAGAGTCAATTCAGTCGAAGCTAAGCCTACCTACGATTACTCAAAATGAAGCTTCAAAACTGAGCTCTGAACTGAAGATCTTATTTCAACAAAAAGAATTACACTTAAAGAAAGCAGATTCTTTTTACAAACTTAAGAAAAAAGCTAAGCTTGACATGCAAAAAGACAAGACCAAAGAAGCAATCGCCATGGACTATCAAAAAAAACCTGCCTCTCCCAAACATTAGCACAAATGATGTTTACTACCGAAGACAGTTATCATTGTACATGTTTAACATACACCAACTATCAAACTCTGAAGCTACTTTCTACACTTATTCTCAAATCTATGGCAAGAAGGGAGGAGATGAGGTTTGTTCCATGCTGTGGGATTTCATTTTTAACCATCTTGACTCTCAAGTAAAAGAACTTACAATTTTTTATGACTCGTGTAGTGGTCAGAACAAAAACTACGCCATGTTTCGAATACTCCACTACATTGTACATTACACCAAAAGACTAGAAACAATAACAATGGTATTTCCTATTAGAGGCCATTCTTATTTAGAATGTGATAAGAACATGGGTTTGGTTAACCAAAAATCTGTGGTTGAACTTCCTTCCAAGTGGAACGAAGTTCTTGAAAATTCCAGATCCAAACCAACACCATTTAAAGTCATTTCTTGCAAAAATCAAGAAATATTCAGGTCGTGGACCACATTCCTTTCCCCTCTGTATACAAAAATGTGTCCCTTCAAATCTCGACCAGTGCGGCAACTGAAGATCGTCCGTCACCACCCACGAATGATCTTACATCGACAAACCTACAATGGCAAGAATGAAGAAAGTGTTGTTATCAAACCCAAGAGGAAACAAATATCTCTACCAGAAAGCTGGTTTCACCTTCCTGAACTAGCATATGATGGACCTATACCTATCTCAAAAGCAAAGTTTGATAACATTCAGCACTTGAAAAAATTTTGTTCTGTAAAAGCTCAAAAATATTTTGAAGCACTCCCTCATTTGTAAAGTTTTCTGTGTATTTCTACTAGCCTATATTAGTCAATATCACTATAATATTGATGACTCAGAACACTAAGTTTTTTATAAGTAAAAACGTAAAGTTTTACCTTACAGCCTAAACCGGCTTTCACCTATAGAAGGCTTCATCAGAGGCTGTCGTAGGTAGCGTTGTTCGTCTTGTTGTTGGCAACGAGATAGTTTTTCGAAAGATCGAAGCTGTGTGTGTGTGGTGAGATATGTTCGAATAATGCGTGCAATTTGAATTGTGTCTGTTCGTTTAGGATGTTGTTTTTATTTGTTTTTGTGTGTTTGTATATTTCTAATTGTTCTAGAGTGTCTAGTTTTCGGCCTTTTGTGTGTACGTGTAGTATGTTCATGTTATTGTCGATGTTTTTATATGTGTGGTTTGCTTCAATGAGGTGGTTTGCGAAGGTAGATTCTGTAGTGGTGTGGAGTGCTTTTGTGTGTTCAATGTATCTCTGTTTGAAGCTACGTCCTGTCTGGCCTATGTAGAATTTATTGCAATTTGAACAATTTAGCTTATATACACTGGGTAGATCGAATTTGTTTTGTGCTTTGGGCATGCGTTTTGATAGTGTGTGTTCTGTTTTGTTAGTAGTTTTGTAAGCGATTCTGTATCCTGCTTTTTTGAATTTGTGGGCAATTTTTTCTGTTTGTTTGTTGATGTATGTTAGTGTTATGAATTTGTTGTTTTCTGTCTTTGTCTGTTGTTTGTTTTGTGTAGGAGTTTACTGACTATTGTTCTGTCATAACCGTTAGATTCTGCTAGATATTTTATCATGTTTAGTTCGTCTTTGTAGTCTATTTCATCTAAGGGGATGTTGTTAAGTCTATGTATCATGGTTCTACAAGCAGCTAGTTTGTGTTGTATTGGGTGATTTGAGGTGTAGTGTATTAGTGTGTCAGTTGTAGTTGGTTTTCTGTATATACTGAATTTGTGCCTGTGTTCTAGTTTTGTGATGGAGAGGTCTAAGAAGTTTATGGTATTGTTGTGTTCGTATTCGGCAGTGAAGGTTATGTTTTTATGTATTTTGTTTATGTGCATTAGTAACTGTTCACATTGTCTTATGTTTCCCCTGTATAGTATTAGAATGTCATCAACGTATCTGTGCCAATATAGTATTTTATGTGAGTGTCTGTCATTGTTCGTGAGTATTTTTGTTTTTTCTAAGTGTTGGAGGAAGACTTCTGCTAGAATGCTGGATATGGGGGAGCCCATGGGTAGGCATCGTTCTGTGTGTAGTATTTATTGTTATAAGTAAAGTAGTTTTGTTTTGTGATAATGTTCAGAGTTTCTGTTATTTCATTGATAAGTTCGTCTGGTGTGTTGTTCTGTTTGAGTCTGTTTTGTAGGATGGTGATTGTTTCAGAGATGGGGATGTTTGTGTACAGGTTTTTAATGTCAAAGGAGGCTAATGTGGCATTATGGGGGATGTGTGTGTCTTTTATTTTTGTTACTAGGTCAGTGTTGTTTTTTACTGCAATGTTGTTGTCTATTTGTGTGTGTTGTCTAATAATTTTGTCTAGATATTTTGCCAGTTTGTGTGCAGGGGCATTACGGTAGTTGATAATGGGGCGGATCGGAATGTCTTCTTTATGGATTTTGGGAAGCGCTTGGAGTGTAGGTGCTGATGGTCGGATTTGTTTCATGTAGGGCTTTTGTTTATGTGTCATAATATGTTTGGCTTTGTTGACTATTTGTTTTACAGTATTTCAGATCATAACTTTATGAATAGGCCAATGTATGCAAGTAAAGTTCTTAATAATTTCAAACTAGCCTACAGATTTTAATAGACTTCACTACAAATGACTGGACATTCATCCTTTTTGCTTAGGTTTTTGTGACATTAATTAAATATAAGTATTTTTTATATACTACATTCATGTATAAAAACCCAAAAACATAATGTACATGTACCAGATAAGTTACTAGTTAAAGTAACATCAAACTAATTGGGGTTTTTTAGTTTATAATTTAAGTTATTTAGTTTTAAAATTAAAAACGCTGTTTTCTCAAAAGTTTGTTTTCTGGACCCTCATCTTTTTACTCCTGTACTCTTCGTTGTATTTAGTTAAGTAACGGACACGTTATGGACAATGAAATCCAAGAATTTACATCAGGTTGTTAGTTATATCTGTAACTGAACCAAATCGCTTGCCATTTTACCCATTCCGTGTTTTTCCAGAGGTTTTTTTGCACTCGATTCACTTCCCTTTTGTTGAAAATTGATGGAGTGTAATGGAAAATTGGTAAGAGCAACCTCGAAACATAGAAATCTGTAAATATTTCTTGCCTGTTTCTTTATAATTACTTTATTTAATATCAGTCATACACGAGGAGTTTATTATAGAGACTGGAAAGAACAGCTGATTGATGTCTGGGGAACTTAACAAGAAGACACCACGACTCCTTTTATGTCTGAACATAAGAATAGACTGTAGGGCGCTTAGTTACTTTTGTTGCCTTTGTATGTTGAAAATGCAAACATTGATGGTAATGAATTAAGCAACGGGTAATCAAGGGTATAATTTAATACAGTATGCCGTTTCCAACTTATTATTTCCATGCATTTGTCTTTTTTAGTCATGTCCTGTTGTACCTTGAAGTATGGAAGTACACAGTGAAAATCTGACAGTGGTACAAATGCATATTATTAAAACAGATTAAAATATTACTGTTTACACTCATGTCCATTAGAATACATTTTTTTAATTTGGTACATTCTTCTATTTTGTGACTGGCAGTAATACCTTCTACTATACTAGGCAGGTCAAGTTTTTGGCTATAGATGGCATTCATAAACTTAGTTGGCTAGAAAAGTGCTGTCCAAACCCACTATACAAAATATTCAGTGTTATGGCCTAGTCATGAAACAATTCATAACACTCGTTAATCCTTATTACTAGAGGGAGTACTCTGGTTGTAATGGCAGAAATAAGAGTGCTGATGTAGCAGAGGGTGATCAGATATTTCTAAATTCCTATAACATCTGGGTCTATAAACAGAGGACTAGATATTGTAGTTGGAAGAGGCACTGAAGAATAAACATGGTGAGTTATGAAATAATTAGATTTTATAGAACAATTTTAAGGAATGGCAACACATTGTAGTAGGCATATGAAAAGACTGGCAGAGTGGTTCTCCTTAAATGATGAGCTATGAAGACTTTTGAAGAATAGTAAGGGCCAAGTAATCTAAAGAAATTATGGCAGAATCTTTATGAATCTATGCAGAAATTTAAGTAAATCTACAATTACCAGTGGAAAATAGCTGATGTATGTGTAAAACAAAACTACCGGTATACAATTGTGTATGAGGCAATACTTTATTTCGATATTGCAGAAAATACATTAATGATCAGGCTGTTGAGATTAGTGATTGTGGCAGGATAACATAGTGGTAATGCTTGACACTCACAGTGTTCATTCACTATCAACTCGTAAGTTCACCTCAAGAACATGGCGACTTAACCTCTATACTACTGGGGGAAAACAATATGTCATTTTAATTAGACTTGCTGAGTTTACCTATACTTGATTTCCTTGTGTAATGGAGCTTATCCATGAAGTGTACACTAGGAATAATCTCTCCGACACAAATACATTAGTGAGCACAATGGAGCATTAGAACATTTAGTGAAGACCCAGACTGAGAGTAAAATCCGTATGTGAAGACAGCAGTACTGATGTCTGTAAACAGGATGTATGATAACTTAGGCTGCCTCCTGAAAAGCTTCAAACATGTTTATTGGCTCCTGTCTCCACATGGAAGTTTATTAGTTTCCTGTGACCAATTGGCAAAGATTCCAATGTAGTGTGTACAACCAGAACCAAATCTGATACAGAGGATACAAGAAGTTGATGTGATAGGAAGAAGATCCAGGTAATGTCTTGTCTCTGTACATTAGCCGAGTTCTCATTTTTGCAGTTCTCAACATTATACTGTAAGATGTTCATTTCAAGATGTATTAAATCCTTGGGAGCTGAATAATCTGACATTGGTGCAAAAGGTTTTCATACTTTTCTTTAAATTGTTATTAAAGGGGTTAAGGGGCTCAATATCACTTGTTACTTCAACATCAGACATAATAATTAACTCCTTTTCATATCATCAAAATGGCTGAGGAGAGACTGCATATGCTTAAGAGCACCATACAGCCAGCACCATGCTTCAGCTGGCTATTATTCTAGGTGTTACCCCAGGTACTCATTTTTACAGGCTGAGTCAACCTGGGTCCTAAAAACGCACCTCCGTTTTACAGTTCCCCCAGAAGTGAACCCACCTGGTCAGAAGTGCCATTCTCACTGGTCTACTAAACGTCCAACATAATTTAAAAGTTCTTTATAGAAGTATATTACAACATTATGCTGATATAAGACAGGAAATGTGAACAGGATAAACACTAATGGATTGTTATCATATTAAGATGTTTGATAACTGAAAACACATATGTAAGTGTGTGCCGAGTCTAAGAAAGATCGGCGCGTATACGGTATTTAACGTTTTCGCTAAAAGAAATATAGGAATGATAGTTGGCGGTGGCGTTTTGCCGTACTGTGTTTAACAGATATACGCAAACTATACTGTAATGAGGGTATTTAAGTGCGCTTGATTGGTGCTGCGCTCTGGTGCTCAATACTGATGGTGAGCAAACAATAGCCAGAATTGCGTTCTAAAAGGCTGTCTCTCGCTGGTGTTCCAAACTATCGCCTCGCCTGCATTTCTTCTCCGACAGAAAGGAGCTTTTTGTTGCACCATCTTCTACCTATGGCAGGCTAGACAAATACAGATCTGCGGTAAGTTACGGCTATATGATTATATACATCAATTTAAAGTAATACAAAAAAAAAGTTTAATAAGCCCACATTGAGTAAAATCAGTTAACCTCACGCCACGTGGTGAGTTGTGAAATGTGTAATTTTGAGTAATTTAAATGTAACTTTTATTGGTAATTATAGTAATACTATATTAATTTCTGAAGTCTTAACTAAGGCACCAGAATTGAGAATAATATAAATGCAAAAAGGTATTTGTTTAATAAATACAGAAATAGATGTGATCAGGTAACCTCTCACACCACGTGGCAAATAAGACTATGTGTAAATTTTATTAATTGTATAACAAACTGAATAATTATATAACCATAATTGAATTATGTTAACCCACAGGGGTAAAGTTTATAATATGAAATTTAACAAAACTAAATGTTTTCAAGATAGGGCCATGTGGCCGTATAACCGTTGCAAAGTGTGTCAAACCATCATTTTAAGTAGGCCTAAAGCTGTGTTTAATATTATATATGGATTTTGGTGCGTGTGAGGTTTCTGGGGGAATTAGTTTTGAGAACTTATCGCTGATAATATGTTGTATGACTAGGGTCCCTCGCCGGAAGTCGAGGAACAGCTCCATCCTGAACAATTAACATCTAGACTCTCTCTCAACTTCATCTGCCGGAGGAGAATAGCGAGGACGGGCCACAAACACCCTATCATGTAGACCAGGAGACCACCGCTTCACACCATGCAATATATAAGGTGACACCAATCCATATTATTTTTACACAGTGTGATGTAACCCACTAGAACCAGTGGACATAGAGTCACTCTACACCAATGACTTTAAGCTTTAAACATTTTAATTGGGTCCCCGGTTAACGGGACAGAATAGTGCGCGGACTTGGGGGGGGAATCTTTTGTACATTTTGTAACTTGTTTGTATAATCTGTGAGCCCAGAGGTTGGCATGTATCTGTGGCTGCTTCCCAGTCAGGCGTGTAAATTTCCTTCTTATTTTCAGTATCAGGGTTACCTTAGTACTACTAATTCATTCAATCAACATGTAATTTCACTGGTTAAATTTAGTTTTCATTTTATGTTTTAATTTCTCATTTTTAAATTCAGTTTGAGTCATATAGGGATAGAAGTTTCTTTGGTAGTTAAGTCGGGTCACCAGTTTAATCCTGTATAGGTGCATTTTCATGCAGACTTGAACATGCTCTTGGGACAGGTTGAGTTATGCACTATCTTGCCTAGGAACATGTCGGCCTTTGGGCCAAATTAATTTTAAAAGGTCATAAGGCATTATGACACGTTACTGTTTTCAATATTTAACAAAATTTATCAATATTTAAATTCTTTTAATTGATTATGATCACTTGGGTGTTTACTGCATCCTAATTATAGTTACTCCAAGTCTAAGTGCTCAATGTGGGAGCACTTTATAATAGTATCAGGCACTATACCAACTCTTGAATTTAGTATGTCCTGGGGCCACTGGTGTTACAAACATAATCTGTTATACACATTTAATATGTTATACACATATTAGGTATTAAGACCTAATATGGATATTTATAAATTGTTAATTACGTACCTCATGGAGTGGAAAAGGGTGTGGCAAGATTTAATGATAGATGTTATAATTGTCCTGTGTTGTGGAACGTGTACATGTATTGTATATTCGTGTGTATTTTTGAGGGTTAAACATGTATTGTATATTTGTGTGTATTTTTGAGGGTTAAACATGTATTGTATATTTAAACATGTATTTTTTTTTCTAAAGAGGGGCCACAAGATAATTAAAACTAGGCCAAAGCCTAGCGAAGCCAAAAATGCGCTGGATCCAGTGAGATGGGACTTGCAATTAAAACTCACAAAATTAACAATCAATAAAGTCTTTTTATTATAACTAAACTCATTATATCTCCTTCGAAATTCTTACTTACAAAAATCAATAAATATAACATTTAGATTCTATGTTCTCTTTAAAAATGTTAATTGAAAAATATTATTTGAAATTAATAAATATAAAATCTATATTCTTCCTTTTAAAAATGGTATTTGAAAATAAATTTATATAAAATCTATGTTTTATATTCTTCTTTTAGAAATGGTATTTGAAAATAAATTTATATAAAATCTATGTTTTATATTCTCCTTTTAGAAATGGTATTTGAAAATAAATTTATATAAAATCTATGTTTTATATTCTCCTTTTAGCCCTATATCTAACCCCCCAAAATACACATGAATATACAATACATGTTTAACCCTAAAAAATACACACGAATATACAATACATGTTTAACCCTCAAAAATACACACGAATATACAATACATGTACACGTTCCACAACACAGGACAATTATAACATCTATCATTAAATCTCGGCACAATCTCCACCCCACTTCAGTTATTACCATAATTCCCCAGTAGGAGGCCACAAGGGAATTTCTAAGACCATTTCCAGTATTAGGACACATTTTATCTGGAAGGGCATGGATAGGGACATCGCGACCAGGGTTAAGAGCTGTCATCTATGTGGCTTGAGCAAGCCTGCCCAGAACACCAAGTTAGGGTTGTTGTCATCTGAGGTGGCGAGCAGACCGATGGAGAAGTTGTTCATCGACTACGTGGGGCCATTCCCCCGTAGCAAGTCAGGTAATGCTTACCTGCTTGTTTGTGTGGATGCTTTTTCAAAGTTTGCCTGGCTACTGCCCTTACGGCAGGCAACCGCTCGTTTAACCATAAGTGCGCTCCAGAACAATGTATTTCAGCATTTCGGTCTTCCGACCATCATTGTCTCGGACAATGGCCCGCAGTTCATTTCGGGTGAATTCCGGCGGATGTGTTTCACCAGTGGGATCAAACACGTAACCACTTCTCCTTATTACCCACAGCCGTCCCATGCGGAGAGATTCAATCGGAATCTCCGGTCCTCCCTGATTGCTTATCACGCTGAGCAACAAACCACCTGGGATCAGAATCTGAAGTGGTTACAATTAGCTTTTAACACGGCCCGACACGATAGTCATCAGGCCGTGCCCTTTAAAATCCTGTTTGGATTCTCGCCCGCACTCCCGTTGACCAATTTGTGGAATATCGAAGATCTTCTGCCACGGGAGCCCGATAATAAAACTGCAGAGAGGTGGAAGGAAGCTTGGAAGAATTTGCTGCGAGCGCACGAGCGGGTCCGTCGACGTTATAATCAGGGGCGAATTCCAAACCCCTTCCGGATTTGGGACTGGGTGTATTGCCAAAGCCACCCACTCAGTTCAGCCACAGACAAACGTGCCGCAAAGTTGTGTTACCGCTGGTCAGGGCCATATCGTATCCTGGGGTTCACGTCACCAGTGACGGCCCGGCTGGGCATATCGGGGGACGATTCTAAAATCATTGTTACTCATATTTCTAAATTGAAGCTCTGTCGGAGGGAATTTGCTGACTAATAGAAGTGGGGGGGGTAAGATTTGGGGGTTTCCATGTGTGTAGGAACGGTGATCCTTCGGTGGTGTGTGCTCCGGGGAAAAGGTAAGAACCTGATATGGTAGTGGGTAGATGTTCTCCACAGTCCCAGTGGCGTTCGTCTACTTCAGGGATGCACCCCTGCCTGCGCGAGCCTTGGCTTTCTCCATTCGTCCTTATTTCGGAGGGAGCCATGTCCTTACCTACAGTCCCAGCTTATGACGTTCAGAGACCCTTGCCCTTTCCATCTTCCCGATTTTCCTATCCTTCCCCTTATATAAAACATAAATAACAACAAAAAAAATTTTAGAAAAAGAAAGATAAAATCAAAAAAAAGGTGTTAGAAAGTGGAGCGAAACATGTAGTGTGGATGAGGTCGGTTGTGCACTTCATCTACTCTATATGTTTTGGGCATGCCCTTGGAGCACACTTGTAATAGGTTATAGGAAGGATATTTACTGAGTAAACAATTCATTGTCATGGAAACCTCCTCCCCCCCGTTCTCTCCCTGGTCCTGTGGGATGTAAGTGGATTCATAGGATAAAGCATTATCGAAGTTTGAAGGGGTTAGTCCCCGTGGATTATAGGGCATGGGTCCCTGTTGAGGTAGCCTCGGAGTTCCCGCACAAGTGGTCAAGCCTCAGGAGTTCAGAACTCAGGGTGCACCCGAACACTCTTTCTTCTTTTCTTCTTCTGTCTTTCTTGCTGCATGCTGGCCCTGATCAGGTCAGTGTGTAGTGCCAACACTCTCGCATACTACATGTCTTCTTTCTGTTTTTTCGACTTCCTTCTGAGCCACTGCTCTCCTGAGAACAAAGGCAACTGGGAAAACCGAGGAACACCTACGTTGTTGTAAAAAACATTGGGGTACACTGCAGGGTGCTCCTCTGTCTAAGTGTGGGGCAACTATGTTGCCCTTTTGGGGTGGGGGTGTGCCGAGTCTAAGAAAGATCAGCGCGTATACGGTATTTAACGTTTTCGCTAAAAGAAATATAGGAACGATAGTTGGCGGTGGCGTTTTGCCGTACTGTGTTTAACAGATATACGCAAACTATACTGTAATGAGGGTATTTAAGTGCGCTTGATTGGTGCTGCGCTCTGGTGCTCGATACTGATGGCGAGCAAACAATAGCCGGAATTGCGTTCTAAAAGGCTGTCTCTCGCTGGTGTTCCAAACTATCGCCTCGCCTGCATTTCTTCTCTGACAGAAAGGAGCTTTTCGTTGCACCATCTTCTACCTATGGCAGGCTAGACAAATACAGATCTGCGGTAAGTTACGGCAATATGATTATATACATCAATTTAAAGTAATACAAAAAAAAATGTTTAATAAGCCCACATTGAGTAAAATCAGTTAACCTCACGCCACGTGGTGAGTTGTGAAATGCATAATTTTGAGTAATTTAAATGTAACTTTTATTGGTAATTATAGTAATACTATGATAAGTAATATATCACTTGGGTATATATCACTTGGTAGTCATGTGTGTTGGTACCAAGTTGAATTAAACACAATCAAATATATAGCAGTCAAAAATGGCTACAACCCCGAATTAATAAATAAACTACACAAACACATCCTAAACACAAAAAGTAAAACACATCAGACCAACAGCACACAACCCACTAAATACATAACACTTACATACTGCAATTCCAATACGCACAAAATTGCAAACACATATAGAAAACATAATTATAAAGTAGCCTACAGAACCAACAACACCATTAGGAAACACATAAATAATACTAACAAAGACGCAGGCACATATAGCAAAACAGGGGTATATAAATTAAATTGTAATGATTGTCACCAATTCTACATCGGCCAGACAGGAAGATCTTTTTCCTCCAGATTTTAAGAACATTTAAAAGCCCTCACCACAAACTACATACATTCCACATTTGCCACACATTTACAAAATGAAAACCACAGTTACACAAACATAGAACACAACATGGAAATATTACACTACTTACCTAAAAGTAGAAAACTAAACACAGCTGAACAATTTGAAATATACAGATATCACGCACTACAACCAAACAACATATTAAATGAACAATTACATTATAGATCACATACACTATTCGATACATTGATCCAAACACACAATTTGAACCTCAGTGCCAATTCCCTCCCACCATCAATTCCCACCACACACACCTAGTCCATAACCGTTATACTGTAAAATGACATTCAGTATTTACTCCCACTGAGGAAGAGGAACATCACCTCGAAACGTATGGCAAAGTGATAAAGAAAGTAAGTTCATATTGTGAAAGTTTATGTATATAATAATATCTTATTTACTGTACATTGTTTCTTTTTCATTTTGCAAATACTGCTGTTAATTTTGTAAGAATTCAGCTAACATGCACTTGTGTAATTTTTCATTAATAAAGTATTAGTAAAATAGTAGTAAAGTAGGACCTTGATAATCCGGCACGGTCGGGACCAAGAGCGTGCCGGATTATCAAATATGCCGGATTACCAAGGCCATTTTTAAAACCCTGGTTTAAACAAGGGTATATAGATAAAAACTACAGTTTTAACATACAAAAACGATTAATTGTTTATTAAGTAAACACAACAGAAAACATTACAGTAAACAAAAAAAAATTAAAAGTATGTAATACTGCACAACGAAAACTACTGTATATTGAACTAAAAATCAAATATAATGTACTTCACTGTTAAATAGCTCAGGATTCTCAGGACTTAGAACTCAGGGATAGCTTGAATTTTCATTTGAGCCCTCTGAAACATTGTAGGGATGTTAACTTGTTTCTTTGATTGAACTCTTTTTTGACAAAAACTATTTTGTATAATATGGAGGTTCATAACTTCAGCAACGTCGTATTGCTGGCTCCTCTCTGCGAATTTCACAAACGTGTTTAATGCTTCCGAAGCCTGAGCCCAAGAGATGTGAGTTTTAGGCGTTTCTTCTTCATCACTCTCAGTACCTTGTACCTCTTGTGGGCTGGAGACACTTTTTATTATCACATCATCAGTGAGCTCTTCTTCGATAGGCAGATCTTTGTCAATTTCGATCCATCCATTAATTTCTTCTACTGAAGGGGCACTCAGTTCATTATTTGAAGCACAATTCATCACACTTATAATTTCAGAGTGGTCAGTTGTGGGCTCATAATCATTTTCATCCTTTTCCATCTCGGTTTCTTCAATCATTTTTGGCCATAATTTTCTCCAGGCCTTGTGCAATATTATATTTTTCACATCGGACCAAGCAATTGCAGCTGTAAAAATAGCATCTTTAATGTTAAAATCACGTTGGAAATCTTTGACGCTGCAATCTGAGCTCAGAAGCTTTTGCACAAACATTCCTCTGTACTTGCACTTGAAATTTTCTATGACCCCTTGGTCCATGGGTTGTATTAGTGGCGTAACATTGGCAGGAAGGTATGTGCAAAAAATGTTACCTGACACGAGTTCAGATTCTGGAGGGTGAGCTCGGCAATTGTCCAAGACGAGAACAGCCTTTGAATCTTTAGTTAGCCCTAGTTTTTCAAAATTTTCTTTCACAGCTGGAATGAAATGATGCATGAACCAGTCTTTAAACAACTCGGCTGTCATCCAGGCATTATTCTGAGCACCGTACCGTAAATAACAGGCAAATGTGTCACATTTTTGAGAGGCCTAGGCTTTTTATACTTTCCAATGACAAACGGAGTTAGTTTATGATTGCCTGAAGCGTTTCCACACACTAATATAATTATTCTATCTTTATTCTTCTTAAACTCCTTTGCGCTGGACTCCTCAGCTCCCGCTAGGGTTGAATTTGGTAAACACCGCCATAACAGGCCAGTCTCATCAGCGTTGTAAATTTGAGCTGGGGACAATTGATGTTCATCAACAAGTTTTTGAAACGTTATTTTATACTCATTTGCAGCAGCCTCATCTGCTGATTTTATCTCTCCAGAAACGTCTAGTTTACGTATGCCATGGCGAACCTTGAAATTATGAAGCCACCCTTCCGAGAATGAAAGAATTTCATCTGCAGGCAAATCTAATTCCTTATGAAAAAATTTGGCTTTTTCAATTATCATAGGCCCTCCACCCTCCAGTTATTGGTTTTCCCTCTGCTCTCTTAGCACTGAACCATTTATACAAAACTTCATCCAGAGTGTCTAATTTAGGTTTTTTTAAAGTTTGCCTAATGTCTAGTCTTGTAACTGATGCTGATTGTGACACAAATTTTTCTAACTGTTGTTTTTGTTTTTTAATGTCGTAAATAGTTGAAGATCCGATATTAAATTCAGTCATAATATTCTTTCGGTTCTCACCTTTTTCCAGTCTTCTTATGATGTTCAATTTTTGGTGAATTGTCAACGTCACATATTTACGTTTTGATGTTTTAGGCACACTTTTGTTCGGTTTAGAAAACATTATGAACTTTTCACTGTGCTATAGTCTATTTCATAGCCTCCAGGTGATCTAGTGGCTAACGCAGGCGATTGATGCGCTCGTGGTCCCGGGTTCAATTCTCGGCGGAGGTTCCGTATGGTGTGCACTCAGCGTCGTGAGGCAAACTGAGTAGGCGCTGAGATAACAGCGCCGCCTCCTGGCTGTGAATACCGCAACTAGCGGCTGGTGGCGCGTAGTACTAGCCATACACCGTCACACTAACACAAAAGCCGTGCGGTACGCCTTGGTCCTTAACGGACTGTTGAGCGGAGGTTTAATTTTAATAGTCTATTTCACAGCCGTACACGCAGCTAAACTTTAATACAGTGTACCATGAATTTTATTACATAATTTTATAAGAAAACCGGACAGCTCTGATGCAAGTGTAAGTACAATTTACTGTAACTGTAGGCGTATGTGAACAAAGAATCGTGGTGACACTAGCATGAAGCCAAGATGGCGACTGGCTGATCCCGGCGAGAGGCAGCAGTGCTGCCAGACGTACGATAAATTTGACCGGTGTACCGCACTATCAAACTCGTGAACTGCGGAACCCGGTAAATTTAAATCAGTACTCAGGGAGAAAAAATCTGGCAACCCTCTATATTTCTGATGCGTGCCGGACTATCGGGTCTGCCGGACTATCGAGTGCCGGATTATCGCGGTCTTACTATATAACAGTTTAATGAAAAACTGTTTTTCGTATTGGCACAATTAGTTAATTAGCAAGTCATTTGAAATATATAGTTGTTAAATACCAACGTTGCAAAACTTTATTCCCAGTGCTACTGATATTAATGTATAATATTATAGTATAATTGAAGTAAAATGAATGTGTTGTTAAATATTACAATAAACATAAATAATCTATTAAAAATATTTAGTTTTAGAAAGAAAAAAGTATTGTTTTTAAAATTGCTGATTAAAAAATAGAATGAGACTTAAGTCCCCCAATCACGAATAATACATTTTTAATATAGAAAATGTGAAACCTACTAAAATAATATGCCTACTAATAAATTTTAACCTTTAACTGGTATGTGTACTGTACCTTATACTATAAGTTGTAGAAGAGTAGGGTAATATATGGACTGCTAAGGTTCAAGCCCCCCCCCAACTGATTTCTGCGTACGCCACTGGTTCCATGTTATAATAGTATATTTTAGTTTTTTATAACACTCAGACTTATAGACAACAAAAATCCAAAAATTCAGATATATTTATTAAATTTTCACCTTACAAATTAATGGAAAATCTCAAAAAATGAATGCAGTAAACACAATACAACATCATCAATTCATTATCTGTGGGACTGAAGCGGTGACGAATTATTGAAATAGATGAATTAGTGAGGGAGTAAATAAAAAACCAATTAAAGAAAATTCAAAGTAAAACAACACAATGTACTAATACATACTGCTGAATACAAACTCAAACAAATAAGCACTATAATCCTGCAAACAAACTTTAAAAGTTTTTAACAAATGCAAATTTTTTCTGTTGATTTTTTTAAGAGCCAAATTACATACCTGGCACAGTGAAATTATTTTAGGCAGATCTACTTCATCCAGTTGTTCGCACTACTTGATAGCTATAGTCAATGATTGAATAGCCCCTGTATGAGATTCCAGTTTAGTTGGCTGGCCATGTTCTTCTTCATTATCTTCTGTACATTTCATGGATATGAATATAACAATTTCATCGTCACTAAACATTTCATAGCCTACACTTGGTAATCACGTTTTGATGTCATCTTCATTCAGATTGTTAAATGGTGGTAGGAATTGACAGATGTCTAACAGTACTGATGTAGAGTCAAGACCTCCTGGTTCTGTATAGGTTGGTTGTAACTTGAATGTCCATGACTTGTGGCATATTTTAGCACGTTTTCTCTAATGCTTCAGCCACTCAGCATAGTGCTGGCTACACTACTTTCCTTGTATGTCATATGGCTCAAGTTAGCAGTTTATCCTTTCTGGATTTTGTGAACTACTTCAAGGGTTCAAGAAAAAGCTACTGCTAATAAGCAGGAACAACATGTGAAATGTGCAATCAAATACTGTGTTGGACTGAACTCCATACCCAAAATGAATGAGAAATGAAGAATGTAAAAAAATTTTGTAACTGAACTAAATGGAAGGCAGCTGTGAAATACTAATTCACTTTGAAACATTATCAAATGGAGAAGCGAGAAAGCTGTGTTGTACAGATTGGCAATGGAAAATATTATTAACATTAAACATTAAGTTAATTTTAATTTTATACAGCCTTACACATTTAAGTAATTGATTACTTGCATTTTAGAGAAGGAGAGAGCTAACTCATTTGTTTCCTCTTCCATATCATTACTTCTGTGATCAAAATCACACGCAATGCTGTCATATTATCATCAGTATCACTACTGATGGCGGTACTTGAATTACCATCCAAATCTAATGACTAGAACGTTGTCAATAACAACCGATGCTATTCCATCAGTTTCCCAGTAGCAAGCCTCAACCTCTTTGAATTTCTTGCAGTACCCTACCCAACATTTTCTGTTATAGACACTATTGTTTTCTCAATTATTTCAGTCAATCCATCGATCCATTGTGAGTGCTTGTACAACCACTGACATTTCTCAGATATCACACACCACTGATGCTCAAATCACCATGCTGCAGGCCTCTTTTCTTCATCTCATTGTATATGCCCTCCTTACGCGACGATCTCCTGGGTCTTCCCCATTTCCAACTTCTAGTTATAACCCAGTTTAACGACTTCTTGGGCCAATGATCATGTATTGGACATGGGCAGTCTATATGAAGTGCTTTGTATTTATGGTGTCTAAAATTGTTTTCTCAACATTAAGTTGCCTTCTTGAGAACTGTTGATGACTATACTTTCCAAGATAGCAGAGTACATCATCTTTTTGGTTTTATGGGTTATTTTCCCATTCCAAAGCGTAGAATTCAGCTGCCATATCCCTTATTTTATTTTACAGCTAATATCTTCATAATTTTTGCCATCCTTAGATAATGTAATTCCAAGATACTTTAAAAAGTGCCAATTTTTACTTCCATGTTCCGAAAGGGAATCATGAGTGTAATGAGTGATCGTGAAAAAAATCGTGTTCAAGATAAGGGTCGATTCTGATTGTACTACCCTCAAAACATGAAGAAAGGTCATTTTCCAAAAAGTGTCTGTATATAGAATTTTTTCTACGGTGAACGATAACTGCTGCAAATTGAAACAGAATCAAATAATTTTTTGCATATGTGCCCGAGCTGTAGAGGACTCAATGCCTATTATATAAATAAATAAACACCCAAATTATAAATAAATAAATAAAATAAAAACTGCCAGAACCTTACCTGTGATCTTTTCTCGCTGACTTACCTTTTTTATAAATTCCAATCAGAAGTTCAGAGTCGCCACCAATATCTTTGCAGGACAGATATGGAAACCTTTATACTCTATCTTAATTAAAACGGGATAATTATGATTTTGTATTAAAGTATTTGGATCATGAAAGATGATCAATAATTTTAATAGATAGTGTTCTGAAGGAGTGAACTCGTGTTTTGTTATATGTAAGAATTATATAGATAGATAGTTTTGTTGATTCTATTAAACTTAATTAGTTGTTTTAAATAGTATTGCATTAGTGTAAAGATTTATATTATATTTCTTCTTGTGCAAAGAAAAGAGTTAAATATTATCGATTGGAATCGAAATTTTAATAAATATTTTGGGAGTGAAATGAGAGAAGGATACATCTATAATAAATCTTGTTTGCATTCTGTATGTCTACGTGTATTCTGTATTGCTTTGTTCCCATCACAGGTTCGGCGTTGGAATGCATGTACGTGCCATTTTTTGTGAGAACGTTGGCCGATGGTGCGCGCTCTTGTGGGTGAATGTGCCCCTCGCTGATAACCTGCATTCCTTTATCAAGTCACACCCATCTCAAAGCTATAGTTGGTTCACAACATATACTTGGTTGAATAAAATTGAAAAGATTTAATTTACAAATCCCCATCGGTTTGTACTGTTACAATTTTGGTGAAGATCGGTTAAGGTAGAAGGGTAGTATACCTGCAACGTTTTACGTTTTAGCAATAGTAAAGTGCTTAAAAATTCATTTAAACTTTTTCAAACAATGGTAATTGTTAAAAATAAAATAATTTAGTTGCCAGGCAACCAGGTTGTTTGGTTAGGAGGAATGGGTAGTTTACCTCCATTGTTTTGTGTTTTAACAAGAGTAAAGTACTTAATTTTAATAAATAAGTGCCTAAAAAATAAAGCATATTAATCCACTGTAAAATGGTAAATGAGATAATTATAAATAGATTGGGTAGTTGAAGGGGGAGGGTGATTTTTTGAAAATTGCTGTGCTGAAATCAAGTAAAGTAGGAATATTTAATTTTGAAGGATATGAAATTGCATACAATAAAACTATTACTGTATGAAAGTGTAAATATCATTAATGGTGGGGATTGGTTGAGGAGAAGGGATAATTATCTGCATAGTTCAGTTTCTTTGTAAGAATAAAGCACCTAATTTTTATAAAGTGACTCGAAAATAACATTATATTAAATGACCACCCCATAATAACAAAAATATCTATAATACTATAGATAATATCTATAATATTATAGATATTGTAACGTTACATAACCCAGTCCCAAAAATGATAACTTAATTACCCCACCATAAAGGTCAGAAATGAGTATAATATACCTAGCTCTAAATTACTTTATATCACCAAACATTATAAACTATATTTAATTGATATAAAGTGTAACAAGTGAGTTATAGTGTACACAGTGAGAAAATAAGTGACTTTGAAGGGAGCATCTTACAGACTTGTGCTGTAGATGTAGAAACAATTGATTATAATAGTAGACTGTGTTGCTAC
Source organism: Magicicada septendecula (assembly GCA_034769895.1). NCBI lineage: Eukaryota > Metazoa > Arthropoda > Insecta > Hemiptera > Cicadidae > Magicicada > Magicicada septendecula. Next base: position 795,073,232 of record CM068368.1, read on the forward strand.
TAACCAGTTATGTATTTTGGTTAATTATTGTATGATTTGTATTGTGTAGGCAACTAAAATTTAGTACCTAGGTTTAATTTTATATTTAATAGAATAATTATGTTTGAATATAAGATAACTCAGGGTTAAAAATAAAAGAGTTAAATATAAGATGATAATAAAAAATAAAATAATACTGTATGAGGAAAATGGCAGAAGAAAATAGTGCAGTGTAAGGATACTATAAGAAATTAATAAATAATATATAAATTCAATTAAAGGAAATAATAATATTAAAGACCTATATCTAAGGTTATAAGAAAATAAACAGAAAAACCTTAAATAAATCAAATTGGATAATAAACCAAAGTTAAAAAGAATTATTTTTCTATAAATAAGAAATAAATTTATAATAATTAAAAACAGCCTATATACTCAAAAGTAAATAGAGGCACCAATAAAAAATGATATAAAAATTATTGGTTACTATGAGTAACGATATAACAACATATGATTTAATTGTTAAAAAGATTGGAAACCGTTCGGTTAAGAAAAGTGATGTCACAAAAATTGTATTAAAACTATTTTAAAACTTTCGGAAACGGTGCAAAAATGGAATAAAAATTAACTCACAGTATCCACCTTATGTTCAAACTCCTTCAGATATCAAATATAACGTGCTTTACCCGATAAAAAAGTGAAATAACCCATTCCAAGATCTGGCCTAGCTGAACCGCACTTCGAGTTTTTAGCGAGATTGTATCTTAGGGACCTTCAACGAAATTACAAAACAACTAGAACTACAACACTAGAAACAGCTCCATTCAAGTAAAAACTTCGAGGAAAGAGGTAATATAAATGTTATTAATCCTTATTAACCAAGAAAACCTCATATCAAATTGTGGTGCAGTTACAATAGTTCGTAAATGATTCCCTGTGTATAATAAAGAAATAATCTGCACTCTTGCGGACAAATCCGGAACTACATACTATGAAATAAACCAAAAATTCAAAATTTATTAATTTTTATCTTGTAAAGCGTAGTATATAATTATTCATTTCTGACCATCTCATAACACAAAGAACTTACCCTTAACCCTGGGGAAATTAATAAAAATGAATTATATGTTGTTTAATGTCTAATCAAGGATAAAATTATAAAATCATAAAAATATATTTTATGATAATTCAAATGTTTACCTAACTAAATCGATCCAATGTATTATGGACTGGAAAAGATCGATTATAATATTTGTATACTGGAAGAAGAGGAAATCAGTGTATTATACAAATAAATACTCTGAATATTTTATGTTAAATAATCAATCGTGTATTCTTTATTGTAGAGGGTAGTTGTTGTAGATTTTCAGTAAGCCAAGAAGAGGACTATCCACCGGGGAGTATTACCGAACCGTGGTGTTTGGTTAACCTAACATTTTGAGGTTGATGTCAAAATCAGCTGATCTTATGAACAGCGAATTTTAAAAATAAGAAATTGTATAATCTGGGTGTAACAAAATTGTTCTTACTCTCTCTTCTAACTAAGATAAAACAACTTCCTTAATCTCTACCAAATCACACACACTCGATTTCTGTTTCTTTTGGTAAACTTCAAATCCGATTGATTTGAACATTAGTAAATATAATTCATAAGTGACGATCGCAAAAAGGTACTTTGACTTATCCGCGAGACGTTACAGAATGGCGCTTACAACAGTGGGGCGTAATTAAATAAGACGAGCACACAATAGGTCACATCCAAAGACTCCTCGGAAAGTACCTCAGAACGTTACGTTACAATATCTATAAATACTGAAAATAGTTTGAGGGTGGGCGACATTCTTTTAGAAATTATCGAACCGAATTCAAGTAAATTCATCATATAAATGGTCTCCAGATCGCTTATAAGATTCAATTAATTTAAAATTATACCTTAATTTGATCCGTCAGGCGATCTTGTAGTTAAATATTCCACTACATGTTTCGGGAATTAAATTCTCATCATCAGGTAAAACTTCTTCTTCCATGATTGTTCAGAACATGAGTGTTCTGAAGGAGTGAACTCGTGTTTTGTTATATGTAAGAATTATATAGATAGATTGTTTTGTATAAAACAAACACAACTGTTACAAATGACATAATTAAAACACCGTACACACACAGCTAACGAAGACAGTGCGCACTGCCTGACAGTCACATATCATCTAGCCAGATATATGTTGGTTTGTTTTATTCGTTAGTGTGTGTTTTTTAATAATTTCACCAATGACTCCTATATATTAGGAAGAAGAAGTTTTACCTGATGATGGGAATTTAATTCCCGAAACATGTAGTGGAATATTTAACTACAAGATCGCCTGACAGATCAAATTAAGGTATAATGTCAAATTAATTGAATCAAGTAAATTATTTTAAATATAAATCTTAGAACATAGAAGTCAGGTATGGTTCCCCCATACCGATTCCGATATTATAACATGTGGAAATATCTTCCTACCGATATTTGTAACATGTGGATCTACAGTCATATTGGCTCCGTCACCTCCAATAACCAGCAGTTTGGTTTTTCCACAATTATGTCGAGGCTCCAAGATCTGTATGCTTCACAGATTTTGGATCATGCAACTGGAGTCTTGTTTGTCCAATGCTACCACAACTTGATCATTTGCGAGTGGAAGTATGTAGAGATAGTCATCACTTATTAACATTTCCATTTTGTAAGTGTCTTTTACTTAAGGTTGTGTTAATACAGATTCTGAATAAAGTAGGTGCTATGTAACACCCTTGCATTAAACCTTTTGCTACTGCAAAGTATTGGGACACCTTATTCCCAGCTTCAACAGTACTGACACACTCCTCATAAAAGTTATATACTTCTATAATATAAGCGATGCTAACATTAGCTGGTTCATGACTGGGTAGAACTTAGATAATGGAATGCTATTATACTCTTTATGAAATCAGTAAATTTTAGAAACAAAACCATTCCATGGCTGACAACCTTTTCTCGAAGCTGTTTCAAGCTTCAAGCAAAACTCATTAACAATTTCTTATTGCTATAACTACTCTTCATCAGATGTTACGTCCTCATTTTCATCATGTGTTCCAGTTTGCTTGTATCGTCACAAATTCTACTGTCTTTTGTAAAAGGTTTTCCACAGTACTCCTTCCATTCTTTTAAAGTAATCAGTGTCAGCCTGTTAACTTATTTTGGATTTGTTCCTTGTTTCCTCAAAAGTCCCCAAGCTTAGTTTGACCATGCTCCCCCATCTGTGAATTTATCTTGAGACATCTCTGCTGCCATGTTACATTCTTTTCTATCTTCTTAGTTGTTCCAGTCAGTGCCATTCAATTGCAATTCTGTTATGTAACTTTAACCTTTGCACAAGCAAGGTGAATAGAATTCGGGTCAGATGGCACATATATGGAGCAAGTAATACAACGGTGTCCTTACTTGAAATCAGTTGATCAGTACTGTTAAAAATACCACAGGTTAGCAGATGGCACATATATGGAGCAAGTAATACAACGGTGTCCTTACTTGAAATCAGTTGATCAGTACTGTTAAAAATACCACAGGTTAGAATAATACTGTCAATTAAACTGCCAGTGTAGAATGTCTGAATACATATGTGAGTGGATGTAACTCTGCACTGTGAATAGTGTCTAGGAGAAGAACACCAGGCATGAATCATTGATCACCATAAAAAAAAAACAGCCTTTCATAGCCCCCCCCCCCATTTCACAGTGTAGAGCTAAAGTGTTCAGTCACATTTTAACATAGTTTGTTAAAAAGCAATTTTGCCATAATAATGTCACCAAGGAGGAAGGAGAGGTAAGAAAATTTGTTAACAGGTGTAAGGACATTATTTTTACAAATTAAACAACAAAATCAAATCATATTTATTACAAAGTCTTTTTCTATTACTGTCTTCACTAACTTACAACAAGCTGACATTTCAACTAAAGTTAAATCATATTTTTAACCAATGAGTACTTGTTCAGTCACATGTATTTGTTATGTTTAACATGATAAATGATAATAAATTAAATAAACAATGATCTATATAACCTATGAACTAACAAATTCTCTTATCATAAATAGCAAATAATTGCAATGCATAAGCAAATACAATAACATCTATGGACTATGATACTTTCAATACAATTTTTATAGTTTATCCAACACAACATTCGTTTTGTACGCACTGTAATGCATCATTTAATTTATGCACACTAAAACTGTATATTTTTTAAATGAAAAAAAAAAACATAAAAATCAATAACATTCAAAAACATACAAGAGTCATTCAATAAGTAGAGACAAACACTTGTAGTTAAAAAATATCAAAATATAAAATTTGGTAACTTTAACCTTCATGAGGGATGACCAACTGAGGTATTTCAACTCTAGTCCTGGAATGTTGAGTTGATGAACAAGGTGGCACATGAATTACAGAACAAAGAATAGCTGAAAATTATAAGCACTGTTAACAGCTCACTCATATATTCACAGCAAACCGATCTACCACAAAACATAAAGAAAATGGGTTCCAAGACAGTTTACAAAGAAAAGACGTGTTTCTGCATGTTAATGCTCATACAAAATTGAGCTGGGACTATACTCACCTTGCAGTCCAGATTTTGCTCCACAGAATTCTTTTTGCTTAAGCACCTGAAGGAATCATTACATCAATCATTTTATATAACAATAAATAAATGAAAACAAATATGCAAAAAGACGAAACAAATGGCTCAGACAACACATGTTTAGCTGCTGGCAGAAAAACTATTAGAAGTACAAAACAATAGATGGGGATTGTATTGAAAGGGAGGTAACATTTTACAGTTATTGAATAAGTTGTATTTACACCAATAAGAATATGTCTCTTTACTTACAGAATGATAATCATAATTAAATTACTGCATAATATAATTATACTATTTTATTTTATAAAAAAATTATACCCTTCCATTACATACATCTGGATATGAATACGTCCATATTTTATAAAAAGATTCTGAGCACCCATGGTGACACAATAAACTGAAATTGCAACTCGTGTTGACATAGGCCAGTAAACAAAGTTACCTTACAAAATCAAGTAATACACATCAGTTAGAGGGGAAAAAGAACAAATAAATCTTAAAACATAAGGAACAAACTTAATTTTAATTATTTTCCATCTGATTCAGTATTAATGAATGAAAGCTGGAACAAAAGTGGAAAACAGATAATTTCTTCAGTGTATTAACTAGTACAGGAATTTTTGTAAGATATGGCGGCTGGCAAACAGGTGTGCAGTTGTCAATTACATATTTGTCCCTAACACTGTTCATGCATCTGAGCCACCATGCCTGACCAAAATTCCATACTTCCGAACATGTATGAGACTGGTAGCAAAGCAAAGAATACAATTTACAGTTTGCCCTGTAACGCAGTAGATACTTGGTTACCGAGGATTAATGATGGACGAAAACTGAAAACTTTACAAAAACCATGTGTCAGAATTTTCCATTACCAGACTGTCATTAAAATTTTGACAGACATAGTTAATATCAGAAAGCGATAAAATGAACATATTTAGAATGCACCCTCAAAATACTAAAGTAGGAATTTTGACATAAACAACTGAGAAAAAGGGTTTATTTATGACATCTGCATATAACATGGCATTAACAGTTTACTTTGGAACAATTATCCCTAATTCGTGCAAGGTAAAAGAAGAAATTATGATGATAATACTTTATGACGATTGTATGTCCACATAAAGCTAAGAAAAAGCAATTGGTCAATAAATTCAAAATTAGGTAAAATTCAAAATGTCACAGCTTAAATGTCTTAACATATCTACAGCTATATAATACTACAATCATAAAATTTTTATGATGTCTTATTCTATTTTCTTTAATAAATTTGCAGCTTATTGAATGGCAACCAAAAAGCTGTTCAGTTTTTCTGTAGTTTTCACTTATAACACATACAATCAAAACTACATTTATGTTTTACATAAATTCTACACTATATTTACATAAATAATTTGTTTTATGTAACACAAGCTCACTGCTTTTTTAAACAAAATATAATCAAGTAACATACAAAAAATAAATAAATACTGATTTCTTAATTGTACTATGTTAATAAGTAATAAAATAAATATTTGTGGCTTGTTTATAAAAGAAGCAACATCTAAAATTGGCAAATTTAGAGTACTCTTCATACATGTTATGTTTAGTTGAGGCAAACGCTAACTCTTCATAAACCATTAGAGAGATATTTCTTCACATTTATGTTTCACAATTAAGTCTGCTAGGGGAGTTTTAAGTTGACTGTACTAATGGCTGCCTGCATTGGGGGAATCCATTATCTTTTCCTCAACTCACAGCACATACGCTGCAATACTTCCATATTAACTCAGCCAGCTTACAGTTATAAAATATCTATCAAACTTTTAAATAGCCACAGTGGAAAAACCATGTTTATAATATTGGCTCGTTTAGCAAAAAATTACAAAAATATAGTAAAAATAATCAATAGTAAGTAGTTACAAAAGATATTTAGAAAATTCAATACACATGTACATATCTGCCAATGCATGAGAAATCCTACTTCACACACACACACACACACACACACACACACACACACACACACACACACACACACACACACACACACACACACACACACACACACACACACACACACACACACACACACACACACACACACACACACACACACACACACACACACACACACACACACACACAACTAATAAGTAGTTGGTACATATTTCTGTCCTTTGGAATGCACTTTATAATTTGTTTTTAAACAATGAAGAAACCATATATTTAAGCAGTAAAATATTTTAAAACATTATGTATCGAAACATTAAAAAATATTCAATATTTTCAAACAGACTACAAAATATTTATTAAAATTCAATTATAAAAATATCTGTTTAAATGTACGTTAATTGATAAAGAGGCACACATTACAAAATAATTCCTGTAATCTCCGACTGACCCTGTACGACTAACAACAATGGTGTTTAGTGTTACAGTCCATTTTGTAATATATGAAAGGCAGCACCCAATGACCAGCTCACTTCATGTCCATCTATCTGTTTCACCAGCTGAAAACAGAAAACGCATTGAAAATTTCTTCACGCTGACAATTGTTTATATTATGGTACATTCAAATAAAACTTATGTTTCTTGTGGTGCTGGAATTTAGGAGTACCGAAGTACTTCCTTTTTGAATGTTATGTTCAATATCCTTTCTCTGTCAAGGTCAACAATATACGCAGCCACAATGCTAAGGCCTTTTTCAAATGGGAAGCTGTTTCGCTTACAGCCAATGTTATGCAAGGTTGCCAGTGTACATCCCCTCCCTTTCTCTCTTATAGCGTGGCACTGATGAGTCTGATTCTACTTGGTGGTGTGTAACATATTAACTGCCTCACTCACTCCAGGACTTTATGTGAGGGACTAAACATACTGACAATCATTTACAATAGCAGCAGCCAATATTTGTGACTGAACTATTTCTAAGTGAATTATAGTCACATAAGTGAATTATTTATCACACACACACACACACACACACACACACACACACACACACACACACACACACACACACACACACACACACACACACACACACACACACACACACACACACACACACACACACACACACACACACACACACACACACAGGTATGCAGAAAATTTTTTATTTAAAACGTTTGGGAAGTTTATGGGCACACCTCATATACAGGGATGCATTCTCTGAGTGTGTGTACCTATTACAGTACTGTTAAGTTATAATAGTCGAACAGTTAAAAACAAGTCATATTCTCATACATACCTTAATTTCCGTTTCTGGCGAAAGTCCATATCCATCTTCAAATAATATGGTAATAAATAAGAGATCAAGGCACATAAATGGTTGTTCCACATTTGGGGTGTGGCACACTAAACAAACAAATAAAAATGGTAGAAATTTTAACAATTTCATTGTATTATTTTATAAAAGCATATACATGGCAAAGTGTGTTTGTATTTGGCAAATACTTGTACTTGTATTTAAAATTTAGATTAAATTTTCAGGCCTACTCTCCTAACCTTTAAAATAGGAGTCTATCTCTACAGTGGCTTTTTCTGCATATTGTTAACCTGCTACAAAACTTAAAAGTATTTTGACCTATATTTTGTTAGAATGTTTTAAATGTCTTTTTAAAACTATATGGACTGTTCTATATCAATATTGATGTGTCCTACAATTGTTTAACAAATTTACATTAGCTGAAACACATGTCGTTACTACAAACTCAAAATATTACTGTTATAAACACACTGAAAATATTTACTAGAAAGACATTAAACAATATTATGCATTCAGTTTCTAATATAATCAGTTTTATAAAGTTATACTTCTGTAACTCTTTAAACAATATAATGTCTCACGTTATTGTTTTAATCAACCTTAATACTGTAACGGGGCTAAAAAGGGGCTTTTTATTTTTATTAATTTTTGGGTTTCATTTTATTAAATTTCACAATTCATTTTCCATGTGTGTATACGGCCACGTGTTTGAATAAAAGCATTGTGCGAACAAAGAAACAGTACGCTGTAGCTGGGTGATGAAACAATACAAAGGAATGTCATGCTGTTGACGATAATACACTTCCTGGAATTTTAAAGCTGTGTGACATCTGCGCACAAACGCGCCACTCCAGCAGGTGCGCAGACCCACGCCAAGAAGCAAACACAATATGGCTTAGAGATGAATTTTTTCGCCACATGGTCTGAGCTGGCGGAAATGAAATTAAGTTCTGCCTACAACTGTGACATCGACCAGTGCACACCAAATATCGTCGACGTCCAACACACAAAAATCCTGTGTGTCATGTGTACAGCCACTAAGACATTGACAACGAAGGCAGTGTAAAGACGACGAAATTTGCTCACAGGCATGGCATTGATGTCCGTCAGCATGTAAAAGTGAGTCTACATATGGCCGCAGCGGCGGCCAGACGCAAGCTTAGACTCGTGTGCCAGAAGTAATCTTTTCAATGTAATAACTAACAACCCGACCGTTTAAAGTGTTTATTAAGATGAGTATAACCGAAAACAGGCAAATCAACTGTACCAATAGTGAGAACCGAATCTCGGACTTTGAACGAATTTCCAGAGTGCAACACGTGAGCGAACAAGGGAACAGAGAAGTAGCCGGGCAACCTTTTATTAAATTTTCTAAGTGTAGTAACTGTTTAAAAGCGCTAAAACTAAAAGAATGGGGAAATAAATTAGTACGAATGTGAGTGAGGGCAGACTGGGCTGTCTGTATATAATAAGGTAAGATGTATTAAATAAGTTTAATGGTACCAGATAATGTTTCAATTATTTCAAGAAAGTTGTATTCAATTTAAAAGTTGACTAGAAGTACTAGATTGTTTTTTAAAGATACAGAAATGAATAAAGAATAATTTGATATAGAACATTTTAAATTAAAACAAAATTTAATTAATTTCTCTTCATAAAAAGCAAGTTGCGTAAGTTATTCACATAACCTGTAAACCACTCTTGCATTCTAACGTTCGTGTGACGAGATCCTGGGTTAGGAGAAGATTTTTGGAGGTAAGTGGAAACTAATTTTATGTATTTATATTTGTATTGTAATTATATTATCACAATTGGTGCCCAAACAGGGACGAATTTGATTAATTAAATTACGTCAAAATTCCACACCTACGATAGATGCAAGTTTGATTTGAGGGTTAAGTAACTACGTAAAAATTACGCAGCACATATAAAATAATACATCAATGTTCAGAGGTTAAGAGTTAAGTGGTAGATATTTTTATGTAAGAAAATCTAGATTAATAAACTTATAGATATGGCGGGAAATAATGAAAGCAATATAAATGAAACGACTAGTGTCGAAAACTGTGATGATTCAAATATTATGAATAATGTTGAAATCCACTCAACCCCAAACGGGAGTCAAGAAAATAAAACAAAAAATAATACAAATGAAACAAATAGTACAGATGATTCGGGGATTCAAGTAACCCCAAAATTGAGTAGGGAAAGTAAAACTAACGATAATGAAGTCAGCTTCACTGACAATAATACAGAAAGTCAATTAACGCGGGTCCAAAATAAAAAAATCGGACGATAGCTATGAAATGTTTAAAATGATACAAGCAATGATAGAAAAACAGAGTGTAAAGCTAGAGGAACAAAAGAATGAAATTAAAAGTGAATTTAACAGTAAATTTGACACTAAATTTGAGGAACAGAGTAGACAGTTCAAAGAACTCAAAATTGATATTAATGAAGTCAAAATTAAATGCGAAAATAGTTGTAACGAATTGAAACGAGATATTGAGAAAATAGTAGAGTCAGTAGGAGAACAGATTAAAAGTAAAACTTTATAATGATAATAAAAAAGTAGCAAGTGATAAAAATAATGTTGAAAATGATAATATAATTAAGAATGTGGTATTAGAGAATAAGGTAACAAATGATAACAATGATATTGAAAATTTAATGAAGAAATTTGTGTTAGTGGTTGAAATCACAATCAGAATGATCACTGTTGCACACCACTATATAAAAATTATTCCGATTAGCGCTTTCAAGCTTCACAGCCCATCGTCAGATCGAAATAGACAGGAAATATGTAAAAACAAACCCTTCACCCCTCTCCCCCACCCTGCTCACACACAACAAGCTATAAATTAATGACCCTTCCTCACCCCCTAAACCCTGCCCCACCATCTGTACAGTTACATATTTTTCTAGCAAATTCCTTGTGTTTCAGTGTTGTGTGTGTGTGTGTGTGCATCCTTTTAAACTACCCTCTTCCTCTCCACACACGTGGGTCAGTCACACACCCTTATTTTAAAACAACCAATTAGTACTATGCAATATAATTCTTAATCTTATCTATCTGTCCTCTCTCATTTACTTCTTAATCATGTTATAAAATATTTCTTCATTATCAAATTTAATTATCAAATTCATTATCAAAAAAACCAAGAGTCTTACCACCCATATAGATATAAAATGGCGGCAATCAATTCATTTTGTTACAGAGCTCAGAAGTGTTTAAAAGAGACCGAATCAAAAGATAGGGAGTTAAAAACGATAAAGGGAATTGTAAGGAATAATAATTATAACACCAACATAGTGGATAAAGTTATGAAAAGGGTTAACATACAAAAAGCTAAAATAGAACCAAAACAAAAGAATTATGCAGGGTCATTGACATACATAGGTTCACATACTAGAAAAATTATAGAATGTTTTAATAAATATGGAGTAGATATAGCTATTAAAAAATGTGAAACGGTATTTGATAAGATAAGGAATAAGAATATAGAAAAAATTCCAGTATTACAGAAAAGCGGAATTTATAAATTAAAATGTAAATACTGCAACAAAGTGTACCTAGGTGAGACAGGACGGAAATTCGTATGCAGGTTGTCTGACCACAAACGTGGAGAAGGTAATAGAACAACCAATTCGTTATATGCAAGACATTTCATAGAAGACAACCATAAGTTTGTTAATCCTTTGAAAGAATACGAAATTGTAAAAGTAGTAAATAACACAGTTGAAAGGAAGCTTAGAGAGGAGTTAGAAATATTGAAAGAAAGAGAAAAAGGGTTAGACAATTTAATTAATATTAAAATTAAATTTGATAATGAAGAAATATTTTATAACATGATTAAGAAGTAAATGAGAGAGGACAGATAGATAAGATTAAGAATTATATTGCATAGTACTAATTGGTTGTTTTAAAATAAGGGTGTGTGACTGACCCACGTGTGTGGAGAGGAAGAGGGTAGTTTAAAAGGATGCACACACACACACACACACACACACACACACACACACACACACACACACACACACAAGGAATTTGCTAGAAAAATATGTAACTGTACAGATGGTGGGGCAGGGTTTAGGGGGTGAGGAAGGGTCATTAATTTATAGCTTGTTGTATGTGAGCAGGGTGGGGGAGAGGGTTGAAGGGTTTGTTTTTACATATTTCCTGTCTATTTTGATCTGACGATGGGCTGTGAAGCTTGAAAGCGCTAATCGGAATAATTTTTATATAGTGGTGTGGAACAGTGATCATTCTGATTGATATTGAAAATGGTAATGTAATTGAAAAGGTGGTATCAGAGAGTGATACGTTAAAAATAGATAGTGAGATAGTGAGTGAGAGAGAGAGAGTAATAGGTTGTAACGGAGTAGTAATTGGTGTTGTTGAATTAGAGAAAGAGTGGAAAGAGAGAGTAGATGAGTATGTAGGGCAGAGGGTAAATTTTCCCCATATTTGTGATGAACCAAGGTGTTCAAAAATGTTATTGTTGGAGGGCAAGAGTTCCGTGTTAGTGGAAGATTTGAGTTGTTTCCCCTTTTTGTATAAGTTTGTACCCTCTGTGTGGAATGGTGTTGAAAGTGTGAGATGGTGTTATGATGAGAGAAATTTAGATAGAGAGTTGTGTATTGATAGAGAGATAGAATTATATAAATTAAAGAGAGATTGTAATGAGTTGAAAGAAATGTTGGAAGTGATAGAAATAAATGATATGAAATACTTACCTGTTAAAATAGAGAGTGAGAATTATTTTGATGATACCTGTTGTAATAATAATTTACCTTATGATGAGAAAATAACTGACCTTAGATTGAATATGACTACTGATGGAGACTGGACAAAAATAATTAATGTTGACTTGGTTTATGATAAAATAATTGTAATGGGAAGTAACCCTATATATGATTATTGTGGTAAAATGAATGAACTAACATTTTATGGTTATTACACACAGGATAGCCATATGAGGTATGTAAATAAAATTGAAAACTGTTATGTGAAACCCAGACTAATTTTTGATGATGGAGGCTGAACAGTAAATTCATAAATGGACAATTTTAAATATTTTGATTTATGGTTCTGACCTTGCAAACTTGGACAATGAAGTGTGATAAAACTGAATAATTAATGATGAAGAATTGTAAATAAATGATAGTGAAATTAATTGTGTGTATTGTAAAATGTTAGGTAAACGATGTGTGTATGTAGTAGAAATTGCTGTGGTAATAATAATAATATTTTGCAGTCTAAATAAATAACAAAATAATTTGAAGAAGATAATAAATAAATTGTAATTATTGTAATTGGTGAAAGTAATTAAAATTGTTGTGTTCATTAATTAATTTAATTAAAATAATTGGAGATGTTTAAATATTTTTGATTGATTTAAATGTTATATAATTGAATTTTTCTAATGAATTTAAATTGTTTTATGAGATTTGAATTTGATCATGATTAATTAATAAATAAATGTTAAATTGTTTTGTATGAAATAACACTGTTGTTAAATGTTTCAGAGGTTATGTGGAGGTATTGGTGTGTGTGGTGTGTATATTTTGTGTTTATGTCAGTAGGTGAATAATGCACTGTAAGTATAAATTTTATAATACAAGTTAAATAAAATAAAATGTTTACAGGTATTGAAAAGAATTTTAACTTCAATAATGAAAATAATTTGAGATAATAATTTAAAAGGTAATAATAACTGAAATATGATGTAAAACAAATGTTAATATGAATTTGAAATTTTGAGGAATCTAATTCCAGACAGGGATAAATAATGCAATGATGATATATAAAAGAGTTAATGAAAAATTTCAAGTAATGATGTTTATAAGTTTCTATACAAATTATTTAAAAGAGAATTGTTTGTTTAATGTATGCTAACGATCAAGGTAAATGTCTAGTTGTTTATTATGTTATGTAATGTATTATACAAGATGTGTGGGTAATTTAGGGGGGTAGAGTGGTGTTTATAGAAGTGATATAATAATGGAATGTAGGGACTGCTATCGTAGAAAGATTTAGTTTAGTTATTAGTGTGCTATCGCTGTGGTGGCATGTGCCACAGTAGATAGCGGAAAGTGTTGGGGGTAATAGAGAGTGTTACCCCCATCGGAGGCCAAAATGGCGTAAGATGCACGGCACACCCTTTTATACAATTTTATATTGTATCTTGATAGACTGCCGTGCCGTGCAGATTAATGACGATTGTAACATGCCTGAAAGTAGAGTTGATTTCCCCGACTTTTTGGGCGATTACTGCCTTACCAGCACTAATCGTGGTTTTGGCTAGCGGTCAGCTATGGCCATAAATTAAGACCCTTGACCATAGCTGGCTTGAAATTGGTTTATATTAGAAATTGATGGGGGGTGAAATTAGGGGAAATCCCGGAAACTATGGAACAGCGGCTGCCACTCTGTTCGAGGAGGAACAGCAAGGCCAGGTGGTAGACCCGCATTAAGGGTGTGTAATTATGTAACAAAAGATATGGTGATGTCTAAATCTTTCAAATGTAACGCGGAAGCAAGGACACGGAGATGTCAAATTCCTCCAACTATGCCGTCCTTGTGGAAGCACATGGGCGCCACAGTCCAACAGAAAAAACAATAGTGTGTGTGGCTGGGGGGTTGCTCAGGGGAGCAACGAATTAAAAATTTGTAACCTAAAGATGATAACTCGCTCTTGCACTAATTAAATGCTTGTACTACGATTTGATAAATAGGTGTTCGAATGTTTATTATACTGTGTTTATTCTATCTTATAAATGTATTATTTTATTGTGTTAGAGATAAGGATTGATGAAATGTGTGATTTGTAGAATTTTGATATATGTTTGTAGTAAGGTCATTCACCTTGCTAAGAAAATCAGTTGATCAGCTGTACAATATCACTTATAAACGATTTGCAATTTTTTCAGGTTAGTTAAATCTTTGAATATGAGGAAAATGGAATGTAATTAATGTTTGAATAGTGATTTTAATGTGTTAAAGAGTTTATTTTAAATGATGAAAATAATTTGATATAGTTGAGAATTTTAAATGATTTGTAAAAGATAGTAAAAGGTAGATTTTGGGTGATTAATATTTTGTTGGGACATGTAGATCAGTCCATGTTAAGTTTAAAGGGGTAATAGAGAGAATAATATTGTTATGAATAATGTAATGTAGAATTTGAGAAGTATTGATAGTGACACAGTAGTTATGGGGAATATATGTAGAGTATTGATTGATATTTTGATGTAATAAGTAATAGGAGATATTTTGTTGTAGTTGAAGTGAGGTAATGGGAATGGTAATTAGTGGATGGGAATTTTGTAAGAGGGGATAGTGTGGTAGGAGTCCGCAACAAAAGGGTTGAGACGGGAAGGGACCATTTAGTGCCGGAAAGGGTTGCCTTAGGTAGAATCCAGGGACCAGATTAAGGGAATGAGCTTTGGGGGGGGGAACACATCCTGAGTACAAAGGGTTAGAGAGTATTTTTTTTATAAGGGTAGAATGATGCGAATTGAGTTGAGTAGTAAGTTGGGTTTAGAGTGTTTGATAGATGTTTTGATAGAGATGGGTGTCATATTTGTTAAAGCTGTTAATGAGTGTTAGAGTCAGAGGCGTAAAGATTATAAATGTATGCATATCAAGTGGTATATCGAGTTAGTATGAATAATTAAATCACCCAAACTAATGGAGAATGAGAATATTAAAGAAAGAGAGTTATAGGAAAAATATAGAATTCCAATTGAAACAAGTGACAATTTTAATAGAATTTGGGAATAAAGTAAAGTTGTAAAATGTGTAATTTTGGATTAATTTAAATATCAATTTTATTGTTAATTATAAATAATACTTTGTTATTTTTAAATGTCTTATTTTATTATGTTTTTGTGTTTAAAGATAGAATTTTAAAGATGTTTAATGTATTTTATGATGTGGCCTGTGTATAACCTGTGTAGGTCAAGGTTGTTGACTTGACCCAGTTTGATCAGCTGATGGGTGATGTTGTAAACTAAACCAGTTTTGGCAATGAAGTGATGCCACTTTTGATGTTTAATGGATTTAAACAATTTTAACTTTTTTCGAAATAAATCAAGAATAATATTTTGATAAATTTAAATTTTTTGAAAAAAAAAAAAAAAAATTTTTTTTTACTTTTTGTGCCTGCCATTTAATTGATGTTTTGAATTTTGATTGTAGTGTTGTTTATGTGTAATACTAGGGTTTTATTGAATCATATTGTGTAGGATATATGTATAATCACATGTTAGGATAAACGAGTTCATGTTTTAATTAAATGTTCAATTTGTTTGTTTTTCTGAGTATAAATAGTAATGAAGAGAATTGATAAAGGTAGATAAAAGCTTTTTTTTGGTTTTAATGAAAATAATAATATAACAACCTGATTTTGAACTTAAAAGAATGGTGAATTTAAAGATAAATATTTTGTGACTTTTAAATGATGAGTTTGTTTATAAGATATTATAAGAGTATGTACGAGCCCAGTAACTGCTAAAGGCAGCCCAGTGTGCATGGTAAGGGGGAGAATATCGGTTGAGGATCTGGCGTGGTATAAGACCAGGGATTTGGATTTTGGGGTGGCATGATAGAAGGTGAGGTGCGCTGTGGTGCGTGTCTGTTCGATTTTATGGTGTTGGGATCTCGTACAGGGAAGTCCAGTGATCTCGTTCAGATGCGGCCATAGTCGCCGAGCCAGGGGGGTTGTTTACCCATGATGTATAAGAGCTAAAGGGGGTTGTTGGCACCATATCCTCACTGGTCCTCTTAGGGGTTTTAGCAATGAGATTTCTTCTGTTTCGACAGAAGACCTCTCATTGGGGGGGTATTATAACGGGGCTAAAAAGGGGCTTTTTATTTTTATTAATTTTTGGGTTTCATTTTATTAAATTTCACAATTCATTTTCCATGTGTGTATACGGCCACGTGTTTGAATAAAAGCATTGTGCGAACAAAGAAACGGTACGCTGTAGCTGGGTGATGAAACAATACAAACGAATGTCGTGCTGTTGACGATAATACACTTCCTGGACTTTTAAAGCTATGTGACATCTGCGCACAAACGTGCTACTCCAGCAGGTGAGCAGACCCACGCCAAGAAGCAAACACAAATGGCTTAGAGATGAATTTTTTCACCACATGGTCTGAGCTGGCGGAAATGAATTAAGTTCTGCCTACAATTGTGACGTCGACCAGTGCACACCAAATATCGTCGACGTCCAACACACAAAAATCCTGTGTGTCATGTGTACAGCCACTAAGACATTGACAATGAAGGCGGTGTAAAGACAACGAAATTTGCTCACAGGCATGGCATTGATGTCCGTCAGCATGTAAAAGTGAGTCTACATATGGCCGCAGCGGCGGCCAGACGCAAGCTTAGACTCGTGTGCCAGAAGTAATCTTTTCAATGTAATAACTAACAACCCGACCGTTTAAAGTGTTTATTAAGATGAGTATAACCGAAAACAGGCAAATCAACTGTACCAATAGTGAGAACCGAATCTCGGACTTTTGAACGAATTTCCAGAGTGCAACACGTGAGCGAACAAGGGAACTGAGAAGTAGCCGGGCAACCTTTTATTAAATTTTCTAAGTGTAGTAACTGTTTAAAAGCGCTAAAACTAAAAGAATGGGGAAATAAATTAGTATGAATGTGAGTGAGGGCAGACTGGGCTGTCTGTATATAATAAGGTAAGATGTATTAAATTTAAAAGTTGACTAGAAGTACTAGATTGTTTTTTAAAGATACAGAAATGAATAAAGAATAATTTGATATAGAACATTTTAAATAAAAAAAACAATTTAATTAATTTCTCTTCATAAAAAGCGAGTTGCGTAAGTTATTCACATAACCTGTAAACCACTCTTGCATTCTAACGTTCGTGTGACGAGATCCTGGGTTAAGAGAAGATTTTTGGTGGAAAACTTAAGATTTTAAGTGGAAACTAATTTTATGTATTTATATTTGTATTGTAATTATATTATCACAATACTTAACGCTAACACTATCTAAACTTTATATATCCCTCACGTGGTCATATACCGTATATTTATTGCCTGCTAACAAAATTTCCCATACAATATAACTAACTGAAAATTTATGTTCTTCCCCATAGCCCTGAACATAACAATTTCCAACTTAAATCATCCACAGTTGGACATAGCCTCTGTTCACTCTAGTGGTGAGTAGTGTTATAGTTGCAAATTTACACAACCACTAATTCAGAATAATTGAATTATGAAACATGAAAACATTAAATAGCTAGAAGTGTCATTAATTTCAACGGAAACCATGTTAGTAGTTTCTATTGATGTTCTTGTACAATTCAATGTGGCACACAGGCCAGTGGTAGACTGGCAATCTGCAGCTTTAACAATGAATGGCAGAGTTCACTATATAAACATATGAGAGCAGAACACTTAATTGTTGATCATGATTTACAATGTTATCACTAGTAGCACTGTAGCGGATATTTATTACCATTATTAAAACATACACCCTTGACCTTTATTTTTTGGCTGTAGTGTTATATCTTAATTGAAACTGAAAACAAATAAATATTACCCATTGTTTTGATGTCCTAAAATTAAAATAATTTTGTGTAACTATTATTATTGTGTAAATCTTATTAAGTATGTTTTTTACTATTTTTTATTGAAACAGAGTAAATGTTTATTGCTGCCCCATGCTTTTAATACTATAAAGGACAAGGTAAGAAAATAAATAAAAAGACGAGGGTAACCAGTCAACTCTAAATGATAACGTAAATTATAGAATTATATTGTCAACAATTTAAGCAAATCTTCAAACAAGACTATTCTAAAAATACTGACTGGGTGAGAGGCTTTATTTCGTTTACCACGATCACTATCTGGAGAGGGGTACCACTTGTGAAAATTAGGAATTACACATATTAATCATATTGTCAAACGCATTAAAAAATAGCAGGCATGTAATGTTCATATACATGTAAAGTTACTTATACTTTTTTTTTTATAAATTTATTAAACCATAAAATACCTAAAATTCACAATTTCCAAAATTCTTACCTGCACAGGGATCCAGGGTCCTTATATGCGAACTCGTGACCTGTAAGAATGGTTATTGGGTTTCGTTACGTAATAAATCTCTACTCTCATTTACTAACTTTAAACCAACTTGTTTATTTACTAACTTTAACATCTCTATCTGCTTTCTTTCTCTTTATACTCTTGACAAAGTTATTATGGACTCTTATTCAACTTTCAAAACAAACCTAATATTACGGAACTTAATTATAAAATAGCTATATTTTCATTTGATAAGACAATCTAGCACTTCGATCACACTCTCTCTCATACTCGTCACCCCCCTAAAATTCGAGATCTATTTGTTACCATATTATACTATTGATACATTTTAGTGGGTCTGTGTATAATTGATTTGGATTATTAATTTTGAAGAGTACTCATCCTTCACGTTGCTTCGTTGTTACGTCAACACTGCTTTTCACTTAAACGTCTGAAAAGTAATTTTAACTGTTTAGTAATTTTGAATACTGTCCTGCTGATGCTGTTGTTGCACTTTACACTATGTTTCTTACTATATATTATCACATTTTTACAATTTTACTGGATCTTGGCTCGCGAGCACTATTACATTGAACCGCATGGTTCGAGAGACTGACGCTAAGTGAAGTGTTTTCAACAAGGCCAGCGTCACTCCAAGCATGGCAACTTGGTTTTTCATTGGCTGGGCGAATGTCTCGCTGCATCTCAATATTTCTCGTAATCTCGTAGCCGGCGGCAAGGAAAACTGTGCGTGACTTTCACTCTGTCAAAGTCGGCACATGCGCGCTCGTACACATTCCGATGCTCCAGATTTCGTCGCACCTCGCCTGGCTTATTGGTAGACTGACAACTGGGTGTTCACAAAAGTTAAGCTTTGGTTAGCAAAACTTGGGCTCAGTGTGGGTGACTCCACATTACTAAAATTATTAAGGAATAAAAATAACTCCCATAGTTTTTCCCGTTACATACACTAAAAGAATGTTTTATAAATTGCTCTTTCTGTTACAATTACCATAGCAGCTATGCAGTGAAAATAGACATAACATTATTTTATGCAACAAAAGTATGCAGGTCAGGCTCCTGTTTAAATGAAAAAGAAACTATCGAATAGGCCTAATGTCTCTTCTTTATCTGTTTATAGAAACAACCTACACTCCTGTTTGGCCGTTGTTTATTGCTGACTTGTCTTATATGGGCATTCTAATGATTCATTCCTTACGTGGTCGCCTGGGAAATTCTCTATGCATATCATGATGTTAATTTACACACTTTTTCTTTTTATTAATATTGACTTACCTTTTAAAACCATGTTCACATTTATGTACCATGCTGGTTCAGGCACCATGTTGTATTGCCAACATAAGATTTTATTTTTACCTAAGGGTTCCAGGATTCTATAAGCGTTTTCAGAGACGGGATGGTTGTTCGAAATAATGAACTCAGATAGCATTTGGTAAATAAAACTTGTGCTTTACTGACATTAATATTTTAAAATAATTGCAAGAACAAAACAAGATGGAGTCCTGATTACATATGAAACAAAATGGCTGCGAAGTATTTCCGCTGCATTAACTCTAGTTACATTGCAATTACATACATATATTTCTCTTCAATTTTCCTGATTATTATAAGTGACGTTAGAAAAAATACTGCAGTTTAATATCTATATCGTTATGTAAAATGGGTCACTTAACGTGAACCAATGCCTGGTGACTATATATATGCCGGCACATGCACGCACACACACATGCTCCCCCCCAAATTAT
Organism: Magicicada septendecula; assembly: GCA_034769895.1. Classification (NCBI taxonomy): domain Eukaryota; kingdom Metazoa; phylum Arthropoda; class Insecta; order Hemiptera; family Cicadidae; genus Magicicada; species Magicicada septendecula. Next base: position 795,093,948 of record CM068368.1, read on the forward strand.
TTAAAGGTACACTTGAATAAATTGTAATTTTGAGCTCAAAAAATTAATAGGTAGTGATTTGAATTTTGACTTCCCTGAATTCGGATGATTGAAGTTCTTGTCAGACGCTCCACATGGTCCAGCAGTTGTTCGGCCGAACATTAACTGTTTCTTTCTGTTCTTTTACACCACTGACTTTAATTTACATTTTGTACTGTTAGTTTTTTAACTGATTTGAATTTTCACATTTTAAACACCTTTTAAAGACTTTGGCTGGCAATTGCTGGCCAGCAGATTTTACAGCGTGCTGTTGCAAGAACGGTGTTGTGTCGACTGAGAAAGACAACATGGCGTATATTTTCTATGTGGAAGGGATAATTCGTCATCAAATTTATTGTTTTCTGGCGATGACGGCATTGTTGTACATTTTTGTTATTACGTCTTTCGTACTTTTTATGACGTTTTAGCCGTGTCCGGCGGTTGTTTTGTCTGCATTGCTGTCGATCGGCACGTAAGCCATTTGACCTTGGCGTCAACTCGTTATGGCAAACTGCGTTGTATGATATATTTGAAAACTTTTTACCCTCACACTTTGACTACATTTGATTACAACAAAATTATATTGGCCACGTACCCAAAAACTCCTATACGGACCCAATGTACCGTTACAAAACCCCCTCAATGAGAGGTTTTATGCCGAGGCACAAAAACTCTCATTGACTCATTCATACTTCCTAAAGGGATCAGCTAGGATATGTCGCCACAACCCCCTGTAGTATTTATATAAAAAGAATATCAATAACTTAACCCTTGGTCCAGTGATGGTGACAGTACCTGCATGACCTTACTGGACTTCTCTTTCGAGATCCTAACACCGAAAGGCCATTCAGGCACTTGACGTTCCTGCTCTGACGCGCTGGCCAGCTCAGGACCGCCGCCACAGCATCACCAAACTCTGAAACATCGAATAATAAAATCAAAGAGTGGACTTGTATAATGCCATATCCCCAACTGATCTGTCTCCCCTTAGCTGCATTGGTTTACGTTAATAGGCATTGGTTTTACTTAATTCCTAATATCTTTAAACAGATACAAAACAAGAATTATGATAGAGAACTAGAACAAGAACTATTCTCTTTTGCATTCCTACACTTCATCAAAATTTTTACTCCAGTCAATAATACTTTAACTCTTTTCAACACAAGAAGAAATATACTCTTACACTAGGGCAATAACCTGTAAAATAATTCCTTAAGTTTAACAGAATCAACAACAATTTATCTATATATCTCTAATATAGAACCAAAACACAAATACATTATGGCAAACAATCTATCTATTCAAAATTTATTGATCAGTTTTCCTGATATTAATACTTCTTCAAAGCGAAATCATAATTATCTTTTATGCTTGACACCATTATCAATGTCATATACTTAATATTTGCTATTCATTTAACGTTACTACCCCTGTAGCAACCTTCTTACCACACACACTATGACCATACAACACAATATAACATTATAAAACATTAATCTTGAACATTAACATAAACAATTTACATTAAAAATTCACATTTAAAATAATTTGTATAAAAATTATAAACACTACTATTATCATTTCCATCAACTCTTTTATATCAAATTTTTAATTATTCATTATTGTACCATTGAATTCTATAAAAATTCAAATTTATTATTAACATTCATGTTACATCACATTTCATTTATTATTACCTTTCTACTATGAATTTTCTATTTAACATTTCACATTTTGATCATTAATTAGTTTGGGTGACTCCTGTATTCACTATAATTTGACTTATTGAATTGGCATTTATCTCTATAATCTTACTCCCTTTCTTCCTACTAACAATCACTAACAGAATTACATAGGGTGACACCAATCTCTCAGTAATACCCCCTTCAACACTAATTCCACTTATACCATTCTCCTCTTATAATAAAATGTCTAATACCCTCTTTGTGTCTAGGATGTGTGTTCCCGACCTTGGCAATTCCATTCATCACCTTTTGCCCTTCTCAGCAATCACTCCTCGACCCTTCATACTGTACCTGCCCAACGACGCACATTGATCACTCCTTACCACCTCACCCTTACTACAAAATATCACCATCACCTATTTATTCACCATTTACATTACTCACCTTCTCTACATATATGCACTATCTACTGTGTCCCTATCACTACCCTGTTTCTGTGTTATTTACTCTTATTCCCAAAATTCTTATTTCTCTAACACCCATTTACTTTGGTTGACACAAATGCCTTATTTTAAATAATCATTATTACCCAAACTCTATCTTTATAACATTTTACATTACTATGATCATCGACATTACCCTAGAAAATTCATCACTTATCTCATAACAACAATACAACTCCATATCCAAACATATTATATGCTTACTCATTTACTAATCATTAGACAATTTAAATCTATGAAAATCATTTAAATTCATCATCATAACATTAATTTTAATTAATTATTTAATTATTCTTCAATCATTTAATTCAATTAACTTAAAAATTTCACACTTACTTTCATCTGAGAACAAAAAAAAAATGTTACAAGTATTATTAAAGCAATTCCTTGTGACAGTACGAAAATCTTGATGTCGGAATTATGGTATGAGGGGTAGCAAATTATTGTATTTTATTATTTTACACACACATACATGGGTAGGACTATTTCCCTTTGTAAAAAGACAACGACGCAGATTTCAGCAGTGCAAAACGATTCCAAGGTCAGGAGCAGACGTGTGAAGCCGAACATATGCAATGGCGGGATAAGTGAAGAAAGACTTTAATATCAATTTTCATTGGTCCACAAGGCTGGACGTCATTAAAAATATAACAGTGACGTAACAACAATGACATGAAACAGGGCGTTAACCGTTCGAAACAAAAGAACAATGACGTGATGCACTCACACATACGAAAAAATGTACATTGCATCCGCCCCAGTCTTCATACTACAGCCGAGGCGACAGCACCTGGTAAAAGGTCGTCCGGCAACTAATACCAGTCAAAGTACAAATTACAGAAAAATGTAACAATATTCTCAATTAGTGATAAAATGTAGAAAACAGAGTAAATTCAGTGTAGTAACCAACAGAACTACCATCAGTATGCAGTAAAACGACAGAAAATACAGGCCGGCGAAGAGGAGGTTCCCAAAGGGCTACGCCACATCAGAAACAGGAAAGTGCACTAATCCCTTTACTAATTACCACACATTTTGAGCTCAAACATGAAAAAATCAATTCAACTCAAATTGTCTTTATTTTAAAGAAAAACGAATGAGTGTGTGTGTGTGTCTGAGTAAATGTAAGGCCGAATATTAAACTGGCGAGATGCCATGAGGCGTTGGTTTGTGTTCTTTATTTAATTGTTTATAAAAGTCATATTAAAATTTCAATGATCAATTTAGTAGAGCTGCAGCTAATTTTAAAGTCTTTTGGGGAAATAAAATTAAATATTTAGGGTAACTAAAAGAATTATTAATTGTGTAGAGAGGTGGAAGTAGGAATGCCATTTTGTTTTATGTAATATGCCAGTAGCCATTTTGATGTTTTAGAAGATAAATTATGCAAATATAAAATAATAAAAAACAACCATGTATTTTACCACAAATGCTGTTAGTGTACATTATTTCTGGTAACCGTTCAGTCTCAGCCTCGCTTATAAGAACCTTGGACCCGAATAATAGCAAATACGTAAAGTTGGCAACACCAACATGGCGCCTGAACTAATATGTCAACAAAGAAAAGTTAACCTATCTCAACCGGTAAGTAACCATGAATACATGATATTTATTATTGTAAATATTGTATCAGTTAACAATGTCGATCCTAACTAGGGAAATAATTAGTATGCCAGCTAACAATGGCTCCCGAACTAGGGACAATATATAAATAAAGTTTATATAAATAAGCCGGCAAAAGAGACAGAACGGTTATTGGATCAAGGGTGTGACATGATAAGTGAGAGAGTAGGTTATGTTATGTAGAGTATACAGTAATGTTTCAAATATATATTTAGAATTCCAAAATGGCAGATAACGAAAGCATTAGTATAAATAATACAGCAACAGAGTCGCTGTTATTAAATGAACCACAAGCTGACTCAACACCCATTATAAATAATAAAGTGTCATTAGAAGACCTTTTTCAGCTAATGAAGTACAGAATAATGAATTATACGATAAATTAAACCAATTTGATGAACAATTTAATGATATCAAGAAAGAAATTAAAAAACAAAGTTGTAATTCTGATAAAAGATTGAATGAGATACATACACGGTTAGACGAGATAGAGTTAGAAAATAAGAGGGGAGTAGACAAATTAGAGATGAACAAAGAAGACAAGGTAAGTGGGGGAGAAAATGATGATAATAGAAATAAAAATATGATATTAGAAAATGATTATGTAAACAGGGGTAGTGATAATGAGAGTTTATGGGGAATAGAATATGATAATAATGGAATGATAGTGTGTTTTGAAGGGTTAAAGAGAGTGTGTAAAGAGAGTATAATTGTAAAAGAGTTGCAGGGGGTAGATTTGTCCCTTAATGATGGAGTAGGGGGTGATGTACATGTGTTGAGGAAGGACGAGAGTGCCTTCGATGTATATTTGGGAGATGATAGGTCTACAAATAAAGTTGTCCTTGGTTTTTTTAGTGCACTTCACAGGTGGTGCAGTAATTGTGAATTAGTGTCCCCTGCAAATATAGAAAGAGAGAATGTAGCTTGGTGTGGTAGAGAGAGATATATTAAAAGAGAGATATGTTTTGAAAGTGAGAGGTATTGTGAGAGAAAAAGAGAAATAGAGATTTTTAAAATGAGTAGAGATTATGAAGAATTTATGGAAAGGTTAGGAGCAGAGATGATTGATAAATATAGTAAATACTTGCCTTGTAATAAAACTGAAGTAGTAGGAGATAATGAAAATAATGACTTTGCAAATTACCTAATTATGACTAATTATACCGAAGGTGACAGAACCATACCCGATCATGAATTATATGAGTTTGAGGATAATGATAAAAAGTTGAATGGTATATGTATTTATGATGTTAGTATAAGAGAGTCAATATTAAGCAATGTATGTAGATATAAGATTCGACTATTGTTCGACGATGGAGGTTAATTATTTTATTGTGTTTATGAACATTTAATTATGTGGACAGTGTTTTTCAAGATGGACTGCTTTCTGACTGATTTTTGATAAATGATAATTTTGGATTGTATATTTTTTGTGTGTTGATGTCAGTGTATTTGTGTATTTTGCTGTTGTGTATTTTATGTATTTTTTATGTGAACCATGTACTGTAGAATTTTAAATATTCAAGAATAAGTAATTAGGAGGATGATTTTAAATAATTATGAGATTTAGATTATAATGAATAATAAATGAAGCAGGTAATATATTTGGATATTGAGAGGTATTGTTGTTAATAGGTAAGTGATGAATTTTCTAGTGGTATATTAAGGTGAAATGTTGTAAAGAGGTTTGGGGATAGTGATAAATAAGGGCATTGGAGTTAGTTAAATAGAGATAATGGGAGTTAATGAAAATAAAAAGTTGAGATACAGATAATATATAAAGAGGTGTTAGATATTTTAGGGACACAGTGGTTAGTGATTATATGTAGAGGTGAGTAAGGTGAATGGTAATTATATTTGTTGATGATGATATTTTGTAGTAAGGATCTGGTGTAAGGAGTGACCAGCGTGCAGCGTTGTGGCAGGCGGAGCAATTTTGGGTTAGAGTGTTTGCCGATATTTGGTGGAGGGCAAATGGTTAGGGATGGATATGGCCAGGTAGGGAACACACATCCTAGTACACAAAACGAGCAGTGCCAGAGGATTTAAATGGGATTATTGAAGGGGGTTGTTATTGAGATATTGGTGTCATAATATATTAATGGTTAAAAGCGGTTGTTAGTGGAAAAAAGAGGGGTAGTAAGGTTAGATGGACAAATACCAAAATAAGATATAGAGAATAGTAAATAATAGAGAGTCACCCAAACTAGACAAGTATTGATGAAAGGGTTAGAAAAGGAAAATTCATAGTAGAAAGGTAATGTAACTGGAAGGGTAATGATAAATTTGAAAATTTTTTGTAGAATCTAAGGATATAACAAATGATTAAATAATAAAAGTTAATCGAGAATTGATGATAAAAATGTTATAAAGTTTTGGTACAAGTTGTGTAAATATGAGTTATGTAATGTAAATGTAACAATGTTAATGTGTAATGTACAATGTTTTATTATGTTGATGGTACAATAGTGTGTGTGGTTAGGAGGTCGTTACGGGGGTAGCGACGGTAAAAATACTAATGTGTTAAAAATATGAAGATAACAGTGGTTTTGAACAAAGAAAAATGAGTTAGTTCTGTTGCAAAGAAAATAAGAATAAAGAAAAATGAGTAAAGAAAAAATAAAGAGTTTTGAAGTTGTTTGCCATGATAGGTGTTATACCTATGTTTCAATGTTATATGAAGTAAAATAGTAGTTAGCGGTTGTTGCTTAGAAAAGTTAAAATTTGTTTTCTGATTAGGATAAGAATATATTTTCATGTGGTAAAGAGAGTAATTATGGTTGATTGGAGTCAGAGAGTTTTTATAAATCCAGGAATGTTTGAAAAATGGAGAGGGTTTTTCTGTCTTAAATCTTGTCTTTGTTAGTTGAAAATTTATTAATGGAGCAAACCAATGCCTCAAAACACAAACCAATGCATCTAAGGGGAGACATATCAGTTGTGGATATGGGAATAGATAAGGCCACTATATTAAAATTTGTATTGCATGTTTCAGAGTTTGGTGGTGTTGTGACAGCGGTCCTGAGCTGGCCGGTGCGTCAGAACAGAAGCGTTAAGTGCCTCATGGCCTTATGGTGTTGGGATCTCTCCTGAGAAGTCCAGTAAGGTCAGACGGTACGATCATCATCATTGGACCAAGGGTAAGTGATTGTATCTCTTTTATATTAACATTAAAGGGGTTGTGGCAACATATCTGAACTGATCCTTTTAGAAAAGAGTGAATGAGTCAATGAAAGTTTTTATGTTTCGACATAAAACCTTTCATTGAGGGGGTTTTGTGACAGTACGAAAATCTTGATGTCGGAATTATGGTATGAGGGGTAGCAAATTATTGTATTTTATTATTTTACACACACATACATAGGTAGGACTATTTCCCTTTGTAAAAAGACGACGCAGATTTCAGCAGAGCAAAACGATTCCAAGGTCAGGAGCAGACGTGTGAAGCCGAACATATGCAATGGCGGGATAAGTGAAGAAAGACTTTAATATCAATTTTCATTGGTCCACAAGGCTGGACGTCATTAAAAATATAACAGTGACGTAACAACAATGACATGAAACAGGGCGTTAACCGTTCGAAACAAAAGAACAATGACGTGATGCACTCACACATACGAAAAAATGTACATTGCATCCGCCCCAGTCTTCATACTACAGCCGAGGCGAAGCACCTGGTAAAAGGTCGTCCGGCAACTAATACCAGTCAAAGTACAAATTACAGAAAAATGTAACAATATTCTCAATTAGTGATAAAATGTAGAAAACAGAGTAAATTCAGTGTAGTAACCAACAGAACTATCATCAGTATGCAGTAAAACGACAGAAAATACAGGACGGCGAAGAGGAGGTTCCCAAAGGGCTACGCCACATCAGAAACAGGAAAGTGCACTAATCCCTTTACTAATTACCATACGTTTTGAGCTCAAACATGAAAAAATCAATTCAACTCAAATTGTCTTTATTTTAAAGAAAAACGAATGAGTGTGTGTGTGTGTGTCTGAGTAAATGTAAGGCCGAATATTAAACTGGCGAGACGCCATGAGGCGTTGGTTTGTGTTCTTTATTTAATTGTTTATAAAAGTCATATTAAAATTTCAATGATCAATTTAGTAGAGCTGCAGCTTATTTTAAAGTCTTTTGGGGAAATAAAATTAAATGTTTAGGGTAACTAAAAGAATTATTAATTGTGTAGAGAGGCGGAAGTAGGAACGCCATTTTGTTTTATGTAATATGCCAGTAGCCATTTTGATGTTTTAGAAGATAAATTATGCAAATATAAAATAATAAAAAACCGTTTATTTGACCACAAATGCTGTTAGCGTACATTATTTCTGGTAACCGTTCAGTCTCAGCCTCGCTTATAAGAACCTTGGACCCGAATAATAGCAAATACGTAAAGTTGGCAACACCAACATGGCGCCTGAACTAATATGTCAACAAAGAAAAGTTAACCTATCTCAACCGGTAAGTAACCATGAATACATGATATTTATTATTATAAGTATTGTATCAGTTAACAATGTCGACCCTAACTAGGGAAATAATTAGTAAGCCAAGCTAACATCCTATTACCTACATGGTTTACATAAAAATACATATAATACACAACATAATGTAATACACAAATACCTTGACATTAACACACAAAAATATACAATCCAACTTATTATTTGTTATCCTTGACCAAAATCATTTCACAAGACAATCCATTTCAAAACCACACTGTTCACATAATTAAATGTTCATAAACAATAAAATACTTATCCACCATCATCAAATAACAGTCTAATCTTAGGTCTATACAAGTCATTTATTATTGAATACCTTATATTATGATTCTCAATGTAAAGATCATTCAATTTTTTATAATTTTCCACAATACTATTAGAATTAATATGCTTATTCCATATTACTATCTCATATAATTTGTCACGATCGAGTATGGTCATGTCGTCTTTAGTATTATCTGTCCCAACCAGGTAAGTTATAAAGTCCTTATTATTGTCATCTATTGTACTTATTACTTCACAAGGTAAGCCTTTTATATAATCAAATCTCTCGTTATTTATTTTCTCTATTAACTCTTTATAATTCCTCCCAACCTCAAACAATTCTCTCTTCCTGTCACCAGACCTCTCTCTCTCAAAATATCTCTCACCATAACACCAAGTCATACTCTCTCTCTCAATATATGCAGGGGACACTACAACTTTATTATTGCACCACCTATCAGGTGCACAAAAACTCAAGGGACAACTATTTGCAGACCATATGTCTCCGAAATACACTAGTGAAGCCTTTTCTTCACCCCCAACTACAACATCACAGGAAAAATTTACCCCCTGCAACCCATCTACCTGTATACTCTCTCTCCACTTTCTCTCTGACTCATCAATTATTACATTCTAAAACTTCATCAGTACTCTCAATATTCACACCATTATTCTCTAACACCATATTTTTACTTGTATTGTCATAATTCTCACCCCTACTTACCTTATCGTCTTTATTTACGTCTAATTTATCTGTTTCTCCGCTATTCTCTACCCCCATTTTACTCTCATAATTGTTATCTACTTCCTTCTTTGTAAAGTTATCAATTATGTTATTTACTCTGTTTATTTGTCTATCAAACACCTCGCTAACTGATGCTACCATTTCTTCTTTCATATTTTCGTAACGTGGATTTATTTCGTTAATCTGTTTATCAAAATTAAAATTTTGTCTCTTAATTTCGTTTTTTACTTCATTAAACTTCTCATCAAATTTGTCAAACTTTACACTCTGTTCATCGAATTAATCATCAAGTTTATTAAATTTCTCATCAAACTTTACACTCTGTGCATTAAAAAGCATTTGCATCATTTTCATTATTTCATTCTCTTCAGCTTTTTTAATCGGGACTGGCGTTGAGTGAATTCCTTCACTCATAATTTGCGATTCAATTACACTTAATTCGACATTGATCTGACTTTCATTCACAATGTCAGTTACCCTGACACTCTCGCTATTGTTTGCCTGTATGTCTAACATAATTAAACACAACATAACCTAATTAGTTACATATTAAGTATATTTCACGTATTAAGTCCCCTTTTCCAACAACCATTCGTCTCTGTATCAGGCTTATTTATATAAAATTTTCTTTATATAATGACCCAGTTCGGGCTGTCATTTGTTAATTTACACACTTTTTCTTTTTATTAATATTGACTTACCTTTTAAAACCATGTTCACATTTATGTTTTATGTACCATGCTGGTTCAGGCGCCATGTTGTATTGCCAACATAAGATTTTATTTTTACCTAAGGGTTCCAGGATTCTATAAGTGTTTTCAGAGACAGGATGGTTGTTCAAAATAATGAACTCAGATAGCATTTGGTAAATAAAACTTGTGCTTTACTGACATTAATATTTTAAAATAATTGCAAGAACAAAACAGGATGGAGTCCTGTTAAAAAATAGCAGGCATGGAATGTTCATGTACATGTAAAGTTACTTATACTTTTTTTAATAAATTTATTAAACCATAAAATACCTAAAATTCAAAATTCACAATTTCCAAAATTCTTACCTGCACAGGGATCCAGGGTCCTTATATGCGAACTCGGGACATGTAAGAATGTTATTGGGTTTCGTTACATAATAAATCTCTACTCTCATTTATTAACTTTAAACCAACTCGTTTATTTACTAACTTTAACATACTTTAACATCTCTATCTGCTTTCTTTCTCTTTATACTCTTGACAAAGTTATTATGGACTCTTATTCAACTTTCAAAACAAAACTAATATTACGGAACTTAATTATAAAATAGCTATATTTTCTTTGATAAGACAATCTACCACTTCGCTCACACTCTCTCTCATACTCGTCACCCCCTCCTAAAATTCGAGATCTCTTTGTTACCATATTATACTATTGATACATTTTAGTGGGTCTGTGTATAATTGATTTAGGATTATTAATTTTGAAGAGTACTCATCCTTCACGTTGCTTCGTTGTTACGTCAACACTGCTTTTCACTTAAACGTCTGAAAAGTAATTTTAACTGTTTAGTAATTTCGAATACTGTCCTGCTGATGCTGTTGTTGCACTTTACACTATGTTTCTTACTATATATTATCACATTTTTTACAATTTTACTGGATCTTGGCTCGCGAGCACTATTACATTGAACCGCGCGGTTCGAGAGACTGATGCTAAGTGAAGTGTTTTCAACAAGGCCAGCGTTTCTTTATCTGTTTATAGAAACAACCTACACTCCTGTTTGGCCGTTGTTTATTGCTGACTTGTCTTATATGGGCATTCTAATGATTCATTCCTTACGTGGTCGCCTGGGAAATTCTCTATGCATATCATGATGTTAATTTACACACTTTTTCTTTTTATTAATATTGACTTACCTTTTAAAACCATGTTCACATTTATGTACCATGCTGGTTCAGGCACCATGTTGTATTGCCAACATAAGATTTTATTTTTACCTAAGGGTTCCAGGATTCTATAAGCGTTTTCAGAGACGGGATGGTTGTTCGAAATAATGAACTCAGATAGCATTTGGTAAATAAAACTTGTGCTTTACTGACATTAATATTTTAAAATAATTGCAAGAACAAAACAAGATGGAGTCCTGATTACATATGAAACAAAATGGCTGCGAAGTATTTCCGCTGCATTAACTCTAGTTACATTGCAATTACATACATATATTTCTCTTCAATTTTCCTGATTATTATAAGTGACGTTAGAAAAAATACTGCAGTTTAATATCTATATCGTTATGTAAAATGGGTCACTTAACGTGAACCAATGCCTGGTGACTATATATATGCCGGCACATGCACGCACACACACATGCTCCCCCCCCAAATTATTTAAAGGTACATTTGAATAAATTGTAATTTTGAGCTCAAAAAATTAATAGGTAGTGATTTGAATTTTGACTTCCCTGAATTCAGATGATTGAAGTTCTTGTCAGACGTTCCACATGGTCCAGCAGTTGTTCGGCCGAACGTTAACTGTTTCTTTCTGTTCTTTTACACCAATGACTTTAATTTACATTTTGTACTGTTAGTTTTTTAACTGATTTGAATTTTCACATTTTAATTACATTTTAAACACCTTTTAAAGACTCTGGCTGGCAATTGCTGGCCAGCAGATTTTACAGCGTGCTGTTGCACGGACGGTGTTGTGTCGACTGAGAAAGACAACATGGCGTATATTTTCTATGTGGAAGGGATAATTCGTCATCAAATTTATTGTTTTCTGGTGACGACAGCATTGTTGTACGTTTTTGTTATTATGTCTTCCGTACTTTTTATGACGTTTTAGCCGTGTCCGGCGGTTGTTTTGTCTGCATTGCTGTCGATCAGCACGTAAGCCATTTGACCTTGGCATCAACTCGTTATGGCAAACTGCGTTGTATGATATATTTGAAAACTTTTTACCCTCACACTTTGACTACATTTGATTACAACAAAATTATATTGGCCAGGTACCCAAAAACTCTAATACGGATCCAATGTACCATTACAATGGACAATCCATTTTTACTTTTAATTATCTGGCAGCATATATTGTGGTGGGTTCCCCTACAGTACACCAGATACTAGCTTTTGTATTTCATCTGTTTTGATCTTAAAACGCAATTTAATTTTTGAACATGTGTTCATAATTTGAATATTTTGAGTTGTTCATTCTTTCCACCATTTCCTCCTTGAATTATTTCTTAGGTATTTTAAAACATTCATACACTCCTTTATTGTAAAAAATATTTTTTTTGTTTTTAGAGTACCAAATGTAGAGGGTTACAGACTCACAAAGAAAACATTCATGGACACATGCACACACACACACATTTAGTTTATTTCAATACAGCAGTCAAATTAATGACAGATTATGAAAACCATTTGTACCTGTTTCTGCAGTTTTATGAAACTGCTGCACGGTGACTGTACCACCAACAAATGGATCTGCAACACAAATTACATTTTACTCATTAATAATCATCAAACAAAATCAGAGGTTTTCATGGTTGGTGTTTAGTTCTTTATTTTTGTTTTCCAGTCAAAAAGCCCATAGCCATTTCTGAATGTCTTCTTTCGACTAGATCTGAATAGTCTTTCAGTGCTGTATTGATTTTTCTGGTGACATCAGTGAACACACTAGCTTTAATTGCTACTTACACCTCTATATCAATTTGCGTTTTTCATCAAGCTATCAAGTATAGGTAGCGAGTTCACTTTTTGTACTGGAAAAATCAACCAGCCACTGCAAGATTATCACAGGTACCTCACCTGATTTGCTGAAAAGAAGATTGATAGAAAGAGGAACAAATTTTTACTTAAAGAAAGCAGTGACAGACCTTAACACCTGGAAGAAAGAAAAGACATAACCACAAAAACTTTTACTGAGAAAGGCAAGATATAACCACAAAAACTTTTACTATCACTTCTTATAATTAATTTGAGATTAAATTTAAACATGAAGAGTTTGATGTACATGCAGAAGAATATTGGTCAGTATTAATCTATGAAAGTAATCTGTAATTAATTAATATTTAACATTTTCATCTTCCACTTTCTCTAGGGAATATATGCAACAACAAACTTGAGATCCAGTAATGATGTTTTAAACCTTCTGATACAAAGCAAGTGTAGCGCTATATAAATTTATTTGATGTTACACTACAATAAAGTCTTGATTTTCAGATGAAAGTTTGATGTAACGTTTCATACTCTGTGTTACATAGATATAAACAATTTGTGCACAATATTCATACAGTATTTCTATTACTTAATTAAAAATGAACTTTTTTCATGTGAAAAACTTACTATTTTATCGGACGCGTTTCGGCTTAGTATCCGCCTTCTTCAGCTTTGGTAACAGACTGCCAGCATTTTGTAACGGTTGTGTGGAAGGTGAAGTGGGGGTGGTGTGTGGCGGAAGGGGATTGGCGCGGGGATTCAATTTACTGTTTGTTTTCTGTATAATTGTGTCAAAAAGTGTATGTGATTTATATTGTAATTGATCGTTGAGTATGTTGTTTGGTTGTGTTGTGTGGTGTTTATATATTTCGTATTGTTCAGTTGTGTTGAGTTTTTGACCTTTGGGTATGTAATGTAGAATTTCAAGATTAGTGTCTATGTTGGTGTAAGTGTGGTTTTCTGTGTGTATGTGTGTGGCAAATGCAGAGTGTATATTGTTGTTGGTTAAAGCTTTTAAGTGTTCAGAATAACGGGATGAAAAAGATCTTCCCGTCTGGCCTATGTAGAAACTATTGCAGTCATTACAATTTAATTTGTAAACACCTGTTTTGTTATATTTGTCTATGTCTGTGTTTGTATTACTGATGTGTTTTTTGATGGTATTGGTTGTTCTGAATGCTATTTTGTATTTGTGTTTTCTGAATGTATTGGCGATTTTGTGTGTGTATGAGTTGTGGTATGTGAGTGTGATGTACTTATTGTGTTGTGTGTTGATGGTATTTAGTGTTTTGTTGTTTTTGTTTTTGATGCGTTTGTGTAGTATGTTTATTAAATTGGGGTTATAACCGTTTTTTATTGCTATGTATTTTATTGTGTTGAGTTCGTCGGTGTAATCTTGTTTATTTAAGGGTATTTTAGTTAGTCTATGGAGCATATGGTTGAAGGCCGCATATTTATGTTGTGTTGGGTGGTTTGATGTGTTGTGTATAACCATGTCGGTTGTGGTTGGTTTCCTGTATATTTTGTACGTGTGTGTATTGTTAGTTTTGTTAATTGTTAGGTCTAGAAAATTTATACTATTGTTTTGTTCAGTTTCCAGTGTAAATTTTAATTTGTGGTGTATAGTGTTTATGTATTTGTGGAAGTTATCAACTTGTCTTGTGTTGCCTTTGAATAAAAGTAATATATCATCTACATACCTGTGCCAGTAGTCAATGACTGTCATGTGTCAAAAAAGGACGCCACGAGATAGGTGATAAATATATATTTCCTGGTGATTACATTTTAGTATCGCTAATTACAATAATCCATAAGTAGCACGACGCTTATGTAAAACTGATGACAACTGTGTCTAGAGACAAAGAGAGAGGAGGGGAGAGAGAGTTGATATCGAAGTCGTCGTCAACAATTTACTATAATATAGTTTGAATTTCCCAGCGAAGAAAAATGTTGGCAGATCTGTTCTATACACACACACACACAATAATGCAGGATTGGTAACCCTGATCATATATTTTAATATACACTATAATACACACACATATCAAGTTTGAACCCATACATAGGTTGGTAAACCTGATCATATAGATTTAATATACATTGCGGATGCTGTGGTCCAGATACGCGAAAAAGTCGCGGATCTTGACACAGATCAGCGAAAAAGTCGCGGATGCTGTGGTCCAGTAGAAAGTGAAAGTGATCTAGGCTCGCGAAAGGCTGCATATATTCACGGATATGCAAATCAATTTAATTAAAAAAATAAAAATATCAAATAAAAAAAAATAAATAAAAAAATTTATTCGCGGAAATTCGCGGTCCAGTAGAAAGTGAAAATGATCTAGGCTGGGGGAAAATGGGGGTTCAAACGCAACACAATGTCAACTAATAGAGTCCCGCACCAATCACTTTCACTTTCTACTGGACCACAGCATCCGCGACTTTTTCGCGTATATGCCGTCTTTCGTGAGCCTATATACTGGCACAGGTATGTAGATGATATATTACTTTTATTCAAAGGCAACACAAGACAAGTTGATAACTTCCACAAATACATAAACACTATACACCACAAATTAAAATTTACACTGGAAACTGAACAAAACAATAGTATAAATTTTCTAGACCTAACAATTAACAAAACTAACAATACACACACGTACAAAATATACAGGAAACCAACCACAACCGACATGGTTATACACAACACATCAAACCACCCAACACAACATAAATATGCGGCCTTCAACCATATGCTCCATAGACTAACTAAAATACCCTTAAATAAACAAGATTACACCGACGAACTCAACACAATAAAATACATAGCAATAAAAAACGGTTATAACCCCAATTTAATAAACATACTACACAAACGCATCAAAAACAAAAACAACAAAACACTAAATACCATCAACACACAACACAATAAGTACATCACACTCACATACCACAACTCATACACACACAAAATCGCCAATACATTCAGAAAACACAAATACAAAATAGCATTCAGAACAACCAATACCATCAAAAAACACATCAGTAATACAAACACAGACATAGACAAATATAACAAAACAGGTGTTTACAAATTAAATTGTAATGACTGCAATAGTTTCTACATAGGCCAGACGGGAAGATCTTTTTCATCCCGTTATTCTGAACACTTAAAAGCTTTAACCAACAACAATATACACTCTGCATTTGCCACACACATACACACAGAAAACCACACTTACACCAACATAGACACTAATCTTGAAATTCTACATTACATACCCAAAGGTCAAAAACTCAACACAACTGAACAATACGAAATATATAAACACCACACAACACAACCAAACAACATACTCAACGATCAATTACAATATAAATCACATACACTTTTTGACACAATTATACAGAAAACAAACAGTAAATTGAATCCCCGCGCCAATCCCCTTCCGCCACACACCACCCCCACTTCACCTTCCACACAACCGTTACAAAATGCTGGCAGTCTGTTACCAAAGCTGAAGAAGGCGGATACTAAGCCGAAACGCGTCCGATAAAATAGTAAGTTTTTCACATGAAAAAAGTTCATTTTTAATTAAGTGTTAGTGCTGTGAAAGAAGAGATGAATAATCAAGACAACTAGTATTTCTATGATATGAATCAAAGGCAGCTATGAAAATAACAGAAGGTATAACAGACTGGTTCAATGTAGGGGGGGGGAGTAAGGTAAGGATGTTCTTTGCCATTGGCCTTGTTTAATATTTAAATAAAGGTCATAATAATAATGTTTTAGATGGGGAAGAAGGAATTTGCGTCTGAAGAAGGAAAATATACTGTTAAGATTCACTGATTACAAGGTGTACAAGACAGTAACACTAAAAAAAGTTATACAAATTACACATCAGGATGGAAGTGTATGGAGGAAAATAAATATGCAAAAAATAAAAGTAATGAGAATAAATGATGAGGAAGATAGGAGAACAGAAATATCAAGACGAATGAACCAGCCAGGTAGGTGTAGATACTTACAGAGTTTGTTGACTGAGTTACAGTGAACATGAGGTCCAGGAGAGAATAGCCATAATGAAGGAAGCATTCCTCAGGAAAAAGGGAAGTTTATGTGGCAGAATGAACTTGGACCTGAGGGAGACACAGGTGAAATGGTTTGTACGGAGTGATTTATGGGTCTGAAACATGACAATAAGCAAAAAGACAGGGATAAGACTGAGGCTGTGTAATTGTGGATTTGAAGGCGGGTGGGAGGATAACGCCCATCTCACACTGGAACTGACTACGTGCGACTTTTGGTCGTACGTTGTCGGACGACTACGCATGAACTTTACCGACCTTGGGAATGTAATCAGCGCTCTCACATTGAACCTGACTTAGTCGTGCAACTACATGCATTTAGCTCCGACCTGCGACTCGATCCCAGCAGGCTCGGATTTTCGTCCGTAGGACGTATGACTTTGTACAGTTTTTTTTAATAGTGAGTGAAGTTTTTTTTGAATTGTGAGTTTTGTTGAAAGTGAGTGAAATCATGGACAAGGATGTGATTCAAATCATGGATACCAAAAAATTAATTCTTTTAATTCAAGAAAGAGAATGTTTGTGGAACCAAAGAAGCGACATTACCATTCCAGAGATGTTCAACGGCGTATTTGGAACGAAGTAGCCGAAGAATCGAAGAGCAAAGGTACGTACTTCAAATTAAATAATTAATAAAATTAAGTAATAATTTAATAATTTTCTGATAAACATAGCTAAAATTATAAAGGATTGTTTATAAAATAAGTCTTGAATTGTTCTCGAATATCATAAGCTCTTTGAGCAGCACGGTTTTCACCCACAGTACTTGCTCGATTAGTGGCTACGTTCTGTTGAGAGCCGCTGGTTGTGGGTCCAAAGTTCAATGGTACACCCTCTCTATCAATAACAAGGTTATGAAGTAGACATATACACTTGATAATAGAATCAGCTCGTTCGGGCTCAACTTCTATAGTTTTAGTTAACAGTCTCCACTTGCTGGTCATTATGCCAAATGCACACTCCATGACCTGTCTAGCCAATGATAAACGTTCATTGTAAATATTTTGTTGACGTCCTGCATTCTTTCGAGGGTAGGGGCGCATTAGAAATGTTTTTAAAGGGTATGCCTCATCTCCTACCAGTACGTGAGGTAAAGAAAGTTCAGTACCGGGTAACTGTCGCTCAGAAGCAACATGGAGAGAACCGTTTTGTATCATTCTTGACAAATTTGAATTCGAAAATATTCCGCCATCACTTTCTTTACCGTACGCTCCAACTTCTATTGCTATAAACCTATAGTCTGGACCAACAACACCTTGCAGAACGATAGAAAAAAATTGCTTATAATTATAATGTAAGCTGCCTGAGTGTGAAGGGGCTTTTATACGAATATGTTGTTACATTTAATTAAATACAAATACAAATAAATAAAATTATCTATCTTCCACCTACCTTATATTTTGCCCTCTCATCCCAGAATCCGTCACACGAACGTCGAGATGCAAGAGTGATTTAAGGTTATTTCAATAACTGACGCAACTCGCATTTTGTGAAGAGAAACAAATTAAGATTTTATTTTATTGGTTAAATTTTTTAAACTTCAAATCATATCATTTCTTTGCCTCTTAGCTCAAACGATTATTTTTTCAAAATAAAAAAAAATGCATAAAACTTTTTACTGATATTTACGACATGATTGGATTACAATTACAATTACAATATTACACTGAACATCTTACCTTAATTATAACAGACAGCCCAGCCTGCTCATTCTCAACATTCACACCATTCAAAACCCTTTTTTAAATATATATGCGCCCCATTTTATTACCCCAAAATTAACCAGATACCCCTTGCCGGCACGTGGCGTCCCCTCGACCTCGTGTTACCTCATTTACAAAGTTCGTCTATGTCCAAAAACCATTTATGATGTCATCTTTTTGCCGAAAACTAGCATCACTGTCACATTTTTTAATAACTGAAACTCACTTTTACTTGATATTCACAAATTTTTAATGAGCCCCGTGGGGCGGTTACCTGGCCAGGTAAGCGTTGGTGAGAGAACTGGGCAGAGCGTTCACACATCCCTTCCACTGTCAATTCTTCGACAAGGCGGAAAGCAACGCCTTGTGTACCAAAGTCATTGTTACTGTTCAGCCAACACATGTGATTTTCGTGTGTTGGACGTCGACGATATTTGTGTCCAGAGGTTTACGTCACTGTAGTGGGCGTGACTTAAACTTATATCCTCCAGCTCGGACCACGTGCGAACAAAACCTTCGTCTCCAAGCCATATTGTTTTAAACTTCTCGGCGTCGTTTAGGCGCTCTGCAGATGTTGGTGCTTGCGTGTTTGTGTGCGGGTGTCACACAGCATCAAAGTTCCAAGAATTGTATCACCGTCAACAACACGACATTCCATTGCATTGGCATCACCTCACAAGTCCTTTGTTCTAACTACGCTTCATTTGAACACGTGGCTGTCCTCACAGATGAAACTGAATTTAATAATATTTTAATAAAATAAAACCCAAATTTAATAAAATAAAAGGCCCCTCCTTTTGCCCCGTTACAATGTTTTCCATCGATGGAACCTATACAATTCGGAAACTTCCATCGTCGCCAAAACCCTTCTGTAATGCTGTTGGTATCTTCATTTGATGGGAATTTCATGTGTATTTCCGCCAGTTTTTCCCATATCACCCTGCACATTTCATGTACAATGCCACCAACTGTATTATTAGCGATTCGGAAAGAATATCCAAGAGTTCTGAAAGATGATCCCGTGGCCAAATACCTGAAACAAGTTTTTTTTTAGATTAGAAACATTTTTTGTTTGAATTTAATAATTAGACAAAACAGTAAATAAAATAAAATATTTCCTATATCATAAAAATATGTTATATGGCACTATTGGAAATTTCGATTTTTTTTTTCAGTTGAAGAAATTAAGAAGAAATTGAGAGGTCTACGAGATATATTGTTACATGCCATTTTGCCATGCCATTTTAACATAAATATGCTTTAATACTCTTACCCCAAAAGTACCAAGAAACATAATAGTTTCAAGAAATAAGTAATTAAAGACTTAATTAAATATTGTTTATTTTATTGTTTAATTCATGATAATGAAGACTGTAATAATTGTTTATCACAGTTAAAATAATGTTAATAATGATAAGTAAGGAGGACAATATTTAGGAATTCACTTATAAGATTTTGTTTTATTTATAAAAACTGTATTGTATACAGTAAATTAAGAGGAATTGTTATCTATTACTAAGAGTTATTAGTAATTAGTTTGGGTCATAGTGATTAATATTATAGGTGATAATATTAATAACACTACTGTTTATATTAACTGGAAAGTACCAAAATAATAGTAATAGACTTTTGTAAAACTACGCATGAAGCTTAGACAGTTAAGGTATTTTAAATAAGAATTTCTATTAAAATGATAATAAAACAATGTCAGGTTAAGTTATATGATTACTAAATGTGTCAAATAGTTTTAATAAAGTGAAAAGTACAAGAAGAACTAATAATAAATAATTTTGGAACAAATAAATAAAAAGTGTAAATGGGTAACTCAAGAAATATGTAACAGAAGATAATCAAAAGTGGTGTCAAAATAATCAGTGTTTCATCAGAAGATCAAAGAAACTAATAAAGTGAAGATCAAAGATCTTATAAAAAAAGTTATAACAGTTTAAAGAAAATTAAAGATAAAATAGTAAAAGTTTGTTTATGTTGATGCTATAATATCACCAGGGTGACATAAAATGTTACATTAGAAACCAATAAAAAGGCAGAGATAGGCCTTAGCAACTAAAATGTTATAATAAATGAAATAAGAATTGTATTAATGGATCTGAACGAGAAAGGTTGAATTAAACACCAGATAGTGACTAATTTAAATTATTATACATTTCATATCAGTGGACCTAAAATAAAAAGTTAAATAATCATCCTCAACCAGACTAAATAGAAGAAGGAAGTGCTACATTACTATAAAGAAGTAAACCAAGGAATCTCTGAAGAAATACAATCAACTTATACAGGAAGAGAAGTATTTTTTTGATATATAATTACACTGAACTATTCCATGCTATGCTTAGGCCATAGGTCTCAAAGACACTGATTACACTTTTAATAAAAACAATTTGGAACTTTCACTGAGAACAATATCAATGAATAATCTTACCATCAGTATGAAAAACTATTAATGTAGAGTATTACTATAATATAAAGTGAACTAGGTCTAAAAAACATTTAACTCAACATAACCTAAATACTGAACATTGTTAAACTATTAATATAATCCTGTCAAGGCACTTTGTAATTATTTATAATCCCATGTATTTTGGTACTTTTCCTATAATAACTGTTGTTTATATCGTAGTCAAAACGACATAACGTAACACAATCTATTTGTATTTTATTTAATAAATATAAATATGGGCCTTGAGATATAGAAACTATTAATGCTACTGCTGCCATACTGAGCATATGTAAAGAACAGCCCGTTAGATTTTTGTTAATGATTATATTTGTTATTTAAAAACAATTTAAAGAAAATAATAAAAGGATTTGAGTGTAATGAATACAGATAAAAGGTTTATTCGTTTCTTTATTTAATGAATACAAAATGTGTATGATATTATAAACACTATATCAGGGACTGTGAATTGGCTTCATCAACTAGATTAAGTTGGCAACACTCTTCATTTTAAAATATGGCAGACTATTCGAATCTGCTTTGATGAGCTTTAGTTATCACATTCATCTCTTAGATAAAAGATTACAAGAGATTTAATTATAGCTGATATAGGAACCTTTATAATATTTTAACGAAAAATCATAATTAATATTTTACAAATAAATTTTATTTGCAACCTGTGATTGCAAATTGGCGCTCAACAGATATTACCCTGACCAGATACTCATCCTTCAAAACATTAACAAAGAATACACATAAATAAGACCATAAAGAGTAGTCTTGTAACAAATTGGCGATCCCAACAGGGAGGCATAAGACCATACGAGAGACGTTTTGTAACAATATTCAGAAGAGAGTATAAAAGAGCTACTACTCATAGGTCTGGGGACTCAGGAGAAGAGTACATCCCCAAATGGCTGTATTACAAAATCTTGTTTTTTTCTAAAAGATACAATGACTTCAAGAGACTTGAAAGGTAGCGTTCCATCTGTAGTTGACGAAGGTGGCGCTGATGAGTCAGACCTCGAGCATATACACGATTCTACCACAGAAAATGCTAGTGAAACCACATTACACATCCCGTCACCACACAGTGTTTTCAAGTCACCGGTAAAGAAGACAATCAAGCGGCCGAGAGAAGTATCTGATTTTGATGACAAACTCCTCAGAATCGAGGAAGAAAAGCTAAAACTGTTCAAAGGGAATATACAGGATAGTGAAATAGAGTTTCTTATGAGTCTACACCCTTTCCTGAAACAAATACCCCCTTCTCGTCAGTTGGCATTGCGAGCAAATATAATGCAATCTTTGATGAGTGAGGCCACTCCACAATATTCACCGAGTCCGAGCCCATCATACCAGTCATCGAGTGATGAATGGCAAAGTGAATGTTCAACTTCTCAGTCTGGTGCAACGTACACGGTCATGCAAAGCACTTCTCCAAGGCCTACACTACCTAAACAACAAAAGTTTTTTACAGATTTTGAAAACCCCTTGAACAATTAAAAGCTTGACCAAATTTGTAAGTGTGGTTTATTGAGTTTTTTAAAATTAAGTATAAGTTGGAAAATACCTTGTTGGTTTTGTAATACCTAAAAAAAGTTAGATTTTTTGTAAGTTAAAAGTAAATTATTTTTTGTTTTTCTGAAATAAATTACAAGTTTGAAATTTCATTTTAATAAATGTTTTTTAATGACTACTCACCTCAGTGTAACAGTCAAACGCTCTTCAGGCGATATCACAAGACGAAAATTGCTGTGTTTCGTCAGCTCAGGTTTGACACTTTCCAGAATATAGGTGAACATGTTCAAACTCAAACGGAAGTAGTCAAAGAATTTCTCGGGATCTTTCTTCAAATCGTCCATTAAATGGTGAAACTAGCCATGCTCTTCTCTCTTCAGGAATATCTGGTTAACCCATTCCGTTCTTCTTGAACGTCTTCTTCTTCGCCTCATCAACAAACTACTACTTTCAACCAGGTAAAACAACCCATTCATCTTATCAAAATGTTCGTATTATGAAAAAAAAAAAAAAAAATACGAAAATATTAAATCAAATTCACGGCAACTGCACTCAACAACGTCTCCGACAAGTATACTCCAATGTGAGAGCTCAAGTCGTACGACCGAGTCGTCCAATAATCGTACATAGTCGGCAGTCGCACGTACTCGGTTCCAGTGTGAGAGCGGTTCCAGTGTGAGAGCAGCCTTAGGTGGGCGGATAAATAAACAAGGAGGGTAGAACTCTTCTGACGGTTATAAAGAGTAAAAAGGGAAACTGGACTGGTCATATTCTAATGGCAAATGGACTACTAACAATGTTTTTTTGAGAGAACAGTAGCAGGGAGAGAAGACGAGAGGTAGTAGAAGATTCAAGCTCTTGGGTAACGTATTGTGGGATGCTGTATGAAGAGATGAAGGCTGGAATAGATAAGAACTTGTCCTTAGCAAAAATTCTGATCTGTATCGAGTAGGTGTCTGTGTGCAGGACTTGAACTCGCTTGCACAGAAGGCAAAAACACTAATCACTGGACCACTGGGAAGCTCAAATAATAAGCTACCATTTACAAAAGTTTTGTGTACAATTTTTTCTTTATGTTTACACAAAACAACTGTAAAATAAAAGCTAAAAGTTCTTATCCATTTATACTAGATATTCAAACATAGTATTTTACCAATAAGGCCAGTTTCTGTAGCTCTATCAAAAAAGTATGAGAATGCAGTGATACTATGTTGGAGAAGTTCCATCGGCTTTTCTACATCCTGAGATTTAATGTACTGTGTGATTATCGCTGAACACTCCTTTATCCTCACAATGGGTATGCTCTCATAACCTGCATCTGCACCTTTCAGTCGTCTCTTTATGATCTCGGGGTTTAAAGGCCCACTAAAAAAAATATATACAGTTCAATCATTATTGGGTCACTGAATTACCTCAAAGTGTTAATTTATTTTATGAACAGCATATTCATAATAAAACAAAATGTTTTTTAAAAACTACCTGAAGTAAACTTGCCTTTTTCAAAAGATTTAAAAAATACTATTAATTGAGAGTTCAAAATATTGTTAATTAATAAAGATGTTTCTGTAGTTTTCTACTGACAATTACTTAAAGTAATGCCGATGTTTCAATAATGTGAACCACTATAACATAATTATAAAAATATATAATACTAGCTGATTTACCCAGCGTTGTTCAGGTTCATAATTTATTCATAGGCTCATAGGTACGTATTATCTTTATTTATAAGAACCGTGGACTCTGGCCCGGCCTTCTTTCGCGGGATCCGACCTAAGACTCCCCGGGTTCCATTGACAGACTCCAGGGAAGGCCCGTCGGACGACTCCTGCGCTATTCCCTAAGCGGGAGGCTTCCACCAATGCCGGGACACCGCCTGCTTTTTCCGGCATCCAGGGCGGTAGAACTCCAGCGCTAGGACTTGGTCAGAGACCACCCCGGGGTAAGGAAGGTTCACCGAAGCCCGGGAAAGCCGTCGACTTGCCGGGCGAGGCGCTGGGACTCTGGCCCGGCCGTTTTTCGCGAGATCCGACCTAAGACTCCCCGGGTTCCGTGGACGGACTCCGGAGAAGGCCTGTTGGACGACTCCCAAGCTGTTCCATACGCGGGAGGCTTCTACCTATGCCGGGACACCGCTTGCTTTTTCCGGCATCCAGGCCGTTCGAACTCCCGCGCTAGGACTCGGTCAGAGACCTCCCCGGGGTAAGGAAGGTTCTCCGAAGCCCGGGAAAGCCGTCGACTAGCTGGGCGAGGTGCTGGGACTCTGGCCCGGCCGTTTTTCGCGAGATCCGACCTAAGACTCCCCGGGTTCCGTGGACGGACTCCGGGGAAGGCCTGTCGGACGACTCCCAAGCTGTTCCATATGCGGGAGGCTTCTACCTGTGCCGGGACACCGCTTGCTTTTTCCGGCATCCAGGCCAGTCGAACTCCCGCACTAGGACTCGGTCAGAGACCTCCCCGGGATAAGGAAGGTTCTCCGAATCCCGGGATAGCCGTCGACTTGCCGGGCGAGGCGCTGGGACTCTGGCATGACTGTTTTTCATGAGATCCGACCTAAGACTCCCCGGGTTCCGTGGACGGACTCCGGGGAAGGCCCGTCGGACGACTCCCGAGCTATTCCATATGCGGGAGGCTTCTGCCTATGCTGGGACACCGCTTGTTTTTTCCGGCATCCAGGCCAGGCGAACTCCCGCGCTAGTATTTGGTCAGAGACCTCCCCGGGGTACGGAAGGTTCTCCAAAGCCCGGGAAAGCGTCGACATGCCGGGCGAGACGCTGGGACTCTGGCCCGGCCGTTTTTCGCGAGATCCGACCTAAGACTCCCCGAGTTCCGTGGACGGACTCCTGGGAAGGCCCGTCGGACGACTCCCGCACTATTCCCTATGCGGGGGGCTTCCACCGATGCTATGGCAACCAGAATGTATTCTATTGGTTTGCCAAGGTAACCAGATCTAATAGTTTCTTTTTAAGACCCCAAAGGATCGTACCGAAAAAAACACCTGTCCTATGTTGGTTCTCCCGTTGCGTAAAATATTTGTGCCAAGTTTGGTTGAAATCGGTCCAGTGGTTTAGGAGGAGATGTGGAACATACATACTTACATAGATACATACATAGATAGATACAATGACTTTTATTTATATTAAGATAAAGGCTTTTATTGGCCATATTATACGCATTTGTTTTTAATTGTTGTTTTAAGACTTCATCTTCAGACAGCATAATGACTTGATAATTAGCCCTTTTGATAGTTGCCTGATAATAGAATGGGACCATGTGGCTCAATGCGGGATCTAGATCAAAACAAACTCAAGAAAGTGCTGAATCTTTCAATGTCACTAAGAGAAGAAAAATTGAAACAAAATTTTTAAAGGCCACCAGGTAAACAGAATAGACATAAACTAGCCGAAGATTTAATTCGACAAAGTAGGTTTGAAAAGCAAACAGACTAATTGTTATCAATGGACTGTACGAAGTTTAATGCTGGTTCTTATATATACTGTTATTTGTACATAATCTGGTACTGATTGCACCAAGTGAAGACAACCTTCAGAAATAGATATTCCATTTAGATAAAATAGTAACAAAGTCTGGTGGAAGGACATCAGTGGAGAAGACAAAGGCATTAGTTCACTGGGGGAAACCTGGTGATTTGAACAAAAATAGTTCTAAATCACTGGAGTATGTTTCTCACTTTCAATGTCTTGGCTGTGATGTAACATATGACTACGATGGATCTTATTAACAAAATTTTTAAGAATCAAGACAATTTGGATATACTACTCAGACAAAATAACACACCGCAAACACACATACAAGAAATCATCACACTCACTAAAATAATCACAGAACAAAATTACTTCACATACAATAACAAGATATACACTCAAACAGATGGACTCCCTATGGGCTCCCCCATTTCGGGTATACTAGCTGAAATATTTATACACCATACAGAACAAGAACATCTCATACCAACAAAATCATATATTGGCATAGATATGTAGATGAAATAATATTATTATTCAGAGGTAATAAAAGACAAGTAGAAACATTCCACAAATACATCAACACGATACACCCCAAACTCAAATTTACCATAGAAATAGAAAAAGACAACCGAATAAACTTTCTAGACCTAACTATCACCAAAACAAACAATACACACACATATAAAATCTACAGAAAACCAACCACAACTGACATGGTCATCCACAATACATCAAATCATCCAACACAACATAAACATGCAGCCTTCAACCACATGCTACAAAGACTCACTAAAATACCAATGAATAAACAAGACTATAAAGATGAACTTAACACCATAAAATACATAGCCCTACAAAATGGCTACAACCAGGATTTACTAAACAAATTACATAGGCAGATCCAAAACAAAAACAACAAACCACAAAATAAAAACAACACACAACAATACAAATACCTCACACTCACATACTACAACTCTAACACACACAGAATTGCCAACACATTCAGAAAATACAACTACAAAATAGCATACAGAACCAACAACACCATCAAAAGGTACCTCCACGGCACAAACAAAAACACTGACATATACAACAAAACAGGAGTTTATAAATTAACACGCTATGATTGCAACAAATTCTACATAGGACAGACAGGAAGATCTTTTTCATCCAGATTTTATGAACACACCAAAGCACTCACCAATAATAACATACAATCCACATTTGCCACACATATCCAGACAGAAAACCACAGTTACACCAATATAAAAAACAACCTTAAAATCTTACACTTCCTACCCAAAAGTCATAAACTCAACACCACAGAACAATTTGAAATATACAAACACAAAAAAACACAACCCAACAACATACTCAATGACCAATTACAATGCAAATCAAACACACTATTCGACACAGTAATAAACAACACCTACAACAATACAAACTCCTGCGCCAATCCCCTCCACCTCCACCCACACACAACCACAACCTGTTAACCAATACCGTTATACATAGAATTACCAACAGCTTGCACATTCTGTATCCATAACTCACTGACGAAGGAGCACACCACTCCGAAACGGCTGTATGAGTGAAAACAACAAGTAAGTTCACAAGTGAAAGTTCCATCTAAACTAATAATTACAAATTTGGAGTACTAGCAGATGTTTAGAAATTATGCAAGTCCACTTCATAATATTTTGGCTCTCCCTGTACTGAAATGGAATGTGGACATCTACAAAGACAAAGGCTTGTTCTTTGTAGAACAAAGAGATTATGTAATATTATTAATAACCATCTTCAAAAATGTACAACAATAATGAGAAAATAATAATGCCTGTTTCTTGAGTAAGCTGGATAAAATAATTCATGACCAAAAAACTGTTTAGCAAAGTGAAAATCTTGTTTCTTCAGGATAGTGCACCACAACACAAATTAATTTTGACGATGAGGAAATCAGCAGAACATAAGGTAACATTACAGCATGCTGAATTCTTAAAACATTCCAATGTTGACACACTATTAACATCACAATTATCAAACAATGTTGACACACATTTTTCACTTCATGGAATTCAGGTGTTTAATCAGTTGTGTTCACAACTAAACACTTACTACACTCAAAATGTACGTCATTTACTACAAATAAAACAATCATTCACAAAAGAAACGCAGTAAATAAATATCCATATGCACAGACGACATGAGAACAATAAAATTAACAACAATTTATATTATAATTATTTCACTGTATATAAAGTTCTAGTTTGAGAATCATAATAATAATACAGTGAATAAAACATGGAATGCTATTATAGTGTATGTGAGTGTCAACGTATAGTTTTAGCGTTTTTGAACTTGGAAAAGGAGTTTAATAATGTCAAGTGGTTTACATTGTTTGAAATTTAGTATTAATGGCAAACAACTCATGGGAAAACCAACAAAAAAATTATCTACTTGCAAAAACAGGTACGGTATATATATTGGAAATTATGGATCTTATCTGTTATAGAACTGCAAAGTTGAAAAAAATTATTACTGCAAAAAAAAAATTATACATTCAGATTTTTGGTGCAAACAATATTTTTTCTAAAAAACGGTTTCAAGTTCTCCACAAGTGGCTACATCAAACTTGCACAACCTATACCTTTTGTTTCAGAGATTTGTTTTGTGAACAGCAATTTTTCTACAGACTGGAACAAAATAAGTAATTAAACCACCTTAACTAACCTTCCCCATTTTTGTACCTATTTTGTATGCTAGCAATTCCTTGAAAGTTTATAGTAATGACTAGCTGCACTAACATTTGATCTCTTTTGTTTTTATGTAGACTCTTCTTTTTGGCATTAACCCCAGCCAAAATGAGAATGATCTGCATCAAAATTATTGGTTAATGTTGTAATGGGACAAAGCAGAGGGTTTTAATTTCATAATTTTCTTGTAACAATTTGTAGCCAACTATGCTAGGCAACACTTTTAGATCACCAAATGTGTGACTTTTGTGAACACCCGGTAGTCAGTTCGGTGCCATGCTGTGCAAAGTACAAAGGAAATTAGAACATTGGAATGTGTAAGAGTGCGCGTGTGCCGCCTTTTGCGCTGTAAAGTTCGCCCGCATGGTCTCCTTACCGTCTTTCACAAGATATCGAGAAAGGCGCGAGACATTCACCAGCCAATCGGAGAGCAAGTTGATGATGATGGGAGCTACACAGCAGGTCCACCGAGCATGTTCTCGCCATTTTGGACGCTTCAGTCGGCATCCAACCTCAGAACCACGCAGGTGTGTTAACGCGCGGTTCGCTAAATACGTGCTCACGAGCAACGTTGCGGTCGACCGACAAAAGATGTATATTAACTAATGTGAAACAATAGTTAAACATGTGATCAGAAACAATCTACAGTAGTATTGAAGTTTAAACAGTTTTAAAATCTAATTTCGGAATGTTAAATAAAAAGTGAATCAAGTGGTGGTGAAACAGCGGGGAGACATCTACAAAATGGCTAAGTACCATTTATAATCTAATGACTAAACTTCAGAAATTGTTCATTTGGGCGTTTAAAGGCAAAATTCATATTTAACATAATAATAAATAGATCTCTAAGAGCAGGGTGGTGTAAAGTATGTATAAAGAATGAAAGTGTGAGCAAATGAGCAAATACTGGTTTGTCAAATAAAAATAAAAGGTATACAGCTTAGTTGATTTAGTAAAGTTTGTTTTCTTAAATGTTTAACGTATAATATTATAGAGAGTTTGATAAAGCAGAGAATTTGATGAACTGTTAAGAGTTGCAAACAGAGAGTAATTAACTTTTAAATGAATATAAATAAAATGGGATAATAGCGTAACCATGCGTTAAGTCAATTATTATGCCTAATTATCATCACCTGTCCTGTATGGAAAATCTCGCCTAAAACAAACCTGGTAAGTAATTAAAGTCAAAAAGGGGAAAGTGTATTAAGGTTTCCATATTTATCCTTTTAAAAAATATTGGTGGCGACCTTAAGTAATCTTGGAGTCTTCTGTTTTGGTAAGTCAGGGTAAAGGTAATCAGGGCCAATGTGTAAAAAGATCGCACGAGGTAAGTAGAAGTCAGGTGGGGGGATTTGAAAAACGTAATATTGTTACAAATGGCGACCCTGCCAGGATAACTCAGATGAATTTATTCATATGTGTTTAGGCCTGATTTGCAGTACGAAACAGGTGGTGATAACAGGCGGTTTTTGTAATAGTAAAAATCATGAGATTTGTGATTAGAGGTTAAGACGTAAAGTACTGTGAGTAAAAGTTACGAGATTTTGTTTAGATAATAAATAAGTAATTAATTATTTGATTAAAGAATAATTAAATTCATAAAAATCGAAACTACAGAGAACGAAGTAAATGTAACCAATGTAACTGTCATGAATGAGTCAGAAATTCAGTCAATGACCGAGTCAGCGGTTATGAGGGGGGTAGAAGTTCATTCAACTCCAACGGTAGTTCAAGACAGTAAATTAAACGAGTCAGATGTTATAGATGACTCTGGAATTCAATTAACCCCAATTTCAACTAATAAAAATAATCAATCTGAAAATGATATGATGAAGTATTTGTGTAGCATGGTGTGCAAGATGAACAATAAATTCGATGAACAAGATGTTAAAAGTGAAAGTAGATTCGAGGAAATAAAGAGCAATTTTAATGTACGAGGGCTATCCAGAAAGTAACAGACGTTTTGACCGACCGCGGCGGTGGGCGGGGATAGAGCCACCATCTTGGTGTCGGAACGTTCCTACACTCAGTACGCAACCAGCTGTGGTAGCGTGCGGTCTGTGCCCCTCTTACTTTGCTCTCTGTGACGTGTTAAAATGTGCGCTGCAATAGAAAATCCCGCCACTTGTGAGGTGCGTTCTGTGATTAGGTTTTTGTTGGCAAAAAATCACAAACCAATTGAAATTTATCGCCAACGTTGTGATGTGTACGGAAAAGGAATAATGAGTGAAAGCCGAGTGAGGCAATGGTGCATTGATTTTAAAAATGGCCGTGCCAATGTTCACGATGAGGACCGCAGTGGTAGACCTAGCCATGTGACTGATGAACTGGTGATGAAAATCAACGACAAAATTCGTGAAGATTGTCATTTCACGATTACGGAACTTTCGAAACAATTTCCCCAAATTTCACGGAGTTTGGTGCATGAAATTGTGGCGGAAAAGCTTGGTTACCACAAATTTTGTGCTAGGTGGATTCCGAAAATCCTAACGGAAGACCACAAAAAACAGAGACTGGCTGCAGCACTAACTTTCCTCGAAGATTACGACAAAAATGGTAACAAAGTTATCGATCGTATCGTAACTGGGGA
The DNA here is from genome assembly GCA_034769895.1 of Magicicada septendecula. Classification (NCBI taxonomy): domain Eukaryota; kingdom Metazoa; phylum Arthropoda; class Insecta; order Hemiptera; family Cicadidae; genus Magicicada; species Magicicada septendecula. The sequence goes on from CM068368.1 coordinate 795,125,591, forward strand.
CGAGACTTGGGTGAAGCATGTCAATAGTGAAACAAAAAGGCAGTCGATGGAATGGGGACACACAAATTCTCCCAAGAAACCAAGGAAGTGTTTGCAAACGCTGTCAGCAAGAAAGATCATGGCTACTGTGTTTTGGGACTCTGAAGGAGTGATTCTCGTTGATTTTCTTGAACGTGGCACAACAATTAACTCAGAGAGGTATTGTGAAACACTGAGAAAGTTAAGGCGCGCGATACAAAACAAGCGTCGGGGAAAACTTAGTGCGAAGGTTTTGTTTTTTCATGACAATGCACGTCCACACACGGCCAATCGTACCTGAGAGCTCTTCGATAGTTTTGGATGGGAGGTGTTCGATCATCCACCATACAGCCCGGATTTGGCGCCGAGCGACTATCACCTCTTCCCAGTGATGAAGACATGGCTCGCTACACAATGCTTTGATACTGACGCCGAACTGCATGCCGGTGTAAACCAGTGGTTGAAATCGCAGGCGGCAGATTTCTACAGAGACGGTATTGAAAAACTTGTGCCACGGTATGATAAGTGCCTTAATTTGAATGGCGATTATGTAGAAAAATAGCTTAAGAGTGTACCTTTCAAATGTATATAATAAAATTTTGTTTTTTCATTTTGTAAATATTTTATTTCAAAACGTCTGTTACTTTCTGGATAGCCCTCGTAAAACTTAACGAATTAAATAATTGCTTTGACGTTAATGATATTAAATTTAACGAGTTAAGGGGTGACATGAATGAAATAAAAGAACAGCAAAATGTAAAATTTAATGAGATAAACACCAGTATAGTAAAGCAGTTTAATGAATGTTGTGATAAGTTCATAGAGTCACAAAAACAAAGTATTGAGAAAATGAGAGTGTGGAAAATAGATAGGCCTACAGGTAAGTGTAACAAGAACATAAATAATGAAGTGATAGATGACAAGGCAAGTGATAATAATAATGGGGAGGCAATTACGAATAATAATAGGGTTAAAATTGACACGGTAAGTAATGTGGTTAATACAAGTGGAAATAATAGTGGTATAACAGGTAATAAAAATGTGGTGTTAGAGAGTAAAGTGGTGAATAGTGATAGTGATGAAGACGTTTTGGTGGAAGTAGAAATTAATGATGAGATAGTGGTTGATAAGATTGAGAGTGTAATGGGGCGAAAAAGGGGATTTTAAATTTTATTAAATGTAGTCAAATATATATGTGACCAACGCAGCAAGTCCCATACCTAAAACGGTTTTATTCAAACAAAGAACAGTGGAGTGCGATTTTGAACGGAGGTGTGGTAATGGAATGCGATGTATGTTTTGCAACTCAAGTGATTCCAAGAATTTGTTATGCACAATGTACGTGCAAACACCACCATGCGCGCAGATGACGCTTACGGCCTCGAGCCACGCCAAGTAAAATGAACAAAGTGTAAAATTTTTCTCGCCACGTGTTCGGATGATGACGGAAATACAGGTAAAACTACGCCCACCTGAGTCACGTGACTAGTGGCATTGGAATATCGTCACCACAGAACACTCATTGACAGCCCGTGTTCCATATAAGTTGACGAGCGATTTGTCACAAGCAGGCTGTGAAATTTCCGTCTGCTACATAGCGTTGGCGTTAAAGCTGTGTGCGTAGTTACCTTCAGTCGACGACAACACCAGGCCACGCGTGGTTTTAAAAAATCTATACTCGAGTAAAAAATAGGGTCGGCCGACCAGAAAAATGTGTGTAAAAAACGTATATAACTGAAAAAACCATGTAAGGCAACAATACCATTGAAATCCATAGTGAATATACATTTTCGGACTTTTGCGTGAATCTCCAGAATGAAACAACGTGGGCTACCAAGTGAACAGAGAAGTACCAGTGCAACCTTTTCTTAATTTTTACTATATTAAATTTTATAAAAGCGCTAAATCAAAACTAAATAGGTATGAATGAGTGAATGTAGCAATCTGGGTCGCTTTTGTAGAGAATAAGTTAATCATTATGTTATAGCCAGTAGTAAGTAAATTTTGATAGCATGCATCTATGAATTGAATATTGCTTGGAGCGTTACTCCTAGAAAAAGCATAACTCAACAATAAAGGTCACGATTTGAAGTAGTTGTCATTATTATGTATTATGTAGTACGATAAAAGGAACGGGGTATATCAGTAGATTCAAACTAGAAATAAAAAAGAAAAAATGTCATGCTAAAGAAAATAAAGTAACATTTTATTTGAGTTTATAAAAAATATGTGTTTGTTAATTTGCATTCACCTGTGGTTTTACTCTGCCAGAGTACATCAAACGACACCCTGGTAAATTATTGGTAAAGGTAAGTGACTAGAATTTTAATATTTTAAACATTAATAAACATGTACAGCTTCAGTTGGTGCCCTAAAAAGGGACAAATTTAAATATTTCAAATACTAATTAACTCGTAAAGCTTCAGTTGCCGCCCTTAACAGGGACAAAATTCAATATTTTAATGACTCAAAAACAAGTCATACTTCAGTTGGCGCCCGTAACAGTTGACGTAAATTAATTTTTAATTTAATATAAATTGAATTAATTTACAACCTGGTCAAACATGGCAGAGAAAAACAAGAATGCAAATTTATGTGAAAGTAGTGTAGAGGAATCTATTTTAAATATTACGCAAGATCATAGGGTAACAACCAGTGAAACTGTTGATGAAAATGTTGAAATAGATGTAAATGAAACTGTAGTAGCGGGGGGGTAGTAAAGACAATGGGGTAAATATTTAACCAATTAGCATTGATGATGGAGATGATGTCAGGAATGAAAACTGAGATCAAATCAGAAATAAACATAATAAATGTTAAACTTGACAAACAAGACGAGAAAATGAAATCAGAAAATAATAATTTAAAATCTGAAATTAAATCCGAAATAAATGTAGTAAAAGTAGAAATGAATAACGAGTTTGCGAAAATAAGAAGGGAACTAAAAATGTGTCATGTAAATATGAATAGCCGATTGGAAAGTATGAATGAGACTATTGTTGGAGTGAAAGATGAACTGACTATAGACATAGACAAAATACGAACCGAAATGAAAAATGATATAAAAACAATTAACGAGAAACTAATAGAGACAAACAAAAAATTTGACGCGTTAACAAATAAATTTAACGATAAAATTAAAAAACAAAAGGACAAAATTGACAGTAATGTTCAAGGTGTAATTGATGAATGTGAGCAAATTAAAAAAGCAAATAAAATACAAGAGAGTATAAATGATGAATTCAGAAGAAACTTTGAGCAAATCGAGACATTTAAGACTAATGTAACTAGTTTGAAAAGTAAACAAACAGAACACGAACAAGAAATAATTAGAGTCAGAGAAGATTTAAGTGTAGCAATTAACCAAAAATTAACTAATGAGAGAGAGAGAGTGATAGAAATATTTAAGCGGAACAGAGGTTATAACGAATTAGCAGAGAGGTTAGATATTATGAGAATTAATAATATTGAATACTTACATTACGAAGTAGTTGGTACAGCAAATGATAAAAGTGATGATATTGATTAATTACTTTATGACAAAGCTAATAAAGCAGTAGATAATAATGATAATGAAACTGTAATTGACATGACTATGACAGATCATACTAAAGGTGACTGGACTATACTCGATGAGAATAAATTATATGATTTAATAACATGGAATAATCCTGTTGGTATTGTGGAAGAATATAAACATTTGGATAATCTTTATATTAATAAAAATGATATAATGAGCTTAATAAAAAATGAATGGTGTCGATGGAAGAGCAGGTTTTTGTACGATGATGGGGGGTAAAAACAATAAATATTTATGTCAAATATATTGGAACTTACCGTCTGCGGCTTTCCAGAAACAGCGTCTTTATAAATTTACATGTTTCGGGACCCTTGTCCCATCATCAGAATTTAAAAGTAATTGTGTATCATTTAAATATGGTACACTTGTCAAACACTTAAAATATTAAAATCTAATATAAAATAACTTAATATAACATATTATAATATTTACAACGAGTACGAAGGTTACCGATGTACATCGTATGAAAACCGACCGCGCACACAAGTGAAAGTGTGCGCGGTCGGTTTTCATACGATGTACATCGGTAACCTTCGTACTCGTTGTAAATATTATAATATGTTATATTAAGTTATTTTATATTAGATTTTAATATTTTAAGTGTTTGACAAGTGTACCATATTTAAATGATACACAATTACTTTTAAATTCTGATGATGGGACAAGGGTCCCGAAACATGTAAATTTATAAAGACGCTGTTTCTGGAAAGCCGCAGACGGTAAGTTCCAATATATTTGATTGAACAACACGTGGCTTGGTACTAAACATTTGGGATTTATTCCTTTTAAACATAAATATTTATGAACGTTTAATTATGTAATTAATGGTTTTGAATTGGACTGTATTATAAAATGAGGTATGGTAAACAATAAAATAATGATGAAAAAATTGTAAATAAATTTAGAGTGAAATTAATGGTGTTTGTGTTGTAAAAGGTATTGTAGGTAAACAATATGTGTGTGTAGTAGAAATTGATCTTAATAATAATAATATTTTGGCAGACTAAATAAATAATGAGAAATAAGTATGACGGTAATAAATAAATGGTAATTGTTTTGGAGTAATGTAATTAAATATGTTGTGTTTTTAATAATTGATGGAATTCAAATAGTTTGAGATGAAGTAACTGATTAATTTAAAATGTTGTATAAAGAGATTTTGATGATGAATATAAATGATTTTATGAGATTTAAACTTGATAATAGATAGATAAATAAATGTAAAATGTGTTTAGTTTGTGAAGTAAGATGGTTGTTAAAATGTTTCAGAAGATACATGGAATTATGTACATTATTTGGTGTTTATATTTTGTGTCAATAACAGGAATCATATGTTTTGAATGATGTACTGTGAGTATGAATTTTATAATACAAGTTAAATAGAGTACAATGTTTACATGTATTGAAAAGGTTTTAAACTCAATGATGAAACTAATTTGAGATAGTTATACTAAATAGAAGCCATAGTTAAAAGGTAATAATAACTGAAATGTGATGTAAAATAAAGGTTAATAATCAATTTGAAATTTTTGAGGAATATAATGGTAGTAAGTGATAAATAATTAAATGATGATATATAAAAGAGTTAATAAAAATTTCAAGTTATAATGTTTATAATTTTCTATACAAGTTATTTAAAGGAGAATTGTTTAGTAATGTAACAATGTCAATGTTCAAGGTAAATGTGTATTATGTTATTATGCAAGATTAATGGGTGATTTTGGGGGGTTGTTTGGTGTTAATCGAAGTGTAAATCAATTATGGCATGTAGAAACTGCAAAGTAGAAGGACATTAAGTTTAGCTATTAGTTATGCTATTGCGGTGGCGGCATGTGCCACTGTAATAGCGATGAGTGATGGTGGTAACGTCAAGGCACGTTACCATCATCGGACGCCTAAATAGGGCGTAAAATACACTGTACAACCTTCTATAATATTATGTTATATGTTAATATAATATTCATGTTAATTGCTATCGTACAGTGTATAGAAATGATGACGAAAAAACATGCTAATGAAAGATGATTTCCCCGCCTTTTCGGGTGATTACTGTCTTACCAGCACTAATCGTGGTTTTGGACGACAGCCAGCTGTGGGCAGCAATTGTAAAACTGACCATAGTTGGTTGTCCTTAAAATTGGTGAACTTTGAAATTAACGGGGGGGGGGCCACTTAGGGGAAATCCCCGGAACTATGGAACAGCGGCTATCACCTTGTTCGCGTGGGAACAGTAAAACAGGTGATAGACCCGTCACTAAGGTTGTCAATATGTAAAATCAGATATTATGATATCTGACCCTTTTAAAATATGTAACGCAGAAGCAAGGACAAGGAGATGACAGAATTCCTCCAAAACTTAAGTCCTTGTGGACGCAACTGGACGCCACAGTCCAGGGGGGTCATAGTGTGTGTGGCAGGGGGGGTTACTCAGGGGAGTAACGAACTAAAATTTGAAACTTAATGACGCTGACTAGCTGACAAGCTAACTAAATGATTGTAGTTTGACCGTAGACAACTTGTACGAATTTATTTACATGTAAATATTCAGACATGTAATTGATTGACATGTGTTACATTCTGTATGATATTTTATAAATGACTACTGATTTTTAAAAGATTATCTCAAGTAGAGACAACGTTTATCAGATTTTGTTTATTATGTTTTATTGTGTCATTAATTTTGTTATGTTAGAGTGTAAGGATTATGAACTTATGTTGTGTTTTATGGTATAATTTTATATGGTGTATATAGGGCAAGGTCGGTCACCTGACCCAGAGAGATCAGCTGATAACTGATGTTAGAGCCAGGATAGGGTTATAGTGATTAACTCATGAATTTTGTTACTTCAATTAAATTCAATAATCTTGGTTTTTTTTTTTTTTTATAGAAATATTTTGGAAAAAAAACTTTTTTATATGATTAACTTCACTAATTAAAGTAAACCATATGACTCATCTTACAAGGAGAGTCTTTGATAAGGGACTGGGGTTGATTGCTCTATCGAACGAAATTTATATAATTGATTTGAGAAATTATTTTTGAGAGTTGATGTCAAGTAGTAGGGAGTTTCTGTTTAATTAATAATGAAAATGTGTACGCACCCAGCAATTGCTAAAAGCGACCCAGTATGCATGTAAGGGGGAACATATCGGTTGAGGATCTGGTATGGTATAAGTCCAGGGTTTTGATCGTGGGGTGGAATGTTAGAAGGTAAGGTGTACTGTGGGGAGTATCTGTCCAAGTTTATGTGTGACGATTTTAAAATAGGAAACGTAATATGGAGTAAAATTTATTTTTAAATCGCACATTAAAATTAATATTACATCACTTGATTAACTCAAAATAATATTTAATAAAAAGTTTAAATGACAAAAGGAATGCGAGTGTAAAGATAGGGAAACTAGTTAATAATTTACCATGCACTGACATGCATTAACTGGAATTAACCTGCATACAGATTCTTTTACTAAACAAATAATACTGGTAAAACTTGAAATTATTCAAATAAATAAACAATGATACAGTAGTATACTATTTAATTCTGAAGTAAAGCATAGCTTTGGATAATAAAAAGGTCAAACTTTAAATACCGTAAATAGCGAATAAAGGTGGAACTATTTTGTTGTGATGCGTAAACTCCGCGCAGTTAACTTACCTGTCCTGACATAATAATAATCAGTCGAGATGGAGTGCTCTCGTAGTAAACATTACACCCTTGAACCATGCCCCCGAAGTACTAAGATATTTTAATTTAAAAGTGCAGATATAACTATGTGTAGAGGAAAGTATCAGTAAAGTAGTGTTTTATAAAGAAAAATGTAATCTATTAAATTAAATGGAATAAATAAGTGAGAGGGATGACATCTCTATTGACTGTGTATAAGACCTCCAATGTTTGTTTAAATTAAAAAGGGTACAATGTACCAAAAGTGAAAACATTTCATAAATAACCATGTGACATGCACTTCTGTGGGAAACAACAACTTTCACTCGAGTTGTACTACTAAAGATGCTTAGCTACCAGACTTCATAGAACAGCACAACAGCTTCATAATTACCAGGATCTCTTCAGCTGCTTCACCCGGAAAGTAAACTACCATAACCTTCAACCATTAGTGGACACCCCAAGGACCAAGGACCAGGACACGGAGTAAACTTCACAATATCACAGGTGACACGGAGACTTGTCTTCCCTGGTTAAATGTCATTACAACAAATGTTTACAAAAGACAGTTTAATAAACTATATAAAACACTTTAATTATTGTCAATTTGTAAATTGTATTATGTCATACAACTAAAATTATTTGTAATAGTAATTAGAGCTTGTAGTATAAAGCTTTTCAGATACTAGAGGTTAAATTAAGTCCATTCTTCAAATGGCCCACCCCTTTAGATAGTATAATAACTTAACTTACTAACAAATTTAATATCCCGGATCCGTGGAAAAAGCTAGCACATAACCATACTTTTGTTGTGGCCACCTTTTCAGAAAATTTTTGGTAAACTTTTATTTAGAAAACCTTATGGTAAAAAAATCCATGTAGAACTATAAAGGATAGCACCTAATAAAGAGATGTCATTACTTAACACAAAATACTGAGTGAATAAATCATCAAACACCCCAACAAACATTCCTTTCATTCTAACTACTACTGCTTGTTAAGAAGTTGATTAAGACTATGGCAACCCGTGCAATTGATCTGAGGCAATTACGCACTGGTTCCCGACGTTATAAAATGCGCCACTCTGCTTTTAGTTAAAATAGTTGTGTGCATCGTGGTACACATAAAATAACCAAAATTAATAATTGTGCAAGATAGTGACACATATACCATGTGTCACTCTGTTGATATATTCACTCAGTTACTTTAAAATATTTCAGTAATTTATAATAAAATTAAAAAAAAAAAATTATTATTATTAGAATAGAATAGTATATAGGTAACTTTAATTGTGGATTTAATATGTGTAAACTCATATTAACATATTGACACATGTATACAAAAACCATGTACGTACTTGTTCAAAAATTTCATTCATCAACGTGTCAGTTTGTCAACAAACTCAGACCTGTAAATATCCTGTTCTCACCTGTACGGAATTGTATTTGCCACCCTCTGCAAAGTCGAGATAGACAATACCCCACCTCCTCTATTGTTCTATTGTTATAACAAGCGTGCATCATCTTGAGCCTAGTAACCAGGTATTTCCCCCTTAGTTGAAAGTAAATTGACGCCTGTGTGAGATTTCTCTTTCTCTGAGATTTAATTCTCGCACAACCAATGTAAATTTTAATGCGAACTAAAATCGTTTATTTGAGTAAACAAGAAAGAGTAGTATAGGATTTAGTATTAATAGTAGAATAAGTATTTATAGTGATTGATATGGCTTGATAGTATGGCTTGGTTGATAGTATTAAAAAATGGCTTTATTTAACCCCAATCTATTATTAAAAGATGAATTGTGCTACGAAGCTATTTTACGCGGTTTACCTCACGCGAACGTAACAGTCTCTGAATTGCAAAAATCATTACGCGAAAGTAGATCAGATACACCCTCGCAGATAGGTAGGTTACGCGAACTCGATTATGACAGCGAAAGAGAAACGTGTTATGCGAAGTATAGGAAACTGACGTTATTATCTCAAACCCTTCACGACGAAAAATCACCTGCAGTAATATTTCGTATCACGCAAAGAATAGAACATTTAACCCGCCGGTTGAAGAATTTATTGAACTGGCCCGATGTCACCATAATCCCTCCCGATGTGCAAAAATTTGCAGATGAGGCATTACAGCAATTACCCACGATAATACGACAATTGCGAAGAATGTCTGAATCATCTAGGATGGAGGAAATTGAGCAATCCTTACAAAAATTATATATTTCCCCAGTTCAATCTCCTACTTTAGAACACCCTCCCACCACCGCGAATCACGAATCACCCACCGTATCGAAGATACAACCGACTCCTGAACAGCTACCAGATAGAGTTAAATACCCTAACGATATCGGAACCCCCACAGCCTAGTGGTCACCATAATCGCAACAGTAAGTATGCGATTATGACGCCTAACGCAGCAACAGGTCCTTCTAGAAGTATACCACATGTAAATTTGAATGTAGACCTCTACGGAAAGATCACGCACCCAGTAGAAAAAAATCATTACAGAAATTCCATATACTGATGGCTTAAGTATTACGAAACTGTTAAATTTCATCAGATACCTCCTACAAATAAAAGATTTACAGCAACTGAATGATTGGCAAATCTTGCAAGTCCTCCTACCCAAATGTAAACCACCATTAAGGGATCGTGTACTGGAATCATTAAGCTCGACTCTTCCAGTAGAAGAACTTCATACTACCATTATAAAACATTTTATTCCCACGGGAATTTATGAGGAGATCAAAAGAAACACCGTACTTCGAGTACAAGGAGCCCATGAGAGACTGGCCCACTATATTGCAGACATCAGAGAGTCTTCCCGACTATTGCAAGTCAACTGGAGTGAGAAACAATTGGTCGATACCATTCTAGTAGGATTATCTCCGGAAGAAAGATCTCGATTAGCATTAATAAATAGGCCCCATACTTTCGCAGATCTAGAACAATGCAGTATTCACTCGTCAAACGTATGGTACGCGGACCAGAACAGACATGCATTGTTATCCACTGCACCACGTAGATATGAAATGGATAATCTACTGAAAATCCCTGGTAACAGATGGAAGAAAACAGCGCGAAAGACATCCATTTCGTAGACCTAACAATTTTCACGACCATAGTAAATCTAAAGAGCCTCAACCTCGACAGGAAACCAGTGATACCCCTCGTAAAGAAAATATATGTTATAACTGCGGGAAACTTGGACACATCAGTAGAAACTGTAAATGGAGACAGTACTATCAGAAAACCCCTTATCCAAAAAACATGTAAGGCAGGGAGATCCGAAATCCTGTGTCTTCCGCAGCATTGTGAAAACAGGTAAACCCCTAAAAGTCAACAATTTCAAAAAAAATAACCCAAGAAAATTAGACCCCTATGTTAAGAAGTTCATTGATAAATGTAATGTTATTAATAAATGTAATTTCAGTAAGTGTCGATTACCATATATACAAGTAGACCTCGGTGTTACATCCACCCTCGGATTAATTGATTCCGGATCAACACGAAGTTTAATTAGTCAACAGCTAGCCGATAAATTATTGGAACACAACTTAGTTAAACGCAGTCAATTGGTGAATATTAGATGCGCTACAGCTAATAAACAAAATTTAATGATAAAACTTATCATCACGTTTAAAGTAAAAATTAAAAATCTAACGTGGTATTTTCCAATGTTGGTATGCGACGAGTTAGGACCCGACTTAATATTGGGAGCTGATTTTATCAGTAAAACAGGAATAATTCTTGACATTCATGATAAGAAGTATTATTTTGGATTCGATCGTTCACAAAAATATAATTTTGATGATAATACAAATAACAAAGAAAGTACTGGAACAGCTTCTACACATCTAGAACACCACAAGTCTGAATTAGCTCATCTGGAAAGTGAAGATAGACGGAAAATCCAGACACTAATAGAACAGTTTTCCAACGTCCTCACTCCAAAGTTAGGACTAACGAACCTGATAGAGTACAAAATCAATTTGAGCGACGATAAAGTAATACACCTACCCCCATACAAATTATCACCGCCAAAAATGGAAGTAATGAGGAATCAAATCAACAAATTATTAGAACAAGGAGTCATCGAACCCTCTACTTCACCTTACTCATCTCCCGCGTTTTTAGTACCAAAAGGTCACGACAAACATAGACTAGTTGTGGACTACAGGCAATTAAATAAACAGATAGAATTCGAGTCTATACCACTTCCCGACATCCACAGTGCTTTTCATTATTTTACGAAAGCGAAAGTTTTTACTATCATGGATTTAAATCAGGCATTTCATCAAATACCCCTTTCTGAAGAATCCAAACGTCTAACCACATTTGCTGTCCCTTTCAACCTGTACCAATTTACGAGAGTACCCTTTGGAATATCCCAAGGTAGTTCTGTATGTAGCCGATTATTAGAGAAATTATTCCATGATATAAAATTTAAATATGTGTATCACTACCTAGATGACATCGTTATCTATAGCGAATCAATGGACCAACATCTCAATCATCTACGTGAAGTACTATCCCGATTAGAGAAATCTGGATTAACCGTAAACCCCAGTAAAGTAAATTTTGCTGTCACACAATTTTCATTTTTAGGTCACATCGTAAAGGCCAACGGAAAGGTAAGCATAGACCCCGAGCGAACCCGTGCGATCAGAGAATTTTTACCACCGCGGGATGCGAAAGGAATAGCTCGATTTTTGGGAATGATAAATTATTTCCACAACCGAAAATTTATTATTATTCCTCATCTAGCCGAAATTGCAGCACCGCTGAATGCTTTAAGAAAGAAGGGAGCTAAATTTGAGTGGAATGTCCAACACCAAGCTGCATTCGAAAAACTAAAAGAAAGCATAATATCACCCGTAGTATTGCAATTAGCCGATTTTACAAAACCGTTTGTAGTGCAGACAGACAGTTCAAGTGTAGCCCTAGGTGCAGTAATATATCAGGAAGTAGACAACTCTAGACTACCTATTAGTTACGCTTCACGTACCCTGACCGACCAAGAAAAGAAATACTCCGCATACGAATTAGAATGTTTAGCTATCGTTTTCACATTTGAGAAGTTCAAACCCTTTTTAGAACATAAAGAGTTCCTGTTAGAAATGGATAATCAAGCATTATCTTGGTTACTAAATCACCCAAAACAGTTAGGTTGTATTGGAAGATGGGTATTAAGGTTAAATTGTTACAAATTTAAAGTACAACATATTAGAGGTACCCAAAATGTAGTTGCCGATACACTGTCACGTATGTTCCAGCCGACTAGTAAAACATCTGAAAACAAGGAGAGTAGAGAAACGCCGATTATCAATACTTTAATTACCGAGTTTCCTCTTGCATTTATGGGCACATAGCTCAGTACCAACAACAAGACCCCCTTTTAAGACCAATTATAGAACAACTCGATAAAGGAAATAAGTCAGAAAAATACATATTGAGTAAGAGAGTATTATGTTATAAAATAGCAAACGGAAAATATTTACGAATAATCGCCCCTGATATTATTAAACCTATGCTGATGGAATACTACCATTCTTCCACCATTGGAGCACATACGGGAATAAATAAAACAATACATCGAATTCGTAAAGAATATCACTGGGAAAATATGAACAGTGAGATAGCTAATTTCGTGAAAAGGTGTAAGTTATGTGCACTCAGCAAGCCAGCGAGAAACAGCCAAATAAGTCAATTAATCTCAGGAATTCCTGCTACCCCGTTCTCCAAAATTTATTTAGACTTTTCAGGACCCTACCCGCGTTCTAAATCAGGAAATACCATGCTACTCATTTGCGTAGATTCATTCACCAAATTTGTCTGGATGTATCCCATGCGGCGAGCGTTAGCTTCGACCACCGTAAGTATATTGCAAGATAGATTATTTAAAGATTTCGGTACACCCGTACATCTAGTGTCAGATAACGGACCCCAGTTTAAGTCAAAGGAATTCAAGAATATGTGTTTCAAACTAGGGATAGACCACATTACCACTACAGAGTATCGTCCGCAAGGTAATATAGCTGTAAAATATTTGCGAAACCTAAAATCTGCTTTAATAGCCTACCATGCAAACGACCATACGTCTTGGGACCAGAACCTATCCTGGATACAATTCGCCTTCAATTCAGCCTATCATGAAGGACATAAGTATACACCATTTGAATTATTGTTTAAATACAAACCTAACCACCCATTATCCACTAAGTGGAAAATACATGAGTTACTACCCCACGAAATTAGGGATAAAAATATAAAGAAAATCTGGAATGAAGCTCGCGCTAATTTAAGAGCAAACTTAAAGAAATCACGAAAATATCATGAGAGGATTAATAATAACAATGTAGTAAAGTACCAAATCTGTGACTTAGTAATGTATAGAACACACCCAACGAGTAGTGCAATCGATAAGACCACCTCCAAGCTATCATACCGATGGTGTGGTCCTTACCAAATTCACAAATACTTAACTCCAGTAACTGTAGCCCTGTACGAACCCTCTACTCAACTGCTAAAGCGTACTTGAGTAACCACTTGCTTACCTAATCGTATAGATGGGGATGAGGCCTGATCAACCTTGGATCCTATTCAGCGAAAGTAGAGAAAAGTGAGAAGTCAGCTGACATCGAATATAAATAATAAGTAAGTAATAAATTACTTAAAGAGTAATTCTATAACAAGAGTAACTCACAACTAAAGAAAAAACCGGTAGTAGTCGTAAGTAGTAGTCTTAAGAAGAATTTAGTATGTTTTCAATATATAATTTATAAAGTGTGAATTTTATGTAGTCTAAGAATTAGTTTGTAAGGCGTTATATATGTTGATAATAGGAAGAAGTAAGTCGAGAGTAACTCATGCACCTCAAAAAAAAAAAAAAAAAAAAAAACAGAAATGAGTGAGAGAAATTTCACACAGTAATCCCAAGCATACTCCCAGTACCTTGCTAACCAAATAACCCATAGAATACCCACCCGGTGTCTTCTTTAAGCGGCAGAGTATGTGACGATTTTAAAATAGGAAACGTAATATGGAGTAAAATTTATTTTTAAATCGCACATTAAAATTAATATTACATCCCTTGATTAACTCAAAATAATATTTAATAAAAACTTTAAATGACAAAAGGAATGCGAGTGTAAAGATAGGGAAACTAGTTAATAATAAAGGCCTGTTATCTTAATTATGGGGTTTGAGGATGTTTCATAATGTTTTATTGTATTCATGTTATATAAAGTATGGTTAGGTCCATTTTCCCTATGTGTGCACAAACAACGCATATTCAGTAAGAGGAGAATAATTCCAAGGTCACCGGTGGACGGGCGAAACCGAGCAGATACAATGGCGGTGTAATTGGAGAAAGACTTTAATATCAATTCTTATTGGTTCAAAAGGCTGTGTCGTCATTCATAAACGATAATGACGCATAGACAATAGCGTATGAAACAAGGCGTTGGCCGAGAGAACAAAAGACGGTGACGTCAGATGTACTAATACGTACACAAATTTTGCATATTACCAGCTCTCAGTTCCACACAGCACATCAGAGCGTCAACAGCTCACATCGCTGTTGGCATAGTTTTAACCAGAAGTGTTTTAGACAAATTACCAAATGTAATTAAAATGTAACAGTAAATCTTCAAAGACTAAAACCAACAAATTACTATTCAAATATGTAAAGTAGAATCAGTGCTATCAGAATAAATCGACGAGGGACATGCGGCGACCACCTGCCATTTTAATACGGAGGATCTGACACCAACGGCAGCCCTACCAGCGCCCACATTCAGAGAAGTCAAAAATAATAATCATATCTTTATACCTTAATGAGCTCAAATTGAATTAAACCAAACAAAATGTATCTGTGCTAGTGAGTGTGTGTGTGTGTGTGTGTGTGAGCATGTGGGTGTGAACGACTGGTCATTACGATAAAATATCGGGGCAGTGGTTTGGAGATATACAAAACAGTGAATTAAATCAATCACATGTTATTAAAGCTGCAGCTATAATCAAATTTATGATAGGATTAAGCATCACAGTAATTGAAAGTAATGATTAATAAATATATGGGCGTAAGAGTATGTAGACGCCATTTTGTTTCTTGTATTTATATGTGACGCCATCTTTGGGTTGTTATTAAGAATTATAAATCGAATTCAGATAAATTAAAAACAAGTTTATGGCATCCAAATTATAGTCGAGTCATTATTTCGACAACCTCCATGTTTCTGAATCTCGCTGAGTGTGAATCCTGGCCCTTAGAGAGGAAATTCATGTTGGGTATAAACCACGTGCTTATACCGGAAGTGATATGGTAAGTACATGTGCTTTATTTAATGTTAGTAAAAATATAAATAAAAATATTAAAAGGGGAGGAAAGCTACAATTGGCCCCCGAACGGTGACTTTATATAAAATATTTTATATAAAATAAGCCAGATTCAGAGACAACGGGAGTGGCGAAATAATTCATAACGTAATACATGAGAGGTTATGTAGGTTATGTTGACAAAATAAAAACATACAAATGACAATTGCAATCCAATAATTATTTTAGTGTTAGAACAAAATGGCAGAAAATAACGAAAGCATAGAGATGAACAACACAGATACAGAATCGATTGTATTGAACGAAATAAGTGCCAATTCGACACCTATAGCAATCAGTAATAAAGTGTCATTGGAAGACTTATTTCAATTAATAAAAACACAAAATAGCCAATTAAGAGAACAGATTGATGAAAAATTTGATGAAAAATTCAACCAGCTGAATGTTAAATTTAATATAAAGTTTGACAGTTTTGATACCAAATTAAACAAACTAAAGAAACAAAGTAATTTGCAAAATGTAAAATTAAACCAATTAGATGAGAAATTTGAAGAAATAAAAAATGAAATGCACAGACGAAATTTTAATGTCGACAAAAGAATAAACGAGGTAGAGTTAGAAAATAAGAGGGGAGTAGACAAGTTAGATATAAACAAAGACAAGGTAAGTGAGGGAGAAAATTATGACAAAATAAATAAAAGTATGATATTAGAAAATGATTACGTAAACAGGGGTAGTGATAATGAAATTTTATGGGGAATAGAATATGATAATGATGGAATGATAGTGTGTGTTGAAGGGTTGAAGAGAGTGTGTAAAGAGAGTATAATTGTAAAAGAGTTGCAGGGGGTAGATTCTTCCCTTAATGGTGTATTTGGGGGTGAAGCCCATGTGTTTAGGAAGGACGAGAGTGCCTTCGATGTATATTTGGGAGACGTATGGTCTACAAATAAAGTTGTCCTTGGTTTTTTTAGTGCACTTCACAGGTGGTGCAATAATTGTGAATTAGTGTCCCCTGCAAATGTAGAAAGAGAGAGATGTTTTAAGAGAGAGAGATGGTGTGATAGTGAGAGGTATTGTGAGAGAAAAAGAGAAGTATTGAGATTTTTATGATAAGTAGAAAGTATGAAGAATTTATGGAAAGGTTAGGAATAGAGATGATATATAATAAATATAGTAAATACTTGCCTTGTAATAAAACTGAAGTAGTAGGAGATAATGAAAATAATGACTTTGCAAATTACCTAATTATGACTGATTATACTGAAGGTGACAGAACCATACCCGATCATGAATTATATGAGTTTGAGGATAATGATAAAAAGTTGAATGGTATATGTATTTATGATGTTAGTATAAGGGAGTCAATATTAAATAATGTATATAGTTTTAAGATTCGACTATTGTTTGACGATGGAGGGTAAATATTTTATTGTGTTTATGAACATTTAATTATGTGGACAGTGTTTTTTAAGATGGACTGCTTTCTGACTGATTTATGATAAATGATATAATGATAATTGTGGATTGTATATATTTTGTATGTATTAATGTCAGTGTATTTGTGTATTTTGCTGTTGTGTATTTTATGTATTTTTTTTATGTAAACCATGTACTGTAGAATTTTAAATATTCAAGAATAATTAATTATGAGGATGATTTTGAATAATTATGAGATTTAGATTATAATGAATAATAAATGATTAAGCATATGATATATTTGGATATTGAGTTGTTTTAGGATTGTAAGATAAGTGATGAATTTTCTAGTGGTATATTAAAGTGAAATGTTGTAATAGAATTTGGGTGATAGTGATAAATAAGGGCATTGGAGTTAGTTAAATAGAGTTAATGGGAGTTAGATGAATAAGAAAGTTGAGATACAGATAATATATAAAGAGGTGTTAGATATTTTAGGGACACAGTAGTTAGTGATTATATGTAGAGGTGAGTAATGTGAATGGTAATTATATTTGATGATGATGATATTTTGTAGTAAGGGTGAGGTGGTAAGGAGTGATCAACGTGCGGCGTTGTGGCAGGCGGAGCAATTTTGGGTTAGAGTGTTTGCCGATATTTGGTGGAGGGCAAATGGTTAGGGATGGATATGGCCAGGTAGGGAACACACATCCTAGTACAAAAGACGAGCGGTGCCAGAGGATTTAAAGGGGATTTGTGAAGGGGGTTATTATAGAGATATTGGTGTCATAATATGTTAATGGTTAGAAGCGGTTGTTAGTAGTAAAAAAGAGGTGAGTAAGGTTAGATTGACAAATGCCAAAATAAGATATAGAGATAATAATGAATAATAGAGAGTCACCCAAACTAATAAGGATAAAAGGGTTAGAAAAGGAAAATTCATGGTAGGAAGGTAATGTAACTGGAAGGGTAATGATAAATTTGAAAATTGTTTTATAGAACCTAATGATATAATGAATGTTAAATAATTAAAAGTTAATAAAGAGTGGATAATAGTAATGTCTTATAAAGTTTGGTACAAGTTGTGTAAATATAAATTGTTTAATGTAAATGTAACAATTTTAGTGTGTAATGTTTAATGTTTTATGATGTTTTATTGTTATTGGTAATGACGTTAGCAAATGTTAAAAGATAGTAGATCTTGAATGTTAAAAAGATAAAGTTAGAAATGGTGTTGAGCAAAATATAGTATGATGTCATTGCAAAAAAAAAATATAAAATGATTATAAAGTTGAGTAATAAAATTTGAATAATGAACTTGTCTGCCATAGTAGTTGTAGGTTGAATTTTATAGAAGTAAATAGGTGATGGTGTTTTGGGAATTTTGAAGGAATTGTTTACATGTTATGTTATTTATAGGAATATATATTTTTCTCTTAAAAGGAAGAGATTGAATTTAGTTTTGATGATTAAAAATCAATCTATTGTGAATTCTTGTTGTTGTTGTTTTGGAGAAATTAATTGAGCAAACCAATGCCTCAGACACAAACCAATGCATCTAAAGGGAAACATATCAGTTGTAGATATGGAAGTATATTAGACCACTATTTAAAAATTTTGTATTTGATGTTTCAGAGTTTGGTGGTGTTGTGACTGCGGTCCTGAGCTGGCCGGTGCGTCAGAACAGGAACGTTAAGTGCCTCATGGCCTTATGGTGTTGGGATCTCTCCTGAGAAGTCCAGTAAGGTCAGACAGGTACGATCAGCATCATTCGACCAAGGGTAAGTGATTATTTTTTTTTATATTAACATTACAGGGGGTTGTGGCAACATATCTGGGCTGATCCTTTTAGAAATGTATGAATGAGTCAATGAAAGTTTTTATGTTTCGACATAAAACCTTTCATTGAGGGGGTTTGTAACGGTACATAAAGGCCTGTTATCTTAATTATGGGGTTTGAGGATGTTTCATAATGTTTTATTGTATTCATGTTATATAAAGTATGGTTAGGTCCATTTTCCCTATGTGTGCACAAACAACGCATATTCAGTAAGAGGAGAATAATTCCAAGGTCACCGGTGGACGGGCGAAACCGAGCAGATACAATGGCGGTGTAATTGGAGAAAGACTTTAATATCAATTCTTATTGGTTCACAAGGCTGTGTTGTCATTCATAAACGATAATGACGCATAGACAATAGCGTATGAAACAAGGCGTTGGCCGAGAGAACAAAAGACGGTGACGTCAGATGTACTAATACGTACGCAAATTTTGCATATTACTAGCTCTCAGTTCCACACAGCACATCAGAGCGTCAACAGCTCACATCGCTGTTGGCGTAGTTTTAACCAGAAGTGTTTTAGACAAATTACTAAATGTAATTAAAATGTAACAGTAAATCTTCAAAGACTAAAACCAACAAATTACTATTCAAATATGTAAAGTAGAATCAGTGCTATCAGAATAAATCGACGAGGGACATGCGGCGACCACCTGCCATTTTAATACGGAGGATCTGACACCAACGGCGGCCCTACCAGCGCCCACATTCAGAGAAGTCAAAAATAATAATCATATCTTTATACCTTAATGAACTCAAATTGAATTAAACCAAACAAAATGTATCTGTGCTAGTGAGTGTGTGTGTGAGAGAGCATGTGGGTGTGAACGACTGGCCATTACGATAAAATATTGGGGCATTGGTTTGTGAGATATACAAAACAGTGAATTAAATCAATCACATGTTATTAAAGCTGCAGCTATAATCAAATTTATGATAGGATTAAGCATCACAGTAATTGAAAGTAATGATTAATAAATATGGGCGTAAGAGTATGTAGACGCCATTTTGTTTCTTGTATTTATATGTGACGCCATCTTTGGGTTGTTATTAAGAATTATAAATCGAATTCAGATAAATTAAAAACAAGTTTATGGCATCCAAATTATAGTCAGAGTCATTATTTCGACAACCTCCATGTTTCTGAATCTCGCTGAGTGTGAATCCTGGCCCTTAGAGAGGAAATTCATGTTGGGTATAAACCACGTGCTTATACCGGAAGTGATATGGTAAGTACATGTGCTTTATTTAATGTTAGTAAAAATATAAATAAAAATATAAAAAGGATGGAAAGCTACAACATAATAATAATAATGCAGTCGAGATGGAGCGCTCTCATAGTAAACACTACACCCTTGAACCATGCCCCCGAAGTACTAAGATATTTTAATTTAAAAGTGCAGATATAACTATGTGTAGAGGAAAGTATCAGTAAAGTAGTGTTTTATAAAGAAAAATATAATCTATTAAATTAAATGGAATAAATAAGTGAGAGGGATGACATCTCTATTGACTATGTATAAGATCTCCAATGTTTGTTTAAATTAAAAAGGGTACAATGTACCACAAGTGAGAACATTTCATAAATAACCATGTGACGTGCACTTCTGTGGGAAACAAGAACTTTCACTCGAGTTGTACTACTAAAGATGCTTAGCTACCAGACTTCATAGAACAGCATAACAGTTTCATAATTACCAGGATCTCTTCAGCTGCTTCACCCGGAAAGTAAACTACCATAACCTTCAACCATTAGTGGACACCCCAAGGACCAAGGACCCGGACACAGAGTAAACTTCACAATATCACAGGTGACACGGAGACTTGTCTTCCGTGGTTAAATGTCATTAAAACAAATGTTTACAAAAGACAGTTTAATAAACTATATAAAACACTTTAATTATTGTCAATTTGTAAATTGTATTATGTCATACAACTAAAATTATTTGTAATAGTAATTAGAGCTTGTAGTATAAAGCTTTTCAGATACTAGAGGTTAAATTAAGTCCATTCTTCAAATGGCCCACCCCTTTAGATAGTATAATAACTTAACTTACTAACAAATTTAATATCCCGGATCCGTGGAAAAAGCTAGCACATAACCATACTTTTGTTGCGGCCACCTTCTCAGAAAATATTTTGGTAAACTTTTATTTAGAAAACCTTATGGTAAAAAAATCCATGTAGAACTATAAAGGATAGCACCTAATAAAGGGATGTCATTACTTAACACAAAATACTGAGTGAATAAATCATCAAACACCCCAACAAACATTCCTTTCATTCTAACTACTACTGCTTGTTAAGAAGTTGATTAAGACTATGGCAGACCGTGCAATTGATCTGAGGCAATTAACCACTGGTTCCCGACGTTATAACGTAGGTAAGACGTTATATATGGTGTTGGGATCTCGAATAGAGAAGTCCAGTAATCTCGTTCAGGTGCAACCATGGTCGCCGAGCTAGGGGGTAGTTTACCCATGAAGTGTTTTAAGAAATTAACTGGGGGTTGTTGGCACCATATCCTCACCGATCCTCTTAGGGGTTTAGCAATGAGAGTTCTTCTGTTTCAACAGAAGATCTCTCATTGGGGGGGGGGTCTTGTAATGGGGCAAAAAAGGGGATTTTAAATTTTATTAAATGTATTCAAATATATATGTGACCAACGCAGCAAGTCCCATACCTAAAACGGTTTTATTCAAACAAAGAACAGTGGAGTGCAATTTTGAACGGAGGTGTGGTAATGGAATGCGATGTATGTTTTGCAACTCAAGTGATTCCAAGAATTTGTTACGCACAATGTACGCGCAAACACCACCATGCGCGCAGATGACGCTTACGGTCTCAAGCCACGCCAAGTAAAATGGCCAAAGTGTAAAATTTTTCTCACCACGTGTTCGGATGATGACAGAAATACAGGTAAAACTACGCCCACCTGAGTCACGTGACTAGTGGCATTGGAATATCGTCACCACAGAACACTCATTGACAGCCCGTGTTCCATATAAGTTGACGAGCGATTTGTCACAAGCAGGCTGTGAAATTTCCGTCTGCTACATAGCGTTGGCGTAAAAGCTGTGTGCGTAGTTACCTTCAGTCGACGACAACACCAGGCCACGCGTGGTTTTAAAAAATCTATACTCGAGTAAAAAATAGGGTCGGCCGACCAGAAAAATGTGTGTCAAAAACTTATATAACTGAAAAAACCATGTAAGGCAACAATACCATTGAAATCCATAGTGAATATACATTTTCGGACTTTTGCGTGAATCTCCAGAATGAAACAACGTGGGCTACCAAGTGAACAGAGAAGTACCAGTGCAACCTTTTCTTAATTTTTACTACATTAAATTTTATAAAAGCGCTAAATCAAACTAAATAGGTATGAATGAGTGAACGTAGCAATCTGGGTCGCTTTTGTAGAGAATCATTATGTTATAGCCAGTAGTAAGTAAATTTTGATAGCATGCATCTGTGAATTGAATATTGCTCGGAGTGTTACTCCTAGAAAAAGCATAACTCAACAATAAAGGTCACGATTTGAAGTAGTTGTCATTATTATGTATTATGTAGTACGATAAAAGGAACGGGGTATATCAGTAGATTCAAACTAGAAATAAAAAAGAAAAAATGTCATGCTAAAGAAAATAAAGTAACATTTTATTTGAGTTTATAAAAAATATGTGTTTGTTTATTTGCATTCACCCATGGTTTTACTCTGCCAGAGTACATCAGACGACACCCTGGTAAATTATCGGTAAAGGTAAGTGACTAGAATTTTAATATTTTAAACATTAATAAACATGTACAGCTTCAGTTGGTGCCCTAAAAAGGGACAAATTTAAATATTTCAAATACTAATTAACTCGTAAAGCTTCAGTTGCCGCCCTTAACAGGGACAAAATTCAATATTTTAATAACTCAAAAACAAGTCATACTTCAAGAGAGACTGTGACGAGAGGTTGGGTGTGCAAAGGGCAAACTTTCCCTGTTGTTTAAATGGAGTAAAGACTCCACAAGTGGTTTACGAGGACAGAGATTCCTCCAGAGGTTGTGTGGGAGACGAGGTGTCTCCAAGTGGTCCCTTAATTTTTTGTGGTAATCCTGGTAAAGCCAGGAAGTGATATAGTAATTTTGTGGTGCCCTTTGCATGGAGTGAGGTAGTTCAGGGGGGTTGTGACAGGTGTTATGATGAGAGGTATTTTGAGAGAAAGAGAGATTTTTAGTGTTGATAGAGAGTATCAAGAGTTGGTAGAGATGTTAAATAGCAAGAGAATTAAGAAAATAAAAGACTTACCTCGTGAAGTAATTAGCACCGTAGTAAATGGCGATTATATTGTTGAGAAAAAATACTTACCTGGGGACAGAATGGGGGTATTAGTAGCAGATGATGATAATAGTAAAGTGATAAAGTACTTAATGGTAATAGAAAATACTAATGGAGACTGGACCAAAAATACTAAAGTAGACACGGCATATGATAAAATAATAATGGGGAATGATCCTATTAATTATTACTGTGGCTTAAGGGATGAAATAGAGTTAACGGGGCATTATATTAAAAAGTGTAATAATATAATGAATTTAAATAAAAATGAATTGTGTATGTTCAACATAAGACTAATTTTCGATGATGGTGGTTAGACAGTTATTGTTAATGAACATTTAATTATGAGAGTTAATGGTTTTAAGTACTGGACTGAATAATGTAATGATTTGTGACAAACAAGAACATTTAATGATGAATATTGTATATAAATGTGTATTCGTATTAAATGTATTTGTGTAATAGGTTATGTTGTACACAGTATTTTATGTAACAAATGTTTGTAATAGGGATTGATTTTATAAAAATAATAATATTTCATTTGAGTAAATAATTAACAGGATGTAATTGTGAATTTTATGAGGAAATTAGATGAATTGAAATTGTTTTGAATAATGTAATTAAAGTAACTTACAGTGTTTTGAGATATAATAACTTACAGTAACTTACATTGAATTAATTTGAGATGGGTAAATTAATTTAAAAGATGGGAAACTTTGGTAGAATCGAATTGTATAATAAATAGTAAAGATATTACAATCAAAGTAAT
The DNA here is from genome assembly GCA_034769895.1 of Magicicada septendecula. Classification (NCBI taxonomy): domain Eukaryota; kingdom Metazoa; phylum Arthropoda; class Insecta; order Hemiptera; family Cicadidae; genus Magicicada; species Magicicada septendecula. The sequence goes on from CM068368.1 coordinate 795,149,552, forward strand.
TGCAGTGTTGTGTGCATACATGGCAGTTTGTGTAAGCAATGTTTACAGTTTTGAGTGAGTTGATAACAACAATAATATTTTATTTTGATGAAATAATTGACATAATTGAGATTTTATAATGTTATTGAAGTAATTTAAATTGTTGTAAATTATGTTGTAATGGTACAATTATGGTACAAAATTTTAGTTAACCCAAATATGGTATAAAAACCATAAATATTGTATTCCTTCATTTGGTCAAAATTAAACAAACATTTAATAACCTTTATGAATATACCGTGAGTGGACTATATAATATTTGCCAGGATTCGGACGGTTTCATAGCAAAAAACGTGAAGCCTCACAAAAAACTGTATGTCGAATAATGCGATAAAAGCGACGATCCTTTATGACGTCAGTGGCCAGGAATTTGTTTTTGTAAACAACACGATGCTATCAACAAACAGACAATAGACGAGTGACGTAGATTCACCCCACCTCGGAAATATGGAACAAAGACTCTGTGTCATTTCAACAGGGGACGTGATCGCAGCCGGCCGGCAAATCGTTCACGAATAGTGAATTTTAACTTTTATACCACTAGAAGTGGTTAATTACAACAATGTTTATTAACAGTGACACCTTACCATTCGGTAAGGTGTGAAAGTACTCCAAGATGTGACCGGGAACGAAAACGGTAAACTCGCAGTGCGCGTAGTTTCACTGGACGAACAAAAGCTACAGATTTGGTGAGAACGTTCCAACAACAACATATTTTCTATTAATCAAACTTAATTTCAAAGAAATGACCAACATAAAAATTTCAAAGTACATTCAATAACTTCATTCAAAACTTATCATTCAATTAAATGACCAATTTATATTTCAATACTTTAAATAAATGAGCTCATAAAAAGAATTGTACCAGAGTGAGAGAGAGAGAGTGAGAGGGCGAGTGTATAATTTCTAAGTGCCTGGGTTGTGCGTACTTACATATATATATCTTCAATTTGTTTACTATATGTTTATTATATGTTTAGATTTATAAGATTCAATTTTAAATATGTATGTGTATTTTATGATACATAGGACTACGCCCCGAGGCGTGTTTGGCGCATGGTCGAGTCCAGTATATATGTAAAACTTCTGTTAATAATAAGTTTTGTTTTTATAACCATTTCAGAGTATTTATTTCAGATAACACTTCCCGTTCTACAACCTCGTTCGCTTAACACGAAACCCGGCCCATAAAGTAAATGAAATATCAGCTGTTGGTAATTCCCAACATGGCGCCCGTTATTAAACACAATAATTACTGTTATCGTGTATTGGTAATATACAGTTACATAAATATGATATAATTTGAAAGATAACAATGTAATTAAATTAATTGGAGGTAATTAATTTAATTGAAAAGAGGGATGTTGGTAATAAATTTAAATTTTTTTGGAGAATTGAATTGTATAATATATGATAAATAATTAAAGGTTACTGATTAAAATGTTATAGAGAATCAAGGAGGAAGGTTTAATTGAAAAAATTGAAAAGAAAGGGGTAATGTTTTATTTGTAATTGTTATACAAATTCAAAGGTGAAAGATTTATTTCAATGTAGTAATGGTAATGTTTATTTGGAATGTTTGTCTTAATGTAATATTGATAATGTTCATTTTGAATATTTATTATGGTGTATTAGGTTTATCATGTGAAACACAAATTTTAATTGAGTATTATGTAACTATGTATAGATGTGAAACAAATGTTATATACTGTATTTTAGATTCCCCACTTTCGGGCGGTCACAGCTTCACGGAACCCTGACCGTAGATTTGGATTATTGGTAACAAGATGTGGGCAGGCTTATTGTACCCAGACCATACTTGTCATTATTTTCAAAATTGGTGACTTTAGAAATTAACCGGGGGGGGGGGGGGGTGAACCAGGGGAATCAACCATAAACTATGGATCAGCGGCTATCCATCGAATGGGATGGAAGACCGTTTAAGGGCATGTAACTAATTTTTAGTAGGATTATGCCGAATGTTTTATAACGCCGAAACAAGAACGGTGTAAGCAGCGTTTACACAATAAACATTTCAGTTCTTGTGGAAGCAAATGGGCGCTACAGTCCAACATAAAAGTCAATAGAGTGTGTGGAAAGGTGCTGGCCGTTACAAGCCAGGGGCATAAATATAGCATTTATGCAAATGTGTAGATGCCTTGCACGGTTTACCCGTGAGGTTATTTACACATTTGTAACGGGGTTAGGGGGGGTATTATAAAATGATGTGGAAGGAGAGTTGTTTGTAAATGATTATCATGATCATAATTACGATAAAGTATCAACGGAGATTGTCCTGGTACTATATGCATCTGTTGTATTACATAATTTGCGATTCTGTATTAATCCTGTTTTGCATTGTATAAAGTTAACCGAAGTAATCTGCCTTATAAGGGAGCCATTAAATGTATATTCTAATGAAAAATCAAAATGGAAACGTTGATAAATTGAACTCACAGTTGAAGTGTTAAATTAATTTTTGTGTTTGAATTCTATCTTGTAAAAGTATCATTATATGTAGTTTCAATCAAATGTACCATGTTAGATTAAGGGTATATAGTAAACCAAGTATTTATGTATTAGTGGATAAATAAGATGAGCAACCAGTACTTTGCAAAGGACAAACCAGTACGGGCTAAGAAGAAACCAAATCAGTTGGGGATATGGCATTGTGAAAGGCCAGTTATTGATTTTTTTTGTTTAATTGTTATAGAGTCTTGTGATACTGTGGTGGCGTGCCTGTCTGAATTTATGGTGTTGGGATCTCGACAAGGGAAGTCCAGTAAGGTCATGCAGGTGCAGCCGCAGTCGCCGGACTAGGGGGGTAACCCATGATTTAGTAAGAAAGTAAAGGAGGGTCGTGGTGCCATATCCTAGCTGGTCATCTTAGGTTTTAGGCAATGAGAGTTTTTCTGTTTCGGCAGAAAACCTCTCATGGTGGGGGGATTGTAACGGGACAAAGCAGAGGGTTTTAATTTCATAATTTTTTTGTAACAATTTTTAGCCAACTATGCTAGGCAACACTTTTAGATCACCAAATGTGTGACTTTTGTGAACACCTGGTAGTCAGTTCGGTGCCATGCTGTGCAAAGTACAAAGGAAATTAGAACATTGGAATGTGTAAGAGCGCGCATGTGCCGACTTTTGTGCCGTAAAGTTTGCCCCCATGGTCTCCTTACCATCTTTCACGAGATATCGAGAAAGGCGCGAGACATTCACTAGCCAATCAGAGAGGCAGTTGATGACAACAGGAGCTACACAGCAGGTCCACCGAGCGTGTTCTCGCCATTTTGGACGCTTTAGTCGGCATCCAACCTCAGAACCCCGCGAGTGTGTTAACGCGCGGTTCGCTAAACACGTGCTCGCGAGCAAAGCTACGGTCGACCGACAAAAGATGTATATTAACTAATGTGAAACAATAGTTAAACATGTGATCAGAAACAATCTTCAGTAGTATTGAAGTTTAAACAGTTTTAAAACCTAATTTCGGAACGTTAAATAAAAAGTGAATCAAGTGGTGGTGAAACAGCGGGGAGAATGTACAAAATGGCTAAATACCATTTATAATCTAATGACTAAACTTCAGAAATCGTTCATTTGGGCGTTTATAGGCAAAATTTATATTTAACAAAATAATAATGAGATCTCTAAAAGCAGGGGGGTATAAAGTATGTATAAAGAATGAAAGTGTGAGCAAATGGGCAAATACTGGTTTGTCAAATAAAAATAAAAGGTATACCGCTTAGTTGATTTAGTAAATTTTGTTTTCTTAAATGTTTAACGTATAATATTATAGATAGTTTGATAAAGCAGAGAATTTGATGAACTGTTAAGAGTTGCAAACATAGAGTAATTAACTTTTAAAATTAATATAAATAAAATGGGTTAATAGGGTAACCATGCATTGAGTCAATTATTACGCCTAATTATCATCATCTGTCCTGTATGGAAAATCTCTCCTAAAACGAACCTAGTAAGTAATTAAAGTCAAAAAGGGGAAAGTGTATTAAGGTTTCCATATTTGTCCTTTTAAAAAATATTGGTGCCGACCTTAAGTAATCTTGGAGTCTTCTGTTTTGGTAAGTCAGGGTAAAGTGTAATCAGGGCCAGTGCGTAAAAAGATTGCACGAGGTAAGTAGAAGTCACGTGGGGGGATTTGAAAAACGTAATATTGTTACAATGTCAATATATATCAAACTAGGATGTAACTATACAAATAAACAAGAAGACACTTAAACCCCGATTATTACGATTTTACAACTTACCTTAAAACAGAAATTCCCAACGCTCTCAAGGTCGCCACCACATTAAAGGAGTAAATGTGGAAACCATTTCACTTTCCCGAAGAAATAATTTAGACAAATAACATAAAATTCCCTTATAGAAAAACTCCAGGGCCGTACAGGCGAACTTTTCGATACAGAGATTAGGTTATGGGTATAATAATAATAATAATAATAATAATAATATTTATTGCCAATTTTCCTTTACATATAATAAAAATTATACAAAAAAAGGACCTATAAGGGGCATAAATGCCCGTACATAGGTTGGTCCTTAGAATTAATATTTATATACTTAATACTAATTGAGTTTTACCTCACCGACCATAGTAATATATTAAAAATAAAGTAATTTTCAATTTCAAACAAAATTTTAGTTTGTATTATAATACAATTCAATAAATAAATGAAAACAAAGAGAAAAAAGGTCCATATCATAATAGACTATTTTTTTGATTAATCAATAACAATGTTACTAATTTTTTCTTTGATTTTTTTTTAGCACTTTTATATTTACACTTAGATTTTTCAGTTCATTAGGTAATTCATTAAAATATTTTATGGCATAATACACATAGCTTCTTTGCCCAATACTTAATAGGTGTCGCGGCAATATAATACTTTTATACCGTGTGTTGATTTGATTTTGTAAAAACTCACTTTTTAGATCATTGTATTGATAAACTATAGAATTCACTACAAACACTTGTTTAATATTTAATGGTTTATCCGAATCTTGTTCACTGACTCCTATAATTTTAAGAATACACTTTTGCAGCCGATCCAATGCGTCTAGAGATGATTTATATAGACCCCCCCCAGCCTATGATAGCATACCCTGCCACACTATGGAATAGTCCATAGTATATTTGTAGTAGTTGCTTTTTTGATAAAATTTGTTTAAGTCTGTAAAAAACGTAGACTAAGTATTTGTTTTTTTTTTACAATGTTAGCCACATGTACATCCCACTTCATGTTAAAGTCATATGTTATTCCTAGATATTTACTAGTTTTAACTCTTTTCAATTTTTGACCATTTATCTTGATTTCTAAGTCATGCGGAACAGAGTCTCTATAATTTCCAAAGGTGATAAAAACAGACTTGCTTATGTTGAGTACTAGATTATTGTGATAGAGCCAAGAGTATATAATATCTAATTTAGTTGACACATCTGTTGCAAGTTCAGGCCATGTTTTAGCTTTCACTGGTACTGCTGTATCATCAGCATATGCTATAAATACATCTTGTAACACTAGTAAGTCATTGATATATAAAATAAACAATAAAGGTCCTAATATAGACCCCTGGGGCACTCCAACATTTGTTTTAATAGGCTGACTTCTAGTCCCATTCACCTTTACAACTTGTGTCCTGTCATGTAAATAACTAGCTATCAGGGATAAGCTTGCACCTCTTATTCCCATATTCTGTAATTTGGATATAAGTATGCCATGATCGACAGTGTCAAAAGCTTTGGAGTAGTCCAAAAAAGTTACAACAGTTGGTATGCTAAGACTTAGATTTTCATCAATAAATTTGCTAAGTAAATCATCTGTACCTTTCTTCTTGAGAAAGCCAAATTGTTTAGCACTTAACAGGTTATGTTTCTTTACAAATTTAAATAATCTGGTAAAAATAATTTTTTAAAAAATCTTAGCTAAATTTGATATCAGTGCGATCGGTCGATAATTGTTACCCAAACTTTTTATACCTTCCTTATATATAGGACAAATTACAGCTTTCTTAAATTGATATGGCCATGTACCTTGTATCATAGCAGTATTAATAATGTGAGTCAAAGCAGGAGTTATGAACGGAGCAGCTAGCTTAACTGTATAGGCATGAATATCATCATACCCTCCAGATTTATTTTTGAGTTCACGAATAGTTTGGTAAACTTCTGACTCATTTGTTGGAGTTAGAAACATAGTATGCTGATTAATTGATATATCTGGTATTTCATGCTGCAGAATAGGAGGAGTCGCACTTTCATTCAGCCTAGACACTATTGTGCTGAAAAATTCATTAAAATAATTAGCCTTTGTCCAATCATTGCTGTTTAGTTTATTATTAATCAAAATATCATTTATTTGTCTATTTTTTGAATTACGATCCAATTTTAGATGGACATATCTCCACATTTTTTTAGAATCAGCGTTTTGTAGTTGTTTTTCTTCATGCCTATGCAGTCCTAAGTAATGATTTAAGTCGTTTTTTGTAATTTAAGTACAGCTCTTTTTTTAGCAAGTCATCTTGATTATTCTTGCAGGCTTTATATAATTTGTTTTTGTTATTAACTGAATTAATGAGAGCAGGGGTAATCCAGGTCTTTCTTGGTTTTTGAATTTTTGGCTTAGTTTTGTGTGAAAGTTCATTGATAGTTTGAATCTTATTTATTAGCAATTCTAAAGCTTCATTGTTATTTGGTGTATTACAGACTTGTTGCCATTGTTCTGAAGCACACAGCTCCAAAAATCTTTTTTTGTTTATTTCAAAAGATACTGTAAGTTTGCATTTTATGTTGTTTCCATGTAGTGATATTAAAACGGGGTAGTGATCTGTGACCGAGTCAATTAATTTGCCAGATTTTGCTGTGTATATTCCTTTCATGAAAATATGGTCAATGGAAGTTCCATCTTTATAATTCTTTATAGGATGAGTACAAGTATTTATCATCGATTCATAACCATTTTGCAGTAATTGGTAGAAATAATCCTCAGTTTTTTCATTAAACTCAATGAGATCTAAGTTAACATCACCCAAAATCATGTGGTTTGCAACAGTTTTGTTACTTAAGATAAATTTTTCATGATCTTTAATGAATTTGTCAGTCTCATAATCATGACAACGATATAGTCCAGAAATTTTGAAAATACTTTTATTTGTTAATTCTATGAGCAGACTATGATTTTTAAATCATTAAATTGTTCATTAATGGTTTGATACTGTAGGTTACTTTTTACATAAATAATCACTCCATCTGCTTTATTTATTCTGCTGTTATTTTTAAAATGTGTATAACCTGTTATATTTATAAGCTTGATATTATCCATGAGCCAAGCTTCAGTGCATATTATCACATCTGATTTATGTTTAAAAGAACTTAACATAGTTTCAAGTTTTAATATATTTTTCTGTATACTTCTGATGTTGACATGTAGGGTCAGAAGCTCAGAGTCACAAAAAATGGGGTTAAGATTTATCTCTTCTGTACTATTAAAATTAATTCATCATTAAGGTTATATTCTTGTATTTCCATAAAAAATGATACAACATCATTGTTCCCCAAAAATCACATTATCAAGCCAAGTAACAAAACCATTAAAATCAAATAATTAAATGTCCATCATCAACATATGTTTAACCCCCATCATAAAAAATTAGTCTTATACTGTACATGCACATTTCATTTTTGTTTAAATCCATTATATTATCTCTTTCAATATAATGACCATTTAAATTTGTTTTGTCCATTATACCATAATAACCAACAGAATTACTCCATATACCTCAACAACATCGTGTACAGTCACGTCGCCCTTGAGATTATTTGTCACAATCAGGTAAGTTACAATATCATCAACATCATCTACTGCTGCACCAGTTACCCCAGTCTCATTATAAGGTAAGTCTTCAATTTTCTCCCCTCTCTCAATATCTCAAATCTCCACCAACTCTTTATAATCTCTATTAGCATCAAAAATCTCTATTTCTCTCTTTCTCCATCTCTCATCATAATACCTATCACAACCCCCCTGATCTACACCACTCCATGCAAAGGGCACCACAAAATCACTAAAACACCTCCTGGATTTACCAGGTATACCATAAAAAATTAGGGGACCACTAGGAGACACCGTGTCTCCCACATAACCTCTGGAGGAACCTTTGTTAACCACATGTGGAGTCCTTACTCCACTTAAAACACAGGGAAAATTTGCCCTCTGCCATTCATACTCACCTAACCTCACTTCACACACTTTCTCAATCTCATCAACAACTCCTACCTCATCACTAATTTCTACTCCCATTAAAATCTCATCATCACTACCATTATTCAATATTTTATTCTCTGATACCACATTTTTAATTATGTCACCATTATTATTCGTCATATTATCATCATTATTACTTTCACTAGCAGAATCGCTTACCTTATGATTCCCAACCTGGTCGTTTTTATTCTCGTTAAATTTACCTGTATCTCTTTTTCACTTCTGAGTTCGTTTTTTAATATCATTATTTAATTCATTAATATGTTTATCCCACTGTTCTTTCATCTCGCGCCTTAAATTAACATTTTATTGTTTCATTTCTTTAATATCACTCCTTAGTTCATGAAAATGTTTTTTTGAATCACTCATTTTTTCATTAATATAATTTTCGAAACTTAACAGTTTGTTCTTTTTTTTCACTGAATTTAGTTTCAAAACGCTTATTAATATTATTAATATCACTAGACATTGTATTTTGTTGCTCCAAAAGCAGCTGCAACACATTCATCACCTCATTGTCAGACCTATCTCTTTCTTTTGTTGACACTGGGGTCGAATGTACCCCAGAGTCACTCATTATGGCAGAGTCACATAGACTAACTTCATTCTCATTATCTTCCATCTTTTTGAATTATATAAATAAAATGTTATAAAGAAAAAATTTTATAATTTAACACAATGTTTTATATTACAAATCATTAAAAATGACATAACCTCTACAATAACACAACAAATGCCATATACCCAAACCTATCTCTGTATCTTAAGTAGGCCTAACTTATATAAAAATATTTATATAAGCATCCTGGCAGGGTCACCAATTGTAACTATACAAATAAACATGAAGACACTTAAACCCCGATTATTACGATTTTACAACTTACCTTAACACAGAAGATTCCCAAAGCCCTCAAGGTCGCCACCACATTAAAGGAGTAAATGTGGAAACCGTTTCACTTACCCGAAGAAATAATTTAGACAAATAACACAAAATTCCCTTATAGAAAAACTCCAGGGCCATACAGGCGAACTTTTCGATACAGAGATTAGGTTATGGGTATTGTGGCATAATAATTAATTAACACATCGTTATAGCACAAAAATCTTATTTAATTTTATTACAACACCTTGTTTGTTATTGCTTAGACCAACGAATATAATTTACAACAAATTAAATTAAAAGAAAACCATCAATACAAATCAGTACTTTCCTCTTTTTCTCTTTCTCTCGCCCCCCTTTTCTCTCACACGCTCTCTCTCTCTTTCTCTATTTACCCCCCTTTTTGAGATCTCATTTTTAGTTTAATACATTTTGTATAAAAAATATAAAAAAATTTGACATCGAATTTTTGTATTAATTTCGGCCAATTATTTTATTACTTATCTGGCACGTGCTCTTCCAGTTGTTGCACCACTTGTTGCATGACACTTTCTTGATAGAACAATTAAATGTGCGTCCCAAAACTTTTCTGTTATGTTCACTTTTGCTGATTTACTATTTTTAAAAACTCGTCACTGTTCTCTCACATTTTAAACCACTATTTTCGGTAGGCCTACCGTAATTGCCCGCGTAGGCCTACTTACACTATTAGTACGTGTATGCCGTTCTGATGCCGTCTCGAGGCTGGGCGAGTGTCGCTGGCGTGGTTACGTTAATTCCATTTTTACTGCCCCTTTGAAACTGGTTCTCGGCAGATTTCCACTTATGTCCCTTCATAGTCTGTAAATTGCGTTTTACTTTTTCTCCCCACTTCGCTGGTAGACTTACTGTGTCGTTGGAAACAGTCGTTTGTACGATTCACTGGTTAACAACAGGATTACTGGTTACCTTATTTGGGCATCGCCTGCCCCCTACCTCTACAATCCTGACCAGACCAGCTTCATTACAATAAAACATTAACTTGTTACATAATTTTGTTACCCAAATTTTGTCCCGTTACAAGGATTACATAATACATACAGGAAAGTAGATTTTGGTTTAACAGTGTACAGCTACATCTTATTATAATTTTTTTGCAACTTATAATCGAAAGCGACACATTTTTTTGCGACTTTACCTTGTTTAGGGGCGTGGTATGTGTAGGTATGAAAACCAAGATTTTGCAAATCAGTGGCTGCCAGGGCACGGGTAGTAACCATCTAACAACAACCTATATTTCAACCTTGCATGTTAAATACTTTCCATCCCAAAACCACCAGCATTGTCTCTTAAATAATTGATTATTAACGATACAAAACTATTCAGTACTTACTGCACTGTATATTCCACTCCTCCATACTTCCACTTCTTGCCTTTTATAATAGGGTTTATACATTCACTGCGTAGATCTGTGGCTCCTTGTGGATTGTCTACCTTAAGAATCTCTTTACGTCCTGCCATTAGTCCAAGACCTAAATAACTGTTTGTAAACACCACATTAGACACTTATAGGAACACTGATATAACAATAATTAAATATTATTAATAAATTAAATATTAATGTGTACAATTTGCTGTTTGTGAAAAAAGAATCCCAGTGCATTCACACACATGGTAAGAAAATGGTGAAATCTTGTAATGGAAATGAGATTCTTTAAGTAAAGATTGTTCAGAAATAGCAACAAAATAACTTTGAGCAAATTAAATAAATAAGAATATCATTACAACTGCCTTAGAACACATGCAATTTTAATCTATACCATTTTGAACAATATCCATGAGCAGAGGTAGACAAACTCGTAGAAGAATATCTCACTATTTACTTTTACAGTACCAAACAATATCTAACAACACAAAATTATTTTGAAAGTTCATTACAAAACTTTAAAAGCAGAAAGTTTGCTGCTAACACCTACAGTATGATATTCTCATGTGGCCTTTGGATTGTTAGAGATCTTTTTATTAGTGACTAGAAAAAATAATTGGTAAATTGTAATTTGTAAATTGGTTCCATTTACAGTTTATTCAGTTCTAGTAACTGACACTAGAATAATTTACTAGCATGTATGGATGTTCAACATTAGCAGTTTAAGAAAGTCTTTAATTCTTCTACCATCAGCCTGCCATCTGATGGGGTGCAAGATGTGTCGTAGAATGCCAAACCCATCATCTAATAAGATTTGAACTACCACAAATACTTCTATTATGCTGGAATAATCACAGTTTGCTAATTATTATCACAGGTTACTGCACACATATCTTATTAATTCTTCAATATTTTTGAAAACTGAAATCTTCTTCCAGTACAGACTATTTACTTATTGTTTTTTGCCTTTTACCAGAGCTAACAGGGAATAAACATGAGTATGTTTGCAGATGACATCATTATTTAAGTACCAGCTAAAAATCATTCTGAACAACAAAAACTATCAGAAAATAAAATGGATCTGTTTCTAGAGAAGGTGAGGGACTGGGTACAAAACAATAACGTGGAAACACATACTACAAACAACTGTATATCAGTTCTTTTCATGAAAGCATCAAAATCACGGATTCTACTTTAGCTACAATAATCAAGTGCCATCAAAAAGTGAAAAATACGGGATACCTCTGGATCATCCTGGATAAGAAATTGACTTGGAAATATCGTGTAAATGGAAAAGCAGGTTAAGTTTACTCAAGCGACTGGCAGGAGTTTCCTGAGGATGTACCCAAGCTATTATAAATATAACTTAGATCGTCTATGAGAAAGCAGTTCGCAAGTACAGATGTGTTGTGCTGATCACTGTACATAAATTGAAGCTAGATGAATTAGAAAAAAATGCCAAAACAATGCTGTAAGACTGTAAAAACCACAACAATCACAGCCATGCAACTTATACTCACAATCTACCTATACAAACTGCAAGCAGCAAATGCATTGCTTACGCTACATGGTCTACTTCAAACAACATGGATAAAAATGTAACAAATAATACTTTAAAAATTCACAGAGATCCTCTCTCTCTCTCTCTCTCTCTCTTGTAACGGGACAGATCAGGGACGGGAATAAATTTTAATAACTGAAAATAATTTGAAAAGCAGTCAGTGTGCACCTTTGTGGTACCTCGTTTTAACCAGTCACACATGCAACATTATTACAAAACACCACGTCTGTGTTTGGCTTTGGAGTCAACTAGTCTATAGACGTATTACGTAACCGCTAGTCACTCATGCAGTCCGTGAATCACGGAAAACGCCAGTTTCAACAGGCAGAAAAAATATAAGGATTCCCTGGTTGAGCGGCGGGACATGCCGGCCAATCAGAGAAGGCAAAATCAACAATACACATGTTGGCGCAATGCGGGGCCAACGCCTAACACCACAGTCGTCGACTGACAGCGGAGCTGTTGACTAACAGCAGAGCGGAAAGCAGTCTTCAAACAGAGCGGTCGTAAGTTAACGGTGGCCTCGGGCGTGTAAGATATGTCGAAAATACTATAATCGGCCTATCTAGTAAAATGTGCAAGGTAACAGTAAACTAACTACAGTGCCAGTGAAACAAAAAGTTTTAAACGTGAACTTTGGTGTTGGAGTAAAACGCAGACTTACTACGTAGTATGCGACCTCGTGTTGATAAGTAACAGCGAAAACAATCAATTTAATATTAATCCATCATTTCCTTGTTTCAATAGAAGGTGTACACCAATAAAGAATGAGATCTCAAACAGTGGGGTAATTAAAGAGAGTGAGAGAGCGAGTGTGTAAAAGAAAGGGGAAAATAGTCAAAGACTGGTTTGCAATAACATAATTTGTGTCCGAAGATTGTTGATTTTCATAAGTTCTGTATTATCAAGCTTCATTGGACAATTTGGTGTCCAGTAAATTTTATTTGTTACAATAACTATTTGACTTAAAATAAACTCAGATTTTGTATGATGATAACCATGCATAGAGAGTAGTTATTATGCCCGTCTAACATAACCTGTCCTGTACGGAAAATCTCACCTAAACGAACCTGGTAAGTAACTAAAGTAAGAAAGGGGAAAATGTATTAAGGTTTCCATATTTGTCCTTTTGTTTAAAAATATTGGTGGTGACCTATAAGTTATTTTGGAATTTTCTGTTTTGGTAAGTCAGGGTAAAGGGTAATCAGGGCGAGTGCATAAAAATTTTGCACGAGGTAAGTAAAACTCATGTGGGGGGACAAAAGTAATAAAACGTTACACTCTCACTCTCTCTCTCTCTCTGTCACACTATACATCAATCTAATTAAACCAACAGATTCAACAAATCAACTGCAGTTTTGCTTTTTGTAGAAACAGTCACCAAGAACTCTCAAACAAATAGGTCTCTCTACATTGGAAGAGAGGTTATTTCGGTTATTTCTTCCAGACCAGTAGCTGAAAATATACACCGACAGATTACAGGACAGACAAGTCATGAGCAGGAATCTACTCATCTCTCTTTATGCTCTTCCCAGTGGGGAGAAATAAAACAAATGTTGATGCTAAAACTGAAACCATATCATATCCCCTCCTAACTCTACTAAACTGCATTCATGAACAAAAATTGTCGTATTAGTAGACTTTAAAGCACCAATCCAAGGTATGTTATGAACATCAATAACAAACGAAGCTTCTGATTTTTCTTCTTCTATACCAGAGATTAGGCAGTTTGTTTATTTTGACATTTTGTTTATTCAGTGAAAGATCTCCACTGAGGTCTTCCAACACTTCTTTGCTGTACAGACCTATATTCTAATGCTACTTTTAGAATTCATCGCATCACATGGGCATTCTCTCTACAATTCTGCCTCCACTTCCTCCCACATGTGGCTTTGTCAACCATAATACTTATAACTTCCAGGTCTTCTTGAATAACCATATTCCTTGATCTATCCAACAGGCTACAACCCTTAACTTTCCACAAAAAAGGACATCTCCAATGCCTCAATTATCAACAAACAAAGCTTACCAAATGAAACATGCACTGTACAAATGTGACAAATATACTGTATTAGAATGGATCCCTTTGCATGTTGCTATTACCAGTAATGATGGAGGGAAAGAAAGACACCAAACTGCATCAAACAAAACACATACCCAGTATTATAACAGCAGAAACTATTCTAAAAAAGAATAACAAAAAGAAATATCAACAGTTAGCCACGTGTCACCAAAAAACATTCTGATTGGGATGACACTAAAAACAAAACAAGAACAGCCTCTGTTGGCTTCTTTCCCATCTTAACACATGTCATGTCTGCCTTGCTGCTCACTTCATAACAATTAACAACTGAAATTCAAAAGAATGTATAACATGCCATGAACCTAACTTAGGAATGGATAAATACAACCTCCTCTTTATCAAAAACATGACATTAACCTTAGGTACTCATATAATATTGATTGACTATATGGGGGTGTCAGAAAGATGTTGGACAGAAGTCTGAACTAACCATAAGCAGTGGTGGCAACAACAGAAACAATGACAACCTTTTACTATAAACAGTAAACAAGAATTTTATTTTCACAGTCAATTCATCTGACCTGACAAAATAAATCTCCATTTATGATTATGTTATATGAGACTAGTGGATCTGCCTGGCTTCGCTCGGGATAATGATTATAAAAGGATTGACTGAATAATTGAAACCTTGTTATGCCGAAAATATATTTTACTTGTTAGACATATTAACAATGTTTATACGTGAGGATCTTGTTTTAAACAATAACAAAAACTTCTTATATTACAATAATTAAATTATTATAAATTTTTTTTTAAATAATAGAACATTTTTTTAAATAATAGAAAGATCCAAAAAAGTTAAGCATAATAAATTCAGCTATATTTGTCTCAAAGCTTTTACTGTAAAGCTTGACGGTACACAATGTTTTTCATTTGTCCGTCCGGAGCACAGACAAATAAATTATCTGGCGTGCCGACTCTTGAGCAAGCTACATATAATTGGCCGTGCGAAAAACAAGGACTTTCGAAGTAAATGCCTGCCACACAAAGTGATTGCCCTTGTGCCTTGTTGATACTCATAGCGAATGCAAGCCGGATGGGAAACTGCAATTGTTTGAACTCAAAAGGCATATCTGTGTCTCTGGGTATCAACGGAATGCGAGGGATAAATACGTCTTCTCCTGCGGAATTCCCGCATGGTGATCGTGGCTTCTATTACGTTGGGCAACAGATTCTTTACGATGAATCTTGTTCCATTGCACAGTTTTGGCGGGTCGATGTTGCGTAATAGAATGATAGGGGATCCTTTTTTTAAAGTCACCTTGTGTGGCGGCATTCCCGGAGGGTTCCAGAGAATTTAAAAACTCCGTAGGGTAATAAACAGCTTGTTCAGTATCCATTACTGTATCAATGGATGAATAGGTAGTAGAGTTGCCGGGAAGCATATCCTGCATGAGATCGTTAACATATTTATCGCTGTCATTTTTGGGAGCTAAAATGGCCCTTTTGCACAGCCATCAGTGTGAGTTGTAATTTTCGTGTATATCCGGAAACACTTTAGTTATAAGTTTGTCGAGTGAAGAGACCATGTTGCAGAAATTTGAGGGAAACGAAATTAGACCAGTAGTGGGGTCTACAGGAAATTCTCCATTACCAAGTATTGCAAGATAGCAGATGAAATGGTGACTCACACTCACAATGGGGTAAAGAACAAAACAGTTGTGCACCAATTTTCAACTTTGATTGTTAATAATTCGGAACTAAGAACGCTATCAGAGCCGGACAAATTGCATTTTATAGCAAATTTTATGGGGTTTCAGAACATTTCCTTCCACTTTTATCGATTTCCTCACCGTTTTCGAGATATTCGCAGAAACCGCAGAGCTGTGCGTTAAAATTTTGCTTAAGGGGGTAGGGGTAGTTTTTCAAAATGAAATGTAGATAAGAATTTTCCTCTTGTTTTTAACTGTTAGTGTGCAAAATTTCATGGATCGGAATAAAACTGTAGATCTGTATAAAAGACAAATGGACACACAAACATTCTTCTTTATATATATATATATATATATATATATATATATATATATATATATAGATTATAACTAAAAGACTACTCTTGGGTTTGCCTATCAACTGATGTACTATACATCTCAATTATCCATCACAAATTAACTGTTAATTTATAAAGTCAATATAAAGCCTATGTGGATTTATTGGATTCAAACATGGGGACCTACAAGTGATTTGAATACCACATAGAAACAATGCTTTCAAGCCTTACAATAACAGTAATAACAACTCTTGAAGAATGTGCTGTGCCGTACTTTGTTCGGCGCCCGGTTGAAGTGTGAAGCTCGGTTGCTGGGGCACGTAATTTTCTTTTAAAAACTGGCACGTTCTCAACGTCATGCAATGCCCCGGTATCGCGTCGTCGCTGAGTGTATGTAAACGGCTTGTTAGTAGCGGTGACGAGGATCCAGTTGGCCGGCCCAGCTGTTGTGTGCACTAACCTGCATTCAGGCAAGCTTTCATCGGTGGAAATTACCATGTAATCGCTCTCATTTCTGTTCCAACCCTCATCAAGGAAGTTTCTGGTCTCAATTGATGGCACCCAATCTGTTCTGCCTGTTTGAAGTACTACACTATGAGAAGCTAGAATAAAGACAGCTCCAGCTGCTCGACCAATGGCGAGATGGGTGTCGGGGTTGGACGAACATCTGTCAACCCCTCGTGCAGAGATGTTACATGAGCCGTGAGATGCCGTCAGTTGGGACACACACACACAGAGGAATTCTGCCCCCAAGAGTTACCTGTTCAAACTACACGCTACAGCCTAGCCACAGTGCCACTTAGTTACATCGGACTATCCAGGTGTGATCTTTCTGTATTTACATTATATTATTTCATCTACCACAATACTGTAAATCGGCAGACGTTCTCAGAAACAGACTTATGCTACCCCGCGTTTAACTTGCTCAAGATCTGCAAACACACACACGTTAAGCTTTGTGCCTGCATGTGTGGACCTCATACAACTAAGCCTTATGTAATCTTTTATAACCTTCTTATACTATGTAAGGGAATTGCACACACACATGTATCTGCATGAACAGCTCTAAGTTTTTCCCTTTTTTTAATGCGTTCTATGTATCTGAGAGTTAGTTATGTCCTGCTTGGTCATGTCCTGCCGTGTGGGCATAATTCAGGACTGGGGGTGTCTGATTTTCTTCATGTATTGTGGCTTAAACTATGATCATGATTTAATTCTCGGAGTTTTGCTTGAACATTATTGAAGTGGTATTTACTTATAAATTTTCGAGTCATTTGTTCTGTTGGGGGCAATTCAGTTTCCTGTGTTATTTGAATTCTCATCTTAGAGGTGATTTAACTGTGTGAACTCCTAAGCTCGGTTTTGTTTGTATGTATATATATTTGTACGTTTAATGAAAAAGGGTTATTGTGAGAGGGTCGGTACAGGAATTGTGGGTGTGTGTTATATGTATTATGTATGTGTTTGTGTGTAATTTTCAATGGGGGGAATGTGATAAAATTAATGAGGTGATAGCACATGTGCTGAAGGAATTATAGAAAGGGCTAGCCAATTTAACTTTAAACTTTATATATCATTTTAAAATTTCAATATTACATATTAAAACAAAATTATTATAATGTTTGTCTTGGACATAGTGTTGCGTCCCCTCTTTTACAGCCACTGAATTAAGCAGTCACTCACAATATTATACTGTGTAGAATAACGATATGTATGTAATGAAGAATAACCTAGAAAGGTAAAAGTATTTCAATTTTATTCAGTGGCTATTATTAAATTATGCCTTGTGATATCATGTATGTGACTGCACGCTAAATAAAGTTCACACTTGTTTTGTTAATAGAGTTTTTCATTTGCAAGTCCTGTCATCCATCCAGTGGACATGTCTGTGATTGTAGCTTGGGCCTGTGCACACTTTGTGCTTCCTCTAGGTTCATCACCTAGTCTTAATTATTATGTCTCTCCCCTTAAAAAAAAAAAACTTATAAAATAAAAGGGGGGTTTCAGTGCTGGATTGTTTGCATAGGGTTAGAATCAGCTAAGTTATCACCAAAATGAGGTAAGTGTGAATTACCAAACTAAAGAGTTTGAAATGTTAAAACCTATCAGACCTCGTCAAACTACCAGATCATCCTTACAACTCAGTTTTTATGAACACACGCATTATAAAATGATATCACTAATTGTAATAAAGAGTATCACTGGATGCTTCTTCTTTATGACTATTCAAAATGTAAGTTTAAATACTTATTGTTTTCCAAAAGACACATTACATATAAAAAAACCCAATGATCTAAGATTCAAGAGTCAACAAAGAAAATATATCTATATTTAAGATATGTTAAGTGTGTATTATAATTTACTTAATTTTATCAGAACTTGTTTCCAGTCCTTACCTACCTATGAGTATACACAGATATCTGATGACTCAGTAAATGAATAGATTTTAGATTTTGTGGCGATTCTTTTAACAGTCTTGTAGGATCCCGTGGGGCAAATGTTATCTGCGTTGAACCTCCACCCAAATCCAAAGCAGCTAAGGTATTGGCAGGACTACCAAATAATTTGTCTGAAAGAAAAAAATGATCATGTGCAATTCAATTTGTTCTATATACATTTATCTAAAGTTCTTTTATGGATGCCATTGTGCAAATTATACTTTTTTCCTTTCCTTTTCTTATAAAAAACTATAAAAACGTTTGATAAGAAGTGAAACACACCAGATTAAAGAAGAAATTCTCCTCTACGAAAGGATTGAACAGTTTTTAACAGTCAAATTAGAAATAAGCCAAAAATTGTGCAGTTTCTGGTTCTTAGCTACACCTGAGAGGGCCTAATCTTGAAAGTGTTAACTCACCTAATTCCATATAATATACTATCTTAATTAGCATTGCCACTATCACAACAATTATGGCAGCATCATGAAATGTATGAAACACTACATGAACTCACCTAGCAGAAAGTTAACATTAAACCACGAGAAGAGCCCTTCATCTGTTCCGTCCATTATAGCAACAGAATTTGCATTTGTTTTAAATGGTGACTCATCAAACATTTGACTTACCTAATTAAAAAAAGAACATACATTCAGTCATTAATCAGAATATAGCCTTAAAGCCATTTTTAATGCACTAATTAACTGTGACATAACTGAATTTCAGAGTAATGCATAGTTTTAAAGGACCTACAAATTAACATTATCACAGTTCTGTGTTTCCAAAATATCATACAGAACTGTGTGTGTGTATTAGTACATTAAAATACCCTACTTTGTAACACAAAAGTGATTTGTAATATTAAACTACTTAGCAAGACTAAAGCACCATATAATAATAAGTATTTTCCCTTTTCTTGAACAATAACATTATTCTTGGATTTTGTTGTCCATGACGTGTCCGTTAATTTAACTAAATATAATTAAATCACTACAGACTCGGAACACAAAGTTTTTTATGGGTAAAAACGTAAAAGTCTTACCTTATAGCCTGAACCAGTTTTCGCGTTTAAGAAGCTTCTTCAGAGGCTACTGTTGGGAGCACTGTCCGTCTTGTTCTTGGTGACGGTATCAACTTTTGAAGGATCGATGTGTGTGTGTGGTGTGATATGTTCGAATAATGTGTGTGATTTGAATTGTGTCTGTTCGTTTAGGATGTTGTTTTTATGTGTTTTCACATGATGTTTTTGTGTGTGTGGTTTGCTTCAATGAGGTGGTTTGCCAATAACATGGACATTCTACACGTACACACAAAAGGCCGTAAACTAGACACTCTTGAACAATTGGAAATATACAAACACACAAGAACACATGAAAACGACATCCTAAACGATGTTAGATTTGTACTTATTGTAAATGAGTATAAATGCTCAATTAGTCTCAGCAATATTCTAAGTTGTATGTTTAATAATATTTATTTATAAATGAGAACACATTTCTGTTGCTGCTCTGAATCATTCAATTTTTATTCCTTAATTCTCTTATTATAATAATTTTCTTTTCTTTTATTAATTAATAACAAATTTTCCTTTTTTAAGGTTCCTGCTCCATCTAGCTCTCAGATGCATGAAAAAATGTTGTATCTCAGGGTTATAACCAAATTAACAATCGTCTTCAGTAAAATTATAAATTCATACAACAAGTTTTACATTAATAACATACATGAAGAAAACATTTACAGGCATTGCACAAATGTAATGCACAGAGAAGGGCATTGAAAATGCTTCAATAAATCTAAAAAATATATATATTTATCTAAAAATGAAACTTTTTCTTGTGAACTTACTGTTTATTCTCTACTCGTCGAATGCGTTTCGGCATACGTATTCGCCTTCTTAAGCTTAGAGACAGACTGTCATCATTTAGTAACGGTTGTTGTTTGGAAGGTGTAGTGGGGGTGGTGCGTGGAGGAAGGGATTGGGGCGGGGATTCAACTTAATGTTTGTTTTTTGTATAATTGTGTAAAAAAGTGTATGTGATTTATATTGTAGTAGATCGTTAAGTATGTTGTTTGGTTGTGTTGTGTGGTGTTTATATATTTCATATTGTTCAGTTGTGTTGAGTTTTCGACCTTTGGGTAAGTAATGTAAAAATTCAAGATTAGTGTCTATGTTGGTGTAACTGTGGTTTTCTGTGTGTATGTGTGTGGCAAATGCGGAGTGTATATTGTTGTTGGTTAAAGCTTTTAAGTGTTCAGAATAACAGGATGAAAAAGATCTTCCCGTCTGGCCTATGTAGAAACTATTGCAGTCATTACAATTTAATTTGTAAACACCTGTTTTGTTATATTTGTCTATGTCTGTGTTTGTATTATTGATGTGTTTTTTGATGGTATTGGTTGTTCTGTATGCTATTTTGTATTTGTGTTTTCTGAATGTGTTGGCGATTTTGTGTGTGTAGGAGTTGTGGTATGTGAGTGTGATGTATTTATTGTGCTGTGTGTTGATGGTATTTTGTGTTTTGTTGTTTTTGTTTTTGATGCGTTTGTGTAGTGTGTTTATTAAATTAGGGTTATATCCATTTTTGATTGCTATGTATTTTATTGTGTTGAGTTCGTCGGTGTAATCTTGTTTATTTAAGGGTATTTTAGTTAGTCTATGGAGCATATGGTTGAAGGCCGCATGTTTATGTTGTGTTGTGTATAACCATGTCAGTTGTGGTTGGTTTCCTGTATATTTTGTACGTGTGTGTATTGTTAGTTTTGTTAATTGTTAGGTCTAGAAAATTTATACTATTGTTTTGTTCAATTTCCAGTGTAAATTTTAATTTGTGGTGTGTAGTGTTTATGTATTTGTGGAAGTTTTCAACTTGTCTTGTGTTGCCTTTTAATAAAAGTAATATATCATTTACATACCTGTGCCAGTATATAATTTTGTTAGTGTATTTGTTGTTGTTTATTATGTGGTTCTGTTCTATGTTGTGTATATATATTTCTGCTAGTATTCCTGATATGTACATCATCATTCCTGTATTCCAGTACATCATACCAACACACGCGCAAGTTACAATAAAACAAAACACACATACAGCACATGTGTATTTTATTAACCAAACGGAAATTAGAACAAATAAACCTAAATAACATAATCAATTATTTATACCATAAAAAAAATAAAAAAGACACACTCAACAGACAGGCATATAACTTACACATGAAACTCACACAAATATTACACCACACAGAACTTGAAAATGTAATACAACACACACAAGACAACATAGAAAAACTCAAATTGACAATACAAGATCGACACAACAAAAAAATAACTAACCTCACAACACGCACAATTGAATCAATCCCTGAACCGGCACACAAATTCCACGCACGCGTAGTTAATACAACAAACATTAATTTCACAAAGGATGAAATGGATTTATTAAACAAAGGACTGAAACATAATTTGAATAACAATACAACTAACATCAAAAATCACAACAGACACATATGCGACATAATCATAGACGCAGAAACAGCTGTACAAAACACGCACTTTAACGACCAGGACCCGATACGTCACGACATAAAACGAAAGCTCCAAAACACACATACAAAACCAAAAATACACAACAATGAAATAAAAACACTTAACAATGTAAAACACAAGTTACTTGAACACAACATAACAATCCTAAAAGCTGACAAAGGTAACATAAGCGTCATAATGGACAAACATCAATTAAACACTAAAATCGAAAATTTCTTCAACGAAAATAATATAACGGAAATAAATAAAGACCCCACACTAAAATTTCATAAACAGATTAACAAATTTATAAACAACACAAAACATATAATCAAACCAGAAAGCGCCAAATACCTTAAACAAATAAAACCTAACCCCCCTAAACTAAATGCATTACCAAAAATACATAAACCTAACATTCCCATCAGACCATTAATAAACAACACACAGCCCCCCTCCAACAAAATCGCAAAACAACTAGACAAAATAATCAGAGAAAACATTAATCTCAGTAACAACACATCTATCAAAAACAACATCGACCTAGTCAGGAAAACTGAACACATCCACATCCCACATAACTCAACTCTGGCATCTTTTGATATAACCAATCTATACACTAATGTCCCCATCAAAGAAACCATCCAAACACTAGAACAACTACTCAGACAAAACAACACACCTGAAACACACATACAAGAGATCATCACACTTACCAAAATAATAACTGAACAAAATTACTTTACATACAATAACAAGATATACACACAAACAGAAGGTCTCCCGATGGGATCCCCCATATCAGGAATACTAGCAGAAATATATATACACAACATAGAACAGAACCACATAATAAACAACAACAAATACACTAACAAAATTATATACTGGCACAGGTATGTAGACGATATATTACTTTTATTCAAAGGCAACACAAGACAAGTTGAAAACTTCCAAAAATACATAAACACTATACACCACAAATTAAAATTTACACTGGAAATTGAACAAAACAATAGTATAAAATTTCTAGACCTAACAATTAACAAAACTAACAATAGACACACGTACAAAATATACAGGAAACCAACCACAACTGACATGGTTATACACAACACATCAAACCACCCAACACAACATAAACATGCGGCCTTCAACCATATGTTCCATAGACTAACTAAAATACCCTTAAATAAACAAGATTACACCGACGAACTCAACACAATAAAATACATAGTGTAACAGTACATAATGACCCAGTACCATAATTATGGGTTATATAGATATTTTCAATGTTTTGTATTATGTAATTATTTAAACATGGAATGGTTAGGTCCATTGTCCCTCTGGAAAAAGGAACAACGCAAATTCAACCAGCGTAAGACACCAAGGTCGCCGATGAACGTGCGGAATTCAAAATAGGCCATGACGGTGTTTGTGGCGAAAGACTACAATATGAATTATGATTGGACAATAACACTGTTCCGCCATAACAAAAAACAATGACGCACTGACTACAACGCATGTAACCAGGCGTTGTCCTGTATGAGAAAGCTTGATGACGTAAAATACACACACACAAGCGCAAATTTGCACTTGCCTCCATCTCAATTCAGCGTTGTTCTTCAAGGGATCAACAGCGATGTATAGCTGTATGATCAGTTTTAGCATAAAAGTTTAATACAACTAGATTCTCAATTACAATTGTGATGGTGGAGCGATAGAGGCTCAAGTTTAATAACAATTAAAACCAGAACATGTAAAATCAGTGCTAACATTTTAATTAAACAAAAACATGAGGCGAACATCAGCCATGCACCTGGGACTCAATCAACAACAGCGAGGGAGCAGCACAGATCACCACTGAGAGAAGTCAAACCTTTGTCATTTTCTTTATTAATTTAATGAGCTCATTAATCGAAAACAAACCAATTAAACAATGTAATTGCAATAGGGTGAACGTATGTGAGAGTGTGTGAGTGAGCACATGGCCATGAATATCTGCCGAGGGCATTGGTTTGTGGGCAACGAAAATACAATTTAGTAAATAATTAAGAGCTGCAGCACAAAGATAACAGTTTCAATGATCGTAATTAGTGACAAAAAATGAGAATATTAAGAATGAATAGGGTTGGTTAAAATAGCCACCATTTTGGTTTTTTTGTAACATTGTACGACGCCATTTTGGGCACATGGTTTTATATACTGAATTTACTTTGGAAATTAAAATTTGATAGTTACTTTCACTCAAAAAACAGTGTTCTCATGTGTGTCACCTTCTTTGACTCAAAGAATCTCGCTTTTAGTGAATCCTGGCACCCCTTAGGTAAAAGCACAGTAAATAAGAAGAGTATGAGCCCGGCAGTAATCAAAGTTGGTAAGTACACACGTGCCATATTATGGTACTATTTGTACATATAAATAAAAATAGATTATAATACATTATTAAGAATATAACAAATGCCGCCCTCACAGTGACTTTATAAGTTAGATAACAAATGGCCCCGAACAGTTGACTTTATATAAAATTACTTTATATAAATAAGCCAGATTCAGAGACATAGAGGGTGACGAAATAATCCAGAACCTAATAAGAGAGGTTATGGTGGTTATGTTGACAAAATAGAGTAAGTAGTAATTGTGTAATTTCGTTACAAGTAGAACGAAATAGTAATCCCAACATTTAAAGTACGAAAATGGCAGAAAATAATAATAGTGTAGAAATGAACAGTACAGGCACAGAATCGATTTTGTTAGACAAAATAAGCGCAAATTCTACACCTAGAGCCGTTGAAAATAAGATATCGTTGGAAGATATGTTCACATTAATTAAAACGCAAAATAGAGTATTAAAAGAAATTGACGAAAAATTTGATAGCCTTGAGAACGAATTAAAGAAACAAAACAATTTACAAAATGTCAAATTGAATCAAGTAGATGAAAATTACGAGAGTAAAATGGGGGTAGAGAATAGTAGAGAATCAAATAAATTGAATGAAAATAAAGACAAGGTAAGTAGTGGTGAGAATTATGATAATAGAATTAAAATATGGTGTTAGAAAATAATTGTGTGAGTATTGAGAGTGGTGATAAAAGTATAATGGGAGTAGAATTTGATAATGAAGTGATAAAAAGTGTTGATGAATTAGAGAGAAAGTATAGAGAGAATTTACAGATAAAGGGGTTGCAGGGGGTAAATTTTTCCCGTAATGTTGTAGTGGGGGGTGAAGAAATGGCTTCACGTGAATATGTGAAAGACGATAGGTCTACAGATAAATTTCCCTTGGTTTTTTGTGCACTTCACAGGTGGTGCTGTAATGATAAGTTAGTATCCCCTGCATGTTTTGAGAGAGAGTGTGTAGCTTGGTATGATGGTGAGAAATGTTTTGAGAGAGAGAGAGAAAGAGAGAAATAGAGATATTTAAAGTAAAGAAAAATTATGAAGAATTTATGGAAAGGTTAGGAGTAGAGATGATTGATAATAAAAGTAAATACTTACCTTGTAATGAAGCTGATATAGCAGTAGGAGAAGATGATAATGGAAATAATGACTTTATAACGTACCTAGTGGTGACTAATTATACTGGAGGTGACAGGACAATAACCAATCGTGACAGGTTGTATGATGAATTGATAGGTAATAACCCTATTAATGATGACGGTTTTGTAAAATATAAGAATTTAAATAAGTGTTATATTAATGATGTTAATATAATGTATTTAATAAAAAATAAATTGTACAGACCAAAGATAAGACTATTGTTTAACATTGGAGGGTAGACCTTCTATTGTGTTATGAACATTTAATTATGTGGACAGTGTTTTTTTAAGATGGACTGATTATGTGGATTGTATATTTTTGTGTATATTAATGTCAGTGTATTGGTGTATTTTTGCTGTTGCGTATTTTATGTAATTTTTATGTAAACATGTATTGTAGGATTTTAAATAACTAAAGGAAGTTTAAATGATATTATGAGATTCAGGTTATAAGGGTTAGTAAATGATTAAGCAGGTAATAGATTTGGGTATTGAGAGGTAGTGTTGTTAGTTGGTAAGTGACGAGTTTTCTAATGGTGTATTAAGTTGAAATGTTGTAAAAGAGTTTGGGTAATAGTGATAAATAAGGGCATTGGAGTTAGTTAGTTAGAGTTAATGGGAGTTAGGAAAAATAAAGTGTTGAGATGTTGATAGTATATAAAGAGGTGTTAGATATTTTAGGGACACAGTGGTTAGTGATTATATGTAGAGGTGAGTAATGTGCATGGTAATTATATTTGTTGTTGATGGTGATATTTTGTAATAAGGGTATTGGTGTAGGAGTCTGCAACGAGAGATGTTGAGACAGGAAGGGATTGTTGTGTGCCGGAAAGGGTTATCTGAAAAGGTCAGGAACCAATGATGGAATGAGCATAGATAGGGAATACACACATACTAGTACAAAAAAGGAGCGGTGCCAGAGGTTTTAAATGGGATTTGTGAAGGGGGTTATTATAGAGATATTGGTGTCAAAATGTATTAATGGTTAGAAGCGGTTAGTGTAGAAAAGGAGGTGAGTAAGGTTAGATTGACAATGCCAAAATAAGATAGAGAAAAATGAGTAATAGAGAGTCACCCAAACGAGTAAGGATAGAAGGGTAGAAAAGGAGAATTCATGGAAGAAAGGTAAATGTAACAGAAAGGTAAGGATAAATTTGAAATTGTTGTATAGAATCTAATGAAGGTCAAATAATTAAAAGTTAATAGAGAATTGTTGAAGTAGTAATGTGATAAAGTTTGGTACAAATCATGTAAATTTAAATCGTTTAATGTAAGGTAAATGTAACAATGTTAATATGTAATGTACAATGATTTATGATGTTTTATTATGTTGATGGCAATAGAGTGTGTGGTTAGGAGGTCGTTACAGGGGTAATGACGATAACAAGTGTTGAAATATAGTAGATTTTAAAGTTGGAAGTCTAAAGTTACAAATGAAGTTGAATAAAATGTTATAGTAAGCTACCATTTACAAAATAGAAGAAGCGAATCTAAGTTGAGTAACAAAATTTAAATAATAAACGTGTCTGCCATGATAGTTGTAAGCTGAATTTATAGAAATAATTAGGTGAAGGTATTTTGGGGGTATATTAAAGAATTGTTGATGTATTGTGTTATGTGTAGTTATATATGTTGTTTATTTTTTTACAAGGAAGAAATTGAGTTTGGTGGTGGTAAAAATTCAATGTATTCTAAGTTTTGTAGTTGTGAGGTTGAAACTTTTGAATTAAAAACAAACCAATGCCCCGAACACAAACCAATGCGTCTAAAAGGGAACAAATCAGTTGTAGATATGTAAGTGTACTAGACCACTAGTTTAAAGTTTTGTATGCAATGTTTCAGAGTTTTATGGTGTTGTGACCGCAGTCCTGGGCTGGCTGGAGCGTCAGAACAGGAGTGTAGAGTGCCTCATGGCCTTATGGTGTAGGGATCTCTCAGGAGAAGTCCAGTAAGGTCAGAGGGTGCGACCAACATCATGGGACCAAGGGTAAGTAATAATAAAACTTTTTGTAACGTTACAGGGGGTTGTGGTGACATATCTAGACCGATCCTTTTAGGAAAGTGTGAATGAGTCAAGGAAATTTTTTGGGTTTCGACACAAAAATTTTCCTTGAGGGGGTTTGTAACAGTACATAATGACCCAGTACCATAATTATGGGTTATATAGGTATTTTCAATGTTTTGTATTATGTAATTATTTAAACATGGAATGGTTAGGTCCATTGTCCCTCTGGAAAAAGGAACAACGCAAATTCAACCAGCGTAAGACACCAAGGTCGCCGATGAACGTGCGGAATTCAAAATAGGCCATGGCGGTGTTTGTGACGAAAGACTACAATATGAATTATGATTGGACAATAACACTGTTCCGTCATAACAAAAAACAATGACGCACTGACTACAACGCATGTAACCAGGCGTTGTCCTGTATGACAAAGCTTGATGACGTAAAATACACACACACAAGCGCAAATTTGCACTTGCCTCCATCTCAATTCAGCGTTGTTCTTCAAGGGATCAACAGCGATGTATAGCTGTATGATCAGTTTTAACATAAAAGTTTAATACAACTAGATTCTCAATTACAATTGTGATGGTGGAGCGATAGAGGCTCAAGTTTAATAACAATTAAAACCAGAACATGTAAAATCAGTGCTAACATTTTAATTAAACAAAAACATGAGGCGAACATCAGCCATGCACCTGGGACTCAATCAACAACAGCGAGGGAGCAGCGCAGATCACCATTGAGAGAAGTCAAACCTTTGTCATTTTCTTTATTAATTTAATGAGCTCATTAATCGAAAACAAACCAATTAAACAATGTAATTGCAATAGGGTGAACGTATGTGAGAGTGTGTGAGTGAGCACATGGCCATGAATATCTGCCGAGGGCATTGGTTTGTGGGCAACGAAAATACAATTTAGTAAATAATTAAGAGCTGCAGCACAAAGATAACAGTTTCAATGATCGTAATTAGTGACAAAAAATGAGAATATTAAGAATGAATAGGGTTGGTTAAAATAGCCACCATTTTGGTTTTTTTGTAACATTGTACGACGCCATTTTGGGCACATGGCTTTATATACTGAATTTACTTTGGAAATTAAAATTTGATAGTTACTTTCACTCAAAAAACAGTGTTCTCATGTGTGTCACCTTCTTTGACTCAAAGAATCTCGCTTTTAGTGAATCCTGGCACCCCTTAGGTAAAAGCACAGTAAATAAGAAGAGTATGAGCCCGGCAGTAATCAAAGTTGGTAAGTACACACGTGCCATATTATGGTACTATTTGTACATATAAATAAAAATAGATTATAATACATTATTAAGAATATAACAAATGCCGCCCTCACAGTGACTTTATAAGTTAGATAACAATAGCAATCAAAAACGGATATAACCCTAATTTAATAAACACACTACACAAACGCATCAAAAACAAAAATAACAAAACACAAAATACCATCAACACACAGCACAATAAATACATCACACTCACATACCACAACTCCTACACACACAAAATCGCCAACACATTCAGAAAACACAAATACAAAATAGCATACAGAACAACCAATACCATCAAAAAACAGATCAATAATACAAACACAGACATAGACAAATATAACAAAACAGGTGTTTACAAATTAAATTGTAATGACTGCAATAGTTTCTACATAGGCCAGATGGGAAGATCTTTTTCATCCCGTTATTCTGAACACTTAAAAGCTTTAACCAACAACAATATACACTCCGCATTTGCCACACACATACACACAGAAAACCACAGTTACACCAACATAGACACTAATCTTGAAATTTTACATTACTTACCCAAAGGTCGAAAACTCAATACAACTGAACAATACGAAATATATAAACACCACACAACACAACCAAACAACATACTTAACGATCAACTACAATATAAATCACATACAGTTTTTGACAGAATTATACAAAAAACAAACATTAAGTTGAATCCCCGCGCCAATCCCCTTCCTCCACGCACCACCCCCACTACACCTTCCACACAACAACCGTTACTAAATGATGACAGTCTGTCTGTAAGCTGAAGAAGGCAAATACGTACGCTGAAACGCGTTCGACGTGAAGAGAATAAACAGTAAGTTCACAAGAAAAAGTTTTATTTTTAGATAAGTGTTAGTGCTGTGAAAGAAGAGATGAGTAATCAAGACAACTATATATATTTATGTTCATTCACCAATCAATGAATTCGTTCTTAATTTACCAATGTACAGATTGTAAGTTAAATGTAGTCGCATTCATAAGCGAAGAGTTTTATATGAGTACTATGTTACTGACAACACAGAAGTATAATGAAGAAATTTGTGTTAGTGGTTGAAATCACAATCAGAATGATCACAGTTGCACACCACTATGTAAAAATTATCCCAATTAGCGCTTTCAAGCTTCACAGCCCATCGTCATCGGTGGAGAGGGGTGAAGGGGTTGTTTCCACTTATTTTGTGTCTATTCCAATCTGACGATGGGCTGTGAAGCTTGAAAGCGCTAATTGGGATAATTTTTACATAGTGGTGTGCAACTGTGATCATTCTAACACAGAAGTAGTTTCTATGGAAACTCACCGGTTCCCATTTTCGATCACGCACCAGCAATCGGCCGCAAATGTGCGACACGTCCTTATAAACATTTTCAATTTAAAAAAATGTTAATGTGTAGTAATTAATTGTTGTTTGTTTGGATGTGAGTTCTTGTGATTATACAAAAAGAAGTCAATTCAGATAATTTTACAAACTTAATATTACACATTACAAATATAAAACTAATAAAACAATTAAAATAATTAATAATTAGACATTAGTAATACAACTGACAAGAGAAAAAATAAATAAAAACATAATTGTCTATTATATAGCTCATAGTTCATGAATTCTCAACATGGTGTGCTGCTGTCCCCTTTCAGTAACAGTTAAATAAAGCAAGGGACGCCATGTTCCTTGAGTTGTATACACACTACTGAATGTTTAATAAAAATTATATGAGTTCTACACTTTTGTTTGTTCAAAATAAGTTTGTGTCACTCACTTTGTATATCATAGATTATGTTTATAAATGTAGTCACACTAAATGTGTTTGTTATTTAGTTTGTATTGAAGTGTTGTGTAAAAGGTTTGATAGTTGTCAAGATGGCTTTAGTATTAAAACGGTCTCACCAAATTCAAAGATGTAGTACTCCATTTTAGGATATTATTTTCAGCTTTCCTTCTTCAGGTTGGTCGAATATATATTGTTCGTTAGTTTACTGATATCTCCTATAACTTTACTTGTCTTTACTATAATTTTCTTCTCTAATATTGTTTGGATTGGCAACTGATTTAGTTTGTTCTTTTTGCATTGAACGCCCACACTACAAAAAAAAACCTTTCTTCCTTATAAAACCAGCTTTAGATTCATTTATAAGAGGTCATGGTTTGTTTGGTGTATTTTTCAGTCTCAGGGCTGTTTTATCCGCCTCCAGTAAATATAAGTTTTTAATATAACCTTGCTTTTCCTGATTATTTTTATATAATCCCGTTTGTTTTTATTTCACTTAATTTTATATTGTCACTCACACTAATGAAGTTGATTTTATTGTTATGTGTAACGGGACATTTAGGCCTACCTGAGGTAATATAAAATATATTGTGTAAAAAAAAAAGTTTTATTATGTAATCTTAATTTTTGGGGAAACATGAAAAATAATATAAATAATTATGGGAAAAGTAAACAAATTTAGAGTTCATGAATTATACGACGCAACAAGTATTGAGTGGAATTGTGTCAAGGTCAGCTCCAGACACAAGCAGAACACTTACTTTGAGATACGGTACTTACAAGTGATCATAATCATACACCAGAATATGTAAGTATCATACGTAACGCTGGAACATACGATTCAGCACCAGAATCATACGATATTACGTCAGTTCATACGTCACACTGGAATGTAAGGTGTGTTCAGCCCACCCGCACAAGTTGGCGGAGTAATACAAACAAGAACAATAAGATTTGGTCACGTAACCCGTGACCACTTCAGAAAATGTGCCGTTCGTCTCGCCCAGTTAAAATCTACTTGTGATGCCGGCCGGCTGCAAACAAAAGTTCTAGAACGTAAATCGCGGGCGCCCACACTAAAATGTGAATACCGCACGTGTAAAACATTTTAAAACTTTCGCCCCAGTTAAAATGTAACATTTTAAGGAAATAAGCAGTTTCATTTTATTAATATAA
Organism: Magicicada septendecula; assembly: GCA_034769895.1. Classification (NCBI taxonomy): domain Eukaryota; kingdom Metazoa; phylum Arthropoda; class Insecta; order Hemiptera; family Cicadidae; genus Magicicada; species Magicicada septendecula. Next base: position 795,181,546 of record CM068368.1, read on the forward strand.
AACGAAGTGACAGTGAAAATGGTAAAAAAGGAAATGTGCGTAGTGAACGAGAATACGGGTGGAGCCTGGACTGTTTCGGACTAACATGACAAGATAAGTAACACAGGATGTATAAACCAGAAAATTTCAAAAAGGGTTCAACAAAATTAAGAAAATTATGTATTCCAATTAAATTTTGAGATCTCAAAAAGGTATAAATGTGTGTGTGACTGAAGCGCTGGTTTGTTGTAAGTATAAAGTTAATTTGTGTAATGAATATCTTGTTCTGTTTTGTGGAAGGAAGTAAACTTATAAATAGATACATATATAAGAAAATACAGGTTGAATTGTTTCCAGTTAATTACTAATATGAAAAAGGGGGAGAAAAATCTTTTGTGATGGAAGGTAAATGATTTTAAAAAATTTTACATTTAAAGAAAGTAACTAATAAAACATAATTCATGGGAAACAAGTAAAGTTTTCTTTTTTTCGAATAACCATAATCTGTTCTCCTCTTTGCCTAATATCGAACCTGGCACAGTGGTAAGTAACAATTTTTTCATATATAGTTGGTAAACTTTAAAGATGGCGTCTGACTGAAATCGACGTTAATAAGTGATTATGTGAAAACAATTAAAGTAATAAAAGAGAGTTAAATTACATTGGCGCCCGAACAGGAACAATTTAAAAAATGGTAGAAATTAAAATTACATTGGTGCCCTGAACTTAGGGACGTTTATATAAAGAAATTTTATATAAATATAGGCTTACTTGGGAGAGCGGAATGGTTGTTCGAGGTAACTAAAAATATGTAAACATAAGTAGTAAGGTTATAATATGATTGATAAATGTGTAATGTAAATAAGTAAGAATTAAATAAGCAAAATGAATACGAGTGAAAATAATAATGAGGAAGTTAGCTTCACTGACAGTAATACAGAAAGTCAGTTAACAGAGTCGAAAATAATGGAAGACGTTGAACATCAATCAACACCTATCCAAAATAAACAATCTATAGATAGTAATGAGAAGGTAATGAATATGTTGCAATTAATTTTAGAGCAACAAAATATTAAATTTAATGAAGTAAAGAGTCGTTTTGACGCAAACGATACCAAATTTAATGAAGTAAATGATAAATTCATGTTCAGAATAGTAAATTCAATGAAATAAATAATAGTTTTAACGAAATTAGAAATGAAATTAAACAGCAGAATTTTGATTTTAATAAGCATATTAAGGAAATAGATGAACGTTTTAATAATATTAAAGAACAAGTAATAGAATCTATAAGTAATAATTGTGAGAAGATGATTAACGAGATGAATAAAAATTAGACAGGAAATTAAGTCAGGTAATAAATAAGAAGTTAGATGACAATGTTACAGTTATGACCAATAATAATAATGATAAAATAATGGGGGTAGAAAATAGTGACAAGTCCGATAAATTCGATGAAAATAAAGACGGTTAGATAACATATAAAGACGATAAGGTAAGTGGTGTTGAGAATTATGATATAATTAAAAATAGTGGTGACGAAGTTTTAGAGGAGATAGAATGTAATAATGGAATGTTAGTGTGTGTTGATGAGTCAGAAAGTGGAGAGGGAGTATAGAGGTAGAGGGGTTGCAGGGGGTAAATTTTTCCTGTGATGTTGTAGTTGGGGGTGAAGAAACGGCTTCACGAGTGTATTTGGGAGACATATGATCTGCAAATAGTTGTCCTTTGATTTTTTGCGCATCTGATAGGTGGTGCAGTAATAAAGTTGTAGTGCCCCCTGCATATATTGAGAGAGAGAGTGTGACTTGGTGTTATGATGAGGGATATTTTGAGAGAGAGAGGTATGGTGATAGGAAGATAGAGTTGTTTGAAGTTGGGAGGAATTATACAAAATTAAGAGAGAGAGTGAGTAGAGAGAGAATTAATAATTATAGTGAGTACTTACCTTATACTGAAACGGATGTAGCAGCTGGAGTTGACGAATTAGTAACTTACCTGACTGTGACAGAAAATACTGAAGGAGAAATTATTAGGCCCAATGTCGACAGGAATTTTGAAAGAATGGTATGCGATAATATTTGTATTCTCAATAATATTGAGACAACGGAAAAAGGCAATGATGATGATTGTTCTAATTATGATAATAGCCATATGTATTCAATTGTGAATGAATGGTGTAGCCGTAAGATCAGGTTAATACATGATGACGGGTGTTAGATAAATAATAAGTGAATGGACATTTTAATTATTTTAGTTTATGGTGATGACCTAGCTAACTAATGAAATGAGGTGTGGTAAACAGAAAATTAATGACGAAGAATTGTAAATAAATTTATAGTGAAATTAATTGTGTTTGTGTTGTGAAATGTATTTTATGTAAACTATGTATGTAGATAATAGGAATTGCTTTAATAATACTTATAACAATTTTTTTTTCAGACTAAATAAATAATGAGAGTTTGTAATAAATGAATTTTAATTGTTTTGGAAGAAGGTAATTAAAGTGATGTTGTGTTTAAATAATTGATTGAATTAAAGGATTTGAGATTAATTAATTATTGTTGTACAGAAGAGATTCTCTAATGAATAGTATATGAGTAAAGATAAAATGTTTGGATATGGAGTTACACTGTTATTAAGAGATAATTGATGAATTTTCTAAGGTAATTGTCAAAGATCATAGTAATGTAAAAGGTGGAAAAAGATAGAGTTTGGGTGATGATTATTTAAATAAGGCATTGGAGTTAGTCACAGTTAACTTTAGATAGGTGTTAGACAAAATAAGAATTTTGAAGAAAGTATTACAGAAACAGGGTAGTAATAGGGACACAGTAGTGGTAGTGCATATATGTAGAAAGAGAGAGTAATGTAATTAGAGAGTAAATAGTTGATGGTGATATTTTGTAGTGAGGGTGAGGTGGTAAGGAGTAATCAACGTTCGTCGTTGGGCAGGTAATTGTGAAGGGTCGAAGAGTGTTTGCCGATATTTGGTGGAGGGCAAAAGGATATGAATGGAATTGCCAGGTTAGGGAACACACATCCTAGTTACAAAGAGGGTATTAGATATTTTATTATAAGAGGGGAAGGATTTACGTGGAATTAGTGTTGAAGGGGGTTATTATTGAGAGATTGGTGTCACCCTATGCAAATCTGTTAGTGGTTGTTAGTAGGAAGAAGGTGAGTAAGGTTATATGTATAAATGCCAATTCAATAAATCAAATCATTGTGAATAATGGAGAATCACCCAAACTGATTGATAATGAAAATGTTAAAACAGAAAATCATAGTTGAAATGTAATAATAAATGAAATGTTATGTAAAATGAAGGTTGATAACAAAGTAAAATTTTTTTGGAAAAGTTAATGGTATAGTAAATAATAAATAATTGATAATTAATTAATAAAAGTTCAATTGAAATTAAAATATAATTTTTATAATTTTATATGCAAATTTAAAAATGTAAGGTGTGTAATTTTTGGTCAAGCTTAAATGTGAATTGTTTATTTTACTGTAATAATCACAATGTTAATTATGAGTTTATTGTATGTATTATGTTAGTGTAGGAATCTTAAACATGTATAGTATGTTTTTTTTTAAATAGATTCCCCACTTTCGGGTGGTCCCGGCCTTACCAACCCAGACCGTAGTTTTGGATGACAATCAGCTGTGGGCAGACTTATTGTAAAACTGACCATAGCTGGTTGCCTGTGAAATTGGTATAACTTAGAAATTAACAGGGGGTTTTATATCTGGGGAATCTACACAACTATGGAACAGCGGCTATCATCGAAGGGGGTGATAGTGCCGTATTAAGGGCGCCCAACACATGTTTTGGTGCTGGGGCTTTTTCAGCTGATTTTGCATGTATTTGATATGCTGAATTTGAATTTGACATTAGTTTTAGCCTATGAGCTCTTGTTTGTAAAAAATGATAATAGCATGATTTACGTTATCCCATTTAAATTAGGCCTAAGGTATAGGTGATAAATTTAAAATGAACAGCCCTAATTTAATTTATTGACTCGAATAACCTCATAGTAACATATCATTATCCCTACAGTAGCTAAAATAACAATTAATATTCAAAATAATAAGATAAAAAGACTAAGGAAAAGTTAATTTACACTCCGGAAGCTTCTTTTTTGGGACATTCTTGAATGAACTTTGTTTGGACAGTCTCTTTGCAAGTTCCAGCAGTAATCTGCCATCATATGAGTATCCCATCTTCCTTTGTAGCGGTCCTCCATCGTTTTAATATCCTGGTGAAATCTCTCATCTTGTTCTTCACTGGTATCACCTAGATTTTCAGGGAAACGGTCCAAGTGGCTATGTAAGAAATGAACCTTTATGCTCATGTTACATCCAAGGTCTCTGAAATTGTTGAGCATACTGTTAACTAGTTCTTCATAGTTTTCAGCTTTGTGGTTGCCCAGAAAGTTTCTGAAAATCAAGACAAATGACGTCCATGCTTTTCCCTCTGCCTCATTCATAGAATCTACGAAATGAGGATCATTTATGAACTGTCTGATTTGAGAGCCATCGAAAATTCCAGCTTTAAGTTTTTCTGTACTTAGCCCAGGCATCGTTTGGCAAATGTATGCAAAGCATGGACTATCCTGATCAAGAGCCTTCACAGATTGTTTCATAAGACCAAGCTTTATATGCAGTGGAGGCAAGATGATTTTGTTCCGTCCAACTAGGGTTCATGAATAACATTTCTTTCCCCAACAACCATGTGTTATAAATCAAATTATATCATATTTATATAACTGTATTTTACAAATACACGATAACAGTAATTATTGTGTTTAATAATGGGCGCCATGTTGGCAACTACCAACAGCTGATATTTCATTACTTTACGGGCCAGTTTTCGTGTTAAGCGAACGAGGTTGTTGAACAGGAAGTGTTATCTGAAATAAATACTCTGAAATGGTTATAAAAACAAAACTTATTATTAACAGAAGTTTTACATATATCTTGGACTCGACCATGCGCCAAACACGCCTCGGGGCGTAGTCCTACATGTCATGAAATACACAAACATATTTAATATTGAACCTTGTAATTAATCTACACATATAATATACATATAGTCAACAAATTTAAGATATATATATATATATATATATGTATGTATGCACAACCCAGCATTTATATAAATCACTCTCCCTCTCACTCTCTCTCTCTCATTCTGGTACAATTCTTTTTATGAGCTCATTTATTTAAAGTATTGAAATATAAATTGGTCATTTAATTGAATGATAAGTTTTGAATGAATTTATTGAATGTACTTTGAAATTTTTATGTTGGTCATTTCTTTGAAATTAAGTTTGATTTGAATAAAATATATATGATGCTGGAACGTTCTCACCAAATAGTCGTATTTCTGTTGGTACGGTAAACTTCGCGTACCGCGAGTTTACCTATTTCACTTCCCGGTCACATTTTTGAAGTTGAAGATTCAGCACTGTATTTATATAGTTATTTAACCACTTTTAGTGGTTTGAAAGTTAAAATTCACTATTCGTGAACGATTTGCCGGCCGGCTGCGATCACTTTCCCTGTTGAAATGACACAGAGTCTTTGTTTCATATTTCCGAGGTGGGGTGAATCTACGTCACTCGTCTTTTGTCTGTTTGTTGACAGCATCGTGTTGTTTACAAAAACAAATTCCTGGCCGCTGACGTCATAAAGGCTTGTCGCTTTTATTGCATTATTCGACATACTGTTTTTTGTGAGGCTTCACGTTGTTTGCTCTGAAACCGTCCGAATCCTGGGAAATATTATATAGTCCACTCACGATATACTCATAAAGGTTATTAAATGTTTGTCTAATTTTGACCAAATGAAGGAATACAATATTTCTGGTTTTTTATACCATATTTAGGGTGATTAAAATTTTGTACCATAATTGTACCATTACAAAACCCCCTCAATGAAAGATTTTGTGTCGAAGCACAAAAACTTTCATTGACCCTTTCATACGTCCTAAAGGGATCAGCCAGGATAGGTCGCCACAACCCCCTTACAATTTTATATAAAAGAAAATAATAACTCACCCGTGGTCTGATGATGATGACCATACCTGCATGACCTTACTGGACTTCTCCTTCGAGATCCCAACACCATAAGGCCACTTAGGCTCATAACGCCCCTGCTCTGACTCGCTGGCCAGCTCAGGACCGATGTCATATCACCAAACACTGAAACAATACATGATAAATATTAAAATAGTGGCTTGGTAAATTACTCTACCCTTAACTGATCTGGTTCCCCTTAGCTAGGTGCTGGTTTGTGCTAATAAGCACTGGGTTTGCTTGATATAATTATAATACTAAGATATAGTTATAAAAATTATACTACTAAAAACGTAACTCCCAAGAATTATAAAGAATTTCCTTTCACAATATGGACAACCCTGACTTTATAAATTGTTTCGATTTCTATCGATAATATTTACCTCTTTCCTTTTTATAATTAGTATAATTATAAGAAACACCTTAATAAAAAAAATTACATTATAATTGAAAATAGGAAAATTCCCCTATAAATCTCCCAAACATGGAGAAAACAAATTATAGAAAACAAAATAATTAATAAATCTGTATGGTATTATTGGATGTTTAAATTAAAATTATTATTATTATTATTATTAACAGGTAAAATTATGGCATTAACAGCGCCAATTATATTTATCCCTCCATACACATTATTTCAATACATGTTAAAATTTCATAACACAAATACATAATACATTTTACATAATAATACATTGATAATTAACACTGATACATTAATATTAATACAGTAATACATTGAAATAGTTTTGTAATTACATATTTAATCTTGATTAAGATTTGCACTAACTTGCATATTCTATTTAAGTTTGCATTTAAATTATTTAAATTTACAATTGCAATTAATTAATTCATTAATTAGACATCAATTTATTTATTATAATTATTAATATTTATTTCAAATTTATTATTAATATTCATAATATTATTATTACTTCATTATTCATTTTTTATTTCCTTTCTACTCTGAACTTTTTACCTCACTAACTACCTAACCTTTCACATTTTATTCATTGTTTAATCTGGATGACTCCTATATTCACTATGCTTTTACTTATTATAATCTTACTCACCTTCTTCTAACTAACAACCAAATTTACCTATCTTGACACCAATATCTCAATTATAAACACCTTTACTAATTGCATTTAAATCCTATGGCACCGCTCGTCTTTGTACAGAGATGGGTGTTCCCTAACTGGCTATATTCATTCATATTATTTTGCCCTTCCAAAAAATTCGGCAAACACTCCCTTAAACTACGCTATTACCTGCCACAACACTATTGGTTGGCTACTCCTTATCACCTCACCCCCACTACAAAATATCATTAATAACAAATATATGTTTATACCTTTACTCTATTCACCTCTACAAATAATCACTAACTACTGTGTCCCTAAATATCTAATAATTTCTTTGTATTATGTACTTCAAAATTCTTAACTATCTAACTCCCATGTCATTAATTAAATAACTCACCTGCATTTTCTCTATACCCAGGCTCTATCCCTGTTTAAACTTTTTACCTCACTGTAATCATTGACAATTGTCTTATAAATTCATCTCTCACCTACTCATAACAATACATCTCCCTTTTTCAAATATATTCTTACTTAATTAAATATTATCATTTATTATTATTCATGATGAATTACCTTCAATACAAATTAATTAATAATTTACCTTCATTAAAAACTTTCTATTAATTAATAATTTACTTCTGTTATAAAGGTAGCACAACTTTCTTTTGTACTATTTTAATTAAGTAATAAAGAATGATTACTCTTCAATTGTTATTCCATTATTTAAAAAATATTACTATTAAACATGTTAATTATTAAAATACATAATAATATATTTGGTGTACATAAAATATACCTGCAATACAACATCAAAATACACAAATACATTGATATATAAATATATATAAAACAATGAAAAATATACACTCCAACTCATTATTTTGTTATTTATCAAACTCAGTCCATAGCAGTCCAATTCAATACCACGGTTCACATATATTTAATGTTCATTACACAATTAAACACTCTATCCTCCATCGTTGAATAACAACCGAATCTTAGGTCTATTTAATTTATTGTCTAACAAATAAATTTTATTATTAGAAACACTATATTCATTTTCATTTATAAAACTGTTATCAAACAAATATTTCAAGTCACGATCGAGTAGGGTTCCGTTTATCTCAGTAATATCATATGTCATTAATTGGTTATTTATTTTATAATTATCCTCATAATTTTCTACCACAGGTAAGTACTTAGTACCATTATCATCATTTATTGTTATTTCATTGTTATTATAAGGTAAGTATTCATTATTTTCATTTACCATATCTAACCCTAACCTTTCTACCAACTGTCTGTATTTTCTATTTACTTTAAAAAATTTTTATTACTTTCTTTTTCTCACAATATCTCTCTATATTTTCTTTCTTAATACATTTCTCTCCATAACACCAAATTACACTTTCTCTCTCCAAATATGCAGGGGTCCCTAACATAAAATTATTGCACCACTTATTAGGTACACAAAAACACCAAGAAACTTCATTTGTAGACCTATCGTCTCCCAAATATAAATTTAAGGAACTCTTGTCCTTCTTAAAAATACGTGAAGACTTTTCTTCACCCCCTAACACAACATCAAAAGAAAATTCTACCCCCTGCACTCCTTGTACAAAAATACTTTCTCCCAACTCTCTTTCTGACTCAATACATTCAAACACTTCATTATCACTCATAATACTTTCATTATCATTTTCTAATATTATATTCTTACTACCTGTAATATTCTTACTATCTGTAAATTCATTATTCACATTATCATTTTTAATTACGTTATTAGTCAGTACTTCGTTTTTCGTACTGTTTTCCTTCTGGGTTTCTAATTGATTTAAATTCTCGTCTAGTTTTTTGATTACCTTGTCACAGTTCTTAATGAGATTATCGTGACCTATTTTCATCTCATTCTGTAATTCTTTGAAATTAATTTTAATTTTATCATTTTGCTCATCAAATTTGTTATTCAAACTACTTTGAATCTCTTTAATTTCGCTATTCTGCTCATCTAATTTCTTGTCAAAATTATCAAATTTATTTAATAAGAGCTTTATCATAGCAGCAGTACTGTCAGATTTAATTTCTGAACTAACAGGCATGGATGTAGAGACCTTCTCTGCTTCTACATATACAACAGATACAGGTGTATCTGCATCGTCAATCTGACTAATTTGAGTTGGTTGAACATCCATTTCACTCATAACTATTTCGTCAGTGAAGCTGACTTTTTCAGTTTTATCTTCATTAGTATTCATGTTTGCAATTTATATTACAGGCATGCATCCAATAGTATAACCTAACTTCGTAAAATTTGGTTATGTTTAAAATTTCTTTATTACCTCAGATAACTCTTTCCATTCTCCTCGTAGGCTTACCCCACATAAAATTATATTATATAGAGTCCCTGTTCGCAGGCGACCATATGTTATAAATCAAATTATATCATATTTATATACCTGTATTTTACAAATACACGATAACAGTAATTACTGTGTTTAATAATGGGCGCCATGTTGGCAACTACCAACAGCTGATATTTCATTACTTTACGGGCCAGTTTTCGTGTTAAGCGAACGAGGTTGTTGAACAGGAAGTGTTATCTGAAATAAATACTCTGAAATGGTTATAAAAACAAAACTTATTTTTAACAGAAGTTTTACATATATCTTGGACTCGACCATGCGCCAAACACGCCTCGGGGCGTAGTCCTACATGTCATGAAATACACAAACATATTTAATATTGAACCTTGTAATTAATCTACACATATAATAAACATATAGTCAACAAATTTAAGAGAGATATATATATATATATATATATATGTATGTATGCACAACCCAGCATTTATATAAATCACTCTCCCTCTCACTCTCTCTCTCTCATTCTGGTACAATTCTTTTTATGAGCTCATTTATATAAAGTATTGAAATATAAATTGGTCATTTAATTGAATGATAAGTTTTGAATGAATTTATTGAATGTACTTTGAAATTTTTATGTTGGTCATTTCTTTGAAATTAAGTTTGATTTGAATAAAATATATATGATGCTGGAACGTTCTCACCAAATAGTCGTATTTCTGTTGGTACGGTAAACTTCGCGTACCGCGAGTTTACCTATTTCACTTCCCGGTCACATTTTTGAAGTTGAAGATTCAGCACTGTATTTATGTAGTTATTTAACCACTTTTAGTGGTTTGAAAGTTAAAATTCACTATTCGTGAACGATTTGCCGGCCGGCTTCGATCACTTTCCCTGTTGAAATGACACAGAGTCTTTGTTTCATATTTCCGAGGTGGGGTGAATCTACGTCACTCGTCTTTTGTCTGTTTGTTGACAGCATCGTGTTGTTTACAAAAACAAATTCCTGGCCGCTGACGTCATAAAGGCTTGTCGCTTTTATCGCATTATTCGACATACTGTTTTTTGTGAGGCTTCACGTTTTTTGCTCTGAAACCGTCCGAATCCTGGCAAATATTATATAGTCCACTCACGATATATTCATAAAGGTTATTAAATGTTTGTCTAATTTTGACCAAATGAAGGAATACAATATTTCTGGTTTTTTATACCATATTTAGGGTGATTAAAATTTTGTACCATAATTGTACCATTACACATGTTCTCCCTCGTAGGCCACTCTCTTCTTACCCAGTGATATTGTTTTGCTCTGCTATCCCAAAGGCACAAGAAGCAAGGATATTTTGTGTAGCCACCTTGCTGACCAAGGAGAAAGTTTACCATTTTTAAGTCCACACAAATTACCCATTCGTGTTCATGATACCTAACCTTATCCAAGACCAAAGCTATGGTATCGTATTCTTCTTTCATTTTGTTTGAGTGACCAATTGGTATTGATCCAATTTTGTTGCCATTGCGCAAAAGTACACACTTCAAAGTCCGCTTAGAGCTATCAATAAAGAGACGCCAATCATCTGGACAATATTTGGGAAGGCCCATTTTCATTAGGAGCCCTTTGACATCTTGACAAAATACAAGATCGTTTTCTTGAGAAAAAAACGGTAACAAATCTTTTTCTCTTGTACGGTAGAATGTAATTTTTGTTCCATGATCAAGTAGATTCTTGTCATTCAACCTGGACGCAAGTACTTCAGAAGCTTGTTTCGAGAGGTTGAGATCTCTGATAAGGTCACTTAACTCGCTTTGGTTAAAAAGTTGAGGAATTGAATGATTTTCCCTCATAACCACTATCGTTACCTTGATCTAACTCTAATGACATCTTGATCAGACTCCTTCTTTTTCCGTTAGTCCACTGGCGTAGGTGTTCGGTACAAGTTTTACAAACAATGTGTGGAGCCCACCGTTTATCTTGGTCACCAAGCCTAATGCCAAAGTATCCATGGTACGCTCTTTTCACAAAATCAGAAATAGTTTTTCTATTTTCTTTCAGTGTGTACTCACCACATCCATAGCAAAATACATCAGGATGATTAACACAGCTCCTTCGACTGGAATACATTTTTCTTTTCAATAGAACTACAAAAATAGAACTTAGAGGTTATGTTGGATGCAAACACAAGGTTATATAAACAAATATGGCGTCTTAATAAAGCCTGCAGTCAGCTGATTGTTGTACACAGAAGAAGAAGGGAAAATAACGAGGAACTAACTTCACTTAACCACAACTCAACAGATTTTATAGTGAAAGTGCTTATTAGTAAGTAACGCTGTATCTCAAAAAGTATAGCTGCTACAGAAAAACAGTTTTTATATTTATAATCTGCAAGACAAATATAGTTAAAATCAGCTATAAAATCTTAGGCACCAAGGAAAAAAAATTTGTTTGTTAACCTGTGTTATAGTAGGATTACTGGTGTCCTTGGACATCAGTAATGCCGAATTTTTATATAACGCTGAAGCAAGAACGGGGTAGGCAGCGTCTACACCCTAATTAAAATGCAGTTCTTGTGGATGCAAATGGGCGCTATTGTCCACCATTCAGTAAACAATAGAGTGTGTGGAAAAGGAGCTGGCCGTTACAAGCCAGGGGCATAAACAATAGAGTGTTTATGCAACCAGGTAACTACCTTGCACGGTTTACCCGTGAGCCTATTTACCTAATTGTAACTGGGATATAGGGAGGATATTAGATTTTGATGTAGAAGGAGGTTACTAAACTGTTAGTAATGAGTTATTGAATATTAGATTGAATTATGTCAATGATGTAGAGTGTGTAGTTAATTTTATGATGTACCTAAATGATTTTGTGTTGATTTGAGATGTTTTGATGGAGATGGTTAACAAAGATGAGAAAGATATAGATGTTTTGATGGAGATGGTTAACAAAGATGAAAAGATATAAGTAAATAAGTTGTTATTATGTAGTTGATTTAAATGTGTTTAAGAGAATTTCAATAATGAATTTAAATATTTTTAGATATAATTTGGGTGATGAGAGAAATTTGTAATAATGTAATGGGAGGTGGTTATTTAAATTCTGATTGAAATCAGGGAAATATCTTGAATTTGGAAGAAGAGTTAACAAGAGAGAGTATACAGAATGATGTTAAGGAAGCTTACAAATGTATCATGTTATTTTAAGTGTTCATATATACATGTGTATTAAGAGTTAAGAAAATCCAGTGCTTCTTAACACAAACCAGCACAGCTAAGGGGAAACAGATCAGTTAGGGATATGGTATTATACAAGGCCACCATTTGATATTTTTGATTTGATGTTTCAGTGTCTGGTGATGATGTGGCGGCGGTCCTGAGCTGGCCAGCGCATCAAAGCAGGAGCGTTAAGTGCCTGACTGGCCTTGCGGTGTTGGGATCTCGAGAGAGAAGTCCAGTAAGGTCATTCAGGTGCGGTCACGGTCACTGGACCAAGGGTAAGTTAGATATTTTTTTTATGTAAACCGTAAAGGGGGTTGTGGCGACATATCCTAGCTGATCCCTTTAGTAAGTATGAGTGTGTCAATGAGAGTTTTTATGCTTCGGCATAAAACCTCTCATTGAGGGGGTATTGTAACGGGACATTTAGGCCTACCTGGGGTAATATAAAAAATATTGTGTTAAAAAAAACTAATGTTTTATTATGTAACCTTAATTTTTGGGGAAACATGAAAAATAATATAAATAATTATGGGAAAAGTAAGCAAATTTAGAGTTCATGAATTATACGACGCAACAAGTATTGAGTGGAATTGTGCTAAGGTCAGCTCCAGACACAAGCAGAACAGTTATTTTGAGATACGGTACTTACAAGTGATGTAACACCAGAATCATATGATATTATGTCAGTTCATAAGTCACGCTGGAATGTAAGGTGTGTTGGCGGAGTAATACAAACAAGAACAATAAGATTTGGTCACGTAACCCGCGACCACTTCAGAAAATAGTGCCGTTCGTCTCGCCCAGTTAAAATCTACTTGTGATGCTGGCCGGCTGCAAACAAAAGTTCTAGAACGTAAATCGCGGGCGCCCACACTAAAATGTGAATACCGCACGTGTAAAACATTTTAAAACTTTCGCCCCAGTTAAAATGTAACATTTTAAGGAAATAAGCAGTTTCATTTTATTAATATAAAACGAAGTGACAGTGAAAATGGTAAAAAAGGAAATGTGCGTAGTGAACGAGAATACGGGTGAAGCCTGGACTGTTTCGGACTAACATGACAAGATAAGTAACACAGGATGTATAAACCAGAAAATTTCAAAATGGGTTCAACAAAATTAAGAAAATTATGTATTCCAATAAAATTTTGAGATCTCAAAAAGGTATAAATGTGTGTGTGACTGAAGCGCTGGTTTGTTGTAAGTATAAAGTTAATTTGTGTAATGAATATCTTGTTCTGTTTTTGTGGAAGGAAGTAAACTTATAAATAGATACATATATAAGAAAATAAAGGTTGAATTGTTTCCAGTTAATTACTAATATGAAAAAGGGGGAGAAAAATCTTTTGTGATGGAAGGTAAATGATTTAAAAAAATTTTACATTTGAAGAAAGTAATTAATAAAACATAATTCATGGGAAACAAGTAAAGTTTTCTTTATTTTGAATAACCATAATCTGTTCTCCTGTTCACCTAATATCGAACCTGGCACAGTGGTAAGTAACAATTTTTTCATATATACAGTAGACTCTCAACTATCCGACCTAATGTGGCGGTCGGCCGGGTTGGATAGCAAAAAAGTCGGATACACCGGAGCCGTAGGCATACCAGTCTCTGTAAGGTCAATGACCGCCACCCTATTGCGTTGAATGTACTTGTTGCTATTTGGATGCGTACGTCATATCAGTTTGTCCTTATAAATGACGTACAGTAATAAATGAATTAGAAAGAAATGAAATAAGAATTCGCAACTACAGTATCTATCACAAAACCTTTATTTGAAGGACGAAACAAAATGTGTAGTTAACAATAAGTTGAATGAGTTTTACTATGAGTTTTAATTTATACGAAAGTTTTCAACCAAATTAGTTGTTAATATAAATCAAATTATAATAACCTAAAACTACGTACTGTATAATGAAAGAACAAGTGAAACTTACATTGTCTAAGGTTTGAAAAAGTCTGTAATTGAGACCTGCTTCTTTCCTCGCATTAATTTTGTCGCCGCTATATCCTCCCACTTACATAAACATATTGCTACAACAGCACAGAACAATGTACGCGTTTATCGAATATGCCAGTAGGATCTCGATGTAAGCGTGTGGTGTTATAAATCAAATTATATCATATGTATGTAACTGTATTTTACAAATGCACGATAACAGTAATTATTGAGTTTAATAATGGGCGCCATGTTGGCAACTACCAACAGCTGATATTTCATTTACTTTACGGGCCAGTTTTCGTGTTAAGCGAACGAGGTTGTTGAACAGGAAGTGTTATCTGAAATAAATACTCTGAAATGGTTATAAAAACAAAACTTATTATTAACAGAAGTTTTACATATATCTTGGACTCGACCATGCGCCAAACACGCCTCGGGGCGTAGTCCTACGTATCATGAAATACACAAACATATTTAATATTGAACCTTGTAATTAATCTACACATATAATAAACATATAGTCAACAAATTTAAGAGATATATATATATATATATGTATGTATGCACAACCCAGGCACTTAGTAATTATACGCTCGCCCTCTCACTCTCTCTCTCTCATTCTGGTACAATTATTTTTATGAGCTCATTTATTTAAAGTATTGAAATATAAATTGGTCATTTAATTGAATGATAAGTTTTGAATGAATTTACTGAATTTACTTTGAAATTTTTATGTTGGTCATTTCTTTGAAATTAAGTTTGGTTTGAAAATAAAATATATACGATGCTGGAACGTTCTCACCAAATAGTCGTATAAGTCTCCTCGCACATCTAGGATCGTCACTATCCGCACAATCGGTAATGTTTTACTCCGATTTATGGTCACACCGTCGTGTCGACCCACGAAAACTCCTCGGACCGATTCTACACGCTAGATTTTTTGTGGACGATCCATCGGCCGATGACACCTATACGAGGACAGTCCATTAACGTCCGTCACAACATTTTCGATATTTTATATCGTTTATTAACCACTTCTAGTGGTACAAAAGTTAAAATTCACTATTCGTGAACGATTTGCCGGCCGGCTGCGATCACGTCCCTGTTGAAATGACACCGAGTCTTTGTTCCATATTTCTGAGGTGGGGTGAATCTACGTCACTCGTCTATTGTCGGTTTGTTGACAGCATCGTGTTGTTTACAAAAACAAATTCCTGGCCACTGACATCATAAAGGCTTGTCGCTTTTATCGCATTATTCGACATACTGTTTTTTGTGAGGCTTCACGTTTTTTGCTCCGAATCGGTCAGAATCCTGGCAAATATTATATAGTCCACTCACGGTATATTCATAAAGGTTATTAAATATTTGTCTAATTTTGACCAAATGAAGGAATACAATATTTCTGGTTTTTTTTATACCATATTTAGGGTGATTAAAATTTTGTACCATAATTGTACCATTACAAAACCCCCTCAATGAAAGATTTTGTGTCGAAGCACAAAAACTTTCATTGACCCTTTCATACTTCCTAAAGGGATCAGCCAGGATAGGTCGCCACAACCCCCTTACAATTTTATATAAAAGAAAATAATAACTCACCCTTGGTCTGATGATGATGACCGTACCTGCATGACCTTACTGGACTTCTCCTTCGAGATCCCAACACCATAAGGCCACTTAGGCTCTTAACGCCCCTGCTCTGACGCGCTGGCCAGCTCAGGACCGCTGTCATATCACCAAACACTGAAACAATAAATGATAAATATTAAAATAGTGGCTTGGTAAATTACTCTACCCTTAACTGATCTGGTTCCCCTTAGCTAGGTGCTGGTTTGTGCTAATAAGCACTGGGTTTGCTTGATATATGATTAAAAGCTAGTTATAAAAATTATCCTACTAAAAACGTAACTCCCAAGAATTATAAAGAATTTCCTTTCGCAATATGGACAACCCTGAATTTATAAATTGTTTCGATTTCTATCGATAATATTTATCTCTTTCCATTTTATAATTAGTATAATTAAAAATAAAGAAACATATTGAATGAAAAAGAATTAAAGTATAATTGAAAATATGAAAATTCCACTATAAATCTCCCAAACATGGAGAAAAACAAATTATAGAAAAACAAAATAATTAATAAATCTGTACAGTATTATTTATTCATAAATCTTATTGATGGTTCAATTAAAATTATTATTATTCTTATTATTATTAACAGGTAAAATTATGGCATTAACAGCGCCAATTATATTTATCCCTTCGTACACATTATTTCCATACATCATGTTAAAATTTTATAACATAAATACATAATACATTTTACATAATAATACACATTGATACATTTGATACATTTTTAGATTCATATTTAATCTTGATTAAGATTTGCCTTAAAATTTGCATATAAAATATAAAATTTACAATTTCAATTAATTAATTAATTAGACATCAATTATAATAATATTATTGTTAATATTTATTTCAAGTTTATTATTAATATTCATCTTATTAATATAATATTTCATTATTCCTTTTTCATTACCCCTCTATTCTGAACATTCTACCTACCTAACTACCTAACCTTTCATCTTCTAATCATTGTTTAGTCTGGATGACTCCTATATTCACTATGCTCATTATATTTTTACTCACCTTCTTCTAACTGACAACCAAAGTTACCTATCATGACACCAAATTCTCAATCATAAACACCTTTACTAATTTCATTTAAATCCTATAGCACCGCTCGTCTTTGCACAGAGATGGGTGTTCCCTAACTGGCTATATACACTCATAATATTTTGCCCTGCCAAAATTCGGCAAACACTCCCTTAAAATACGCTAATACCTGCCACAACACTATAAGTTGGCTACTCCTTATCACCTCACCCCCACTACAAAATATCATCAATAACAAATATATGTTTATACCTTTACTTTATTCACCTCTACAAATAATCACTAACTACTGTGTCCCTAAATATCTAATACTCAATTTGTATTATTTACTTTAAAATTCTTACCTATCTAACTCCCATTTACTTCAATTAAATAACTCACCTTCTTCTATTTAGACCCAGGCACTATCCCTGTTTAAACTTTTTACCTCACTGTAATCATTGACCATTGCATTTTAAAATTCATCTCTCACCTACTCATAACAGTACATCTCACTTTTCAAATATATATATTCTTATTTAAATATTATTATTATTCATAAGGAATTACCTTCATTACAAATGAATTAATAATTGAACTTCATTAAAAACTTTCTATTAATTAATAATTTACTTCTGTTATAAAGGTAGCACAACTTTCTTTTGTACTATTTTAATTAAGTAATAAAGAATAATTATTCATTATTATTATTCAACTATTTAAAGAATTTTACTTATTTAATTAAACAAAACATGTTAGTTATTAAAATACATAATAATACACACTGGTGTACACAAAATATACCTACAATACAACATCAAAATACACAAATACATTGATATATAAATACATATAAAACAATAAAAAATATACACTCCAACTCATTATTTTGTTATATATCAAACTCAGTCCATAGCAGTCCAATTCAATACCACTGTTCACAAATATATTTAATGTTCATTACACAATTGAAACACTCTATTCTCCATCGTTGAATAACATTCTTATCTTAGGTCTATTTAATTTATTATTTAATAAATAAATTTTATGATTAGCAATATTATATTCATTTTCATTTATAAAACTGTTATCAACCAAATATTTTAAGTCACGATCGAGTAGGGTTCCGTGTATCTCAGTAATATCATAGGTCATTAATTGGTTATTTATTTTATAATTATCCTCATAATTTTCTACCACAGGTAAGTACTTAATACCATTATTCTCTTCATTTATTGTTATTTCAATTTCATTGTTACTATAAGGTAAGTATTCATAATTTACCTCCACCTTATCTAACCCTAACCTTTCTACCAATTGTCTGTATTTTCTATTTACTTTAAAAATTTCTATTACTTTCTTTTTCTCACAATATCTCTCTATACTTTCTTTCTTAATATTTTTCTCACCATAACACCAAATTACCCTCTCTCTCTCCAAATATGCAGGGGTCCCTATCTTAAAATTATTGCACCACTTATTAGGTACACAAAAACACAAAAAAACTTTATTTGTAGACCTTTCGTCTCCCAAATATAAATTGAAGGAACTCCTTCATCCTTCCTCCTTTATCCTTATAAAAATTACGTGAAGACTTTTCTTCACCCCCTAATACAACATCAAAAGAAAATTCTACCCCCTGCACTCCTTGTACAAAAATACTTTCTCCAATCTCTCTTTCTGACTCAATACATTCAAACACTTCATTATCACTCATAATACTTTCATTATCATTTTCTAACATTATATTCTTACTACCTGTAATATTCTTACTATCTGTAAATTCATTATTCACATTATCATTGTTGTTTACGTTATTAGTCAGTACTTCGTTTTTCGTACTGTTTTCCTTCTGGGTTTCTAATTGATTTAAACTCTCGTCTAGTTTTTTTATTACCTTTCACATTTCTTAATAAGATTATCGTGACCTATTTTCATTTCATTTTTTAGTTCTTTGAAATTAATTTTAAAACTACTTTGAATCTCTTTAATTTCGCTTTTCTGAACATCGAATTTAAAATTCATGTCCCCTCTGAGTTCATTAAAATTGCTACACATCATGTTATATAAACGTGTTAACATTTCGTCTGTTTTGTTTTCATGAAGAGAGATGGATGTTACTTTTTCTGTCTCTACATTTTCGGTCGTACTCGCCTCGCCAACTTGACTAATTGGGGTTAATTGAACATCCATCTCACTCATAACTATTTCGTCAGGGAGGCTGACGTTTTCAGTTTTATCTTCATCAGTATTCATGTTTACAATTTATAATACAGGCATGCATCTAATAGTATAACCTAACTTCGTCAAATTTGGTTATGTTTACGTAAAATTCTTATTACCTCAGATAACTCTTTCCATTCTCCTCGTAGGCTTACTCCACATAAAATTATATTATATAGAGTCCCTGTTCGCAGGCGACCATATGTTATAAATCAAATTATATCATATGTATGTAACTGTATTTTACAAATGCACGATAACAGTAATTATTGTGTTTAATAATGGGCGCCATGTTGGCAACTACCAACAGCTGATATTTCATTTACTTTACGGGCCAGTTTTCGTGTTAAGCGAACGAGGTTGTTGAACAGGAAGTGTTATCTGAAATAAATACTCTGAAATGGTTATAAAAACAAAACTTATTATTAACAGAAGTTTTACATATATCTTGGACTCGACCATGCGCCAAACACGCCTCGGGGCGTAGTCCTACGTATCATGAAATACACAAACATATTTAATATTGAACCTTGTAATTAATCTACACATATAATAAACATATAGTCAACAAATTTAAGAGATATATATATATATATATATATGTATGTATGCACAACCCAGGCACTTAGTAATTATACGCTCGCCCTCTCACTCTCTCTCTCTCATTCTGGTACAATTATTTTTATGAGCTCATTTATTTAAAGTATTGAAATATAAATTGGTCATTTAATTGAATGATAAGTTTTGAATGAATTTACTGAATTTACTTTGAAATTTTTATGTTGGTCATTTCTTTGAAATTAAGTTTGGTTTGAAAATAAAATATATACGATGCTGGAACGTTCTCACCAAATAGTCGTATAAGTCTCCTCGCACATCTAGGATCGTCACTATCCGCACAATCGGTAATGTTTTACTCCGATTTATGGTCACACCGTCGTGTCGACCCACGAAAACTCCTCGGACCGATTCTACACGCTAGATTTTTTGTGGACGATCCATCGGCCGATGACACCTATACGAGGACAGTCCATTAACGTCCGTCACAACATTTTCGATATTTTATATCGTTTATTAACCACTTCTAGTGGTACAAAAGTTAAAATTCACTATTCGTGAACGATTTGCCGGCCGGCTGCGATCACGTCCCTGTTGAAATGACACCGAGTCTTTGTTCCATATTTCTGAGGTGGGGTGAATCTACGTCACTCGGCTATTGTCGGTTTGTTGACAGCATCGTGTTGTTTACAAAAACAAATTCCTGGCCGCTGACATCATAAAGGCTTGTCGCTTTTATCGCATTATTCGACATACTGTTTTTTGTGAGGCTTCACGTTTTTTGCTCCGAATCGGTCAGAATCCTGGCAAATATTATATAGTCCACTCACGGTATATTCATAAAGGTTATTAAATGTTTGTCTAATTTTGACCAAATGAAGGAATACAATATTTCTGGTTTTTTATACCATATTTAGGGTGATTAAAATTTTGTACCATAATTGTACCATTACAGTGGTATACGTGCTACTAGACGCATTTTGCGAGAATTTTCTCGACTGTGCCGGGCTTCGCTCGGGCGCTTGGACTGTGTCAAGGCCGTAGTAATTACGTAGTTCATGAGAGATAAGATGCAGTTTGGAAGCTTCTGGTGTGTGAGCGTGACTATAAATACATCGGGTAGCGGCCTTAGTTTTTCAGTTCAATGCAAGATATTTGATAGTGCGGTTCGAGAGTATTAGTGCGATATATTTCCAGAGCGGTTCGAGTTATTACTGTGTACATTCAAGTAGTTATTATTGAAGTGTTGCGTTTTATAATCAGACGGTATAATTGTAATAAAACTGAGCTTTAATATTTGTGGACATTTTATTGCGTGTGTACAATTTTTATTTGATTTACTGTAGACTGTGTTGTTAATTACGAACTGTTTTACTATAACAATTAAAGGTGTGATCAGTGACTTAATTGGTGTCTTGTACTTATTTTGTTTCCACTGTACCTACGACGTTCGAGTAGACCGTCGTAACAATATGATGTCTGCTGGTGTTGCTTCTTCTTGCTGGCCAATGTATTCCACTGCCGTCTCGATCGCCTTCAGGCCTTCGGAGTGGGTTATACAATCGGAGGGTTCATCACCTTGTTCCTCTTCAATCGGCTGTTTATTTAATACCATCGCTACAATATCTTCGTCTGCAATTTCTTCGATTTCGTCCTTTGCCAACCATTCTGTGATGTCTTCCAATGAAGCTTCCTCACATCCGGAACCTTTTTCTAACAGCGATACAAGCGCAGTGTTATCAGTTGCATTTTCCACATCACATTGCTGTTCTACCTCTTCCCACTTATCACTGGCTCTGTGATCCAGCAAAATTTTCCACGATCGCACAAGTGTTAAAGATGGAATTTCATCCCATGCCTCGGACACCCATCTGATGACGTCAAGCATGTCTACTGACTGTAGTGCCGTCGCAACTTCTGTATTATCAATTGTCGCGATGATATAGCTTAGTAGCCTACGTCGATATTTCTTTTTCAAAGCTTGGAGCACTCCCTGATCCATTGGCTGACATATAAATGTAACATTTGCAGGCAAGAACAAAGCTTTTATGTCTCCATCTTTTAATTGGTCATTTGCTGGATGTGAAGGAGCGTTATCCAAAACTAGGATTGCTTTCCTTGTTAAATTGTTTTCAGCTAAATGTTTTTCAACTTGTGGCACAAATTCCTGTTCAAACAAATTTTTGAAAATTTCTCCATTCATCCACGCCTTTTTTTGATGGGTATAATGCAGGGGCAAAGAACTTAAATCTTTAAGATTTTTAAAAGCCCTAGGCTTGCGAGATTTTCCAATCAAGGTCAGTCTCAACTTGTGGTTTCTGGTTGCGTTACTACAAGCTAAAACTGTAACGTGGTCCTTGCTCTTCTTGAACCCTGGTGTGGCCTTTTCCTGTTTAGACGCTAGTGTTTTAGACGGCGACATACGGTAATTCAAACCCGTCTCGTCACAGTTGTACACTTGTTCTCCGGAAATACCAGGTCAAAAAAGTGTTTTTTAAAGTCAGGGACAGCATCCTTATTAGCAGACAATGCTTCACCACTAATCGTCTCATCTGACAAACACCAAAACGTTTCTTCCAGCGATCAAGCCACCCGTCACTGGCAGTAAACTCACCATCGTCTCCTTCGATCTGTTTTTTAAACTGATTCGCTTTTTCTTGGAGCAAGGGGCCTGAAACCGTCAATCCTTTCCCCCTCACATTTTCATACCACAGATATAAAGCCTCTTCAACTTCCACATGTTTTCCTTTTTGCATAGTTTTTCTAACTTTCACGCCACTGCCACTTGCTTGCTTAGAACACCATTTTTCAATCTCTGCGCGATTTCTTCGCCAATCACCCACAGTAGTTTTTCCAACTCCTAACTCCAGTGCAATTTTGTTTACCGACTCACCAGAATCCATTCTTTTTATTGCTTGCAGTTTTTCTTCCAAAGTTACTACCACTTTCTTTCGTTTGTCACCCATATTTCACTTAAAAATAAAAGCCACCAACAATACTGTATACACACTTTATAACAAATTAACAATCCACGAACGACTGAACCGCACGGACTGACTTCTGGATACAGACTGACTGATGGACCTGTTACACACTCAAGTAGGAACACGAAACGTTCCTGTCACAACATGAATCAATTGGCGTACTGTATTGGTAACTGGTGATTCACGCGTAAGCGCCTTCACTCGCGTGGCGGGATTGCTTGGAAATACTGCATATGTACCGTACCTTTTTTTTTTTTTTTTTTTTTTTTTTTTTTTCTCCGGGCGGGTCGGTTAGGCCGGAGGTCGAATAGGCGGGAGTCGGATAGCCGACAGTCTACTGTAGTTGGCAAATTTTAAAGATGGTGTCTGACTGAAATCGACGTTAATAAGTGATTATGTGAAAACAATTAAAGTAATAAACAATTAGAGAGTTAAATTACATATGGTCACTTTATATAAAATACATGCTATTCTCACCTTTTGGCCATACTAGGTTCATAACACTTTATATTTTTATCATTGTTTACACTGTGTCATTTGCACTGTTTCATTATTATTATTTATCACTTTTCTGTTAACTTATCTCACCTTGTATGTTTTTCGAATAAACACAATTATAAAAATAATTACCTTGTCTTTACCATAACACTATATATGAGCTAAACAAATCCAGTCTTAGGTTACAGACCTAGCTTGACTTTTAGGCTTGTGTTATACAAATGATTTTGCTTAACTCTAAATACATTTTTTACTTACATACTACAACATTATTATTTACAATATTATAATAAAATATACAAAATCACTTCCCTAATCTATTGGGTATTATTATGTCAAAGTCACAGTCCAGTCTAGTCCTTTATTATGTTTGTTTGTAAATTTATTTACTATGTTTGTTTACAAAGCTAATTCCTGTTTTTAATTTATTCATGCATCTGTAAAATACTTATTTTTTATTCATGGTTTATTGTTTTAGTTATAATTCTTCCTTATATAATTATTTTTGGTTGTTGTCATTTGATTACTCATTCTTTATTGCATTCCTCATTCAGTTACATAGTATTTAGCTATTTGATTAGTTTTACTATAAATTTTGATGATTAAATTGAGTTTCCTTTTTTGTATTATCTCGTGATGCTACAACGAACAGACACAATTCAAATCACACGCATTATTCAAACATATCACACCCCACACACACAATATCGATCCTTCAAAAATCGATACCGTCCCCAAGAACAAGATGGACAGTGCTCCCAACGGCAGCCTCTGAAGAAGCTTTTTAAAAGCGAAAATTGGTTCAGGCTATAAGTTAAAACTTTTACGTTTTTACCCATGAAAAACCTTGTGTTCCAAGTCGGTAGTGATTTAATTATGTTTAATAACATTATGCTGTTATATATGGTGTCAGACTTGTTATTATAGTCAAGACAATTCTTAATACATACATGTCTCTCTCAATTAAATAGACACCATTTAAGTACATCCACACTTTCAACATCACGCCTGGACATGAAACTGGCAATGTAAAATGCTGCAGTCGGCCATGCCTATAAATCATACAGGTGCTAGGTTTTATTCGGATTTATTACTTGTGTGTATGCTATCCAATCTAAGTTTGCTTTATACTGAAAACTCATTCTTCACATTGGCTATTGTTATATTTTGGTTTGCAATTTTTCTGACAGCTGTCTCTTATAATCAAACGACATAATCAGTGTTCAGTTGTTGCTTGTGTTACATGATAGTGTTTCTAACACAAACAAAACGTCAAATACATGAGATTTCATGTTTGATTCATTGATTTCGATGAGAATTCTGATAATTTACATTCTGAAACTGAAATTCTAACAGAGCTATCACTTATGAGCCTAACGAATGTAGTGAACTATACAACACCTGTGAAAAGCTTATGTATAATTTTCATTCTTTATATAAAAAAATTTAAATTCATCAAGTTTATGTTAATTTAGACACAAGCCATATTTTAAGTACTAGTTATTAGAGTGTAAAACATAATTTCTAAGTCTATTAAGTTTTAGATCTGAAAAACAAAAAGCAAAATTGTATGTGATGCACGGTTATTTTCAAGACTAAACTGTAAACAAGACATACATGCAACCAACACACTTACAATGTAAATGAAATCTGGCTGTATCAATACGAGTTTGATATCTTGCATACCAAAAATAGAAATTTTGTTAAAATTTTTGGAAATATTGCTAAAAACGATAGTCTATCAGGGAATAACAAGGAAAATAGGAATGGTGTTGTAAATATTAATACTGTATTCACATAATCTGTATACCTTAAATGCTTTTACAAATAAAAACGCAATCAGTAGGAAGCTATAACAAAATTGAAATCAAAACATCATAAAAACTTCAGCCACAAAAGCTAATAAGGGCCAAATATGAAGATGATATTAAAAACTTTAACAATTAATTAATTGCTACATAAAAATATCGGTATGGAGAACCATACATGACTTCCATGTTCTAAGGTTTATATTTAAAATCATTTTCGAAATGAAATATTTATTGCTTCAGCCTTAACCACAGTACTGTGGTCACTATCGTATACCACCTCACATTATCGCACTCGATTTTTACTGATGATGGCAGTCGATGGCACTGCCGAAACATCTGGTTTTCAGAAAACATTGGACTATGGCCAAACAGCTCGGGAAGGAATTTTAACAACAAACTACTTTTTTGTTGCCAATAATGTAGTACACATATAAAAAATTATCACCTCTCCCTTCAACTATAATTTTCATTTATAGAAAATTACTCCCACCCCGTTCAACTAGCCTATTCATTTATAGATATTTCATCTACGTTTCTACAGTGGATTATTATGATCTTCCTACCAGGATACTTTATTTATCAAAATTAAGTACTTTACTCTTGTTAAAACATAAAATGTTGCACGTAAACTACCCTTTCCCCGTAACCGATCTTCACCAATGATTCTGTTTGAATTTATGGCAGATATTGTCCGTCATAAAAAAATTACTCTTGTTAAAACATAAAATGTTGCAGGTAAACTACCCCTTTCTCTTAACCGATCTTTACCAAAATCAACACGCCTTGAGTCCTTTACAATTCAGGAATGTATGAAAAACCTTATTTGATTCTGTTTGAATGTGCGGCAGTTATTGTTTGTCATAGAAAAAATTACCCTTGTTAAAACATAAAACGTTGCAGGTAAACTACCCCTTTCTCTTAACCGATCTTCACCAAAAACAATAGGCCTTGAGTCCTCTACAATTCAGGGATGTATGCCAAAAATTATTTGATTCTGTTTGAATGTGCGGCAGTTATCGGTCATCATAAAAAAATTACCCTTGTTGAAACATAAAACGTTGCAGGTAAACTACCCCTTTCTCTTAACCAATCTTCACAAAAACAATAGGCCTTGATTCCTCTACAATTCAGGGATGTATGCAAATATTACTTGATTCTGTTTGAAATTGCAGCTGTTATCGTTTGCGATAGAAAAAATTCTACACACAGACACTTTTCAAAAATCGGTATGGAGAACCATACATGACTTCCATGTCCTAAAATTTATATTTAAAATCATTTAAATAATAATTAAATAAGTGGATGCTTGTGTTCTGAAGAAATTACGTATCAGCTAAAATGGTACCACCATGTCAGGTGGATTAAGACTATCCTCAACCTTCATGAGGAAGGACTGTACTTTTGGATAAAATGTCTGTAGGTCAAACGAAGAGCTAGCTAAAGGTAGCTGCGATCTGATTCCTGTAATGAAATTGGATTCTAGCTGCGAGGTGCAGAGCGATGTCTATAGTGTTATCAAAGTCTTTCCTGTCAATACTATACTAGTCATTTTTCTTTTTTAAAATCGAGTCTTGATTTCTTTTTTTTCCATATGTCTTCTGATTTCCTGAATGACTATTCTGTTCACCCGTATAATTATAAATTTCTCAGCAAAATATTTCTTCCTTAATACGTTTGTGTCTCCTGTTTAACACCCACCATTCTGATCCATGTCATAATGCTATATTCTACACAGGCTAGTAAATAACTAGCCATCAGGGAGGTCAAAATATTTTCAAGGAGGGGCAAACAATTTTCCATAGGAGAAAAATATTTATATATTTTTCATACACATACACACACATGCACATATTAGTTTACAATTCTCATATCATAATAGAAATAAGTACACAGATTATATTAATTGCTTTAATACAACAACACTGCCCAGCCATCCACAGGAAACAAATCGATGTCCATCTTTTCAGCTTGCACGCGTTGTGTTGGTGTGGGTTTCGGCACTTTCCATTTAAAAAGCGTGCAAACATAAGAAAATAAACATGAGTGAGGCCAGAAATAACATGAATTTTGTATGTGTGTGTGTGTCCTGCCGGCCTTTTTATTGCAGTAATCACAATAATAAAACTTTGGAAAAGTAAACATTACATAATTGAGATATGCTTGCCTGCCAGGAACGATATATTTTCACTCATACGCGATTTAAATTAAAATGAAAAATATAGAATTTTGTTAAAGTGAAATGAAATGTTTCTATAGAAACTACTCCTTTGTTGTCAATAACGTAGTACACATCAAATTTATAAAAATTTACCTCCTCCATCAACTACCATTTTAATTTATAAAAAAAATTACCCCCTCCCTCCTTCAACTAACCTTTTCATTTATAGATATTTCATCTACCTATCGTTTGCCATAGAAAAAATTCTATACACAGACACACAAACAGACACTTTTCGAAAAATGATCTTTTTACTTCCATGTTCCATAAGGCAATGGAAGTATGGTGATAGCAAAAAATAATCGTGGTCGAGATTATTGCAGATTCTGATTGTTCTGAATGTTTTATCAAAACATGAAAAAAAGTCATTTTTCAAAAAGTGTCTGTGTGTCTATCTGTCTATCTATCTATGTGTCTGTCTGTAGATTTTTTTCCTATGGCAAACGATAACAGCCGCAAATTCAAACAGAATCAAATAATTTTTTGCATACAGCCCTCATTTGTAGAGTACTCAAGATCTATTGTTGTTGGTGAAGATCGGTTAAGGGAAAGGGGTAGTTCACCTGCAACATTTTTTTTTATCAAGGGTAATTTTTTTTCTATGGCAAACGATAACAGCCACAAATTCAAATAGAATCAAATAATGTTTCGCATACAGTCCTGAATTGTAGAGTTCTCAAGACCTATTGTTTTTGGTGAAGATCGGTTAAGGGAAAGGGGTAGTTTACCTGCCACATTTTATGTTTTAACAAGGGTAATTATTTCTATGATGAACGATAACCATCGCACATTCAAACAGAATAAAATAATGTTTTGCATGCATCCCTGAATTGTAGAGGACTGAAGGCATGTTGATTTTGGTGAAGATCGGTTAAGGGAAAGGGGTAGTTTACCTGCAACATTTTATGTTGTAACAAGAGAAATATTTTCATGATGAA
Source organism: Magicicada septendecula (assembly GCA_034769895.1). NCBI lineage: Eukaryota > Metazoa > Arthropoda > Insecta > Hemiptera > Cicadidae > Magicicada > Magicicada septendecula. The sequence goes on from CM068368.1 coordinate 795,210,111, forward strand.
CGATAACTGCCGTAAATTAAAAGAGAATCAAATAATTCTTTGCACATGTTCCTGAAGTTGTAAGTACTCAAGGTCGGTTGATTTTGGTGAAAATTGGTTAAGGGAAAGGGGTTGTTTACGGCCACCTTTAATGTTTTAACAAGAGTAATTGTTTCTATGACGAACGATAACTGCCGCACATTCAAACACAATCAAATAATGTTTTGCATGCATCGCTGAATTGTAGAGGACTCAAGACCTATTGATTTTGGTGATGATCAGTTAAGAGAAAGGGGTAGTTTACCTGCAACGTTTTATGTGATAACAAGGTTAATTTTTTCTATGACGAACGATAACTGCCGTAAATTCAAACATAATCAAATAAGTTTTTGCATACATCCCTAAATTGTAGATAACTCAAGCCCTTTTGATTTTGGTGAAGATCAGTTAAGGGAAAGGGCAGTTTACCTGAAACATTTTTTTTTGTAACAAGAGTAAAGTACTTGATTTTGATAAATAAAGTGTCCTGATAAGAAGATCTTAATAATCCACTGTAGAAATGTAGATGAAATATCTATAAATGAAGACGCTAGTTGAACAGGGTGGGGGTAATTTTCTATAAATGAAAATTATAGTTGAAGTGGGAGGGGATAATTTTTATGTGTACTACGTTATCGGCAACAAAGTAGTAGTTTGTTGTGTAACTATTCTAATTATTTAATACAAAAAACACTTCCAATATCTCATTCTCTCACTTACCTTGTTGATTACCCAGGGTTCTATGGACGAATCTGTGAACTATAGAAGTGATTCATTGGGTTTGACTGGTGAAATAATTACGCTTTCAAAATTCTAGTTCTCCTTTACTTTTATTTCTTTTACTATTTCTTTTTAGCAGTTAACTACAGAACACTTATCAAAAACAAAAAATTACTTATCCAACTAGATTACATGTTAACAAAGGCAAGCCAGTACTTTTAACCCCTTCTCATTTTCTTTTACATGTTCATAACCCCCGTTTATTGAGCTCTTTTAGTCTTTTCAAATATTTTAGTAGGCGGTTGTTTAATTCATTTATATGTTTAAAGGTTTAAACATTTTAAATGGTACTCATCCTTGATGTAGCCAGTGTCCAATTATTTCACCACCGCCGCCAATTCATTACTTTCAAGAGACACTCCGAAATATGTTCTGAACTGTTTAAAACTGATGTAGTTGAATGTAGGTTCACCTTACACTCTTGTACTGATTTTAAAACAATTTAGATAACATTTTCTTTTTTGGTAGGTCGGCTTAAATTGTTCGCGAGCACACTTTTGGCGAACCGCGCGTTAACACATCCGCGCGGTTCTGAAGTTAGATGCCGAATGCCGCGTCCAAAAATGGCGAGAATACGCTCGGTAGACCTTCCGATGCCATCAACTTGCTACCTGATTGGCTGATGAATGTCTCGCGCCTTTCTCGACATCTCGTGTAAGGCGGGAAGGAGACCATGTGCGTGACTTTTACGTCGCAAAGGGCGGCTCACGCGCGCTCTTACACATTCCAATGTTATAAATTGCTTTTGTAACTTGCACAGCATGACACCAAACTGACTACAGGGTGTTCACAAAAGTCACACATTTGGTGATCTTGAAGTGTTGCCTAGCATGGTTGGCTACAAATCGTTATAAGAAAGTTATGAAATTCCAAAACCCCTTAGTTTGCCCCATTACAATACCCCCCAATGAGAGGTTTTCTGCCGAAACAGAAAAACTCTCATTGCTAAAACCTAAGAGAACCAGCAAGGATATGGTGCCACAACCCCCCGTAATTCCTTATTAAAATCATGGGTAACTTACCCCCCTAGTCTGGTGACTGCACAGCTGCACCTGCATGACCTTACTGGACTTCCCTTGTCGAGATCCCAACTCAAAGTCAGACAGGTACATCACCACAGTATCACAAGACTCTATAACAATCAAACAAAAACATCAATAACTGGTCTTTCACAATTCCATATCCCCAACTGATTTGGTTTCCTCTTAGCCCATACTGGTTTGTCCTTTGCAAAGTACTGGTTGCTCATCTTATTTATCCACTAATACACAAATACTTGGTTTACTATATATCCTTAATCTAACATAGTACATTTGATTGAAACTTTTGTTATATTAATTATTTAATGCATTTTATTATATGTAATATTAATAACTTCCACCAACATTTTGTTCAGGCGCCATCTTGTTATTACAAGAACATTAAATTTGCTTACCTTTATGGGCAGAGTTCGTTTAAGCGAACCAGAAGTAGCGGAATGTGTTATCTGAAATAATTTACTCTTGCTTGAAATGTTTACCAATGACATTACCTTTTATTGTTGTATTACGTACAAATGAATGTGACTCTACTGTGCGAAACAAGCACGCTACTATACGCCATGAGGCGTTGCGCCTTGAGACGCAGTTTCTCTATTCAAATTAAAATTCCCCTTAAACATTTCACAAGCCCTCCAAAATAACATATTCAATTATATTTTATATCATTAATAAAATTACTTTACAACCCAGCACTTCTAATTAAATGTAATTAGATATTCTCGCATTCACTCACACTCTCATCCTTATGGTACAATTTTTTGTTAATTTTCCCCAAATTGAGCTCATTTCTTATTAGTTATTTAGTAATTGAAAATTTTGTATTGACCCTTATTTATGTTTTTCTAGTACCCCCCATTTTGTCACTTAGCTGAAATCAGTCCTGCAGACGTCCCATCGCTAAACTCGCACTATACATGTTAAAACTTTACCAAATTTTGTGTTTCCGTTTTATATGTTAATAACGTTGAACTTTTACTTCATTTTATACAAAATACTTCACTTTTACATTCTACAGGCGAACGTCTGAGACTTAGTTTTATAAAATTTAGATAGGGAGCCAGCCGGCTTAACTGCTATTTCGTGACTGAGAACGATTCACAATGCTTCAATTCAGAGGTGGGGAGTAACTACGTCACTAGTCTCTTTGTGTCCAGTTCCATGCCTTAGCTGTTTACAGGTGCGTTTAGTACGTTTTTGCATACTTTTGGATGACGTATACATGGGTGCAGCTTGTTGACACATTAGTATGGCAAAATGATGTTGTTTCTGCGCGTATATTCCCGACCTTGACGCAATTTCTGTCTACTCGATATTGCGTAGTTGCAAACCTTCATAAAACTTTACTAGTTTCTTATATATCACTTTGAATAAAAATACAATTTAAATTGATTATTCCCCAAAATACAGTAGGGCCAGAATTGTACTGTTACAAAACCCCCACAATGAGAGGATTTATGATGAAGCATAAAAACTCTCATTGACACACTCATACTTCCTAAGGGATCAGCTAGGATATGCCGCCACATCCCCCTTACTGTTTATATAAAAAAAAATACAATAACTTACCCCTTGGTCCAATGATGGTGACAGTACCTGCATGACCTTACTGGACTTCTCCGGAGAGATCCCAACACCGCAAGGCCAACAGGCACGTAACGCTCCTGCTCTGACACGCTGCCAGCTCAGGACCGCCGTCACAGCATCACCAGACACTGAAACAACAAATCAAAAATATCAAAATAGTGGCCAGGTATAATACCATATCCCTAACTGATCTGTTTCCCCTTAGCTATGTGCTGGTTTGTGTTAAGAAGCACTGGGTTTTCTTTAACTCCTAACACCTAGGATTATTACACCTAGTACAAGAAGTATTATACAGACGTTCCATTCTCTTAGTTCACTACCATTAACATTTATAAATTTTTCGACTCCAATCGATAATAATTAATCCTTTCCCATTAACAAGAAGAAATACAAATCTTTATGCTAATGCAATAATACTTCCAAAATATTTAAACACATACTCAAATAAAATTATCTATATCTTCCTCTTTCTACAATTCTGAAACATTTTCTCTTTTATAAAATATTATTATTATTATTATTATTAACAGAAATTCTATTTATCCGGCGCTGTTAATAATAATCATCCCCTTTTCTCCTCCACACACACACTATTTATTAATACATAATAAACATAATACACAATAATACACTCATAATTAACATTGCGATTATTACATTAAAATAACCAATTCACATTTAAATAATTTATATAGAAATTTATAAACATTGTTACTTGAATTTTCTATTAACTCTTTTATATCAACTTTTAATTACCCATTATTGTATCATTTAATTCTATAAAATTCAAATTTATTATTAACATTCACGTTACATTATATTTCATTTCTTATTACCTTTCTACTATGAATTTGTTACTTAACCTTTCACATTTTGATCATTGATTAGTCTGGGTGACTCCTGTATTCACTATGCTTTGACTTATTGAAATGGCACTAATATTTATAATCTTACTCCCTTTCTTCCTACTAACAACAACCACATTTACATATTATGACACCAATCTCTCAATTATAACCCCCTTCACTAATTCCACTTACCTCAATTTATTCTCCTCTTTGTACTAGGATGTGTGTTCCCAACCTGGCCATATACATTCCTAACCCTTTGCCCCCCACCAAATATCGGCAAACACTCCCTTAAACTACTCTATCACTTGCCACAACGCCGCACGCTGGTCCACCGGCCACGCCACACGCTGATCACTCCTTACACCACTACCCTTACTACAAAATATCACCATCAACAAATATATTTACCATTTACTTTACGCACCTTCTCTACATATAATCACTAACACCACTGTGTCCCTAAAATATCTAATACTCTCTTTGTGTGTTACTGGTATTTCAAAATTCTTATTTATCTAACTCCCATTAACTTTAATTGACTAACTCAAATGCCTTTATTTTAATAATTATCACCCAGGCTCTATCCCTTTTTAACACTTTACATTACTGTGATCATTGACAATTGCATTAGAAAATTCATCCCTCACCTACTAATAACAATACATTTCAATATCCAAATATATTACATGCTTAATCATTTATTATTCATTAGAATCTAAATCTCATAAAATCATTTAACTTCATTATCAAACTTTCTTTTGTACAACCTTAATTAAGTAATTAATCTTCAATTATTTAATTTAATTTAAAATTTCATCATTACTTTCATCACTTGTTTAGTCAAAACAAAAAAATGTTAATTGTTATTACTAAATCAATTAAACTATAACTTCCTGTTACATACATGGTTTACATAAAATTACATGTAATACACAACTTCAAGAATACACCAATACATTGACATTAATACACAAAAAAAAAATATACAGTCCAACTTATTATTTTTCGTATTGTTTAAATTAGCAGCCATCCTTACTATTTCTTTTATGAATTTGCTAACTGCTATAATTTTTTATTGTTCGACTAAGCTTTTCGTCATTACTGACATCTTCAGGTCTTAAACAACCTGACGAAAAGCTTAGTCGAACAATAAAAAAATTATAGCAGTTAGCAAATTCATAAAATAAACTTATTATTTGTTATTGTTGACCATTAATCAGTTCATAAACAATCCATCTCAAAACCACACTAGTCACATAGTTAACTGTTCTTACACCATAAAACACTTTATCCTCCATCATCGAACAACAGTCGAATCTTAGGTCTACATACATTATTTTTTATTAAATAAATGATATTATTATTATCAATATAACACTTATTTAAATTTTTATATCTTTCCACAATGTCGTTTGAATTAATAGGCTTATTCCATATCAATTTATCATGTAACATGTCATCATAGGGTATGGTCCTGTCGCCCTTAGTATAATTTGTCATAATCATGTAAGTCATCTTATCATCTTTAACAACATCATCTACTGCTATCTCAGTTTCACTATAAGGTAAGTACTTTTTATTATTATTACTTCTCTCTCCACCTAACCTTTCTACAAACTCTTCATAATTTCTCTTTACTTTAAAAATCTCTATCTCTCTCTTTCTCTCACAATATCTCTCTCTCTCAATATATCTCTCACTCTCAAAATATGCAGGGGACACTAACTCATAATTACTGCACCACCTATGAAGTGCACAAAAAATGCAGGGAACTTTATCTGCAGACCTATCGTCTTCCAAATATATACTGAAGGAACTCTCGTCCTTCCTAAACACAGGTGAAGCCTTTACTTCACCACCAACTACAATATCACGGGAAAAATTTACCCCCTGCAACCCTTTTACCTGTAAATTCTTTCTCCACTTTCTCTCTGACTCAACACACACTAACGTCCCATCATTATCATCTTCTACTCTCTCTAAAATTTTGTTATCACTATCAATATCCACACGATTATTTTCTAACACCATATTTTTACTTCTACTATCATTGTTATCACTTGTAAACTCATTATTCAAATCATCATTATTACTCACCTTGTTATTAATTCTTTCTTCCTTATTTTTCGTCATATTGTCACTGCTACTTACCTTCTTATTCCTTATTTGACTTAATCTCTCATCTAACCTTTTATTCACTTTGTCAAATTGTTTATCAAAATTATCATTTCATCTTTTTATTTCATTTTTCATTTCATCAAATTTGTCATTCAAGTTATTATATTTAACATTGGAATCACTTTTTTGCTCATCCAATTTTGCATTTTGTTTTTCACATTTCTTATCTATCTTTAACAGTAATTGCATCAGTGCACTAATCTCATTTGTTTTATTTTCGTACCGAGTTGAGATGGGTGTTAATTGAACTGTATTTAATTCGACAGATTCGGTGGCACTGGACTCACCGATCTGACTAATTGGGGTTAATTGAACGCCCATCTCACTTGTAAATGTTTCGTCAGTTATGCTGACTTCTACATTCTTATCGTCATTAGTATTCATTTTGCTTATTTATAACACAACATAATCTTATAACATAACCCTATCTTTACGTCTGTATTTACGTATCTCCAAATTATATATTACTTCAGGTAACTGTTCTGCTCTTTCCAGTAGGCTCACTCCACATAAAATCACATTTTATGTCGAGTCCCTGTTCCAGAAGCCATTGTTATATTAATTATTTAATGCATTTTATTATATGTAATATTAATAACTTTCATCAACATTTTGTTCAGGCGCCATCTTGTTATTACAAGAACATTAAATTTGCTTACCTTTATGGGCAGAGTTCGTTTAAGCGAACCAGAAGTAGTGGAATGTGTTATCTGAAATAATTTACTCTTGCTTGAAATGTTTACCAATGACATTACCTTTTATTGTTGTATTACGTACAAATGAATGTGACTCTACCGTGCGAAACAAGCACGCTACTATACGCCATGAGACGCAGTTCCACTATTCAAATTAAAATTCCCCTTAAACATTTCACAAGCCCTCCAAAATAACATATTCAATTATATTTTATGATATCATTAATAAAATTACTTTACAACCCAGCGCTTCTAATTAAATGTAATTAGATATTCTCGCATTCACTCACACTCTCATCCTTATGGTACAATTTTTTGTTAATTTTCCCCAAATTGAGCTCATTTTTTATTAGTTATTTAGTAATTGAAAATTTTGTATTGACCCTTATTTATGCTTTTCTAGTACCCCCCATTTTGTCACTTAGCTGAAATCAGTCCTGCAGACGTCCCATCGCTGAACTCGCACTATACATGTTAAAACTTTACCAAATTTTGTGTTTCCGTTTTATATGTTAATAACTTTGAACTTTTACTTCATTTTATACAAAATACTTCACTTTTACATTGTACAGGCGAACGTCTGAGACTTAGTTTTATAAAATTTAGATAGGCAGCCGGCCGGCTTAACTGCTATTTCGTGACTGAGAACGATTCACAATGCTTCAATTCAGAGGTGGGGAGTAACTACGTCACCAGTCTCTTTGTGTCCAGTTCCACGCCTTAGCTGTTTACAGGCGCGTTTAGTACGTTTTTGCATACTTTTGGATGACGTATACATGGGTGCAGCTTGTTGACACATTAGTATGGCAAAATGATGTTGTTGTTTCTGCGCGTATATTCCCGACCTTGACGCAATTTCTGTCCACTCGATATTGCGTAGTTGCAAACCTTCATAAAACTTTACTAGTTTCTTATATATGACTTTGAATAAAAATACAATTTAAATTGATTATTCCCCAAAATACAGTAGGGCCAGAATTGTACTGTTACAACATATAATGATACTTTTACAAGATAGAATTCAAACACAAAAAATCAATTCAACAGTTCAACTATGAGTTCAATTTATCAATATTTCCTTCTTCCATTTCCATTAAGATTTACAGTTAACATCTCCATTATAAGGCAAACTACTTCTGTTATTTTTTATACAACATAAAGCATAATCATAACTAAACAGCAAGTGGGTCCATACAATAACCACATATATAATCAGAACAAATCACCTCCAACTTCACTGTGAGTATGATCACATCATAATCCATAACTGACTATTCAGTTATACTCCTCCTTCCACCTCATTTTATCATATACCCCCTAACCCTGTTACAATTTGGTAAATAACCTCACGGGTAAACCGTGCAAGGCATCTACACATTTGCATAAATGCTATATTTATGCCCCTGGCTTGTAACGGCCAGCTCATTTCCACACACTCTATTGCTCTCTATGTTGGACTGTAGCGCCCACTTGCTTCCACAAGAACTGAAATGTTTATGGTGTAAACGCTGCTTACACCGTTCTTGTTTCAGCGTTATAAAACATTCGGCATTACTGGTATCCAAGGATACCAGTAATCCTACTAAAGTTTAGTCAAATGCCCTTAAACCGTCTACCATCCCATTCGATGAATAGCCGCTGTTCCAAAGTTTATGATTGATTCCCCTGATTCACCCCCCGGTTAATTTCTACAGTCACCACTTTTAAAAATAATAACAAGTATGGTCAGGGTACAATACGCCTGCCCATCTCTCGTTACCAATAATCCAAATCCACGGTCAGGGTTCAGCGAAGCCGTGACCGCCCGAAAATGGGGAATCCCTAGTTAAAATATATATAATACATTTCTCACATCTATACCTAATTACACCCTAATCAAATAAACATTTATATTTCACAACAACCTAGACTCAAAAGAAACATTACTAACCTCAGGTTAACACAAAACATTTCATCTCTGACTTCGAATAAAATTTACTAACCTTACATAACTTTTAATGTCAATTTCTATTGATTAAACATTTTAATTGTTTATCTGGCATTATCACTTCAACTTTGACTTTCTATTAAACATTTCAATCAGCAACCTTTAATTATTAATTATACAATTCAATTCAAACTAAATTATTCAAATTTAAACACATATTTCCATCTTTTAAATTAATTAGACCATCTCTTTTAATTAATTACTTTAATTGCATTACTTACAACATTTTACATTAATTAAATTCTCTCACATAAATTTTAATTACCCCATAATCGAAACACTGTAAGTTACTTTAATTACATAATTCAAAATAATTTCAATTCCTTTAATTTCATCTTGCATTTGTTTACTTTCATAATAAAATTCATTTATCATTTTTTATAACCTTCAAATCAAAACTTTTAAATTGACTACCAAGATTTATATCTTTTAAACATTTTACATTAATTTAATTTTCATTATAAAGATTCATGATTATATACTGTTAATTATTCAATTCAAACAAAATATTATTACAGACATGACCTCAAACTAACCTGTAAATTGACTACATTAAATACAATGTCCACATAACAACATAACCTTACTGCTTATAACCTTTAACACATATAAACCACGTACAAATTATATACAATCAGTTTCACATTATAAGTCATTGTTTACCAAAAATCATTTCATTATTCAGTCCAATATTTAAAACCATTAATTCTCATAATTAAATGTTCATTAATAATAACTGTCTAACCACCATCATCGAAAATTAATCTTATTTTACTTTAATAAAACAATTTTCATTTTTATTTACATACATTGTACTTTTGTTTTTAATATAATGCCCCGTTAAATCTGTGTTATTCATTATACCATAATAATATATAGGATTATTCCTTCTTATTATCTCATAAATCTTGTCAACATTAGTTATATTCAAGTCGCCCTTAGTATTATTCATTATCCCCCGGTAAGTTATGATCTCATCATATTCATCTACTACATCAATTACATCGCAAGGTAAGTGCTTATCACCGATAGTGGTATCATCAAAATATTCATCAACATTTACTGGACAAGGTAAGTCTTTCATATAGTCTACTCCTTCAAATTTTAACCTCTTAACTAACCCTTTACAACTTCTACTAACCTCAAACAACTCTCTCTCTCTCTCTCTCTCTCAAAATCACTTTCACTACTCCAGCTCACACTTTCACTCCAAGCAGAGGGCAATACAACATTATTACAACACCATCTGGCTTTACCAGGTACACAAAAACTCAAGGGACAATTATTTGTAGACCATACGTCTCTCAAATACACTTGTGAAGCCTTTTCTTCACCCACAACAACACCACGGGAAAAATTTGCCCTCCACACTCTACTTCTACTTAAACTCTCTTCGTACTCCTTTTCTAACTCATGAACACTGACTACTACCCCCTCAATAACCTTTACTAACTTTACACTCTCACCATCACCGCTACTACCCACCGTATCACTCTTAGATACCCCGTTTTCAAATACATCTTTGTTATTATTCAACATTACACTTGTATGTCACAATTACCTTGTCAACTACACTTTCATTATTTATGTTCTGATCTGCACTTAACTCGTTATCATTATTATTATTTTCACTTTTAAAATCGCTTACCTGTTCTAATTCACTTTCCCTACTCTCTCTTCTTTTTCTAATTTCACTGACATCGTCTTCCATTTGTTTTATGTAGGTACTACAACTTTCATTAATTTCGCGTATGATATCACTCTTTACTCAATTGACTCGAGTATTTACTTTGTTAATATTACTACTTAGTCCATCGAACTTACTGTTTTGTTCATTGAATTTAGTATTAAATTTTTCATCGCTGTTATCAAAACGATTATTTATGTCATTTAGTTTTTTACATTCTGTTCAACAAATTTACTATCGTTTCCATCAAAACGTTTATTGATCTCATTCTTTTGTTCATCAAATTTATTCAAAAGTAATTGCATCATACTCGTCACCTCATAATTATCAGATTTTTTAATTCAGGTCGACGTTGAATGAACCATTAAATTGTCTACTATAGCCAACTAGGTCAGACTACATTCGTTTGTTACTATTAAATTCGTCTGAACTCCCGAATCACTCATATCAGCTGACTCGGTTGACACACTTTCTTTGTTTACAAAAATTGACTTACTTTCAGATTCATCAATGACGGTTACATCAGTTACATTTACTTTGTTCTCTGTATTTTAAATTATTATTATTTTTTTTAAATTATACAGTTTACATATACAAATATAGAAAATTTTAAATTGAACTCATTATTTTATGTTACGCCATCACCCCAAACGACTCACTTCCACGTTCACATGTAAGTCCAGCGCTTATATAAAATAAGTTTATATAAGCCGTCCCAGTTCGAGGCGTCTATTGTAACTTTTCATTTCAGTTAATACAAAAAAACCACACTTCCAATATCTCATTCTCTCACTTACCTTGTTGATTACCCAGCGTTCTATGGACGAATCTGTGAACTATAGAAGTGATTCATTGGGTTTGACTGGTGAAATAATTACACTTTCAAAATTCTAGTTCTCCTTTACTTTTCTTTCTTTTACTCTTTCTTTTTAGCAGTTAACTACGGAACACTTACCAAAAACAAAAAATTACTTATCCAACTAGATTACATGTTAACAAAGGCAAGCCAGTACTTTTAACCCCTTCTCATTTTCTTTTACATATTCATAACCCTCGTTTATTGAGCTCTTTTAGTCTTTTAAAATATTTTAGTAGGCGGTTGTTTAATTTATTTATATGTTTAAAGATTTAAACATTTTTAATGGTACTCATCCTTGCTATAGCCAGTGTCCAATTATTTCACCACCGCCGCCAATTCATTACTTTCACGAGACACTCCGAAATATGTTCTGAACTGTTTAAAACTGATGTCGTTGAATGTAGGTTCACCTTACACTCTTGTACTGATTTTAAAACAATTTAGATAACATTTTCTTTTTTGGTCGGTCGGCTTAAATTGTTCGCGAGCACACTTTTGACGAACCGCGCGTTAACACATCCGCGCGGTTCTGAAGTTAGATGCCGAGTGCCGGCATCCAAAAATAGCGAGAATATGCTCGGTTGACCTTCCGATGCCATCAACTTGCTACCTGATTGGCTGGTGAATGTCTCGCGCCTTTCTTGACATCTCGTGTAAGGCGGGAAGGAGACCATGTGCGTGACTTTTACATCGCAAAGGGCAGAACACGCGCGCTCTTACACATTCCAGTGTTATAATTGCTTTTGTACCTTGCACAGCATGACACCGAACTGACTACTGGGTGTTCACAAAAGTCACACATTTGGTGATCTTAAAGTGTTGCCTAGCATGGTTGGCTACAAATTGTTAAAAGAAAATGATGAAATTTCAAAACCCCTTAGTTTGCCCCGTTACAGTTGTTAAAATTCCTTCCCAAGCTGTTTGGCCGTAGTCCAATGTTTTCTCCAAAACCAGACGTTTTGGCAGTGCTGTCGACTGCCATCATCAGTGAAAATCGAGTGCGATAACGTGTGGTGGTATACGTTAGTGACCACAGTACTGTGGTTAAGGCTGAAGCAATAAGTGGAAAGAAGTAGTTTCTATGGAAACATTTCATTTCATAAATGATTTTAAATATAAATCTTAGAACATGGAAGTCATGTATGGTTCTCCATAGCGATATTTCTTCATGTTTTGATGGTAGTACAATCAGAATCTGCCATTATCTCGAAAACGATTTTTTTCGCCATGACCATACTTCCATTTCCTTATGGAACATGGAAGTAAAAAATCGGTATGGAGAACCACACATGACTTCCATGTTCTAAGATTTATATTAAAAATCATTTTTGAAATGAAATATTTCCATAGAAACTACTTCTTTCTACTTACTGCTTCAGCCTTAACCACAGTACTGTGGTCACTAATATATATACCAACTCACGTTATTGCACTTGATTTTCACTGATGATGGAAGTCGATGGCATTGCCGAAACGTCTGGTTTTGCAGAAAACATTGGTCTATGGCCAAACAGTCCGGGAAGGAATTTTAACAACAAACTACTTCTTTGTTGCCGATAACATAGAACATATATAAAAAATTATCCCCTCCCACATCAACTATAATTTTCATTTATAGAAAATTACCCCAACCTCAATCAACTAGCCTCTTCATTTACAGATATTTGATCTACGTTTCTACAGTGGATTATTAAGATCTTCTTATCAGGATACTTTATTTATCAAAATTAAGTACTTTACTCTTGTTACAACAAAAAATGTTTCAGGTAGACTGCCCTTTCCCCGTAACCGATCTTCACCAAAATCAATAGGCCTTGAGTCTTCTACAACTCAGGCACATATGTAAAAAATTTGATTCTGTTTTAATTTACGGCAGTTATTGTTCATCATAGAAAAAATTACCCTTGTTAAAACATAAAACGTTGCAGGTAAACTACCCCTTTCTCTTAACCGATATTCACTAAAACCAATAGGCCTTCAGCCCTCTACAATTCAGGGACGCATGCAAAACATTATTTGATTCTGTTTGAAGTTGCGGCTGATATCGTTTGCCATAGAAAAAAATTACCCTTGTTAAAACATAAAACTTTGCAGGTAAACTACCCCTTTCCCTCAACCGATCTTCACCAAAAACAATAGGTCTTGAGTACTCTACAAATCAGTATGGAGATTACATACATGACTTCCATGTTCTAAGATTTATATTTAAAATCATATTTTAAATATGATTTTTTAAAACGAAACATTTCCATAGAAACTATGTCTTTCTACTTATTGCTTCAGCATTAACCACAGTACTGTGGTCACTAACGTATACCACCTCACGTTTTCGCACTCGATTTTCACTGATGATGGCAGTCGATGGCACTGCCGAAAAGTCTGGTTTTACAGAAAACATTGGACTACGGCTAAACAGCCCAGGAAGCAATTTTAACAAAAAACTACTTCTTTGTTGCCGATAACGTAGTACACGTATAAAAAATTCTCCCCTCCACCTACAACTATAATTTTTAATAATAGAAAATTACCCCCACCCCGTTCACCTAACCTCTTCATTTATAGATATTTCATCTACGTTTCTACAGTGGATTATTATGAGCTTCTTATCAGGATACTTTATTTATAAAAATGAAGTACTTTACTCTTGTTAAATAATAAAATGTTTCAGGTAAACTACCCCTTTCTCTTAACCGATCTTCTCCAAAATCAATAGACCTTCAGTCCTCTACAATTCAGGGACGCATGCAAAAAAATATTTGATTCTGTTTGAATGTGCGGCAGTTATCGTTCGTCATGGAAACATTTCTCTTGTTACAACTTAAAATGTTGCAGGTAAACTACCCCTCTCCCTAAACCGATCTTCACCAATACCAATAGGACTTGAGAACTCTACAATTCAGAGCTGTATGCACAAGAGTAGTTGATTCTGTTTGAATTTGCGGCTGTTATCGTATGCCATAGAAAATACCCTTTTAAAACAGCCGCAAATTCAAACAGAATCAAATAATGTTTTGCATATATCCCTGAATTATAGAGAACTCAAGGTCTATTGATTTTGGTGAAGATCGGTTAAGAGAAAGGGGTAGTTTACCTGCAACATTTTGTGTTAACATAGGTAATTTTGGTTATGACGAATGATACCTGCCGCACATTCAAAGAGAATCAAATAACTTTTTGCATACGTTCCTGAATTGTTAAGTACTCAAGATCTGTTCATTTTGGTGAAGATTGGTTAAGGGAAAGGGGTAGTTTACCTGCAACATTTTAGGTTTTAACAACGGTAATTTTTTCTATGACGAACGATAACTGCTGCACATTCAAACAGAATCATTTTTTTTTTTTGCATTCATTCCTGAATTGTAAAGAACTGAAGGCCTATTGATTTTGGTGAAGATCGGTTAAGGGAAAGGGATAGTTAACCTGCCATGTTTTATGGATAACAAGGTTAATTTTTTCTATGAAGAACGATAACTGCCGTAAATTCAAACATAATCAAATAATTTTTTGCATAGTTCCCTAAATTGTAGAGAGCTCAATGCCTGTTGATTTTGGTCAAGATCGGTTACAGGGAAAGGGTAGTTTACCTGCAACATTTTATGTTTTAACAAGGGTAATTTTTTCTATGACGAACGATAACTGCCGCACATTCAAACAGAATCAAATAAGTTTTTGCATACATCCCTAAATTGTAGAGAACTCAATGCCTGTTGATTTTGGTGAAGATCGGTTAAAATAAAAGGGTAGTTTACCTGCAACGTTTTATGTTTTAAAAGGGTAATGTTATTTTTATGACGAATGATAACTGCCGCATATTCTAAGAGAATCAAATAATTTTTTGCATACATTCCTGAAGTTTTAAGTACTCAAGGCCTATTGATTTTGGTGAAGATCGGTTACGGGAAAGGGGTAGTTTACCTGCAACGTTTTATGTGATAACAAGGTTAATTTTTTCTATGACGAATGATAACTGCCGTAAATTCAAACATAATCAAATAATTTTTTGCATACATCCCTAAATTGTAGAGATCTCAAGGCCTGTTGATTTTGGTGAAGATTGGTTAAGGAAAAGGGGTAGTTTACCTGCAACATTTTATGTTGTAACAAGAGAAATTTGTTCATGACGAACAATAACTGCCATAAATTCAAACAGAATCAAATAATTTTGTACAAATGTGCCTGAGTTGTAGATGACTCAAGGCCTATTGATTTTGGTGAAGTTCGGTTACGGGGAAAGGGTAGTTTACCGGAAACAATTTTTTGTTGTAACAAGAGTAAAGTACTTAATTTTGATAAATAAAGTATCCTGATAAGAAGATCTTAATAATCCACTGTAGAAACGTAGATCAAATATCTATAAATGAAGAGGCTAGTGAACGGGGTGGGGGTAATTTTCTGTAAATGAAAATTATAGTAGAAGGGGGAGGGTATAATTTTTATACGTGTATTACGTTATCGGCAACAAAGTAATAGTTTGTTGTTAAAATTCCTTCCCGGGCTGTTTGGCCGTAGTCCAATGTTTTCTGCAAAACCAGACGTTTCGGCAGTGCCGTCAACTGCCATCATCAGTGAAAATCGAGTGCGATAATGTGTGGTGGTATACGTTAGTGACCACAGTACTGTGGTTAAGGCTGAAGCAATAAGTGGAAAGAAGTAGTTTCTATGGAAACATTTCATTTCGTAAATGATTTTAAATATAAATCTTAGAACATGGAAGTCATGTATGGTTCTCCATACCGATATTTCTTCATGTTTTGAGTTTTGTACAATCAGAATCAGCAGTTATCTCGAACACGATTTTTTTTTGCCATGACCATATGCCCATTTCCTTATGGAACATGGGAGTAAAAAACACATACTACTACTACTACCACTAACACCACCACCACCACCACCACCACCACCACCACCACCACCACCACCACCACCACCACCACCACCACTTTTACTACTACTTTTACTACTCCTACTACTACTACTACTACTAATAATAATAATAATAATGGCCCCTTTTGTACCACTAACGTAGCTTAAGAGTATCTGACAAGTTAAACTACACAGTATATAGGGAAGAAACTGTGGCCAGCACTATGCCTCAGGCAAAAAGTACATTTGGTAATTAATATTTTCGATTAGTTATAATTACTTATATTTATTACAGTCGAGAACAATACTTACCGACTGTAATAAAGCTTCTGCTTGATCTACTGGTAGCAGTCTAAGGCCAGCTGTTGCTCGCATTGCGAGTGGTGTTTGTGACCACGCATGTTCAGGTATAAACTTTTTAGCATTGTCTAATAGTTCCTTCATTTTCTGTGCCCCCTACAAAAAACATTAAATTTTTGTTTATCTTTACAAAAAATTTATATTAAAACTAGGGATGGGTCCTCGATACTTTCGATACCTCGATACTCTCGATACCTGCATGGTATCGACATCGAGCGATACTTCAGAAAACTCGCTCGATACTTTTTCGATACTTATGTTTCTATTTATGTTTCTACATAAATTGTAATTAGAAATTTTTGAGAAATTTCATACAAAATATCTGCAATATCAGTAGCAGTTTGCTTATAGAAAGATGTTGACTAGTGGAACCTCGTTAGTACGTTTTTGAAAGGACTGAAAATTTTGGACGTCAAAAGCGGGAAAACGTACTACTGAAAAATGCAGTACAGTATTTACCAGCTTGACGAGCGAAGTTGCGCTACCTGTTATGTCGCAACCCTCGCCCGCCCGTTGGCCTTGAAAATTACGACGTGATAAGCGATAAAACGTACTAATGAGGAACGTGTTAACGAGGTTTCACTGTATTGCCCTATATGTGATAGAATCATAAACAGTAGAAATAAAGACGGAGATATGGTCAGGAAGAACCTTCTTTCAATTCCTGCTTATTCACCGTACACCCGAGCATCTAATTACCTCACTGCAAGCCATAAATGTCCCGTCTTTAGAAATATTTCTGACCTACCATAAACGTTGGAGACAGGATGTCTGTGCCTAGGTTTCCTCTTAAAGTCACGTACTAGTCCAATAGTACGTGACTAACTGCATGTTGAGTTGTGCAATGACCACCATTGAAGACAATGAAATATGTTCCATTGCAACGCTGTTGGACCCCCGCTTAAAAGGACGAGATTTTCGCAGTCCCAGTGCTCTCAATTCTGCTAAAGACCGATTGGTGGACCTTGCTAACCAACAGGAATGTTCTGCATCCAAAAATGATAAGGTAAGATTTTTAATTTTTTATTCCAGATTTTCAGATATGTGGGAATAGTCATGTAATACTGACGTACTCGTAAAAATCGATCATTCACGAACTTTTTCTTTTATTTTAGATGTCACATACTTCAAAGCCCGATAAATTGCCAGGAATGTGGTATCTGTACAGTAACATTATGCAAGAATATAATGATGTGTCAAATTCACTGCCAGTTAACAGTTCCCAGGAAGAAATCACTGCATATCTCAAAGACGATTTGTCACCTCCTCTTTCTAGTGCATTAGATTACTGGAAAACAAATTCAAAATTTTCAAAACTAAAAAAATTAGCTATAAAATATTTGTGTATACCACCAGCAACAGTTTTCTCTGAAAGACTATTTAGCACAGCAGGTCTCATATGTGACAGAAAAAGAAGTAGACTTGACCCTGAAAGAGTGAGAATGCTAGTATTTTTGAACAAAAACTTGTAAAAGTGGACTGTTTCAAAAACTCATTCTAATTTTAATGTAAAGCTTAAAAATAATTTAAATAATTATACTGATGATATTACATTTGTCTCATTAAATATGTACACTTAATTAATTTAATTGATATTATACAGTTCTCTCAAATTTTTATTTTTAATTTTTAATCTATTTATTGAAACTAGAAATGTTGACAGTATCGAGTATCGAGAAAAACTGGTATCGACCCATCCCTAATTAAAACTATAATTTTTGAAATACTGACACATGATGCAATTGAAAATAAGAAAATTATTACCTCTTTAGGATTACTGGCATAACTTGACAACCCTGGCTCTACTGCTATGAACAATTCTGCATCCAGTTTTAAACTTCCATCTAAGTAAAAAAAAGTGTAATAAAAGCTGAATTAACATAAGTTGTAACAAACATTAAAACCTATTAATAATTATAAATCTTATAGGAAGATGAAAATCTCTGCATACATAAAATGAATTATTTCTTTTCTTTTTAGTATTTCTTTAAAATACAAATTCAAGAACTATAATATCCAAGTCATAAGTGACTAATTACTGATTTCTTTGTTCATAACTTTTATATTCTTTGTTACTGACACATTTTTCATGGTTGCATCTTGTTTAAGCATAAAATCATGCAGAAATTAAAAAAAAAGAATTTTGCCAATGTCAGGACTGCTGGGGACATCTATTGTCTATAGTTTACTGTAAATGTTAAGTATAGTCTTTTCACATAAAATTTATTATTTTGGCTTTGGACGCAGTTCCATAACATACTATCAAATTGTGCACTGCGTATTATAATAACTCTTCCTTCTCTCTCTCCGTCGTATTATTGTTAATGTGTAAGAGAGTAAGTGTGTAATATGTACTCTCTTGTCTTACCAATCCGTCGTCGCTCTGGAATGTGATTCACGCAGACTGCATCCGTCACGAACGTACAAATAACCAGTATTGAAGTCCTTACCTGTCCTATGTTGTATTTTTTAACTCCCGAAAGGTGCCAAATTGTTTTTTATAAAACAATTAAAATTTTCGCAGTTAGATTGTCTCCTGGATACTGTAAAGAATAATTCGAATTGCCTCGCTGACTGGCGGGAATTCGACTTTCGCTCGTTGTTGGGACGTGTTGCCAACATAAAATTTGCGTAAAGAAATCTACTCTCCGCTAAAGCACATAACATACATAATACTATTCAAATAAATACAAGACAGTTAGTAAAGGTTCATACTGATTTAATTTGTTCAATAATTCATCAATTTTTGAATAATAATCATACAATAAATGTTATTATAACAAATTTTATGCCTTGGCCGCAAATTCGTTTTCACTCAGCGGATAGCAAAGGTGGCAGCGCTTCAGGCTTAGGAAGCTATGATGGTTATTGTTTCTTATTTATACAATTTATTCTGCCAGTGAATTCTTTTGAGTACGAAAAAGGTTTATAACAATATCTTCAAATAAAGTATACCACTTTACAACTGTGGTACTTAAATACTAATAAGATTTATATGAAAACTCAACGGTATTGTGTTAAAGGTGTGTGTCGGTTTTATCAGTTTGACATAGGTTATATTTCTTATACATACAGTGTTATTAAATATGAATCATAAATCCTTGAAAGAAATTAGTGTTTAAAGGGTACCTCTGGTTAAGAGGGGCAAAATTCCCCTTGAAACCAATCATTTTTTGACTATGTAGGTTTATTACAATTGTAAAAACATTACATTACACAAGGTTCTTAGGTTCCCATCTACCCCCTCTACAGAGGCAGGGTGAAAAATTGACTTTTTTCAATCTTTATTTTTTTTCTCAATTTTTATGAAACGTAAAGTTTCCAAAAAATTTGATCACATTTTTGGCATCAAAAACAATAAACTAAAAAATTACGGTCCCCATGGGATCATGGGATTGTTTTTAAAAAAATTCGAAAAAGTTAAAAAATGCTATATCTCAAGTCCCAAAAGAGCTACAGGCATATTTTTTATTTTAGAAAGTGTACTTTAACAATCTTTGTATACTCAAATTTTTTCAGATTTTTTCGAGTGGTGGGCCAACCTCAAAAACGCAAAAAAATACATTTTTCGGCTATTTTTAGGGTTTTTTTTTGCCTAAAAGTAGCTAGTACTCTAAATAATATTAAAAATGTAAAATTATATTATTTTCTTTCATAATATATAATACATGGTCCTTTTTTTAAATAAATAAATTGGAATTCATGAATTTTTGTTATTTTTAAGCTTATTTTTATATTTAAATGAGCTACAATTTAGTAATATTACTCTTATGTGTGCACACATATACATATACATACTGTGTGTGCATGTGTGTGTGTGTGAATATATATATATATATTTATTTGACATTTGCAATTTTTATATTTAACTCATTTAAAGCTTGTTTTTTTTTGTATTAAATTAGAAAAGTATGCAACATACTTTAGTTTCAAATAAGGATTTTTTGTATGCTTAATAAAGAGATTTTTATTACTCCGTGCATTCTTAAATACATCAATTATTACTATAGCAACCATTTTACAGAAACAAGAATTTCATTTAACAACTCTGGTTGTTGTACCACGGCTAGGCTAGATGGCACAACAGGTCATGGGCCTGATGCTTCAGAGAAGAAGAAGAAGTAAATATTGTGATGAAGAATTAAGACGATTTTTGTTGTACTGATTACATGGTTTTGTTGTACTGATGCCTGCTTTGAAAGTAAACGTAATCAGTTAACAGCAAAAGAACTAATGAATCCAGATTAGTTACAAAACTTCGATGGGTCATTGAGGCTGTACATGGAATAATTGGACAGAAATATAAGCTTTTGCATCATCAGTTGCATAATTCTCTTCTTCCTGATGCCAGTATATACTGTCGAATAGCTTGCTTCCTTCAAAATCGTTTTGGAAAATGATTAAATTCAGATAAAGGACTACTTGACGAAATTATCAGTCAGATGAATGCTACCACAAAAATGATGTAAATACATTGGCTGTAGAAGTTGAAAGTAATAACTGGAATAGAAAAGTAACACCGTTTCAGTTGTTATCTTCAGAGAAATTGCTCGATTTCCCAGAAATGTCATTAGATGAATTTAAAGTTTTTCACAGGATCTTATCAGCTTTCCCAATCTGTATCTTGCTTAGCAGAAATTATAGATGAAAATGGTTCATTCCCTGCGAGTACGTTAAAAATTAAACCAGAGATTGTTCGATTTGAAGTGAGGTCAAGACATATAAACAGCAAAATGTATAAATGCTATTTACATTATAACCCAAATAGTAGTGAAATGGATGGAATCAAGCATTATTGTTGTAACTGTGCAAATGGTAATAGAACAATTGGACGTTGTTCACATATCGCTGCTGTTATTTATTACTTATCATATGGCAGATATTTGTCAAAAATTATACAGCCTGCAGAGGTTCTTACAAAATTATTTCATTTTGAGGAAGTGCAACCAGTTATTGAGGAAGATAGTGATGAAGATTAACTTTTTTACAACTTAATATTAGTTTTAAATATTGATTATTTTGTTGAATGTAATAAATATAAGTCTGCCTTACATTTTTAAACTATTTAAAGATCTAACTTTCTACATTGTAGTTCTGAGTAATTCTCATTACTGGCATACAAACTGTCAACTTAAATTTTTTATTTCTTTTATGAATTTGCTAACTGCTATAATTTTTTATTGTTCGACTAAGCTTTTCGTCATTACTGACATCTTCAGGTCTTAAACAACGTCTATTAACTGTACGCTGTAGGCTTTTATACTTTAGGCCCCTCCCCTTATGTCATCGCCCCTCCTATTGGTTCTAGCTGCTACCGCTCTTCACGGGAACTTTGTCTACCTTTTTCCGTTAGGCATTTTTCTAACGTCCGTCAAATTGTTTTAAGAATCTCCCGTTAATTTCTTCATTCTTGACTTATAATTCTTTGTAACCTTTTACATTTCATCGTTTTTTAGTGTGTTATTCTTATTATTTTAATTTATTTTTGTTTATTGTTTAATATATAATAAAATATTTCTTCATTTGTAAAATCCACTTTTATATTCATTAATTTATTTTTATCTTCTTTTTTAACTTTAAGTATTTCTAGTTCTTCTATTAATTTTCTTTTTTGCGGATTGTTTTCTATTTTGATTATTTCCATATTTTCTTTGGGATTTATGAATTTATGGCCTGATTCGTTGAAATGTCTTGCATATAGTGAGTTCGTTACTCTAACCCCTTCTCCTTTTGCGTGTTCATTCATTCTAATTTTAAATTTTCTTCCAGTTTCGCCCAGATATATCTTATTACATTCCCCACATTTTAATTTGTATACGCCGCTTTTTTCTGTTAATGGAATTTCTTCTGTTTTATCATTTTTTATATATTCGAATACATTTTTCGTTTTCTTTATTCCTATCTGTATTTCATATTTTTCGAAACATTTTTGTAACATTTTTGTTTGATATCCTATGTATGTTATTGCTCCTTTATATTTCTTTTCTTCATTTGTTTTTTCTTTTTTGTTATTTTCTATTTCTTTATTTTCCTCTATTTTCTTAACTATTCTATTAATTATTTTAATTATTCCCTAAAATAATTAATAGAATAGTTAAGAAAATAGAGGAAAATAAAGAAATAGAAAATAACAAAAAAGAAAAAACAAATGAAGAAAAGAAATATAAAGGAGCAATAACATACATAGGATATCAAACAAAAATGTTTCAAAAAATATGAAATACAGATAGGAATAAAGAAAACGAAAAATGTATTCGAATATATAAAAAATGATAAGACAGAAGAAATTCCATTAACAGAAAAAAGCGGCGTATACAAATTAAAATGTGGGGAATGTAATAAGATATATCTGGGCGAAACTGGAAGAAAATTTAAAATTAGAATGAATGAACACGCAAAAGGAGAAGGGGTTAGACAAGGTTCTTACAGGTTTAACAAATATTTTTTCCATGACAATTCCAGGACATTTCCATGACAAAATCTAGATTTTCAAGGACACTCGCGGCACTCAAAATACACACTCGCGACATTCAAAATACCCAAAGTCAAAGATTTAATGATAAATAGTTTTATTTCTTGCATTGTATATAATTATATACAAACCTAAGATACATCTATATCAGTCAAGCTATTTTAAGTAAAAAATAAAAATATTTTTTTTATAAAATATCCCCAACCATAAGAGGCCGGTTGAAAACAAAATTTCAATGCACTTTACAAACTTTTCTTTTTAATTTTTGAATATAAGAATATTGCATTGAGTTTAATGTTGAAATAGGAAACTGGTTTGGCTGACATATAACTGAAAGACTCAAGAATTACAGGAATTATTATATTCATACATAACAACTAAGATCTTTAAAAGATAAAATGGGCAAGTCATTGAAATTTTGTTTCTGGATGGGGTATGGCCAAGGGAAAGTTTATTATTCAAAAACATCTTAATTAAAATCTTAATATCTTAAAGGTACCCTTCTTATTATTCTAGAACGACTTAACTACATCACGTTATTTTAGTCTTTAATTAAAGGAGGGAGATATCAGGCTACCGGTACTTAAATTGCTACAGTATTGCACAACTTAACATTCTTTGGATAGCTCAATAATCTCTTTGTTTATTTTTTCAACATCAGCTGCCATTTGAGTTGTCTTTAACCTAAAAGAATTTGATTTAGCCAGCAATGTAAAGTCTTTCTTGTTTTCAGCTTTCAGTGCCACTGCATCAGCTTCTTTTGTCATTGTCTCAATGGCATTTTCAAGATCCAACTTTCTTTTCTTCATAGACTTTAATTTTTCAGTTTTTGAAGTTCTTTTCTTGGTTTTTTCCTCTTTCTTCTTTTGGTCATCTAGATAGTTTTGATATCTCATTCTCGCAGATCGGGCATATGACAGAAGTTCTTTGGTAATAGGAACTTCATGTAAATCAACACTTTTCAATTCATCACACACCAATCGAAGAACTACCAAACTTTCTTCTTTGAAGTTTTCCACAACTATTTCTTTATTTAAAGAAAACCCTCGTTCAACCAAAGCCTGTCCGTGGGAGAGGGTTAAGACTATCTTAATAACCTTCCACAAATGGGAATATTGTTTCTTAGCCCCAATGACGTCATAGTAGAAGGAATCTATCCTGTCTTTGGACTTTTCAAACTTGCTGAACTCTGTTATTGGGCATTCTGTAAAAAGCAGCTTCAGTTCAGATAGAGCACTATCATAGTTTATTGGGAGCATAATTTTTCTTTTCTGAAGTTCTTGTAGTAATTTTGTGAAAGTTTCAATGGTTTTTGATTTATCTACTACCATTGACTTAGGTTCGAGACACCTGGCAAATCTGACGACTGGATATTTCAAGGGGTTCTTGTCTATTACTTTCTTTACTACAGCCTTCAAAAACATTTGGCATTCCAACTTAAACACCGACACTTCTTTTTCATTGACTTTCTTTTCTTTCTAAAGCTTGCTTAAGATTTCTCTGATGGCAAACCCTGTCTCAACTTTGTTAGAGAATTGCAGATTTTCTTTTTTATCAAAATCAACTGAACACAGAGCAAAATCAGTATTACTTTTATCAAGAACGTCCTTCTTAACAAATAGAGACATGAGGTTGTAGAGCAATTTCAAAACATCAATAGCTTGGAAACGTAACATAGACTCATCTGTTTGATAACCTTTCAGGTAAGGCTGCATTTGTTTGCCTACAAAAGAAAAGAAGCTAAGCTTGGCAACTACTAGAGGATCTTTAGTTGCCTCTTTTACAATCTGAAAAGATTTTGACACCACCTCAGACCGTGGTTTGTCTTTATAAGAGTCCATAAACTTTACTACAGAAGGCCAAATTGTTATGGCTCGGTCACTCACAGCTACATCCTCAACCCACCTTGTAGCACAAAATTTAAGTGGCATCAACCCAGTTTCATTGAGAGCTAAGAAATCGCTTCTCCTAGCAGGTGAATCTTTCAATATTTGCCACAATGCTCTCAAGAGGGTGGCTAAGTCCCAACCTGTATGCTCAGCTCCAACTTCAAAGGATCTGTGAAGAGTATGAATGCTACAGCTACCAATATCAATGAGCCGGGGGTATTCAGGGTACATGGTTTCTCTATTCATAATAAGATCCTTCAATGCTTTTAAATTTACATTTGGCCCGTCCATACCTATTTGAAGCAACTTTGCTGAATTCAATTTTTCCATGGCCCCTTGAAGAGCTTTGACTAAATCAGCGGCTTTGGCATGTCCCAGAAATTGAGAATCCAAGTATCTGCTTGTTACTATCTGCGCTTCTTCATCCCAAGACCTGATAATATCTACTTGATCTTTTTGAATAAACTTGTTTATACTGCCATCAAAGCACAACGAGAAAAATTCACACTTAGAAATGTGTTGATACAATTTGTCTTTAAAGTACTGTGCAATCCCAAAACAAAGTAAGTATGAACACTTAGTTGGTGCACATGAAAAGCTTTTGGCAATTTTACTGTCAGGAAACATTGCTGAAAAAAGGTTGTTGAGGCCATTGCAAGAATTTTTTGGTAAAAACAAATGGAAATATTTTGACAAACTAGCTTCTTTGATTCTGTTGATCACCCAACCATCCTCCCATATTTAGCACATGAACTGCTGTCAATTAACTTGTATACAAGAAAACATAATTTTTCTGGGACGTGAGTGAAAAAACATCCTTTTCAACTCTTAGCAATAATATGAAGAAAATTCCATGACAAAAAACAAAAATCCATGACAAATCAGAAAATTCCATGACATTTCCAGGTATTCCAGGACATTTATCAAATTTCAGGTATTCCAGGTTTTCCAGGACGCGTATGAACCCTGTTAGAGTAACGAACTCACTATATGCAAGACATTTCAACGAATCAGGCCATAAATTCATAAATCCCAAAGAAAATATGGAAATAATCAAAATAGAAAACAATCCGCAAAAAAGAAAATTAATAGAAGAACTAGAAATACTTAAAGTTAAAAAAGAAGATAAAAATAAATTAATGAATATAAAAGTGGATTTTACAAATGAAATATTTTATTATATATTAAACAATAAACAAAAATAAATTAAAATAATAAGAATAACACACTAAAAAACGACGAAATGTAAAAGGTTACAAAGAATTATAAGTCAAGAATGAAGAAATTAACGGGAGATTCTTAAAACA
The DNA here is from genome assembly GCA_034769895.1 of Magicicada septendecula. Lineage (NCBI taxonomy): Eukaryota > Metazoa > Arthropoda > Insecta > Hemiptera > Cicadidae > Magicicada > Magicicada septendecula. The sequence continues at coordinate 795,236,681 of CM068368.1, forward strand.
ATTTGACGGACGTTAGAAAAATGAATAACGGAAAAAGGTAGACAAAGTTCCCGTGAAGAGCGGTAGCAGCTAGAACCAATAGGAGGGGCGATGACATAAGGGGAGGGGCCTAAAGTATAAAAGCCTACAGCGTACAGTTAATAGACGTTGTTTAAGACCTGAAGATGTCAGTAATGACGAAAAGCTTAGTCGAACAATAAAAAATTATAGCAGTTAGCAAATTCATAAAAGAAATAGTAAAGATGGCTGCTAATTTACACAATACGAAGAATGTCAACTTAAAGTTTTGCCTATATTTTTTTTCAAAATTAATAGGATAATACTTTTTGAATGTCTTAAAAAATGAATTACTTTATTATATGTAAGAAACAAACAGTTTTATGTATTTTTTGATAAACAACAAATAAATAAGGAGTCTTAATTTTTCAGAAATATCGTCTTAATTCTTCATCACAATATTTACTTCTTCTTCTTCTCTGAAGCATCAGGCCCATGACCTGTTGTGCCATCTAGCCTAGCCGTGGTACAACAAGAGTTGTTAAATGAAATTCTTGTTTCTGTAAAATGGTTGCTATAGTAATAATTGATGTATTTAAGAATGCACGGAGTAAATAAAAATCTCTTTATTAAGCATAAAAAAAAATCCTTATTTGAAACTAAAGTATATTGCATACTTTTCTAATTTAATACAAAAAAAAAACAAGCTTTAAATCAGTTAAATATAATAATTGCAAATGTCAAATAAATAAATATATATATATATTCACGCGCGCGCGCACACACACACACAGTTTGTATATGTATATGTGTGCACACATAAGAGTAATATCACTAAATTGTAGCTCATTTAAATATAAAAATAAGCTTAAAAATAACAAAAATTCACGAATTCCAATTTATTTATTTAAAAAAAGGACCATGTATTATGAAAGAAAATAATATAATTTTACATTTTTAATATTATTTAGAGTACTAGCTACTTTTTGCTATCAAAACCCCGAAAAATAGCCGAAAAATGTATTTTTTTGCGTTTTTGAGGTTGGCCCACCACTCGAAAAAATCTGAAAAAATTTGAGTATACAAAGATTGTTAAAGTACACTTTTTAAAACAAAAAATATGCCTGTAGCTCTTTTGGGACTTGAGATATAGCATTTTTCAACACTTTCGAATTTTTTTAGAAACAATCCCATGATCCCATGGGTACCGTAATTTTTTAGTTTATTGTTTTTGATGCCAAAAATGTGATCAAATTTTTTGGAAACTTTACGTTTCATAAAAATTGAGAAAAAAAATAAAGATTGAAAAAAGTCAATTTTTCACCCTGCCTCTGTAGAGGGGGTAGATGGGAACTTAAGAACCTTGTGTAATGTAATGTTTTTACAATTGTAATAAACCTACATAGTCAAAAAAATGATTGGTTTCAAGGGGCATTTTGCCCCTCTTAACCAGGGGTACCCTTTTAGAGTGAGAGTTATTTATTCAGAAAATGGTTCATCAATTTGGTTCGTAATTAGTTATAACTTATTTTATACTTAACACCATCAGATTGTTCGTGTTATGAATCATCAACTGTCTTCACCAATGAATTATTTCCTTCGATTAGTTCCAATGATATGGATGCCGTCTACTTCTGGCGTCTGTTTCTTAATTCATCCAGTTTTTAATTAAATGTAGTTTTAATATTCGGTTATTGTCCCTTCATGTGTTACAGGAACTATGGTGGACATCAGTTAATCAATTGGGTTTCATTTTAGTTTGATTTTCTTCGTTATCCTTCCTTCAAATGGTCATCATCAATATAGCGTCTGTTCCTCTGGGTAGTTAATAATGGAACTCCCCTTTCATAACGGTCAAAAATTATAACAATGCGTTGTAGTCATGGTAACTGACTTAACTCTGATTGGCTAAGTAAATTTGAAACTAATGTTATCAATCCTGGTTTTCTGTTCAAAATGAATAAATATTTTATAATGACTATATTTACTTGGGGATAATTTCAATGGTTGAAATATTAACATAGATGTTCCTATTTTCTTTCAAAGATTAGTTTGATATCTCACAAGACTGGTCTAAGCCATGTATTAATACTTTTGTACAAAATTTATAATGCTCTGTTGATACATAATTTACTTATTTTTATGGTTTAATATAATTCTGACATGTTATTTTTGTTAGTTGATGGTAATTACATAATTTACCTTGTTTTGTTATTTAAATATAGTTTTCAGTTGTTTACAATTGGTTTTCTGTATTTATACAGCTATGTCATTTATAGGCCTAAACTGTTACATCTTATAATTTCTTATTTTGTTCTATTTAAACATTATTTATTGAGCATATCTTGTCTGCTTAACTTCTTTTTGTGTTTCTTGTCTTTTGAATTATTTTGGAACTGTTTTACAATCTATTGATGTTATTATACTCTTACAACATTACAGTAGAACCCCGCTAGTCCGAACTAATTGGGACTGGGGCCGGTTCGGATTGGCAAAAATTCGGATTATCCAAAATAATTATTATTAAATAATTATAATTATTTATTTGATTTAAATATGGTCTTTAACTTATATGTAACTCATATATGCCTGTTTTTAATTCAACGAATGCATTTTACGGTTTATAAGAGTTGAATATTTCATAAAATATTACATAGTACAGTACTGTAATACAGTACACATAAGGTGAACAGTATTGACACTGACGTTCGGTGGCTTTCTAGTGCGGTATTATTGTTTACTATCACGGGCGCGCCAGGGCGTCAATGACTCATGCCAGTTTCTTAGTAATCCCACTTCCTCCACTCTTGTTTGTTTCTTCTCATGGCATTGCTTTCAGTAATGAGACACCTGTCAGTCTGAGACATTGTGTGTGCATTCCAACTTACATACGTTTTCAGTGTTGTTTTTTAAGTGCGTATTGTATAAAAATGGTTGGTAAGCGGAAACATAGTTCATGTGCACTGAAAGATAAACTTGAAGTGTTGAAACGTTTAGACAAGGGTGAAAGTGGAACGAAATTAGCAGTCGAATTTGGTGTGGGTAAAGCAACAATAAGTGACTGGAAGAAAAACCGGTCCAAGATTGAACAGTTTTGTGCGACAACATCCGAGAAGACTCTCGAGGAGCGTCATACATCAAAAGTGTCACAATTTGACAAAATTGATGAAGCCCTTTTCATATGGTTTTCACAAGAAAGGCAGAGAGGTACTCCACTGAGTGGTCCCCTAATCCAAGAAAAAACAGTTCACCTCAATAAGCTGATGAATGGTGATCCTAAATTCATTGCGAGTAACGGCTGGCTGGACCGGTGGAAAAAAAGACACGGAATACGACAGTTATCCATTACCGGTGAATCACTATCAGTGAATCACCAGGTTGCACAAGAGTACATCGCTGAAATCGCAGACATAGTTTCATCGCAAAATTACTCGCCTCAAGAAATATACAATTGCGATGAAACTGGGTTAAATTTTAAGGCATTGCCAAACAAAAGCCTCGCCGCCAAACAAGAACTTAATGCACCTGGTTTCAAAATGTGCAAGGAACGTGTGACTGTTTTAGCATGCAGTAATGCAGCTGGGACTAATAAGTTGCCACTAATGGTTATTGGCAAATCAAAAAACCCAAGAGCATTTAAGTACATCAATGTGAACTCGCTTCCTGTATTCTACAGGCATCAAAAAAAGGCATGGATGACCAGTGCTTTATTTAAGGAATGGTTTTATGTCCAGTTTATTCCTTCAGTAAAAAAGTTCAGTGAAAAAAATGGTCTGCCACCCCGGGCGTTACTTGTCATTGACAACGCTCCATCACATGCTTCGACAGAAGAACTTGTTAATAGAGATATAAAAGCTATTTTTCTCCCTCCGAATGTAGCACCTTTGTTACAACCCGTGGACCAAGAGGTGCTACAAAACATGAAATGTGTGTATAAAAAAATTCTTCTAAGGTCCCTTCTTGAAAATGAAGACAGTTCACAAACCATTCTCCAAAGTCTTAAGAAAATCAACATCAAAGATGTTATCTATTGGTCAGGTGAAGCATGGGACAATTTCAAAGAACAGCTGCTGAGAAAGTCGTGGAAAAAATTATGGCCAAGTCTCTCTTACATCGATAGTCCGGAACAAGCTGATGACAGGACTGAAGTTTTACAGCTCATGCATCAAATTCTAGGCTGTGAAGAAGGAGACGAAACAGATGTGAACGAGTGGGTGGCAGCTGACACGGAAGACCACCAAGTTTTGACAGATACGGAAATCATTTCCCTGATCAGACAAGACTTCGATGAAGATTCTGATGTGATGGATGAAGTCGATGATTCAGAACATCTCATTTCACATTCAGAAGCAGCAAAGGCACTGGAAATATCCCTGCAGTATGTGGAGGAGCATGCCAACGCTACAGCAGCGGACATCATGTTCATGAGACGCTGGTGGAATATTGTGTCGTCTGCTAGATTTACGTCTTTACGCCAGCAGAGAATAACTGATTTTGTGCAACCAGTGAATAAGTGAAGTGTTAATATTGAAGTGTTTATTTGGAAATTCTGTTAATAAAGTACAGAAACTGTAATGTAAGTACTGTACATTACAATAATTGAATTCTGTTTTTGTAGTTTGTAGTTTTTGTAGTTTTGTTTAAGAATTTTATTCCAGTAATTGTAGGCCTACTGATTAATACGTATTACAGTGGTTAGTATTATTTTCTACTGATTTTGCAAAATGTAACCATTTTATTAGAAATGTAATGAAATCATTTGTCACTTCATGAAATCTGCAGTTGTTTTTATAGCTTTCCTTGCCTATTTGGTTCCTGGAGGTGGTTCGGATTATCCGGAATTTCGGACTAGCAGGGTTCGGACTAACGGGGTTCTACTGTATTTCTTATCTGATATTTTGCTTTCAATTTACATTATATTTATTATTTTGCTGCTTTGTTAAATTTATGTCATTACTATTTTTTATACCTATTCCCATTCCCATTTAACACTTATGTCTATTAATAAAACATAACATATAAATAACTTCATGGTCTGTATATTATGGTTCAGCCATGTTTCTTTTCATTGAAAATTATAATTATTATATTGCCTGTTATTACTTATAAAGGTACTGCTACTACTCTCTTTATAACTTCCTTACTTATATAAAACATGCTAACATATTACTGTAAAATTATTTCTTCTTGGATATACTCCCTTAAACACTAAGCCAATAACTTAACTTTCTTTAAATTACAAATTAACAATTTTGGTGAGTGTTATACCTACACCATTTCTTCTATAAAAATAATCACCCTGGTGATTCTTATACTGATATCATATTCTTTTCTATTCTTTTCACTCACAATTATTCTGTGTCTTACAGTCTAATACCCTTAACTTAATTGCTCATTCATCATGTGATTATGTTTTGGGTTTGTCACACTTGTTTATTATTCCTTTTTCTTAATATTATATGTTGTTTATTTTAATACACTTATCACTTCACTGTTTATCTTTATCACTCCCTACCTATCTCTCACTCTTGGTTTCAAAGTTATTTTAGATGTACATTTACAACTATTCTATGTGCCTTATTTTCTTATTATTATAAGGTCCTTAACAATATACTTTATTTAACAATAATTGTCTTATTTATTTTTTGTGGTTAGTGTACTTTATTTACTACCGTTTTATTGATTATTAGTTACATATTTTCTTTACTTATTTGTGTCTCTTTTCATGGATTCGTCTTCTTAATCTCTGTGAATCTATTCTCATCTTTTTCAGTCTTTATCTGGCCAATCTCTGGGGTTGGGTCAAAGTCGTTTGTTTGTCAGTCTAGTCTGTTTTTTAATGATTACTTTTGTTTACTATTCTTGTTTCTTCTTTCTTAACTACTTTTTATATTTTTTCTTCATTACTTAGTTATTAAATTATCTTACTTTTTAGCATTTCTTGTAACGGTACAGAAATGGGAATTTTATTTTATATAAATCAGTATTTAATTCAGTAATTCAGTAGTTAACTTTCACCTGTGGGGAGCCCCAACCAGCAATGCACATACAGTTAGCCTAAACAATTGCCCAGACGTATTGCGTAACCGCCCAGCAGCAGGCTCTTTGTGAATCACAGTCTGCAGTTTGCCATCAGAGAGTGAACAGAAGTAAGCAGCATCAGACAGTAAAAAGTGTTTTAAAATTTAAACGGTGGCCTCGGGTGTAAGATAGGCCGTAATAAAGAGTCGGCCTATCTTTTAAAGTATAATAAGTATTTAAAAGTGCATAAACAATAGAGCGTGGCCAGCCTAAAAAAAAAACTTCAAGTGACTTTTTAAGTGCGAAAAGTTACGTCGGCCGACTAAATAAATAATACACGTATAATTTGAACAGTGGTGACTGACGGTCATAACATTGACGTGAATTAACCAGTGTACCAAAGGAAAAACAACTAAACGCGGAGTGAACCGTAATGTTGAACAAGCAGCGATTGTACAACTCACTGAGAGACACATGGAACGGTTAAGTACCATCAGTAACTAATTGGCCAAAACTTTTAAATTTCACAGATATAATGGGTAGAATACTAACAAAATTAAATAAATGAAATAGAAGGGTGAGAGAGAGCGTAAGTTTGGGGTACGTACCTACAAAGTAAAATACTGGTTCATAGATTGAGTAAATTAATTAATTGTAAAATTTTTTGCATTATCTTGCTGTTGTAAGGGGATGACGCAAAGACCATTGTAGTAACTTTTTTATATCACTTTCATGTAATAAGTAATTAAGCGATTTTTGTGTAAACCGTTGTTCTACAGAGAGTGAATAGGGAAATTAATTAAAGAAAAATAAATAAGCGCCATTCATTACATAACATGTGTTAGCGTAATTATTCGTAACTCAAACAAATAATCCTTTCTGCAGCAGTTTCGTCTGTACGACTCTGGAATAAAACCCTAAGGTAAGAGTTAATTATAATTTTGTAATTAATTGAGTAGTTTCATTCTATAATATTTATTGATACTTTATATGATCAGATTTCTGCAACGTTATAGTAGGTATTCATAAACCAAATTTAATATAGGGCTACCACCTAAATTGGAGTATGTACCACTGAAACATTTTCTATTTGCAGAGTACAAAATTATTTATAAATAAACATTAGGGACACTAAAAACATTTATAGTTTAGGAGTCAATGAAACAAACATACTGCATAGTGAATGATTTTGATATTCAAAAAATGCTTTGTAATAACGATGACAAAACATCAAAATTTATATGTAAGAATGAACAACAGAGTGACTTTGCATACTTGTGTAATAATTTATCTTTACTCATTTCTTATCCTTATCTGCTGATGATAAACTCTGTACCACTTACATCATTTATTATTTTGTATATTTTGTTCTTATAATTACTTTGTATGCCTTTCACCTTGTATTATACTTCTATGTCAGATTCACATAAATTTAGAATAAAATGTTTAACAATGACCTCATCAAATTCATACTATTATCCTCCTCATCAATCTGATATACAATTCTGAATAAGAATTACCATTAACGTTATCAGAATAAGGTTTCCTAACCGATATATTTCCTATCTAATACACGTCATTACAACCAAGTAGGTACACCTTTACTCACTATTCTGAAATAAAAACTCACTGAATGAAAACTAACTGTAACCATACAAACACTGACTCTATGCTTTTAATGGCATAGATAAACATCTTCAAGTCATTACCAACTGACAGCATTCTGGAGACACCAAAAATCTGTATTTTAACAAAATATATTTTTGCACTCTGCTGCAAAACACCCTTATATTTTATTACTGATCAATATTATTATCTCCAGTCTCTGAAGTATTAAGATTCATCTGTAATTCTGTAATATCATGTATACAGCCACTGCTGAGTTACCAATTTCCTTTGATAAACATGTTTTAGTTTTTCTCTGTTGGCATACAAATATAAAATAGTGATTTTGGTACCAATGGCTACAACTTGTTTACAATACACTAAAAACTCGTTTATCTGAAAATCCGGTTTATCCGAAACAAGTTTTAGTAAATTTTAAAAATACACAAAAGCATTTTCATGTCGCTACAATCTATATTTAATAGCGTAGACTAGCGATTCCATGTGATATAAAGTAGAACGTCAATAATCACAACTAATTGGGATAAGGGGTACTCCGAATTATCAATTTGTTCGACTTGAAGCAAACCAGCTTCAAAGCTTAGGCAAAAAACTATGATTGATTACTGTTTGAACAAGCAATAGGACTGTTCCAGTACTGTAGAAACTATAATTTACAGTGCGGTGCCATTTTATACTTTATTGTGTCATATTCTAATATATAAAGTTACTGTACTTACATATGTATTTAAATAGAAATTTCAGTTTATCCAAAATTTTGTTTATCTGAAACAGGTTCGGTCCCATCAATTTCGGATAATTTAGTGTATTTAACATATGACTCACTCATATTTGATTTAGGGCTTAAACTGGCAGTAATATAAATATATTTAATAGTAATTTTAGAGACCAGTAACCTAACAATGCTTACAACATTTCAAACTTGGACGTATACAGTAGAATAGCAAATAATATTATAAAGGTTTTCTCGTATTTGAAGTCCTTACCTCCTTTTTACACAGAGCTTGTATTAATTATTTGATTCAATAAATTATTACATAATAATTTTCAGCAAGTGATGAAACACATATTTAAATGTCGTGTATATTATATACAAAAATTCTTCTTTTGGTCTTATAATCCTTGATAAGCTTCAGTCTTCATGATATTTTCTGCTCCTCATCCCATTCAGCTGTTTTCCTTCCCAATCTGCCTATTATTATGCATTTTTTCTCTTTTTCCTTCCTACTGGTGGTACACTGGGTCATTTCTTTTGATAACCTTGATATTTCCACCTTGAGATACACGTCTGAACTAAAAATTATGTCAGTCTCTGATATATCAGACTTAGTGTTGACCAACTAAAAGTCTGTCACGCTTATTTATAAATGGTCAGCTGTTAAATTGGTTCACACTTGTCCTCCACATCCCAGTTTATTCTCACATGGGTTACAATTTCTTTGCAATTGTCTTTCACAAATGCCCAGTATTTCTTCATTTTCACTATTCACTGCCCATAACTCTCACACATAAGCAACAATCAACCAAATCAGTAGACAGTAAATATAAAATATAATTATTTATAGAGTTAAAATTTAAACTGACATAAACACGTACCAATGACTGACTGGTGGAATCTAAGTGCAAGTATTCTCGATCCTGTGCTCCCGGCATCAATAATGACTGCATAAATATGGTTATGAAGACCAACTGCTAATGCAAGTTTATCTAAAGCACCAGTTTTGTGTGATCCCCCTATCGAGAAGAATTCGTATGCTGAAAATATGAATATTATGTGTTAAACATTTTGCTATTTGGAATTCATTCTTTGCAAGTAAAATAAAAATAACACAAGTACTGGAAAATGTCTTTCAAGTTTTTGTAACTGTAATTTAATCTTGGTTTTGTATTGATTTTGTGGGTGGGTGCTGAGGCCACGGTCTAGATGCTACACCTTTCAACGTCTACAGAATCTACTACTATAGTCCTTGTTCAGTGACTACTTTGATCATTTAAACAACAATGATGGTATTGCTTGATTTGCAGGCTACATATATCAGTATACCAACTTACAGTGTTTTTAACAGGATACCTCAGAGACATGGGAAAATTTTGGAATATAATATTTTTATAAAAATAATATTTGATCATTATATTCATGGAATTTAATAATATAAAATACACCACTTACAACAAACATACTCTCTTAAAGATGACATCGTGCAGGTGAGCTCAACCTCGGTAGACATACCCGCAGTCTCTTAGTAACAGTTTGCATGGTCCAACTTAACTCTAAACCATGGTTGGTGACTTTCTCTTGGATCTTGACTTTCAGTTCTTTCATCATAGCAGGCTGACTGCAGCACACCTTGCTTTTAAGATAATCCCACAAGAATAAATTGCATGCTGACATGTCATGGATCTTGGAGGTCATGAAATGTTCTCATCTGTCAAAATTAAATGATTCCCAAATATCAGTCACAGGCATACAGCTGCCATCAATATTTGTGATGTGTGTGATGTTAATCCATCTTGTTGAAACCAACTGTTTTCAACAATTTGTGTAGTTGAATGTTTGTGTCAACAATGTCTGTAGTTTTTGCTCAGAAATATTTCCAGCAGGTGACATATTGAACTGATGGGACAGCAATTGCATGGCAATTCTCATTCTGAAAAGAATAAGGGACTATTATGACATGTGATATCACATTACACCATAGGGCAAGCATTCGTTGCTGTTAACAAATGCTGTGTAGTTAAGTAGTACGATTTTGGCCCAATAACAAAAATCTTATTTACTGATAAATCATTTAGTGAATATAGACTTCATCTGACATCCACAGGTTATTAATGAATTCGTCATCTTCAATTATCTCTACAAGCTTTGTTCACAGAATTGTTATCACATTAGACGATCATTTGGTTTAAATTCCTGGATGATCTGCAGCTTGTATTGATGGTAATCTAAATCCTCTAACAATATTCTTTAACAGTCACACAATGCAACTGTGAAGACACTGACTGATGATGAATTGAATTATGTTGGCTTCTTATGGTAGAAGCTCCTCGAACAGTCTCATTGTTGTCTAGCGTATCAACAGTTTGAACATGGCCTGACTGTTTCAGAGCCAAACCTTATTCCTCAATATTCCACACCTATGTGTTAATTACATGTATGAGCAGATGGAACACTACCCTGATATCCTAAATTAATGTGATGGCAAAGGCATATTGCACATCCCTTCAGTGATCTACTATAACTGAATGGCAAGCTGGCATACAATGGGTTTTATATGTTTACTCAGCACCAACAATCAGCCAGGGCTACCACCACCATTTCCAAAATTTCCCATTCCTCTGAGGACTTCCTGCATATGTAGCTAGTGAAGAAGGCCTCCCATAGATATAGTAACATCTGGCTGACAACATCTGACAACTAAGTCTTAATACTTGAAAACCCCCTCAAAAAGCACAGAATACAACTGGCATAAGCCTCACATAACAATAAGTTTTCAAGTTTGTATGTCAAACGTATAGGCTTCCAACTGTTTGAATATATGTAGTACTATTTCATTCACCACACATACTGTGTATTTCGAAACAAGGAAAATACACAGCTTCAAGCTTCAACAAAATAAATAATTTACATAGTAAAGTAAATCCAATTACACACAAATAATTATCTAATAAATAAAATTGGTAGTACTAAAGACCATAGGTTAACATATGATAAAATTATTGAAAAAATAAACAAAAATTTAGAAACCTCTACAAGACAGGGGGGGGACAGTACTAGCAAGACATTCAAGTGGGAGTAAGGCATTCTAGCATTCTGTCTCACACAATTTACTGAAAATACTAACCTGAAAATATAGACTACCTAATATTCACTTATTTTCAGAAACTATATGATAGTTTTCCCCTGAAAAATGCTATAATGTATTGAAGTTGAACGACAAAATCTCCAATATATCGGTGCTACATAAAAATAACAGTACCATAGCAAACCTGCTTCGCAACATGAAAAATGGAGTTAAAATAGGGAAACACTAATGGAAGAGGTTGTTGTATTGGAAGTATTCCGACAAGATTACTCCACTGTTTCTACCGTTTTCAATCTGTATCTATTTTGAAGCTCTAAATACGTGGGTACCTAAATTATAGCATGAGAGTATCAATATGAGGTGATATAATTTACACTGTTCACTCTGCAGATAACCAAGTCATACAATTACAAGTTGAAGACAAAAACTGTAAGAAGAGTACTGCAAATTGGGTCTGCAAATCAATCTTAGCAAGATACCCATGTGTAATTGTGCCAAGGTGAGCAAGAGACATCCCAGAAATGGAGTAATGAGAGGCAGGTAAAAACGAAAATATTTAAGAATAGCAATAACAGAAACAGGAGACTGAAAAGAAGAAGTAAGAATACAGATATGACTAGAAGAATAGCAATAAGGAAACTGCAAATTATTATTTGTAATCAAAAAATATCTAAGAGTTAAATGAATAAAATATGATACTACAACAGAATTAATGGTTCAGTATGGAACAATATGAATCAGTGGTTAGGTTTGGGCCATATCCAAGGAAGAACAGAGGAAGAGCAAAGCTTGTAGAAATGGAATACTGGAGTTGTGCTTTGATGAGGTTATGTAGGACAGACATGAGGAAATCAGGAAATGTGATGGAACAAACACAGATGTAACAGACACCATTGAAGCTAAGAAATCGAAACGCTGGTTCAGCCACCTGTGTCAGACATGGGATGGGCTAAGAAAATATGGAGGTGGACATCAAACCTAGGTAGGAAAGAATTAAATGCAAAACAATAAAATAAAGGGTGAACATGGTTATGAACACAGTTGATGAGATCCCAAACAGTTAACATGGTTTAGACATAGGAAAGGATGAATTACAAGAGACAGCTGTGAAGGAAAGCTTTTGTCACAGACCAACTGAAAAAGTGAAAAGAGAAAGGCTGAGAAGAGTTTAGAGGGGCCATTTTGATCAGATCACGTGTTGGTGAATTAGAGTAATTGAGACTGTGGGTGTGTGTGTATGTGTGATCTAAAATTTGTGGCTCTTTTACTGAGTCTGGTATGGACTGTCATTTATTCTAAATTCTAACTGCCACCATCAATTAATGATACTTATTTACAACAAATCGGTTTGTACAATGGCACTTCGTTCACTTAACTGTAGATATACAGAACTCATTATATACAAAACATGCCTGATACAAAGGACCGGTATATTTCATAACAAGTAATTAAAATGCATGTGAATGAATTTATGCACATAAATAATTCATATCTTGTAACGGGGCAAAAGGGAGAGGTTTTATTTTATTAAATTTTTTGCAACAATTTATTTCACATGCGTGGCCAGTCCCCGGTTGAATATAACTCGTAGCGAACAAAGAAACAGTGATGAAACAATTGCAATGGAATGTGCGGGTCACACACACAGCTTCGTAATTCTCAGAACGGCAAAACAGTGTAATGCGCCCAAACGCACTAACATCGGCGGAGCGCATAACCCACGCCAAGAAGCGAAACACAAAATGGCTTGAAGAAGAATTTTGCTAAACACGTGGTCTCAACATGACGGAAACGAAATTAAGTCCTGCCCACATTTGTGACGTTGACCAGTGAACACTAAATATCGTCAACGTCTAACACACGAAAATCCCATGTGTCGTGTGTGCAACGAATGAGACTTTAGCAACGAAGGCTGTGTGCAGCGACGAAATTTGTTCCCAGGCATGGCAGTGATTCCGCCCGCAAGTAGCGTCAGTCGGTCGGCAGCATACGTTCAACGTAATCAGACGTATTAACGGTAGCCTTGGAATTCGGTAGGCCGAAGCGATTAAAAGTAGCCGAAGCCTACCGAAACTTATTGACGTGTGTGATATAGACAGTAATAAACAGTGGAATCATGACAGTTTAATTTGGAACTAACATTGGACCGAACAAAATGTAATAAGTGTGGCACGTGGTAATAAGGTATGCCAAGGTTAAGTAGTCAACGAACAATTACAATAAATAAATAATTTCATTTAAAAAAGCGCTAAATCAAACTTAAATGGGTTGTAAATTGTGTGCAAGAGAGAATGTAGCAAACTGGGTGGCCTTGATTAGTAATTAAGTTTGAATAATTATGTTGCTGTGTTTCGTTCATAAGAATATTAATCCTTAATAGCATCCGTAATAAAAAATAAGTTTTGTTTTCAACATAAAAATGTGTTAGTTTAGTTATTACGCCATAACCACTTCCTAGTGTTCTGTGCTGACAACTCGTCTAACGTAATCGGGGGTTTTCTGAAATTTTAAAATGCAGTCAGATAGCGGGATTTTTATAAGGGCAAGAGTGTAAGGGTTTCGATATATAACCATAAAAAATATCGTGGCGGCCTGGGCAGTTTCTAAAGGTAAGTTTAACGGGGACGATGACGGTAAGTAAAATTCTGGCAGCGGTGAGTATTATATGATGAGTATAGTATTATTCTAAAATGGTAAAAGAGAAGTACCTTCACAGTGGCGACCCTGCCAGGATGTTTGTATAAAAATTATAGGAACTAGATCTGTTTTAAAGCACAGAAAATAGGATTTGGTAACGGCGTATTTGTAAAATTTTATCGTATATAATTAAGTAAAATAAGGTTATGTTTTGGTAGGAGTATGATGTGTAAATTGTGTTAGATGTTTTGATTTTATGTGTGTAGTTTAATAATAGTTTTTTTATATATAAAGGGGTTATATGAATAATTTTTGAATATGACCGAGGTACTAGAGAATATTGGTTTCGCGTGGGATGAATGGGAAAGCGAATTTAGAGGGGTTGTAGGTGAAAAGACAGACGAGGAGTGGGGTAATTTAGATAATAATTTAACACGGATGGAAGAACAAGAAGAGGGAATATTCGCGGAAATTAAAAAACATAGTGAGGATAAAGGTAAGATAGTTGAAATGACAGGAGTAGAGAATAAGACAGTGAATAGGCCTAGTGATGACGATAGTGTAAAGGTGGTAAAAAAGGAGCATTCAGTGGAGGATGTGATGAATCTTTTGAAAACAATATATGATAATGTGAATGAGGGTTTTGATGAACTAAGTGGTGTTATTAATAAACGTTTTGACGAGACGGACAAAATGATGAACAAACATTTTGATAGGATGGATAAACATTTTGATAATATGAATAAGGGTTTTGACGGGTTAAAAACAGTATTAGATGAAAGAAAGGAAATAATGGATAAGGGTTTTGAGATGATGAATAAACATTTTGACGAGATGGACAAGAAGTGGAAACGAGAGGCAGATAAATTAAAGGAGAACTCAGAAGCTGAATCAAAACAGGTAAGTGTTTGTGGTGGTAGCAATATAACGAAAAATAACGAAGGATTAGTAGACAAGGTAAGTGGTGGTAAAATAAGTAATTGTAATGGTGAAATAACGTTAAATAAGAATAATGATGATGTAGCTGAAAATGGGGTATCAAAAAGTGATACAGTAGACAATAGTAGTGAAAATGAGAGTAGAATGAGAGTTGAGGTTGATCAGGGATTGCTAGTTAGTGCTTATGATTTAGAAAGGGAGTATAGTGATAGTTTAAATGTAGAAGGTGAACAGGGGACAAAGTTTATGGGGTTAAATGTGAAGCAGAGACTTCACAAGTGTTGATGGAGGACAAGAGTTCCTCAATAGTTTTTGTAGAAGACAAAAGGTCTTCAGAATGTCATATAAGTTTTTTGTGTTTATCTGGTAGGGCCAGATGGTGGTTAAAGAATTTTGTGGTATTGCCCTCTGCATGGAGTGAGAGAGAGGATGTGAAAGGGTGTGGTGATGCAAGTGATTATTGTGACGATTTAAAAGGAATTTAAATAGCACAAAATAATTTTTATTTAAAATGACATGTGAGAAAATATTTAACCCTTCCCTGTGTACTTATATGCCTGTATCAACTTGTAAAAATCTAGTACGGACATGAAAATTACTCTGTATTGAAGCAAAAATTAATAATTATGATAATTAAATAAAAAGACCTAATAATAATAATAAGAAATACCTAACTCAATAAAGAAAATGTAGTATTATTAATAGTAGTTAATTATGTTATAAGACAGATTCGGGGTAATATCAATTAAAGCCCCGCGTTAGGTTCGTCAATCTGTTATAAAACAGATATTGATAGATGAGTGTAGATACACTCCGGTATCCACAACGATATAAGATAATAGGATATTAAAATGGAATTATTATCTTGTGTTGATTATTAATAATAGTTGTGTGGGTATTCCCGTTTAAATCTTTCAATTAAAAAAGTATTTTAGCACTTCACTGTTCACCTCCCCACTTACCATATGTGGATGTTATTACTGTTCTGTTTGGTGACTGCTTCTGCTGCAACATACACTTTATACATACATGTGGATATTCTACTTGAATACCCTAAGTGATACACATGCACAATAAAATAAAATAAGGGCTTAATTGTGATTTGAATTATAATGAATATTCAAATTCTGCCGCCACCTTCTGATAGAACTAGTTATGAGAATTAAACTACTTTATTTTGAAATAAAAAAAAAAAACCTCTTTCCACTGGTAAAAATAATTGAGATTTATTAACAGTTCTGAAATGCCATTAACTCTTTTAAATAAACAATCAATCACTAATATCTTTACAAAATAATAGTTATTATGAACAATTTTTAAAAAGAAACTCTTTTAACCTCAAGGCTGGTAACACTGAAGGTTGATACAATAATTTTAGTTAGAGAGGTTATGTCCTCTTTACACAGTTAAATTACCAAGTTCATGTGTTTTTGGAAGTTGCATGATACCAGATACAAGATGTTATCTTTTATAACAATGTTTAATAAAGAATTAATACAAAAAAACAAACAAATATTAAAATTAAAAGTCGGTACCATAAAATCGATAACTATCGTACTATCGTACGCTGGATATAAAGACACAGCAGTTTCTTTAAGTTAATAAATGTGAGATAATTCTTTTATATAATTCTGATAATTTTCATCATAATTAATACACTTCGATACTACTGACTAGAGTAGTACCCAAACAATAATTCTCCGTTCATTAACAGAAATTATTATTTCCGTTTTATTTGTTAAATAATGAAAATATAGTACTCCCTGGTTTTTTATAAAACACAAAACTCGAAAATACGACCGTTATTATACACTGGCCGTATTTATTATTTGACTTCACTCCCCACTGTACACTCATTATTTCTTTGTTATGTATAGGTTATGTGTGTATAGCGTGACTCATGAACGTGTTGCGCACAATTTAAATATAACTTCATACATTTCTTCATCGACCTTGCCCGTCGAATTATGCTTGTAGACTCTTTGACGACTGAAAGATGACTGTGACGCTTCACCTAGCGTCTCTCGCTTGTCTGGCTGTTTTAATTCATTTGATTGGTTTAAATTGTCGAACTCTCCACCCCAAAACACCTCGGTTAAATAAAACTTTTAATTTTTTACCAATTTCGTACATGGGTTGGAGATTATAGTGACGTAAGCGTTGATACACAAAATGATTAAAAAGTTTATAATTGCTATAACTTTTTTATTAATTGTCATATCGTTGAATACTTGGTGGCAATAGATCGCAGACACCTTGGGCTTTAAATAAAGTCTAAACAAGGATAAAATCCGTCCATTATTAACTCACTACAACAATTTCACAAATTCCTATGGTGAATCTTAAAATTAATAAGTTTATTTCACCAGATCTTATTCTAATTACACAATAACACTCCTTATTAAACGTTTTGAGTCCATTTCTCATCTGTTTAATTCAGAAAATAGGTACAATTACTATTTCAACAATATTTGGTAATGGCGTCTTCAAACGTCCATATTCGATTATTTACAATCGTTTATAACACTATTATTTCTTATCTAATGACATTTGTTTGGTATTCTAACAATAATATATACATTTATTTACATCGGTTTACACTTTGTTATATGAAAAATGTTGTTTTTCATATACTAATAGTCTTATCCAGATACCTTCTGTTCTCTTTTCTTTAAATTGTCACTTTGTCAATCATTTTACCAAATAAGGTATATCATGTTACAAATGAAAATAGTGTACAACTATAGTACCTTGTTAATTTAATGTATTTATTAGTCTTTCGCTATCTGAAAGCTTTCCAACTCTTAGTATTGGGTTTGTTTACATCAGGTTATGACATGGCAGTCAGTTATTTTTTAATAAATCAATAACTAAATTGCTATTATTACATTTGATATACATTCTCATAGTAGTATCAGATATCCTTCTGACTACTGATAACATTTTTATTTACCTTTGAACAAGTTTGGATAGTGCATTTTGCTTAACTAACTTGATACACAGTGTTTGTTTACATTTGATTCCTCAATCATAGTCATTTAGTTTTCAATAATTTGTCTATAAAATTATTATTCTTATACTTATGATCTGTTCTCATAGTAGTACTAGATATTTTTCTAACTACTGGTAACATTTTCAGTAATCCTTGGACAAGTTTTAATAATGTATTTTGCTTAACTAGTTTGTCACATTGTCTTTGTTTACATCTGGCTATACATTCATAGTCAGTTAGTTTTCAATAATTTGATTATAAAACTATTATTATTATAATTGTGATCTGTTCTCATAGTAGTATTAGATGTTTTTCTAACTACTGGTAACACTTTCAGTGATCTCTGTGTAAGTTTTAATAATGTATTTTGCTTAACTAACTTGTCATATTGGGTTTCTTTTCATCTAGCTTTGTGCTATCATATTTAATCTGCTTTCTGTGCTGTGTATTTCAGTATAAAATATTACTTATTAGTGTGCACATTATTGATAATGAATCTTTGACTGAAACAATTGTTGATGGTTGTTTGGTTTAATTAACATATATGATTTTGTGTTATAGGTGCACTCCCTATGGGGTTATGTATCAATGTGCAACATATTCTTATGCAGTATTTGCTTCTACTATTATGACTTCATTATGGTATTCTATTACAATGGTTTAATTGTTGATTAATACACATGTTTACACTATTTTTCTAAACAATAACACAAATATTCTTAATCTAATGGTATTACATTTCTTGTTGTGTTGTACCTAATTTCTGGTACCTTTGTTGTTTGATACTCAACAAACTAGCGTGTTTGTTATTATTTTTTCTGGACTTTCTTTATATTGTATTCTGTCTTGCCGTGGCATTCAGTTATATTTCATTTTAAAACTTAACAAAGCTTTTATTATCAGTTTCTATGAACAATGATTTTACTGTTCTATCTTACATTTCTCTTGGTGGTCTTATGATTATCTATTTTGGATTACAATCTTGATTAAATTGGTCACACTAATTGTCTGTGCATTTTAACTATTTAATCTTTGATGTTTCCACTATAAAGGTAACACATTTTCCTCTGTTATAAACCTTCTCACTTGTATTGTCTGTGGGGTTTATTTAGGTTAAAATTGGTTAACTTGTTACAGGTTCTCACACTTACATTAAGTATTCACTATTATTGTTTTTGATTTTTTAAATATGCTAAACACTGTGTCTTCATAGTTGATAATCGTTATTCTTCTTCCGGTCACTAGTATAGTTCCTTGTATACTTGGTGAATGGTGATTTCTTGTATTGTACATACCTTATCTTCACTCTTCGTGTCATGTTTCCTTGCTCTTCTTCTTTCTTTCTTCTTTTGGTTTAAACGTCTTCTTCAATATTTCCATTTGTAGTAGTCGTTGTTCCATAGTATTTGTATTTATAAATAGATTGGTTGGTTTGCCATCATTGTGGTTGCTCTTGAGTTGTCTCTTCTTCATTTTACATAGTCATGATTTTTGTTGTTTCCCCTCACTGTTGGAATTCTGTTGTCTTCTTTTCATCTTACATATTTATTATTTTTGTTGTTTCCCCTCACTGTTGGAAACTATTGGGCCTGGTTTCTAACATTTTATATTGGCTTGTGGTCATTTTCTTTCTCTTTTTTGTACTCGATGATGCTATATTATGCTTCCTTCTTCTTTGTTGGAAATTTACAATAATGTATCTGTAGATACTCACTTTTTGTTTCCATTGTTTTACGTCCTTAGAACTATTTTCATGATTTCCCGTCACTTGACGTAATAATTGTTTACTCTATGTAACTACCAAATTTGGTACGTTACATATGCCTTCCTATAAGAATTGATTAATTCTGAATCAGTATACTTATATTGTTTTTTATTCTTTTATTGAAGAATTCATCAATTGTTGTACGTTCCATGTCGACTCATATGGTTTTTTATATATCCCTTCACTTTCTTCTATTTGAATCATAATTATTTCTCTTCTATGTAATTATCTCCCTTGTTTATTTAGTTCCCTAATTCCCTAACATAAGTTTAGCTGGGGCAGTTCAGAGCGGCTCACTTTGGCATACAACTCCACTGGCCATACTAACATCAATAAATATGGAGGCACATCATCTCCATCAATAATAATAAATGATTGCTGGCATTATTCATCAGTCAAATCATTTCAAATAATCAAAAAACATAAAGTGGTCGTTCTTTCGACAAATAATAAATATCCTTGGGATTATCTCACGCATCTGCGGTTTATACATTGTTATACTCTCTTCTTGTTGATTCAACTCAACTAAATTCTTCACATATTACAGGGATAGTTTGTTTTACATTTCATCACTGGTATACTCTCATGATCATCTTCGTTAATATATTATTTTTTCTTCTTCTTCATCATCAATTAATCTCTTCTATTTGTATTACATTAAACGTCATTTCATAATCTTCTTTGTTTTCGGGGTTTACTTCTCTGGATACGATTCATGAATATATTTTCTCATGGTTTCAATTGAGATATAGTCCATTTGGTATAGGCTCTCTTCTAGTAAAAAACACCAGAAAACACTATGGTTGTGTGTTATCTCTTATCTACATTAATGATACTTATTCGGTTTTGTTCCTCCAACTTCTTATTTTCTTCTTCTTCTTTTATATATCATCTAGTTCACTGTCTATAAAAGAGGACTTTTATCAGTACGGGTATGTTGTTGTTTTTACTTGTTGACTTGGCTCTAGGAATTATATATTTATATATAGTTATGCCATAGATCTTGGGCGTCCGTCTCGTATAATTATATTTTTTCTTTCATTGGTAGTACGGGTACGTTGGTAAATTACTTGTTGACGTGGCTCTTGGAATTAATTTGTGCCAAAGATGGAATTTGTCTTTCTCGTATAATTATATTTTTTCATTGGTAGTACGGGTAGGATGGTATTTTTTACTTGTTGACGTGGCTCTTGGAAGTAATTTGTGCCAAAGATGGTAGGTGTCTTTCTCGTATAGTATTGTTTTTTCTTTTCATTGGTAGTATGGGTAGGATGGTATTTTACTTGTTGACGTGGCTCTAGGAAGTATATATTCATGCCGTAGTTGTTGTGTGTCGATCTCGTATAGTTATATTTTTTCTTTCTTTGGTAGTACGGGTAGGATGGTGTTTTACTGTTGACGTGGCTCTTGGAAATATATTGTGCCAGAGTTCTTGGGTGTCGATCTCATATAGTATTATTTTTTCTTTCTTTGGTAGTACGGGTAGGATGGTATTTTACTGTTGACTTGGCTCTAGGAAGTAACTTGTGCCAAGGATGGAAATTGTCTTTCTCGTATAGAATTATATTTTTCTTTCTTTGGTAGTACGGGTAGGATGGTGTTTTACTGTTGACGTGGCTCTTGGAATTAATTTGTGCCAAGGCTCTTGGGTGTCAGTCTCGTATAGTATTATTTTCTTTCATTGGTAGTAGCAGTATTACTTGTAAATACAATTTTCTTTATCCTTACATAACTTCTTTGGAACATATTTTTACATTACAAAATTACAATATAGTCAACGTTCATTTTCATAGTTATATATTCACTTCCTATTTAATATAAACAACAAATAATCTTCATAGCAAAATTTCACCCTTACTTCATATAGTCAACATTTATTCTAACAATTATATTTTCATTTTTCACTTATTAATAAACAATAATCTTCATCACAATATGTCACGTTTACTTTATATAGTCAATATTTATTTTCACCATCATATTTTCATTTTTCGCTTAATATCAGGAACAAATAATTTTCATCGCAATATGTTATGTTTACTTCATATAATCAATATTTGTTTTCACAATCATATTTCCATTTTTCACTTATCAATAAACAATAATCTTCATCGCTATAGTTCACTTTTATTTTATAATTTAATCTTCAATATACCGTTTCATTGAAGCTTGGTTGTATGTGCCCTTTATTTTCTTAGTTATTGGGTCTTGTAACTCATAAGTATTATTCAGGTTGTTTTTGGTTACAGTATATGGGACTGTGAACAGCAGTAGCAGTTTTTTCGCAATACCTTCAATTGCACTTGGGAGTTCTCGGTTTTTTATGAGTACTTGGTCTCCAACTTCGTACTTTATTATTTTAGGTTGCGATTTCTGGTATTTGGGCCTAAGTTTGTCAGCTCGTTCAACTGCGTTATTGTAAAATTTTGTCTTATTGAATATGAATTCACTCTCTGGAGGAAATTTTATAATGTCAGTAATTTCCCGGGGTGGTCTTCGCTCATACATAGCCATATAGGGTGTCTCATCTGTTGTTTGATGATAAGCTAAGTTCAGGAAGTCTTCAGCCGGGGATAGATATTCCTCCCATTTCCTCTGCTGGCTGAGACAGTAGGTTCTTAAGATCCTTCCTACTTCTCTCAACACTCTCTCAGCAGGGTTGCTGTTGGGGTGATACACAGACGTTTTGTATGTCTTTACGCCCTGATGGATTAGAGTTTCCCGCCATTTTCATCCTCGGAATTGTGTTCCATGATCTGTAATTACTGATAGTGGTTTTCCCACTTTGGGTATATATCTAGATATCACAATGTCTAGTATCTTGTTAGTGGTAGCTCGGTTTATTGGATACAGTTTTGTGAACTTTGTGTAGTGGTCGAATATGATTACTACATATTTGTATTGGTGCCTTCCACCACTTCGTGGAAACGGTCCACAAATATCTAAAAATACTTTTTCTAGTTTTGCTGTTGATGTTATGGGTATCATTACCCCTTCTCGTTTTTCATTGCTGCACTTTACCAGTTGGCATACATGACAATTTTGAATATATTTTCTCACTTTGCGGTTCATGTCTTTAAAGTGTACATGTTCCTGTAGTGCCTTGACTACTTTGACTGCTCCCATGTGACCATAACGCACATGGTAATCAATTGCTAGTTCTTTCTCAATGGTATGCGGTATGACAACCTTCCATTGTTCACTATATTTTTGAGTTTTAGTGAATAGTAATCGGTTGTGAGTACAGTAATATGGTATTATTTTTTCATCATCTTCTGCCAATCGTTGGATGATTTGTGAGATTTTAGGATCCTTGTTTTGATGAGTGTTTATGTCAGATAGTATGTTGGTTAATTCAGACTTGTTCTTTAATATGTGGTAGACTTTGGCGATGGTTTCTTTTTCTCCCTCGAATGTCTGGGCTATGATGTTCACTCGGGACAATATGTCGGCCGCTATGTTGCTTTTCCCTGGTATGTATTCCCATTGGATGTTATATTCCTGGAGCGTCAGTGTCCACCTTGTTAGTCTACCATGTTTTAGCCTACAATTCTTTAGAAAAGAAATAGATTTGTGGTCTGTTCGTACCGTAATAGGGTATCCTAAAATGAAGGTTCGAAATTTCTAACAGGCAAACGCTATACTAAGTAGCTCTTTCTCTGTCGTATGGTAGTTCCGTTCGCACTTGTTAAGTGTTCTACTTGCGAAACTAATTACTTGGTGATTACCTTCTTGGTCCTCCTGGTACAATACTGAACCAAGGCTAAGGTCACTAGCATCACAGTTCATAAAAAATTGTCTTTCAAAATTAGGATGGTGTAGCATTACTGTATCGAGAAATTTTTTCTTTATTAGCTCAAAGGTAGTGTCTTGGTCAGACCCCCATTTCCACTTTTCCTTTGACGATAATTGTGATGAAAATCGAGCCGTTAATTCCGAATAGTTGCACTGGAATTTTCTGTAGTAATTACAAATTCCGAGGAACGACTGTAACTGTTTTTTGTTTTTCGGTATCGGGAAACGCTGTATGGCTTCCATCTTTTCTTGGGCTGGTGTGATTCCAATTTCTGATAAGTTGAACCCCAAAAATTGTACTTCCTTGGCTATTAATTTTGATTTGTCTAGTTTGAGCGTTATGTTGTTTTCTTCTAATTTGTTTAGCACTTGTGCCACCCGGTTACAGTGTTCTTCCCAATTATCTGATGCTATTAACAGATCATCAACATACACTGTCGTAAATTGCAAAGTATTATGTCCTAATATTTCATCCATGCATTTAACAAAAATGGCCACAGAGTTCACAAGGCCGAAGGGTAACCTTTTAAAATGATAGTTACGGCCTTCGAAAATAAATGCTGTAAATTTCCTGCTATTGGGGTGTAACTCCACCTGCCAATAACCACAGACAGTATCCCATATACTGTAATACCTCGTGCCATAAAATCTCTTTAATATCTCGTCGATTTCGCCAGTCGACGTCCTGTCATTAATTATGGACTTATTTATTTCCCTCGCATCTAAGCAAATCCTCACTGCGCCGTTTTTCTTAGGTACAGCTACAATGGGATTAGTGTACGGGGAATTGCTAACTTCAATGATATCATTCTCAATTAATCTTTGTATTTCTTCACGAACGGCTTCTTTAAGTGAAAAAGCGATTGGATATGACTTTCTCTTGAACTCAGTTTGGTCTTTAAATTTCAATTCACATTGAATGTTTTTTATCTTGCCAGGTGTATCAGAGAATACATGTCGGTATCGATTGTAGATTTGTATCAGGTTTTCATGCTGTTCATAAGTCAACTCATGGTTAATGTTATTTGTTTGGAATGCTCGAATTTCGTTAATCTTTTCTACCCATAATACATCTTCTGGACTGCTGCGAATTTCTTCGCTGATAGACATCTTCTTATGGTCATGGCCTTCCCGTATATAATAGATTACATGTTCTGGGGGTGCCTTCCTATGTTCTACAAGATTTGCAGTCCATTCAACTTCATCTGCCTTCAATAATACTGTATCTGTGTCCATATTGATTATGGCTGTATACTTCCGCAGTATGTCGCATCCGATAAGTAGTGTAAATGGCAGTCCACTTGCTACGAGGAAAACCATTCGAATTGTCTCTCCGTTACTCGATACTTCCAACTGTACTTGGTGTCGAATGGTTTTAGTTTGTCGCCCAGTGGCTGCAATGAGTATTATATTATTGATGGGTAGTGTTGGTATTGTTGTTTGGTTTTCTGATTGTATTCGGTTTAATTCTAATTTGTCGTTTAACAAGACATAAGCTCCGGTGTCTACCATAGCTGTGGTACTTATCCCGTTGACTTTTACGGATATATACGCGATCTCGCTGTTAGTTGTGTCACTGATACTGTCTTCTTTTTCCTCCATTAGGTCCTGCCTAATGTTTTTTAGATAATTATTGCGATGTACTTTATTAGGTGCCAATTCCGTTGCCAAAATGTTAGACCCAATAGTCCGGTTCAGTGAGGGTGTTGTTCGTCTTTTCACTGCCGGTTCCCAATTAAAGGCAGGTCACCGTTCGTGTGCCTGTCTGTTGAGGTAGATGCTATTGGTTCCTGGGCTCCTTGCCCGTTTCCATCGTGATAGGTTTCGGCTGTTCGAGTGATTGGTCTGTTACCTTCACTACTGTCGCTTCTGTTTGACCTGTAACCCGACTCTCGATCTTCTCGGTCGCTGTGGTTTGAATTACTATGGTGATTCGGGAAGCTTCTTCGGCCTTGATAATAATTTCGCCTACCTCCCCCTCTGCTAGCATGGGCGTAATTCACTTTCCGGAACTGGTTGTGGTTGTGGTTCCCATTACCCTGTCGCTGCTGGTTATTTGGGGATTGATTATTGTAGGGTCGATAATAATTATTACCCCGTTGGTAATGGCCGTCCCTTTGATATCCACTTGGTCGGGGGTTATCGAAATTCCCTCTGTCCACATGATCGCTATGATTACCTCCTCCATTCGGTCGTGGTCCTGGTTGGTTCTGAAAACTGGAGGGTTGTTGAATGTCCTTCCATAATTGTTTCTGTCACTGTTGTTAGTGGGATTCACATTTCCTGGTCCGCCCCGATCATACGTTTGTCCAGGACCCTGGCGGTTCCTCTGGTAGTATCTTTCTCGCTCATGACTTTCCAGTAGCGCACACATTCCTTGGATGGTCTTTATTTGGGAGTTTAGCATACCTTGTGATATTCCTTGATTGAAGTGATACGCTAACTTGGTGACTAAGCATTCTTCCGGGATGGCTGGCTCCAAGTTTCTGGCCAGGCAGATCTTACCTAGAAAATAAGTTGTCATTGATTGTCTGCCATTGGAGTCAAATTTACCGTTAGTAATGTCATCCCTAATACTGTTTTGGGTCGTCTCAGACCAGTATTTCAGTTTGAAAGCTACTTTGAATGCATCGTAATTCTCCACTTCATGTCGAGTCGCTGTCCACCAGTTGTCAAAAGTATTCCGGAATGACTCGTCCAGCATCCCTTTTATAATGGACCATTTATTTTCTCTATTTCTGTTTATAATCTCCTCCACTCTCTCCAAAAATTCCAGTGGATTCTTCACGTATGCACGGAAATCTATCTGCTCTCTACCTTCCAGGTGCGTTAGTCCCGATAAAATATTTGGGAATGTACGTCCCATATATCCCTAATATCATTAAACTCCCTTTGCTGGCGTTCTGTCAATTGTTCTCTGTCACTAGTTACTTGGTGTTTGACGGCATCCACCCTTACGGAAATCTCCTCACATCTCTCACCCAGTGTAGTCTGTGCTGTCATCATCTCGGCTTGCTTCCGCTCTGCAACTCCTATCTGAGCGCTGTGGATTTTCTCAATGTCGTTGATTCGGCGGTTGACAACTATTTCTGTCTGTATCAACTTTTGGTTATTATTTTCTCCCTCTTTCCGTATTTCTGATACTTCTTCATGAATCTCAGCTGTCAATATGGCAATCCGCTCCTCTGTCGCCTCTAAATTTTCTTCTAATTTTTTGTCGACCAACTCGATTGTATTTTTGGCAACTTCTTCCACTTTGTCATTATTGTTGGCCATTTGTTGCCACATTTTCTCGTTATCGTTCTGCATTAATTCGATATCTCGACTAATCTTCGCATTGATCTCGTCAATCTTCTTGTTGGTCTGATCGATTTTAATCCCCAACTCTGCAGACAAATCCTCCTTCATTATTGCCATCTTCTTTTCCAATAGCTCTTCAGTCTTTTTCTGTCCGTCTTCCATTCTCCTGTTGGTTTCATTTATCTTGTCATTTAACTCCTCCTTCAACAATTCTATATTTTTCTGGCTCTCCTTCTGGCCTTCTTCTATTTTCTGGTTAGTGGACTGACTGGTTTCCTCTATTTTGCTGTTCAATTCTTCCTTCAGGGATTCTATGTTTTTACTTAACTCCTCCTTAGTGGACCGGCTGGTTTCATCCATCTTCTTATTCATTATTTCTATCTTCTGGTCTGTGGATTTCTGGCCTTCCTTCAGTGACTCTATTTTTTGGTCTGTGGATTTCTGGCTTTCCTCTATCTTCTGGTTCGTGGATTGACTGGTTTCATTTATTTTACTGTTCAAGTCTTCCTTCAATGACTCCATCATTTTCCTCATCCACTCTTGAAAAGTTGCCTCCCCTGTTGATGTTAATTTCTCAGGTTGGCTTATTTCCTGTTGAACTTCTTGGGGTATGATTTCCGGCTCATCATCGGGTTGCTGAACCTCCTCCGCCGGTTCAAGTTGTTTATCCTCAATTTCTAACAAAATCTCTTCAACATCTTCTGTTGATGTTGCCTCTTTTTCTTCTAGTCTGGCCTCCCTCTCTGCCTCTGCTGCTCGCTTTTTTGAAGTTGATCTTCTGTACATCTTATTGCTGGTAATGCACTTGCTGTCTCTCGACGAATTAGGTGAGGAAATTATTGGTTTAATTGCCTAAATTGCTAATTGTTTTCTCCCTAATCCGCGCTCAGACGTTGGGCGCCAATCTGTTATAAGACAGATTCGGGGTAATATCAATTAAAGCCCCACGTTGGGTTCGTCAATCTGTTATAAAACAGATATTGATAGATGAGTGTAGATACGCTCCGGTATCCACAACGATATAAGATAATAGGATATTAAAATGGAATTATTATTATCTTGTGTTGATTATTAATAATAGTTGTGTGGGTATTCCCGCTTAAATCTTTCAATTAAAAAAGTATTTTAGCACTTCACGGTTCACCTCCCCACTTACCATATGTGGATGTTATTACTGTTCTGTTTGGTGACTGCTTCTGCTGCAACATACACTTTATACATACATGTGGATATTCTACTTGAATACCCTAAGTGATACACATGCACAATAAAATAAAATAAGGGCTTAATTGTGATTTGAATTATAATGAATATTCAAATTCTGCCGCCACCTTCTGATAGAACTAGTTATGAGAATTAAACTACTTTATTTTGAAAAAAAAAAAAAAAAACTCTTTCCACTGGTAAAAATAATTGAGATTTATTAACAGTTCTGAAATGCCATTAACTCTTTTAAATAAACAATCAATCACTAATATCTTTACAAAATAATAGTTATTATGAACAATTTTTAAAAAGAAACTCTTTTAACCTCAAGGGTGGTAACACTGAAGGTTGATACAATAATTTTAGTTAGAGAGGTTATGTCCTCTTTACACAGTTAAATTACCAAGTTCGTGTGTTCTTGGAAGTTGCATGATACCAGATACAAGATGTTATATTTTATAACAATGTTTAATAAAGAATTAATACAAAAAAACAAACAAATATTAAAATTAAAAGTCGGTACCATAAAATCGATAACTATCGTACTACCGTACACTGGATATAGACACAGCAGTTACTTTAATAACACGTGCATTGATCTGCACTGCTAAAATTTACTATTATTATTTAATAGTTGGTTATAAAAATCATTTATTGGCAAGAGAAAAAAATCGATAATAAGAAAAAAAACTCTTGTGATAGCTTTCATTTGATTTATATTACTTGAGAACAGACTTATGAAAAGGTGACAAAGTTGTCGTTATTATTTCTAGGTTAGCTAATAAACGTAAGTAGTTATTGTGGATAAGTAAATTATTGATTGAGTTCTTAATAATCTAAATACATATATTTTATTCATAATGCGTCTGATGTGTAACTATCAGTTAATTAGAATATCTTTCGCAAAAAAATTATTTATTAGTCAAATCAAACGAAATGAGTCAATTGAGCTTCACCTAGCGTATCTCGCTTGTCTGGCTGTTTTAATTCATTTGATTGGTTTAAATTGTCGAACTCTCCACCCCAAAACACCTCGGTTAAATAAAACTTTTAATTTTTTACCAATTTTGTACATGGGTTGGAGATTATAGTGACGTAAGCGTTGATACACAAAATGATTAAAAAGTTTATAATTGCTATAACTTTTTTATTAATTGTCATATCGTTGAATACTTGGTGGCAATAGATCGCGGACACCTTGGGCTTTAAATAAAGTCTAAACAAGGATAAAATCCGTCCATTATTAACTCACTACAACAATTTCACAAATTCCTATGGTGAATCTTAAAATTAATAAGTTTATTTCACCAGATCTTATTCTAATTACACAATAACACTCCTTATTAAACGTTTTGAGTCCATTTCTCATCTGTTTAATTCAGAAAATAGGTGCAATTACTATTTCAACAATATTTGGTAATGGCGTCTTCAAACGTCCATATTCGATTATTTACAATCGTTTATAACACTATTATTTCTTATCTAATGACATTTGTTTGGTATTCTAACAATAATATATACATTTATTTTCATCGGTTTACACTTTGTTATATGAAAAATGTTGTTTTTCATATACTAATAGTCTTATCCAGATACCTTCTGTTCTCTTTTCTTTAAATTGTCACTTTGTCAATCATTTTACCATATAAGGTATATCATGTTACAAATGAAAATAGTGTACAACTATAGTACCTTGTTAATTTAATGTATTTATTAGTCTTTCGCTATCTGAAAGCTTTCCAACTCTTAGTATTGGGTTTGTTTACATCAGGTTATGACATGGCAGTCAGTTATTTTTTAATAAATCAATAACTAAATTGCTATTATTACATTTGATATACATTCTCATAGTAGTATCAGATATCCTTCTGACTACTGATAACATTTTTATTTACCTTTGAACAAGTTTGGATAGTGCATTTTGCTTAACTAACTTGCTACACAGTGTTTGTTTACATTTGATTCCTCAATCATAGTCATTTAGTTTTCAATAATTTGTCTATAAAATTATTATTCTTATACTTATGATCTGTTCTCATAGTAGTACTAGATATTTTTCTAACTACTGGTAACATTTTCAGTAATCCTTGGACAAGTTTTAATAATGTATTTTGCTTAACTAGTTTGTCACATTGTCTTTGTTTACATCTGGCTATACATTCATAGTCAGTTAGTTTTCAATAATTTGATTATAAAACTATTATTATTATAATTGTGATCTGTTCTCATAGTAGTATTAGATGTTTTCTAACTACTGGTAACACTTTCAGTGATCTCTGTGTAAGTTTTAATAATGTATTTTGCTTAACTAACTTGTCATATTGGGTTTCTTTTCATCTAGCTTTGTGCTATCATATTTAATCTGCTTTCTGTGCTGTGTATTTCAGTATAAAATATTACTTATTAGTGTGCATCATTATTGATAATGAATCTTTGACTGAAACAATTGTTGATGGTTGTTTGGTTTAATTAACATATATGATTTTGTGTTATAGGTGCACTCCCTATGGGGTTATGTATCAATGTGCAACATATTCTTATGCAGTATTTGCTTCTACTATTATGACTTCATTATGGTATTCTATTACAATGGTTTAATTGTTGATTAATACACATGTTTACACTATTTTTCTAAACAATAACACAAATATTCTTAATCTAATGGTATTACATTTCTTGTTGTGTTGTACCTAATTTCTGGTACCTTTGTTGTTTGATACTCAACAAACTAGCGTGTTTGTTATTATTTTTTCTGGACTTTCTTTATATTGTATTCTGTCTTGCCGTGGCATTCAGTTATATTTCATTTTAAAACTTAACAAAGCTTTTATTATCAGTTTCTATGAACAATGATTTTACTGTTCTATCTTACATTTCTCTTGGTGGTCTTATGATTATCTATTTTGGATTACAATCTTGATTAAATTGGTCACACTAATTGTCTGTGCATTTTAACTATTTAATCTTTGATGTTTCCACTATAAAGGTAACACATTTTCCTCTGTTATAAACCTTCTCACTTGTATTGTCTGTGGGGTTTATTTAGGTTAAAATTGGTTAACTTGTTACAGGTTCTCACACTTACATTAAGTATTCACTATTATTGTTTGTGATTTCTTAAATATGCTAAACACTGTTTCTTCATAGTTGATAATCGTTATTCTTCTTCCGGTCACTAGTATAGTTCCTTGTATACTTGGTGAATGGTGATTTCTTGTATTGTACATACCTTATCTTCACTCTTCGTGTCATGTTTCCTTGCTCTTCTTCTTTCTTTCTTCTTTTGGTTTAAACGTGATCTTCAATATTTCCATTTGTAGTAGTCGTTGTTCCATAGTATTTGTATTTATAAATAGATTGGTTGGTTTGCCATCATTGTGGTTGCTCTTGAGTTGTCTCTTCTTCATTTTACATAGTCATGATTTTTGTTGTTTCCCCTCACTGTTGGAATTCTGTTGTCTTCTTTTCATCTTACATATTTATTATTTTTGTTGTTTCCCCTCACTGTTGGAAACTATTCGGCCTGGTTTCTAACATTTTATATTGGCTTGTGGTCATTTTCTTTCTCTTTTTTGTACTCGATGATGCTATATTACGCTTCCTTCTTCTTTGTAGGAAATTTACAATAATGTATCTGTAGATACTCACTTTTTGTTTCCATTGTTTTACGTCCTTAGAACTATTTTCATGATTTCCCGTCACTCGACGTAATAATTGTTTACTCTATGTAACTACCAAATTTGGTACGTTACAATTAGTATGATAATAATAATAATAAAGTACGAACTACTTTTCTCTCTCCGCGCGAACAGCTCCCTCTCCCTACTAACCGCCGCAAAAACCAACCCCAGTCGAGCGAGAATCAGAGACAAGGTAACAGCTTTACCATGTGTCATGAAGAAAAAGTGTAAATATAAAAAATTAATAACGATGTAACTGAAGGTAATCTTTCGTGGTGACAGACTCCACAAGTAATTGAAATGTGGTGAAAGTAAAACGAGTTATGTAGTTGAAATGTGGTGAAATAACTAAAAGTAACTAACTTAGCTGACACATCTCTTTAAAAAAGGAAACGAAATGTTTAAATTGTAAAGTATGTTCTATCCAAACATTATAGAGTAACATTAGTGCAGTTAAAAGCAAAATGTAAAATGTAAAAAAGTGAACACCGTACATCAGGAGTGAAGCAACAACGACAAACTCACGAGCTTCAGGTAACAGCATCCTTTCGTCATGATCGCAACTAAGAATCTACAAAATCAATGGAGGCACCCGAACAACATCGTAGAACTTCTAGGAAACGCAACTGAAGAGTAACAACAAGAGAACCTGCCGCTGATCACATTGTATCAAGGTGAAACCAACCAAACCATTATACTTTTAACAATGGCAACAAAAGCAGTATATTTTTGCAAAAACTTATTCTAACCATGTAAATGTTAACATAGTAGTGTCTGTAATTACAATAATGAAATAGTAATCTGATGATAGTTAAAGGTAAAAGGTAATTCGAAATTTGAGCAAACTAATATTCCAATAGCTTGCATAATGTTGACTTATTGTAGAGCATTATTAAGTTAAAACCCGGATCCGCAGTATTTAATGTAGTTAATAAATATATAAATTTTTATTTTGCTCACCAGAGTAAAATGTTAAAAAGACGTAAGAGCATTCGATGCACAACTTTTGAGTAATTTATTTTTTTAACGTAATAAAACAAAATAACAATAATATTTAAATTATTATTCAGGAAAATACAATAAAGAGATGTTTTTGCTAAATAACCAGAGAGTGAGTAAATTTGTGTAACCTAATCCTAATTCCTGTTCTACATATTTTCAGATTTGTTGGTAAGTAATTGTACTAACATCGGCAGCCGGTTCGATTGAAAGTAACCAATTAAACTGGTTCCCTCTGTTATAATGTCTCAGACAGGAGAGACACTATAAAATGCGCCACTCTGCTGCTTTGTAAAAAAAAAAAAAAAAAAAAATTGTTTACAGAGTGTCACAGATAAAATGCAACACCCAGCTAATTTATAAAATAATTGTGTACCCTGTGCTAAATAATTAACAATAACTTGCTAAAATGCGTAAATTTACTCACTCTGGATTTGTGAATAAATAAACAAAGTTTATTAATAAAGTAATAATAGTAGTATTAGGAAATCGACGTAATAAGCAAGTCCCCGCTTGTAAAAATATTCAATTTTCAACCTGACGGTAGTTACAGGCTAGTTCATGTTTGTTTCTCGACACGAAACAGTTCGAGAAAAGTACCCTCTCCCCTCGTATACAAGTACGTTGCTTGAATGATATTCCCTGGTTGACTAAACAGACAATCCTGTGCAGGAAATAAAATGTGTTCCAAATTGTCAGAAGTCACCCTTCTTTGTTATAAAGCCTTGCCTAGGTAAACAATAAGCCACCGTAACGCACACAATAGACCTCCCCCAACCAGCTGATCTGTTGTGTGAATGTAAACATAATGTACTCTTCGTGTGAAATTTCTTTCCATATTAAAGTGATAATATCTCCTCAATAACTGTATCTCCACAGATACTTATTAGATTTACATATATTTGAATTTATTAGTATAAGATTGTGATTATATATATGTGTGTTTACAGGAATTCAAATTTCGTAAGAGTGTGTATAATAGATAACATATTTAAAATAGGTAGTACATAAGATTTAAGAATCATAATTACAATGGCTGAATTTAACCCCGACTTGTTGTTGAAGGACGAACTGAGCTATGAAGCTTTGTTACGCGGTCTTAAACATACAAACGTAACGGTCGCGGAACTGCGCAAAATATTACGCGAGAATAAACGTAATTCACGATGTTGAATCGTTTAAATGTATTAGATTTCGAAAGTGAAAAGGAAACATGCTATAGTAAATTTACGGAACTTATCTCAATCGCACAAACCCTGCGAGACGAAAAATCCCCCGCGGTAATTTTAAGAACCACGCAGAGAATAGAACATCTAATCCGCCGCATTACCAATTTGTTGAATTGGCCCGGTGACAAAGTTACACCACCGGACGCGCAAAAATTTGCAGAAGAAGCGTTACGACAATTACCAGACACACTGCGCGAATTACGTAGGAAGTCCGAATCGTTTAGAATAGAAGAGATCGAAGAAGCCATGACGAAACTAAATATTTCCCCGACACAATCTCCTACTCAAGAACAACAACCAATTGCTGAAGAAATTCCATTTCTCCAGGAATTTAGTAGAGAACCCACTGAAGATCGGTTAACGGTTAGACAAGCAAATACCCTCCCCGTAACCACCTCGCCATATCCAAATGAACTAGGGAAGATTACGCGTAATTACGATTTACCACCCACCCTACAGACAAATCCACCAGCAGAAAAACCTGTAACGGATTCTCAATTAAATTTCAACAATGAGTTCTATGGAAAAATAACTCATCCTGTAGAACGTATTTTATCTGAGATAACAACCACTGATGGCCTGAATATTACAAAACTTCTAGATTTTATCAAGCACCTATTACAAATCAAAGATCTGCGACAACTAAGAGATCACCAGATTTTACAAGTACTTCTACCTAAATGTAAATCTCCGTTAAAAGATCGTGTGTTGGAGTCCCTAAGGTATAATCACCCTCTAGAAGAACTACATACCACCCTGATAAGACATTTCATCCCCACCGGTATTTACGAAGAATTAAAGCGGAATTCTGTACTTCGTGTACAAGGAGCTTACGAAAGACTAGCTCATTATATATCGGACATAAGGGAATCTGCCTTATTACTACAAGTGAACTGGAGTGAACAACAGCTAGTAGACACTATTTTAGTAGGACTATCTCCCGAGGAGCGATCTCGCCTAGCACTCATGAAGAGACCAACCACCTTCACAGAACTGGAAATGTGTTGTATACATTCATCCAACGTCTGGTATTCAGATCAAAACAGATGCGTATTAATGTCCCAAACTCCACGCAGAGATTCTTTTCTACCTCCCTGTGGAACTGATACTCAAACCTACCACGATAAGCGATTTTCAAGAACCTCTACAGCCCGGAACTACCCCAATACAACAAAATCACTACTAAAGCCCCGACAGCATGCGAGCAATGCCAAAAACGAAAGATGATGTTATAATTGTGGAAAGTCCGGTCATTTTAGCAAATATTGTAACCAAAAACGGTACCAACAAAAAACTGATCAGTCAAAAAACTCGTGAAGCAGGAAGAACCAAAATCCTGTGTCTTCCGCAGCAAAAAAAGGAAAGGTAGAAACACGATTCAACCTAAAGTCAAAATAAAAATAAACAAACGTATAGACCCTTACGTAACTAGATTTTTTAACAAGTGTAACTCCATTAGCACATGTAAAACAAGTATATGCCTATTACCCTACATACAGATAGACCTTGGAGCAACGAATATCCTCGGTTTAGTCGATTCGGGATCTACACGTAGTATTATCAATCAACAGCTAGCCACTGTATTAGCGAATCATAATCTTATAAGACGTACCCAAAGTGTGAACATAAAGTGTGCCACCGAAAATAAGCAAAATCTAAATATATCACGCAGTATTACCGTGAAGTTAAAAATAAAGAATTTTACTTGGTACGTTACACTACTCGTAGCTGAAGATTTAGGACAAAACTTAATACTAGGCGCTGATTTTATAAGCAAAACTGGCTTAATTCTCGACATATACGCTAAACAATATTGCTTTAGATTTGATCGCACGCGGAAATATCAGTTTGACACCAAGCTAATATGCGAAACTTATTAGTTTGACAAGAACTGCGAAACTTCAACTATTCAGTTGGAGCATCATGAATCTAGTTTAAGTCATTTAAAAGAAAATGAGCGACAAAGGATCCAAAAATTAATAAGGGAATTTTCTACTGTACTCACACCTAAGTTAGGATTGACCAATCTCATTGAATACAAAATAAATTTAAGTGAACACAAAGTAATACATCTGCATCCATACAAATTATCACCGCCCAAGATGGACATAATGAGAAACCAAATTAATAAACTCATTGAACAACACGTCATTGAACCGTCAACTTCCCCATATTCATCTCCTGCTTTCCCAGTACCGAAAGGAACGGATAAACATAGACTAGTCGTGGATTATAGACAGCTGAATAAGAATATAGAATTTGAATCTATTCCCCTGCCTGACATTCACAGCGCGTTCCAATATTTTACCAAAGCGAAAATTTTCACCATTATGGATCTCAACCAGGCCTTCCACCAAATCCCACTAGCTGAGGAATCAAAACATCTAACTGCGTTTGCTGTCCCATTTAATCTATACCAATTTACTAGAGTACCATTCGGAATATCACAAGGAAGTTCGGTATGTAGCAGACTGTTAGAAAAAATATTCCATGACGTTAAATTTAAATTCGTATATCATTATCTTGACGACATAGTAGTATATAGCAAATCGATGGATCAACACATTGATCATTTGCGTGAGGTATTATCAAGATAAAAGAATGCTGGACTAACGGTAAACCCCAGTAAAGTTAATTTCGCCGTAAAACAATTCTCTTTCTTAGGTCATATAGTATCAGCCGGAGGTAAGGTTAGCATCGACCCAGAACGCACACGCGCAATCCGAGAATTTTTACCACCCAGAGATCCCAAAGGTATAGCTCTTTTTTTAGGTATGATCAATTATTTTCATAAGTACATACCCCACCTAGCGGATATAGCAGCCCCATTAAACGCATTAAGAAAAAAAGGAGCTAAATTCGAGTGGACCACTCGACACCAAGCCGCATTCGAAACACTCAAAGAAAGCATAATATCACCCCCGGTATTGCAGTTAGCAGATTTCAATAAACCATTTGTCGTACAGACCGACAGTTCTAGTGTAGCATTAGGAGCAGTAATTTACCAAGAAATAGATAATACAAGACTACCGATCAGCTATGCATCACGTACCTTGACGGTGCAAGAAAGGAAGTTCTCAGTCTATGAACTTGAATGTTTAGCTGTAGTGTTCGCCTTCGAAAAGTTCAAACCGTTTTTAGAACACAATGAATTTCTACTAGAGACCGACAACCAAGCTTTATCGTGGTTGTTGAACCATCCAAAACAATTAGGTCGTATAGGAAGATGGGTGTTAAGACTAAATTGCTACAAGTTTAAAGTACAACATATTCGTGGTACCCAAAATGTAGTCGCCGATACACTATCCCGCATGTTCCAATTACCCAATGCCAAACCTGGGGAAGACAAGATTGAAACCACCACTGTAAATACGCTAATAACAGAATCCCCCCTTGCATTCAAGGATATAGCTCATCACCAACAACAAGATCCGAAATTACAGAAGATAATAGAACAAATAGATAAAGGAAATTATTATGACAAGTATACCTTGAGTAAAAGAGTACTTTGTTATAAAAAAGCTAACGGAAAGTCATTGAGAATAATCGCCCCGGAAATTATTAAACCCATGCTAATGGAATACTACCACTCATCAACCATTGGAGCTCATATGGGAATAAGGAAAACGATATATCGTATCCGCAAGGAATATCAATGGGAAAACATGAACAGTGAAATAACTAAGTTCGTGAAACAATGCAAAATCTGTGCCCTGAGCAAGCCAGCAAGAAACAGTCAAGTTGGAAGATTAATCTCAGAGATCCCCACAACACCTTTTTCAAAGATATACATAGATTTTTCCGGACTCTATCCCCGTTCTAAGTCAGGAAACACAATTCTATTAATTTGCGTGGACTCTTTCACTAAATTCGTGTGGATGTATCCTATGAGATGTGCCTTAGCATCAACGACAATAAAGATTCTACAAGAGAGACTATTTAAAGATTACAGTACTCCAGTACACCTAGTATCTGACAATGGACCTCAGTTTAAATCGAAAGAATTTAATGACATGTTTTAAATTAGGAATAAATCATATTACAGTTACAGAGTACCGACCGCAAGGAAACCTAGCTGGGAGATACTTGCGAAACCTAAAATCCGCCTTAATATCGTATCACGCTAATGACCAGACAGCGTGGGATCAAAATCTATCATGGATACAGTTTGCATTCAACTCAGCGTATCATGAGGGACATAAATCAACACCATTTGATTTGCTATACAAATATAAACCTAACCATCCATTAACCACAAAGTGGAAAATTCATGAGTTATTGCCCCGTGAAATAAATGGGAATAATATAAGAAAAATATGGAATGAAGCTCGCGCAAATTTGCGAGCGAATTTACAAAAATCGCGGAAATATCATGAGTGAAATAATCGGAAAATAAAGTACAAAGTAGGTGATTTAGTCATGTATAAAACTCGCCCTACGAGTAGAGCCGTTGATAGGACCACTTCCAAACTATCTTACCGATGGTGTGGCCCCTACACGATTCACAAGTTCATCACCCCCATGACAGTAGCTCTGTACAAACCCAATACAAATAATTACGTTCGCAGAAGTCATGTATCACAGATTAAAATGTTTTCTCCTTGTGAAAATAAAGAAGCACGACTACGAGAAAGATAGTAAACCAAGAATACTACCAAAGTATTAAGAATAAAATATAGGAAACATATTATACGTATATATTTTATACAGGAATACATTAAGACTTTGTGACATCCTATATCGTAGTTGAGTCTAAACTCAAACACCTCGTAAGAATACTAGCGAGGCCTGATCAACCTTAGCTCATATTCTGCGAGAATAAAATAAATAATGAGAAGTCAGCTGACGCACAACAAAACTCTAGCACTGTAAAATAAAGGTAATTCTATTGTTATTACTATACGTTATTGTTATTAATAATCTATAACATGTTCATCCAAAGATTGATGAATATGATAGTGGTAATACACTAAATTGTAATCCACGTTTGTGACTAAGAGAAAGACGAAATAAGGAAATAAGAGGAGGAGCCGAGAACCAAAAGTTAAAATAATAAGTGATTCTATGCGTTGAATATTATAAATATTTCGCACACTTATAATATGCGAAAACCCTTATGTAAGAAAGTTAGAGAATCTTTAACCTTACAGTAAAACAGTATATCTCAAATATGCTGAAAACTACTCATGAGTGTCACTCCTTCAAACGAGTGAAGAAACAAAAAAACCGGTAGTAGATTTAAGAACTTGAAATAAAGTAGAATTATGTAATGTGTGTTTTATGTGTTGTATATGTATTAAATTTTAAGTATTTTGTATAGTATGTAAGATAATCGATCGATGAATCGAAATACCCATGTGGAGAGAAATTTCATCACGAAGTGCCCTGTCAAATATAATTGCATTTCTTAGGTTTTCTTTTAATACCCCATCATCCTTATCTTTAAATGGAGGAGGATGTGACGATTTAAAAGGAATTTGAATAGCACAAAATAATTTTTATTTAAAATGACATGTGAGAAAATATTTAACCCTTCCCTGTGTACTTATATGCCTGTATCAACTTGTAAAAATCTAGTACGGACATGAAAATTACTCTGTATTGAAGCGAAAATTAATAATTATGACAATTAAATAAAAAGACCTAATAATAACAATAAGAAATAGCTAACTCAATAAAGAAAATGTAGTATTATTAATAGTAGTTAATTAGTATGATAATAATAATAATAAAGTACGAACTACTTTTCTCTCTCCACGTGAACAGCTCCCTCTCCCTACTAACCGCCGCAAAAACCAACCCCAGTCGAGCGAGAATCAGAGACAAGGTAACAGCTTTACCATGTGTCGTGAAGAAAAAGTGTAAATATAAAAAATTAATACTGATGTAACTGAAGGTAATCTTTTGTGGTGACAGACTCCACAAGTAATTGAAATGTGGTGAAAGTAAAACGAGTTATGTAGTTGAAATGTGGTGAAATAACTAAAAGTAACTAACTTAGCCGACACATCTCTTTAAAAAAGGAAACGAAATGTTTAAATTGTAAAGTATGTTCTATCCAAACATTATAGAGTAACATTAGTGCAGTTAAAAGCAAAATGTAAAATATAAAAAAGTGAACACCGTACATCAGGAGTGAAGCAACAACGACAAACTCACGAGCTTCAGGTAACAGCATCCTTTCGTCATGATCGCAACTAAGAATCTACAAAATCAATGGAGACACCCGAACGACATCGTAGAACTTCTAGGAAACGCAACTGAAGAGTAACAACAAGAGAACCTGCCGCTGATCACATTGTATCAAGGTGAAACCAAACCATTATACTTTTAACAATGGCAACAAAAGCAGTATATTTTTGCAAAGACTTATTCTAACCATGTAAATGTTAACATAGTAGTGTCTGTAATTACAATAATGAAATAGTAATCTGATGATAGTTAAAGGTAAAAGGTAATTCGAAATTTGAGCAAACTAATATTCCAATAGCTTGCATAATGTTGACTTATTGTAGAGCATTATTAAGTTAAAACCCGGATCCGAGGTATTTAATGTAGTTAATAAATATATAAATTTTTATTTTGCTCACCAGAGTAACATGTTAAAAAGACGTAAGAGTATTCGATGCACAACTTTTGAGTAATTTATTTTTTTAACGTAATAAAACAAAATAACAATAATATTTAAATTATTATTCAGGAAAATATAATAAAGAGATGTTTTTGCTAAATAACCAGAGAGTGAGTAAATTTGCGTAACCTAATCCTAATTCCTGTTCTACATATTTTCAGATTTGTTGGTAAGTAATTGTACTAACATCGGCAGCCGGTTCGATTGAAAGTAACCAATTAAACTGGTTCCCTCTGTTATAATGTCTCAGACAGGAGAGACACTATATTATGAGAGAGAGAAAGAGTTAGAGTGGTTCAAGATAAATAGAGGTTATGGAGAGCTGATAGAGAAGATGAATATTAGGAGAATTTGTAGCGGGGCATTTTGGGGCCTACCTGAGACAATGTAAAGAAGTTTATATTTTATTGATAATAAATAACATAATTTGTATTTTTTCATAAATAAATAATAATAACTTTATCCCTTGTTGAGTGATAGGGACAGAAATTATAAATTTTGGGACCGAGAGGTAAATTTGTTATTTTGAAACGATCGCAACGTGGCAGCATTGACTGTGACAATTATTTAATGATATTGTGTGGACAGTTTTAATAACAGCCAACAACTGTACCAAGGTCAACAAATGACGAACACGAAACAAGTAAACAAATTATGCAACGAGACGATCAGGCGATGTGTTGCGTCACTGAGTTACATAACGCGGTGTGTCATCAGTTTCGTCAGACACTCAGCAAACGAAAGTAGTGTACTGGCGCAAGGATATAAACTGGAAAACAAAGACAATTGAACATACTACAACAGCGCTTCAAAAAATAGCGCTGTTTTCTCTTCCCAGTATAACGCCATCACCACTCGCGAGTGGTATCTATAAAAAGTTTCGGCAGTAAGTGCGGGCCCGCAAAACCATAAAATGTGAATACTATATTTTAAAACATGAACTAAAATCAAAATTTCGTATTAAAAGTGTAATTAACAGTTTCATTATAATCTAACAGTTCGATAATCATGAAGTGAAGTAAAGTGCGCACGTAAAACCATGTGACGGCTTCAGGAATAATAATCGGCTTCAAATTCAGCTAAGTAGCCATGTATCAATGAGATTTTAATAAGGGTTTTTCAAAATTACTGGCGGAATGGGGAAATCAATTTTGATTTCATAATCATAAAGTATAAAATATTTAAAATGAGATCTCTAAAGTAGCTTTGTGTGTGTGTTGTGTGTGTGTGTGTGTGTGTGTGTGTGAGAATATAGTTTTACTATAGTTTATAGTAATAAGAAGGCTGGTTTGCGTTCCCATTATAATTCTTAATAAATGTATTTCAAGAATCTGTTATTGTAATGCGAGTAAGTAAATTAAAAGAGTTTCAAGGTAATTAACAACTATTATTCACGTTTTTGTCAATTATTAATTCAAATTTTGTCTGTATGATTTTATTAATATGAAATATGAATAATAATAAAGTAATAATAACGTTTAATTATTGATGAACATAAATGATGGTTATTATTTCAGCAACCACATTCTGTTCTCCTAGTTCGCTGATTCGAACCTTGGTAAATTATTTTCTTACAATCAGAATGATCACAGTTGCACACCACTATATAAAAATTATCCCGATCCGGGATAATTTTTATATAGTGGTGTGCAACTGTGATCATTCTGATTGTGATTTCAACCACTAACACAAATTTCTTCATTAAACGTCTATTTTCTTACAGTTGGTAAGATGGCGCCCGAGAAGTATACAATGTTTGTTAGTTAATTTTATGTGATACAAAAAGTAAGTAGCTTCACATTTGGCTTCCGAACGTAGGGACGATTTATATAATTGTATTATATAAATATAGGCCTACGGGGAGAACAGAATGGTTGTTTGGAATGTGTATTTACGTATGTACGTAAATTAGACGTAAGAGGTTATGTTTAATATGGGTGAGTAGAATATTTTTCAATAATTATATGGTACGGATAATAAGATTATATAAAGAAATATATATAACAAAAAAAAAAATTTTTTAAGAAAAATGGCAGACAATCATGAAACTGTCAGCGTCACTGACAGTGTAGATGAAAGCCAGATAAGCGTAACTGAATCCCAAATCATGCATGAAGGTGTTCACTCAACACCAGTCGTGAATAAAAAGGCTGAAGATAATGAGATGATCAAGATGATGAAATTGCTTTTTAATGAACAGAAAACCGAGATAAACAATAAATTCGATGAGTTGAAACATGAGATACAAGAAATTAATAAACATTTAGAAAGCACTAACGAAACAATAAGAAACAGTTTAAATAAATTAGAACGGAATGTTGAGAAATTAGGTGACAATGTTTTAAATATGACAAAATGTAAAAATGACGAAATGGTAGACAATTTTGAGAGTATAGTGGGGGTGAAGCATAATAGAGAAACAAATGATGAAAATATGAT
This sequence comes from Magicicada septendecula, assembly GCA_034769895.1. NCBI lineage: Eukaryota > Metazoa > Arthropoda > Insecta > Hemiptera > Cicadidae > Magicicada > Magicicada septendecula. Next base: position 795,279,740 of record CM068368.1, read on the forward strand.
CAAAAATAGTACTAATGAATATGCAGAATGTAGTGATTATGAGATGTTAATGTGTATCAATGAGTTAGAGAGAGAGAGTGGAAAAATAATGTTGTAATTGAATGGGGACAGAGGGCAAATTTTCCCCTTATTGTTTATAATGATGATGATGATTTAATGTTGTTTTTTCAGGGCAAGAGACCCTTATTGTTAAATGAAGTAATGTTGTATAATGTTGTACCCTCTGTCTGTAATAATTGTGAGAATGTGATGTGGTGCTATGAAGAAAGAGAGTTATGTATTGAGAGTGAAATAGAACTATATAAGTTAGAAAGAAAGTATGATGAATTGAGAAAATTACTAGAAGGGGTGATGATGAATCATGTGAAATACGTACCTGTTGAAAGAGAGACAGAGAATAATTTTGATAATATCTTACCTGACTATAATGATTTACCTGACGTAGTAGTTGAGGAATACAAAAATGAGAAAACGATTTACCTGACATTAACAAATAACACTGATACAGACTGGACAATCCTAACTTATGGTAACAAGATTTATAGTGGTACAATGGATGAAATAGAGTTGATAGATTATTATGATAGTAATGATTATCATAACTTGTGTGTGGATAATACTGATGAATGTTACAAATATGTTAGATATATATATGACGATGGTGGCTGAACTAGAATATCAGTGTATAGACCTTGTTAGATACTGTAAATTCTGGTAATGACCTTGCTGATTTGGACATGAAGTGAGATACCCTTGAACAGTTGTTGACGAATATTTTGTAAATTTGAAATTTGTAAATAATAATGTAGTAACTTTGATTGTGTATATGTGGAATGTTAAATAAATAAATGTGTGTAATTGTGGTAATAATAATAATAATATTTTGCCAGTTAAATAAGTAATAACATTAATATTGAGAAACAGTAATTGAATAATAATAGTTTATGGTAATGAATGTTATATTGTTAATAATGAATTTAATTAAACAATAATTAACTTTTAATGAGTTTAAATCATTTTACCAGATTTGGAATTTGATAATAGATGGCTGAATTGTTTGAGGTAAACTAATATGTTGCGAAATGTTTCAGAGTGATGTGAAAATATTGTTGTATATGTCTGGACTGTAAGTATAGAATTTTTCAATAACAATAATGTATAACAAAAAATGTTTACAGGTGTGATTGAAATGTTTCAGTAATTGTGTTAAATAAATAAGATAATTAAAAATTTTTTTTTATAATAACTGAAATGATGATAAATAAAAAGAGTTAATGAAAATTTTAAATACTAATGTTTATAAATTATTTAAAAGGAAAAATTGTTTGTTTAAATGTATACTAATAATCCAGGTTAATGTCTATTTGTGTATGATGTTATGTAATGTATTATACAAGATGTGTGGCTGGGAGGTTATCCAAGGGGATAACGTATTAAAATTTTGCTACATTTTAATTAATAATGATGATTTGCTACTCAATAATTTTGTTTGAATTTAAAAAATAGATGCACTAAATACTTCCTATATTGTGTTTATTATGTCTTATTGTGTGGATTGCATTTAGTATGTTAGGAATAAGAATTATAAAAATATGATAATATGTTTTCAATGTGTTTATAGATTTTAAAATAAAATGAAAAATAGTTGTGATAGGTGAAATTTTCAATGGGTTGCAAAAGATAGAAGTGGGTGATAGTAATTGTTTGAATAAAATGTTTGAGTCAATTCAAGTTGAATTTTGTGGGACATAGAGATCTGTCCAAATTGAAGTCAGAGTTAAAGAAATAGTAGAGATGAAAATAATGCAATGTTCTTTTGAGTTAATGTATGTTATAGAATTTGGAGAAGTATAAGTGGAGACACAGTAGTTATGGAGAATTTATGTAGAGTTTTGAGCGATATATTGTTTATTTTGATGTTATTTTGTTGTAATTGTAGTGAGGTAATGAGATTGAGATTTTTTTTTGGGGATGGCAATTTTGTAGTAGGGGGTAGTGTAATGTGGGAGTCCGCAACATAAGGGTTGGGACGGGATTTGGTATAGTTTTAGTGGGAAGGGGCCGCCTTAGGTAAAAATCCAGGGACCAGAGAACGGGAATTGAGCTTTTTTTTGGGGGGGGGGAAACACGTATCCTATGTACAAAGGGTTAGAGAGTATTTGTTTTATATAAGAGTAGAAGGTGGCGAATTGGAGTTAAAATAGTAAGTAGTTAGAGGTAGAGAAGGGTTAGTAGATTTGGATAGAGGGGTGTCATACTAGTTAAAGATTTTATAAGGGAGCGTTAGAGTAATAAAAGGGGTAAGATTATGAGTAAATGCCAAGTTGATAAAGTGAATTATAATGAATAATGTAGAATCACCCAGATTAATGAAAGAGAATGATAAATGAAAATGATGGGTAAAACGAAGATTGAAATGATTAAAAAAAAAAAAAAAAACATTTTTGTAATTTTGAGAAACGAATTAATAAGAGTAAATCAAGTTTAAAAGTAATTTTTTGATTTTATAGGCCAATTTAATGATATAAAGTGTGTAACATTTTAAGTATAAATTGTTTATTTTAAGATGTTTTCTTATGTTATATTATGTTATACTAGATGTTTTGATATGTTAGGAATAAGTAAATGAAAACAAAACCAGTGCTTCTTAGCGCAAACCAGCACCGCTAGGGGGGAACAGATCAGTTGGGGATATGGTGTTGTATAAGGCCACTATTTAATATTTTGATTTGTTGTTTCAGTGTTTGGTGGTGCTGTGACGGCGGACCTGAGCTGGCCTGCGCGTCAGAGCAGGGGCGTTGAGTATCTGTCTGACTCTACGGTGTTGGGATCTCGAGAGAGAAGTCCAGTATGGTCATGCAGATGCGGTCACAGTCACCGGACCAAGGGTGAGTTGATTATATTTTTTGTTGTTGTAAACCGTACAGGGGGTGGTGGCGACATATCCTGGCTGATCCCTCTAGCAAGTATGAATGTGTCAATGAGATTTTTTATGCTTCGGCATAAAATATCTCATTGAGGGGGTATTGTAGCGGGGCATTTTGGGGCCTACCTGAGACAATGTAAAGAAGTTTATATTTTATTGATAATAAATAACATAATTTGTATTTTTTCATAAATAAATAATAATAACTTTATCCCTTGTTGAGTGATAGGGACAGAAATTATAAATTTTGGGACCGAGAGGTAAATTTGTTATTTTGAAACGATCGCAACGTGGCAGCATTGACTGTGACAATTATTTAATGATATTGTGTGGACAGTTTTAATAACAGCCAACAACTGTACCAAGGTCAACAAATGACGAACACGAAACAAGTAAACAAATTATGCAACGAGACGATCAGGCGATGTGTTGCGTCACTGAGTTACATAACGCGGTGTGTCATCAGTTTCGTCAGACACTCAGCAAACGAAAGTAGTGTACTGGCGCAAGGATATAAACTGGAAAACAAAGACAATTGAACATACTACAACAGCGCTTCAAAAAATAGCGCTGTTTTCTCTTCCCAGTATAACGCCATCACCACTCGCGAGTGGTATCTATAAAAAGTTTCGGCAGTAAGTGCGGGCCCGCAAAACCATAAAATGTGAATACTATATTTTAAAACATGAACTAAAATCAAAATTTCGTATTAAAAGTGTAATTAACAGTTTCATTATAATCTAACAGTTCGATAATCATGAAGTGAAGTAAAGTGCGCACGTAAAACCATGTGACGGCTTCAGGAATAATAATCGGCTTCAAATTCAGCTAAGTAGCCATGTATCAATGAGATTTTAATAAGGGTTTTCAAAATTACTGGCGGAATGGGGAAATCAATTTTGATTTCATAATCATAAAGTATAAAATATTTAAAATGAGATCTCTAAAGTAGCTTTGTGTGTGTGTTGTGTGTGTGTGTGTGTGTGTGTGTGTGAGAATATAGTTTTACTATAGTTTATAGTAATAAGAAGGCTGGTTTGCGTTCCCATTATAATTCTTAATAAATGTATTTCAAGAATCTGTTATTGTAATGCGAGTAAGTAAATTAAAAGAGTTTCAAGGTAATTAACAACTATTATTCACGTTTTTGTCAATTATTAATTCAAATTTTGTCTGTATGATTTTATTAATATGAAATATGAATAATAATAAAGTAATAATAACGTTTAATTATTGATGAACATAAATGATGGTTATTATTTCAGCAACCACATTCTGTTCTCCTAGTTCGCTGATTCGAACCTTGGTAAATTATTTTCTTACAATCAGAATGATCACAGTTGCACACCACTATATAAAAATTATCCCGATCCGGGATAATTTTTATATAGTGGTGTGCAACTGTGATCATTCTGATTGTGATTTCAACCACTAACACAAATTTCTTCATTAAACGTCTATTTTCTTACAGTTGGTAAGATGGCGCCCGAGAAGTATACAATGTTTGTTAGTTAATTTTATGTGATACAAAAAGTAAGTAGCTTCACATTTGGCTTCCGAACGTAGGGACGATTTATATAATTGTATTATATAAATATAGGCCTACGGGGAGAACAGAATGGTTGTTTGGAATGTGTATTTACGTATGTACGTAAATTAGACGTAAGAGGTTATGTTTAATATGGGTGAGTAGAATATTTTTCAATAATTATATGGTACGGATAATAAGATTATATAAAGAAATATATATAACAAAAAAAAAAATTTTTTAAGAAAAATGGCAGACAATCATGAAACTGTCAGCGTCACTGACAGTGTAGATGAAAGCCAGATAAGCGTAACTGAATCCCAAATCATGCATGAAGGTGTTCACTCAACACCAGTCGTGAATAAAAAGGCTGAAGATAATGAGATGATCAAGATGATGAAATTGCTTTTTAATGAACAGAAAACCGAGATAAACAATAAATTCGATGAGTTGAAACATGAGATACAAGAAATTAATAAACATTTAGAAAGCACTAACGAAACAATAAGAAACAGTTTAAATAAATTAGAACGGAATGTTGAGAAATTAGGTGACAATGTTTTAAATATGACAAAATGTAAAAATGACGAAATGGTAGACAATTTTGAGAGTATAGTGGGGGTGAAGCATAATAGAGAAACAAATGATGAAAATATGATCAAAAATAGTACTAATGAATATGCAGAATGTAGTGATTATGAGATGTTAATGTGTATCAATGAGTTAGAGAGAGAGAGTGGAAAAATAATGTTGTAATTGAATGGGGACAGAGGGCAAAATTTCCCCTTATTGTTTATAATGATGATGATGATTTAATGTTGTTTTTTCAGGGCAAGAGACCCTTATTGTTAAATGAAGTAATGTTGTATAATGTTGTACCCTCTGTCTGTAATAATTGTGAGAATGTGATGTGGTGCTATGAAGAAAGAGAGTTATGTATTGAGAGTGAAATAGAACTATATAAGTTAGAAAGAAAGTATGATGAATTGAGAAAATTACTAGAAGGGGTGATGATGAATCATGTGAAATACGTACCTGTTGAAAGAGAGACAGAGAATAATTTTGATAATATCTTACCTGACTATAATGATTTACCTGACGTAGTAGTTGAGGAATACAAAAATGAGAAAACGATTTACCTGACATTAACAAATAACACTGATACAGACTGGACAATCCTAACTTATGGTAACAAGATTTATAGTGGTACAATGGATGAAATAGAGTTGATAGATTATTATGATAGTAATGATTATCATAACTTGTGTGTGGATAATACTGATGAATGTTACAAATATGTTAGATATATATATGACGATGGTGGCTGAACTAGAATATCAGTGTATAGACCTTGTTAGATACTGTAAATTCTGGTAATGACCTTGCTGATTTGGACATGAAGTGAGATACCCTTGAACAGTTGTTGACGAATATTTTGTAAATTTGAAATTTGTAAATAATAATGTAGTAACTTTGATTGTGTATATGTGGAATGTTAAATAAATAAATGTGTGTAATTGTGGTAATAATAATAATAATATTTTGCCAGTTAAATAAGTAATAACATTAATATTGAGAAACAGTAATTGAATAATAATAGTTTATGGTAATGAATGTTATATTGTTAATAATGAATTTAATTAAACAATAATTAACTTTTAATGAGTTTAAATCATTTTACCAGATTTGGAATTTGATAATAGATGGCTGAATTGTTTGAGGTAAACTAATATGTTGCGAAATGTTTCAGAGTGATGTGAAAATATTGTTGTATATGTCTGGACTGTAAGTATAGAATTTTTCAATAACAATAATGTATAACAAAAAATGTTTACAGGTGTGATTGAAATGTTTCAGTAATTGTGTTAAATAAATAAGATAATTAAAAATTTTTTTTTATAATAACTGAAATGATGATAAATAAAAAGAGTTAATGAAAATTTTAAATACTAATGTTTATAAATTATTTAAAAGGAAAAATTGTTTGTTTAAATGTATACTAATAATCCAGGTTAATGTCTATTTGTGTATGATGTTATGTAATGTATTATACAAGATGTGTGGCTGGGAGGTTATCCAAGGGGATAACGTATTAAAATTTTGCTACATTTTAATTAATAATGATGATTTGCTACTCAATAATTTTGTTTGAATTTAAAAAATAGATGCACTAAATACTTCCTATATTGTGTTTATTATGTCTTATTGTGTGGATTGCATTTAGTATGTTAGGAATAAGAATTATAAAAATATGATAATATGTTTTCAATGTGTTTATAGATTTTAAAATAAAATGAAAAATAGTTGTGATAGGTGAAATTTTCAATGGGTTGCAAAAGATAGAAGTGGGTGATAGTAATTGTTTGAATAAAATGTTTGAGTCAATTCAAGTTGAATTTTGTGGGACATAGAGATCTGTCCAAATTGAAGTCAGAGTTAAAGAAATAGTAGAGATGAAAATAATGCAATGTTCTTTTGAGTTAATGTATGTTATAGAATTTGGAGAAGTATAAGTGGAGACACAGTAGTTATGGAGAATTTATGTAGAGTTTTGAGCGATATATTGTTTATTTTGATGTTATTTTGTTGTAATTGTAGTGAGGTAATGAGATTGAGATTTTTTTTTGGGGATGGCAATTTTGTAGTAGGGGGTAGTGTAATGTGGGAGTCCGCAACATAAGGGTTGGGACGGGATTTGGTATAGTTTTAGTGGGAAGGGGCCGCCTTAGGTAAAAATCCAGGGACCAGAGAACGGGAATTGAGCTTTTTTTTGGGGGGGGGAAACACGTATCCTATGTACAAAGGGTTAGAGAGTATTTGTTTTATATAAGAGTAGAAGGTGGCGAATTGGAGTTAAAATAGTAAGTAGTTAGAGGTAGAGAAGGGTTAGTAGATTTGGATAGAGGGGTGTCATACTAGTTAAAGATTTTATAAGGGAGCGTTAGAGTAATAAAAGGGGTAAGATTATGAGTAAATGCCAAGTTGATAAAGTGAATTATAATGAATAATGTAGAATCACCCAGATTAATGAAAGAGAATGATAAATGAAAATGATGGGTAAAACGAAGATTGAAATGATTAAAAAAAAAAAAAAAAACATTTTTGTAATTTTGAGAAACGAATTAATAAGAGTAAATCAAGTTTAAAAGTAATTTTTTGATTTTATAGGCCAATTTAATGATATAAAGTGTGTAACATTTTAAGTATAAATTGTTTATTTTAAGATGTTTTCTTATGTTATATTATGTTATACTAGATGTTTTGATATGTTAGGAATAAGTAAATGAAAACAAAACCAGTGCTTCTTAGCGCAAACCAGCACCGCTAGGGGGGAACAGATCAGTTGGGGATATGGTGTTGTATAAGGCCACTATTTAATATTTTGATTTGTTGTTTCAGTGTTTGGTGGTGCTGTGACGGCGGACCTGAGCTGGCCTGCGCGTCAGAGCAGGGGCGTTGAGTATCTGTCTGACTCTACGGTGTTGGGATCTCGAGAGAGAAGTCCAGTATGGTCATGCAGATGCGGTCACAGTCACCGGACCAAGGGTGAGTTGATTATATTTTTTGTTGTTGTAAACCGTACAGGGGGTGGTGGCGACATATCCTGGCTGATCCCTCTAGCAAGTATGAATGTGTCAATGAGATTTTTTATGCTTCGGCATAAAATATCTCATTGAGGGGGTATTGTAGCGGGGCATTTTGGGGCCTACCTGAGACAATGTAAAGAAGTTTATATTTTATTGATAATAAATAACATAATTTGTATTTTTTCATAAATAAATAATAATAACTTTATCCCTTGTTGAGTGATAGGGACAGAAATTATAAATTTTGGGACCGAGAGGTAAATTTGTTATTTTGAAACGATCGCAACGTGGCAGCATTGACTGTGACAATTATTTAATGATATTGTGTGGACAGTTTTAATAACAGCCAACAACTGTACCAAGGTCAACAAATGACGAACACGAAACAAGTAAACAAATTATGCAACGAGACGATCAGGCGATGTGTTGCGTCACTGAGTTACATAACGCGGTGTGTCATCAGTTTCGTCAGACACTCAGCAAACGAAAGTAGTGTACTGGCGCAAGGATATAAACTGGAAAACAAAGACAATTGAACATACTACAACAGCGCTTCAAAAAATAGCGCTGTTTTCTCTTCCCAGTATAACGCCATCACCACTCGCGAGTGGTATCTATAAAAAGTTTCGGCAGTAAGTGCGGGCCCGCAAAACCATAAAATGTGAATACTATATTTTAAAACATGAACTAAAATCAAAATTTCGTATTAAAAGTGTAATTAACAGTTTCATTATAATCTAACAGTTCGATAATCATGAAGTGAAGTAAAGTGCGCACGTAAAACCATGTGACGGCTTCAGGAATAATAATCGGCTTCAAATTCAGCTAAGTAGCCATGTATCAATGAGATTTTAATAAGGGTTTTTCAAAATTACTGGCGGAATGGGGAAATCAATTTTGATTTCATAATCATAAAGTATAAAATATTTAAAATGAGATCTCTAAAGTAGCTTTGTGTGTGTGTTGTGTGTGTGTGTGTGTGTGTGTGAGAATATAGTTTTACTATAGTTTATAGTAATAAGAAGGCTGGTTTGCGTTCCCATTATAATTCTTAATAAATGTATTTCAAGAATCTGTTATTGTAATGCGAGTAAGTAAATTAAAAGAGTTTCAAGGTAATTAACAACTATTATTCACGTTTTTGTCAATTATTAATTCAAATTTTGTCTGTATGATTTTATTAATATGAAATATGAATAATAATAAAGTAATAATAACGTTTAATTATTGATGAACATAAATGATGGTTATTATTTCAGCAACCACATTCTGTTCTCCTAGTTCGCTGATTCGAACCTTGGTAAATTATTTTCTTACAGTTGGTAAGATGGCGCCCGAGAAGTATACAATGTTTGTTAGTTAATTTTATGTGATACAAAAAGTAAGTAGCTTCACAAATTATCATAAATAATGTAGACATACCTTGTGCAGTAGTAGACAATGATTATATTAATGATAAATATGTACATGTAGGAAGAATTAGTGTACTTATAGTGGAGGAATATGATGAGAAAATAACTTACCTGGGTGTAACAACAAATACTTACGGAGACTGGATAAAAATAAATAATAGTGACAAGTTTTATGAAATAATAAAAGGGAAGATGAATGACATAGAGGTAATGGTTTATAATAAGAATAATAATAATAAATTGGATATAAATAAAAATGGGTTATGCTATAAATATGTTAGGTATATACACGACGATGGAGGTTGAACATACACGTAATAAATGAACATTCTAAATAGTTTAAGTTGTGGTTCTGACCTTGCTGATTTTGGAAATGAAGTGTGATAAAATTGAACAATTAATGACGAATCATTTGTAAATAATTGATAGTGAAATTAATTGTGTGTATTGTAAAATGTTAGGTAAACAATGTGTGTATGTAGTAGAAATTGATTTTGATAGTAATAATATTTTTGCAGTCTAAATAAATAACAAAAATAATTTTGAAGAGGATAAGAAATGAATTGTAATTATTGTATTGGGAGAGTAATTAGAGTTGATGGGAATTTTGTAAGAGGGGGTGGTGTGGTAGGAGTCCGCAACAAAAGGGTTGGGACGGGAAGGGACCGTTTAGCGCCGGAAAGGGTTGCCTAGGTAGAATCCAGGGACCAGATAAGGGAATGAGCTTTTGGGGGGGGGAACACACATCCTGAGTACAAAGGGGTAGAGAGTATTTTTTTTTTTATAAGGGTAGAATGATGCGAATTGAGTTGAGTAGTAAGTTGGGTTTAGAGAGTGTTTGATAGATGTTTTGATAGAGATGGGTGTCATGTTAGTTAAAGCTGTTAGTGATATTCAAGTCAGAGGGGGTTATGAATATATAAAAATGCCAAGTTGATACAATCAAGTTATTATGAATAATTAGATCACCCAAACTAATGGAGATTGAGAATGTTAAAGAAAGAGTCATGGTAAAAATATAAAAATTAATGGAAACAAGTGACAAACTTTAATAGAATTTGAGAATAAAGTAAAGTTGTAAAATGTGTAATTTTGAGTAGTTTAAATGTCAATTTTATTGTTAATTATAATAATACTATGTTAATTTTAAATGTCAATTTTGTTGTGTTGTTGTGTGTAAAGATAAAAAATTTTAAAGATGTTTTATGTACTTCATGATGTAGTTCTGTGTATAACCTATGTAGGTCAAGGTTGTTGACTTGACCCAGTTTGATCAGCTGATGGTTGATGTTATAAACTAAACCAGTTTTGGCATTGAAGTGATGCAAATTTTGTTGTTTACTTGATTTAAATAATTTTAAATTTTCTGAATATTGAGAAGAGTATATTTTAATAAATTTAAATTTTTTTTGAGAAAAAAAATTTTGAAATTTTTTTTGTGCCTGCCATCTAATTGATGTTTTGAGTTTTAAGCGTATTATTGTTTATGTGTATTGCGAGGATTTTATTGAATTATATTGTTTAGTATGTATGTATAATCAAATGTTAGGATAAATGAGTTCATGTTTTAATTAGATGTTCAATTTATTTGTTTTTCTGATTATTAAGAGTAATGAGGAAAGTTCATAGATTCAGATAAGAGGTTTCGTTTTGATTTTTTGAGAGAGAGTAATGGTAATATAAAAATTTGGTTTTAATTTAAATGAAACTTTTAAATTTGAAAATAAATTTTGTTGGTATGTATTAACAAGTGTATGTATGCGCCCAGTATTGCTGAAGGCGACCCAGTATGCATGACAAGGGGGAACATATCGGTTGAGGATCTGGCATGGAATAAGGCCAGGGATTTGGAGTTTGGGGGGTAGCATGTTAGAAGGTTAGGTGTGCTGTGGTGCGTGTCTGTTCGATTTTATGGTGTTGGGATCTCGCATAGAGAAGTCCAGTAATCTCGTTCAGGTGCAGCCATGGTCGCCGAGCCAGGGGGGTAGTTTACCCATGATGTATAAGAACTAAAGGGGGGTTGTTGGCACCAGTTCCTCACCGATCCTCTTAGGGGTTTAGCAATGAGATTTCTTCTGTTTCGACAGAAGATCTCTCATTGGGGGGGTATTGTAATGGGGCAAAAGGGAGAGGTTTTATTTTATTAAATTTTTTGCAACAATTTATTTCACATGCGTGGCCAGTCCCCGGTTGAATATAACTCGTAGCGAACAAAGAAACGGTGATGAAACAATTGCAATGGAATGTGCAGGTCACACACACAGCTTCGTAATTCTCAGAACGGCAAAACAGTGTAATGCGCCCAAACGCACTAACATCGGCGGAGCGCATAACCCACGCCAAGAAGCGAAACACAAAATGGCTTGAAGAAGAATTTTGCTAAACACGTGGTCTCAACACGACGGAAACGAAATTAAGCCCTGCCCACATTTGTGACGTCAACCAGTGAACACTAAATATCGTCAACGTCTAACACACGAAAATCCCATGTGTCGTGTGTGCAACGAATGAGACTTTAGCAATGAAGGCTGTGTGCGACGAAATTTGTTCGCAGGCATGGCAGTGATGTCCGCCCGCAAGTAGCGTCAGTCGGTCGGCAGCATACGTTCAACGTAATCAGACGTATTAACGGTAGCCTCGGAATTCGGTAGGCCGAAGCGATTAAAAGTAGCCGAAGCCTACCGAAACTTATTGACGTGTGTGATATAGACAGTAATAAACAGTGGAATCATGACAGTTTAATTTGGAACTAACATTGGACCGAACAAAATGTAATAAGTGTGGCACGTGGTGATAAGGTATGCCAAGGTTAAGTAGTCAACGAACAATTACAATAAATAAATAATTTCATTTAAAAAAGCGCTAAATCAAACTTAAATGGGTTGTAAATTGTGTGCAAGAGAGAATGTAGCAAACTGGGTGGCCTTGATTTAGTAATTAAGTTTGAATAATTATGTTGCTGTGTTTCGTTCATAAGAATATTAATCCTTAATAGCATCCGTAATAAAAAATAAGTTTTGTTTTCAACATAAAAATGTGTTAGTTTAGTTATTACGCCATAACCACTTCCTAGTGTTCTGTGCTGACAACTCGTCTAATGTAATCGGGGTTTTTCTGAAATTTTAAAAGGCAGTCAGATAGCGGGATTTTTATAAGGGCAAGAGTGTAAGGGTTTCGATATATAACCATAAAAAATATCGTGGCGGCCTGGGCAGTTTCTAAAGGTAAGTTTAACGGGGACGATGACGGTAAGTAAAATTCTGGCAGCGGTGAGTATTATATGATGAGTATAGTATTATTCTAAATGGTAAAAGAGAAGTAACTTCACAATCTAAATTAGTATACACAAACGGACTGGAGATAACATTATCTGCTTCACACAAAACAAGAATCATCGTATTAAATTACAGGTGTTATTTTGTCAACTGTGTCAATTACACCAAGCACTTTTCAGACTTAAGTATCTTCATTTAGGTATAATTACGTGTTTACCATGTTTACATGTTGTGGGTGAAATTATACATTTTAATATGGTTTACTTCTGGAACTTACAAAATATTTTCGCTTCTTTCAAATCACTGATTGAATTTCAAAAATGATTTGAACAATTTCAACAATAACACTGCTCTGATCTGACAAAGAACAATAGTTGTAACTGGTAATAGTTGAAAAAAAAAGAAACATAAAGGTTTATGTTGTTTATAAGTCCATCACCACCACCAGTTTATACTTTATTCTTTAAAATAAAATTTACTGTCATATCAGAACACTGTAGCGCATGTTCCTGTTGGACCTAAATTGCAAATGTAAAACGTTTTCATTAAATACCGGTATGTTAACTAAAGAAAGACTGTACCTCACCAGTGGAAGTTGAAATAAGTATTAAGAACACAGAACTTATATAAGACATAGATGCAGCTTAGATGAGTTATGAAGAATGTAGGTAGTGAAGTCTTCTGAAGAAGTACAAGATACATAAAAGAGTTTACAAACATGAGCTGAAAGCTGCCATGCACAAACATACTTGTACAAGTCTGCCAAAGAAACTAGGAACTAGGAAAATGCAAGAGTATGTTAATAATCTAGAAGTTATAGAACAGAGGATACAGATTTGTATTACAAAAAAAAAAAAATAGCAAAAAAACAAAGTGCTCAAAGCAACATTAAAGATAGACAAACACTTATAAATACATCAAAGAAAAGTTTAACATTAAAGGAAAGACAATACAGGCTACAAAAGTATCTAAATGCAAAGATAAGATAAACAATAGATAATAACTGAAATGAGTGAGATTCTGTAGGTAACTGTGGTAGGTAACCAACCTTACCACATTACAAATTACAAACACTATCAGTTCACATGATGCTGACATCACACACATAAACTGATAAAAACCTTAAAAAAATATATATATATAATAGAAAAACAAAAAGACTAGTTCGCCAACTATATAGTACTATACTGCATCGTTCTGTGTAATGTTTTTCATCTATACAAAACATCCTAAGTCAAGAGGACGGAAGCAGATGATGAAAACTTCGAATTTAAAAAACAGTCTTTGAAAAATATATGAACTTGTAAAGGAGAGAGAGAACTGTGCTGAATGATGCAGTGATGGAATGAGAAGTGGACACTTATGAAGAGATGGCTGAGTGATGTTTCATCAGTTCTGATATAGATTGGTTTACAAGCAAGGAGGGCAGGAGACGAGTAGTGGAGAGAATTGTAAATGGAAAAAAAAACAACAACAAATTTTGCACAAAGTCAATAAAATTTTTCAACTTGTGAGAACAGCAACTATGAAGTGATATTTTTCTCAGCTCAGCTTTTGTGAATAGACATGATCAGCTCATAAATATTGTTACAATGGTCTCACTGATCGTTGTATGATACAGTGGAAAACAAAATACAGACACCAATGAAATCATTGATTACCCAGTTTAATGAGTCACAAATAACAATTTGAAGATACTCTCACGCAATAATTCAAGTTAAATTTGACCACACACAATAATAATGTTCACTATTAAGAGTTCGTACTACTTGTAACACAGTAATCAATTTCTACAACAACCATTTGATCCAAGCTGAATAAATACCACTTACAACTAATTTTATGCCGTTCAGATCCGGCGTTAAACTGTAGGTCCCATATACCTGTGAGAGAATCAGTACCACACGCACCACGGGTATATGCGGGGAGGGTACAAACCAGTCGAAGACTGAAGGACTACGAAATAACTAACTTATAAGCGGCAGCTGTTGCCATATATAGCCTGCAGATGTTCCAGACTAATTTGTGTTAACAAGCACTCGAAAAGTCTAAAGGGTAATTGAGTGCAGCCTTGACAGAGACAAGCACCTGCTCGGCTAGCCAAGAAACGTGTAGAACGACACTCTTGACTGTTCGAGAGCGTTTCATACAATATATATGAAACATGTATGAGCACAGGGGTCCTGAACCAAGTTTAAATCGAAGGTCAAAGCACCTCGGATTTTTTTCTTTTGTTTGATTTCTGGATGTATTTATTGAAACTTAAGACTATTTTTAAAAAAAGCCCCTCAGCCGTTTTTTCAAAACGTTAATTTTAACAGTTAAAAATAAGTTTTTCACATATTTTTGAAAAAATTGATATATTTGTATAATATTTCTCAGAACAGGCACTAAAAATCTTGAAACTAGTTTCACTCACAATCAAAAGTTATTGTGTGTAATGTTCAGTAACAAAAAAATATATATGTATAAAAATTTTATTTTTTTTGGACTGTATGAGTTTAATTACTGACTAAAATTAATTGACTAAAATAAATAATAATATTTTCAGAACAAAGTATATACAATTATTAGGCATGTAAATTTACATGGCAAGTACAATGTAAATAATGTTTTAGCTATAATACATTAAATTGTAAAAATATTAATGTTTAGAAAACATTAAATATGACAACTATTGTACTCGCGCACGGCTTTCAGCAATTTAACCGCATACTCTGGGTTGATACTTCTAACTTTGTGTTTAGTCCATGTTTTTTGAAAATCAGAATGCACAGATTCCATGGCCTGTCCACTAAAGAAACCAATTCCTATGTGCATTTTTGAACAGAAATAGGCAACATGAAAAAACACAGCATGAACTTTCAGAGTAATACCATATTAATTTTCAAATCGACGTAACTCTTATGGCATTGAATTATGTAACCCAAACTTTGGATTGAGAAATGTAGCAAAACAAGAACTGACAACATCTTGAAAATCCTTTAAACACTTGACATATTTCAAACAACCAATATTGCAGTGTGCGCACAGCACATCCACTTTATCCAAGAGGATTTTGCAAGAATTGCCTGCAAAAGCAGGAGTTCCGTGAGTTATCACTTGTGCAACACAGCATGTCTTGGCCCAAGTCAAACTATCTTCCTCGAATTCGATTAACATGTGTTTAAATCTAATATTAACTACACCAATCATTAAGTGTAGTTCTGGTGATGGTATTATATAAATTATTTCAGTGTTTTCATTACCTGAAATAATCGGAGGATATATGCAGTTCTTATAGTTTTTAGCGTTTCCTTTATTCCTTCCTGCTTTTTTCCAGGTATCATAATCCCCAATTATTCTATGTGCACCACATACATTTAATTTGTCTTTTAATGCAGTACACCATGTGCAAGGAAAACTGCTTGCATGTGACATAATACCTGTTACTATATTTGGAAGTTTCAATCTTGGCAACAGTTCCTTTAAATTCGTTGATACCTATAAAAGTGACCACAGCACTTTTATAATATGATAAAATATTATCATAATTTTCTTGCATACATGGCTCCAACCCCAGTAAAAATAACTTTGGACTCCAGAATACTTAAACATTTTAGCTGCAACACCCTGGTTATAAGACTGGCGAACGGGAATGTCACTTTCACAAATCGATTTATCCATTGACTAAACCGAAAGACAGACTTTCAAGAAACCTCCACCACCATCTATCACAAACTTCAAATGGACTTGCTCAAGTTGCCTATTTCCTTTTAGATATTCAATAAATCGCTTTAAATTATTACACAACACTACAGTTTCTATAACATTATATTTTATATTATCTTTGACATTTACAATGGTGCAGGCTAAGATAGGCAAATATATCTGTTTCTTCAAATATATGGGAAAAACATATATTTAACTGTTAAAATAAACATCTAAAAAAACGGCTTGGGGGATTTAAAAAAAAAAGTCTTAAGTTACATTAAATACATCCAGAAATCAAACGAAAGAAAAAATCCGAGGTGCTTTGACCTTCGATTTAAACTTGGTTCAGGATCCCTGTGTGAGCTTACACGTAATATGAAATGTATATCAACTTATATAATCAACAACATATCAGATTCATACCAGATTGATAAACACAAAATTAAGGGATAAACTTTAGAAAGATGTGCTTAACCACAAATGATGATGTGGTCTCTTGGTTACTAACATCCTGTAAAGTGTAATTATACATTTAAAAAGCATAGTGGAACATCAAGTATCTGGAATAATCAGTTTTCACGTTTCCAGACAAATATAGTTTCCAGGATAACTGAACAGCCATGTACACCAATCTATATGTGTCAAAAGCACAAGTTTTTCTACATATTAGTACAATTGTACAAGATTCCTGTAACTCTTTTGAAGAAATTATAAACAAACTGCAATGGTGAGACTTGAATTTTCCATTTTCCTTGTTACTTTTAAGTTACTTGAATGTTCCTTACTGACAACAGATAAAACGAATACTTGCATGTTTTTTATAAATCATATATAGTTGACAGACCAAGGTTGCATCTCGACAGTCATTGTGTTGTTTGGCAAGATTGGCAAAATTCTCTCCCATTTTTTTTTTTTTTTTTTTTAGTCTTATATGAATAGTATGCACTGGCCTTGGGGATAGATGCTTAGAATAGAAAGGCTCAAATTTATACCAATTACATTATTTTTGTGGGAAACAAAACTCAAAGTCTCTTAAATTTCATAGAACCTTTCCACCTACCAGACACTAGATCCCAAAATTATCTATGTCACAATTATCTATCTGCTGGTTTCTAGAATGCTTCAACTCCTGGACATACTTTTTATTTTTCCATTTTTTTTTATCTCTTTCACAAATGTGCAACTTCCCAGTGTGACTCCCATTAAGTATACTAGACATTTTAAAAAATATAGAAAATGTAAATGGTGTATCAAAAATGGATGCTTTATTTTTCCAACTCTCTTTAATATACAAAGAACTGATTATAAATCAGCTTTTGATTTGTGATCTTCAACACAATTTATAACTCTGACTTTAGTATACAAACATGAAGTATTGTTTGTGTTGGACAAGTCTATGGTTATGTATCTGAAGGATATGACGTCAACAAGTTTTACAGTTTCCTATGCCCTTATTTATACTTTCATGGTATTCTACTACAGGCTTATGAGAGACTCCATTCTGTACATATCTGCTGTGTGTGTGTGTGCCTTAAGTACATACATACCTTAGTTATACACAATATAATTAGTTAACTGGAATTAACATTAGCAGCAGTTTTGATAGTCCTGCATGCTCACCATGCATAGGCTTTTTATGTACTCTGTCTAAATTCTAGAGGCTATTTTGTGATCTGACTCACACTTCTGTAACAATCTGTAAGTTTGTTCTGACACACAATGTGTAATACAACTTGATACCACACACTGAAGTGATATAATGAACATCTTAAAATGTTATGTAAATTTTTACACATAGTTTTTTTTTAATAAACTATAGTACTATGTAAGACAGACATATAGTAAAAAACATGTTTTGGAAACATGTGACACTTAATAACATGCTAAATAGTAGGTGTAAGGAAAACGTTTGTTACTATTGTTAGTAGAAAATGGTTTTATGGCCCATAAAATTTCCTACAGGCAACATCTGACTGCACACATAAAAGCTGCATAGATAAAATATTTAAATTTATTGTGCCAGGTGACGGCCATTCAACCAATCAGAGACTTCTATTTAGCCAGCTGAATACAGTACAAAACAATTTTTAACCAGTCTCGTTTTGAAATTGGAAGAGTTCTGACATAGATATTTTGGAAAACTTGTTTAACAGACGCATCATACTGGTACCACAAGACTATAACAGATAATGCTGTAGAAGAAAAGAAAGTACTTAACAAGAGAATACAGAATATCATAATGCTCATGAGGAAGAATATCTTCAGGTTGTTAAATAAGAGAAGAATGTTGAGAGAGCAAGGTGGTCGACATCATCAGGAGGGAAAGTGATAAGGAGTATTGAAGCCCCAGCTGGAGACGTCTGCTAGAGGTAACATACATGTAAGGAAAGTACTACAACAGTGATATTTCTTTACACAACACAAAATAAACAAACTGATAAAAGTTTCTGCTATTACACCTGGTATATGCTTAGTGAAAATAAATGTTATCAAACAAAGCAAATCAAATGCAGATTATTTAACTTCTGAGCTTGAGTTTCATATAGAGACATCTGAAGAATCAGCCTGTTATTATTATTTTATGACTCACAATTATTTGACTTATCTTCACCATCTTTGTAACAGAAACACATTTTAATTTTAAAGACAACAAAGAAGTATCAAATTATATTCTGAAATATATAACTGGAAGACGGATGAAATGGACATAGACCACTGGCAAGACCAAGCTTCGACCTGGGCTGAACTGTCTTTGATGATGATGGTAAATATGTGATGTGTGACATTCATAATATAATAAAACCTACTGACATATAATGATAAGTTATGCTTTGTTTCTGTCCTATTAACAAAGTTCAGAAGTCCAACAAGTCCACAACAATTCATTAACTGTCAGTATTAAAACTAAACAGGACGAACACATGTAATATATACATTGTTAACTTAGAACTTTCAGAGTTCTTGCAATTATACACGAATAAAGATTATTATTTCAATACAATAATGTTATGTAAAAATGTTTTTTTATGCAAGTGACTAAACTGAGATGCTTGACATAAATGTGACACGAGAGTCTACTGACTGTACATCAGAAAATAATTATCATATCTGTAAATAAAGATGATATCTGTTATACATATAGCACAATTAAATTACATTTTGTCACACACACACACACACACACAGTTTTTTAATATACAAATTTTTTTGGAATTATTCTCACGATGTTAACCAGTTGAGATATCAATGAAATGTGCATACGCTAAAAAAAAAAAAAAAAAAAAAAAATACTTGCACAAGAACAGTTTAACAACACACTTCTTAACTATCATTAGCATTTGACTACTCAGTGCTAGAATGAAGCCATTATGATCATTCTCAGATGATTTCTGTTCTGAACAATTCTGTGAGTTCACTGTATTCAACTCAACCATCTCTCCATCTTGCAAGACCTCCATCATCATGCCCTCTTCATGTATCTCTCAGTTGGCAGAGATAGGAGCCCCTCAAGTCAGTAATAACACAACACCTACATGTGAGCACACATTCAATCCTTCCCCACTGTGCTGCTCAACATTGCATGACCTTTTATCTCTTGATGGCACAGTGAGAGTTATGCCATGATGAAGACAGTGCAACAAGCTATGGATCTAATGCTTGAGGGAAGCCGACCTTTAATAACATTACATCTTGAAACTGTGAAGTAATCTTTTCTCCTTAGTTCAAAACTTACACCATATAAAGCAAAACTTGAAATTTTTTTATAAACCATTTCTTAGTGATTTTAAAGATGCATTCCATCTTTTACATTAGTAATTGTTTTCATCTAATCAATCGGACAAATGCTCCAATAATGGTGAAAACAGCTTTGGTGATAATCTCCTTGTCATGCCCCCTTTGGTAGCTTGTACCTCTCTACAGCTTTTGTGCAGACTGAATATCAAGCTTTCTTATAATTTTGCTTGTAAACTTTCTGAGATGTCTACTATTAACTATAACACTGTTATTTGGTTTAAAAATATGGTAACCCAAAACCAATGTTGTTCACTCTTGTCATCGATAAATTATATATAAAGTGGTTCGAAACGTGTAAAATGGATTCATATAAAATAGTGATTTATTTATTGAGTGTCAGTGGTCTACTATAATTGTATCAAACCCTGCTAGAGCAGTGACTGTTGACTGTCAAGTTCCATGGCTGTGGGGGAGAATCTCACTGAAATCTATCAATAAAAATTACAGCAATGAAACTAAGTTTTAATTCTTCAGGCAGTGCCTATTTCCTTTTTATGTATTAAAACCAGTACACTGTTTTTCCACTCTGTCGATACTTTCCCCCTCTTATGCACCTATCTGTTTGGCTTTTCACATGTGAAATTGTTACCCCCATACTCATTGTGTGTGTGTGTGTGTGTGTGTGTGTGTGTGTGTGTGTGTGTGTGTGTGTGTGTGTGTGTGTAAATTAACAATGATTCAGGAACACCTGAAGATGATCACCAAGTGTTGTACACTGAAGGAGATTTGAACAGTTGTGTAAATGAAAATATTATTTCTATGTATTTGAACAGGTGTGGCTCAAAGACAAGTCAACTTATAAAATACAGGAACGATGCCAATGGAATGCTACATGATGCCAATGATAACTAATGAATCAGACATGTAGAAAACAGGTAAAAGCATTATTTTTTTTCTAAATTGTTTAACCATACAGATAAGTAGGAAACCAAAAATGGGTGCATAAAAATATAAATCTGAAGCAATTTGACAAAAAAACTAAATCTTATACAAATCACAGAACGGCCATTGAAACTGGTTTAAAATTATACCTTGGTAATGTTTCTATGCTAGAATGGTAATACTTTTGACTAAGAGTATGATGCATTTGTGTATTTCAACATAAAATTGTGTATTGTAACATAGAAAAATGTTTGCTTGCAAAAACTATTTAATATCATCATAGTAACAACAAAATCATTGTCCTGTGAAAGTTACACATGTTGCCAAAACATGGGACATGAATAAAAAGAATTGAAATACGACTACGATGACTTCCTTACGATATTAATGGTCTCTTCAGAACACAGCAGAAGCATATAATCAAAACATATATATGAATAAAACCAAAATAATGGTAAAGACCACTTCGAGCAAAAAAATTACTTAACAATCAAATGTTGTTTACCTGAAGTTGAATATGATTATGATGATGATGACCATAACAGATTATATAAGGGAAAACTGTGTAACAGCTAAACTGGACATATAGATGAAGAGATGTAAACGAAAAAATTAATGTGGTTTGAGCGCGCACGCACACACACAGGCCTATACAGAAAGGATGAAGCGAAAATTGCCACATGATAGCGAAAAGGAATTTTGGAGATGGCCTGCTGAAAGGAGGGATAATATTGATGAGGCTATACAAGAACAAGAATTTAACAGTACAAATAAACAAGATTATTAAAATATATAATTAATAACAAGAACAGCAGTCTAATGGAGGTATATGTATGACTACCCATTGATACAAGAGTTGTATTCTTTTTCCATTCTATTCAATGATAAGCCTGGCCCTGCTTAGGGTAATGGGCAAGTAACAAAGACACATGTATACAAATACAGTCTCCTTCTATTATGTTGTCATATTTCACAAAAAATATTTAAATGATCTCATGGAAATGATGTAACACATAAGTTGCAATCTCGACCACGTGTAAAAGAAACCTAATGTCTACAAGAAAATTGTTATAACAATGGTATGGCATAATTATAGACTTTAGGGTGATGTTTTAGGAAGAACAAATATAGCCTTTAATATAGTACTATCAGCCATGTTAAATTATAAAATATTTTAATAATATTAAATACAGTCTGAAGACGACAGATAATATTGTGGAAACATTGTAATTATATAAAACATATTCTTGTACAGAAAAAGCAAGTATTATTAATAATAATAATTATTACAACAAGAATAACTGTGAGAAAATATAAATGAATTATTAAAAAAAGTAAAAAACAATGTTCTATAAGAAACTGACTATCCCTCTACTCACAACTCAGCAAACCTTAGGTTACTTCAAAGATACAAGAAAGAAAGATTCAAGCACAAGAGATGACTTTTATAAGAAGAGTTAAATGATGCAATCAAAGATATATGAGAAAAATGAAGTAATTCAAGAAAAGCTCCAAATAAGAAAGATAAGAGAAACCTAATAGGAAAGATTAAATATTTTTATGAAAGATTAATCTGAACCATATGAAACTGTAGAAATATTTATATATTATAAAATAAACTATTTAGCCATTACTTACAATGAGATATAATGTCGCAAGGAGAAGAATCTCAGGTCTTATAAAAGAAACGAACTGAAGCTTACTTAACAGGGAAGGTGCCAAATACAAGAAGCACAGATGATAATGATGAAGATGGCATGAAATTTTATACAAATGAATTAGGCAATTAATGTTTGTAAAATCAACCATTAACATTAATCATTTACTAGTGAATTATAACTTTAAAAAATCATGGGGTAAATTCACGTTTAAAATATTTCATCATCTTTCCTCAATCGTGAGGCCTATGGTTCACATACATCACTACCAGAAAGAATCAGTATTTAACCACGTACATTGATAAGCTATACAGTGGAGACAGATGTTGTGTTCAAGAGTAAATATTGTGCTGTTATTGACTGAGGCACATCAGTCTGTTGGATTGTCCTACCAGTAAGTAGTTGAGGTTGAACAGATTCAACTTCGAGGCTGATTCACATGGAGAATGAATGGCATGCAAGTAAGCTTTCTTCCACTGAGCTACCCCACTCATATTTATACCAAACATTTCAGCAGAGGTTGTACATTATCCATTTTTATTTTTACAGTCAGGTTTTGGTCATGATTAACCTGAAACATAATTTCTATTTTTTTTTAATTTCTAGCCATTTTCTATAAACATCCACTTAATCTTAAAATTAGCTACTATGCCATGAAAGTATTAATAATAATAAAATCATATCTGCTCAGATACCAAGCATTTTACGGCTAGTAAAAACATTTTTTCATGGGTGTCCAGGTGTCCACAGCAGTTTCTCATTCCTATCACAACATACAGTCATGATTCAACATAAAAAGAAGCTTGTTTCAGTTTTTTAGTTCATTACATATCTCTAACAGCTTATAAGGACTACGTATAGAATCTGAATTTTATTCTCTTTTCAATTTTCTTGAATTGATTTTATATCTTATAATAAGGAGCGCATGAATAGCTGCTCCCATTTCCCATCAATAGCTTTGTTCTATTTTATACATAAAAAGTGCCTATTCTGAACTCAATGTTTCTTCTCATAAAACAAGGCAATACTATATAGTATCAGCTTTATTGGTTGTAGTAAGCTGGCAATATGTCAAGATTTACTTGACACTTAATTTACTTAATGCTGTATGATTAAAAACTTACTATTAGACAATTAAGGACCATTGCTAACGTCAACACACACACACACACACACACACACACACACACACACACACACACACACACACACACACACACACACACACACACACACACACACACACACACACACACACACACACACACACACACACACACACACACATTTTGCTTATCTCAGAACATGCTTTGAGTGTACAAAAAAAACAAATTAACTGTGTCTAAATAAGTATCTTAATAAACCTGTCACAGAGAAACTTTACTTCAAAAATTTTATTTACATTATTCACATTTTACTAACTGGAAACTGACAAATGTTAGATTAAGCATAATAAAGATTTTAAAGTATTATCATTCTTCTTATTTTAATACATTTTAAATATGTAAAGGAGACACTAAAGATCTCCGCTAATAATGGTAAAGTACGCAACTGTGAAAAGTAAACTCAGAAACTGATGAAAGTTTTTTGTTTTTTCTGGAAACCTTTAGGAATGGAGCATATTATTTTATGGAAATGAGAGCTGTTGGATGTATAAAAGAAAAAGGAAACATATTTTGAAATACAACAATATGGATACAGTGGAAAATGACAAGTAGTAGTTGAACTGAAAAAAATAAAAACAAATTTAGATGTATAAACAGAAGTGAAAGAGAAAAAGAAGTTACTACAAGAAACGGGATCTACAAAGATTACATTTATAGGATCTATGATTAAAACATAAAGACATTATCACACCTCACACAATTCTGTAGGCTTTCCTGACACAAGTCTACCATATCACTTATTAAAATGAGCACCGTAGGCTATTTGGTCAGGCTCTTAGGTATTATATAATTTTCCAGCAAACTGGATGCAGCAAATAAATCTCAGAAGTGACCTAATCTGTGGCATTATTATAAGAATTCCTAAGTATACAAGATGATGAAAGATCAACCTTTAAATATATAAGTTTTTTTGTTTTTAAGTCCTAGTGGTTACAAAATTTATGTAAATGAGATATGAACTCTCATAAAAAATATTCCCATGTTTCAACATATGGTGCTGTGAGAAATGACTATATGCTTAATGAATAAAGAAGTTAACATGATTCTTTATAATAGATATAAACAAATGAATGCATAGCAGTCAAATTTGATTATACCAGAGAAATACTGTATGTTCATTACTGTTGAATAAATGCAACTTTCAAAAATGCATGCACATTACATAGGATATCTAAAATTACAAGGAAAAAAGATGTGTTGTAAATACAATTTTAATTGTTTTCCAAGATGACTACATTTAAACCTTCTTCAAGGTTACTGTACCCTAGGTTCATCCTTAAAGAAAATATATTTATAAAAAAAAGACTGAATTAACTTCTACGATAATTACAATAATTGAATATCTTTGATCATAAGAAATTGAATTACTGTTATTAATGTAGAAAGTTTCATATTCATCCAACATAATTGTGTGATATATTTCAGATTTTTATTTTATTATAAACAAAATTAAATTTCTATTTGTTAAAAAAAAGTGAACTATGCATACATTGTTTTTGGAGGTCAACTGGTGTACCCATACCAACATAATTTAAAATCAAGGTTAGTTATTTGACTTAGAAAATGTGTGTATCCAGAATTAAGTACAATTTTGGATACAGCTCTACAATATACAGCTACAATAAAATCAGCTTGTCTAATACTTCAACTGATTCAGAAATCGTAAATGAGTACTTAGATAATTATTATCATGCGATTACTTACCTAGGAACAATGTAATGAGAAAAATTAAAGTCCCGTAAATAAGACATCGCTTCTGGAGCTTACTGGGTCCTGAAATTTTACTTCTCCTTTGTATTGAAGGCGATCTAACTTGGCCATCACTGCTCTGGTTTAACTGTAAATAATTAAAATAACATTTATTACAACCTATATAAAGTAATAAAAAGACTACAGAACATGCCAAATAAATGAAATGCTGTGCACACCTACAGTCATTAGAGGATTTTCATAAAAGAGGAAATGCTATACAAGACTGTTAAAGTTATCTGGGTGAGGTCTTTACAAGTAACACTGCCCTGTAGCTTCGCAACTTCACAAATTACCAGATACAGAATGGTTTTCATGTTGAAAGTGACAATAATGACTAATTCGCAAAGTTGTATCGCCATGCAATTACCATAGCAATCATCACCAATCATGTGGAAGAAACTAACTGGCTCTATAAAAATAACTCTAATTATGATAATAACACAAATCATAATGAAAGGATGTTAATCATTATAACTGAAAAAGTATATTTTTACCAAGTCTAAAAATTATTACTAACTGTTGCTTTTTATCATTTACAAAGATCCACCCTTAAATTGTTTATGTGGGCATAAATTTACAATTATTTAATATCATCAACTCTAGCTTACCAAATATTTCTTTAAAAGCTGATATATTTACATAAAGACTTATAATTTCTTGATAATGGTTGAAACTGGTGTTGGAATTATCATTACCATTATTATTATGAAATCACATTATAAAAGGTCACTTGTACTGACAACAAATTTTATGTAGTTCAAATACCAAACAATTTAAAAAAAAAAAGTTTTTTAAATGTTACATTCAACTTTGAACTCTGTGTATGAAAAAAACAAAAAATCTATAAATCCTTCTTTACCACAAACACTTTATTAATATGATATGATTTAACCAACATTAATAATATGAAACTAGCAAAACATATAAAAAAATAAATACATGTTATTAGTATTTGAGGAAATTACATACATATAAACATAAAACACAGTACCTAAGCAAATTCAATTTGATACAACACACGATACAATTTTAAACACCTAGGTGTTTGAAACACACAAAAAAAGCTATCCACCAAACAAATTCACATCATCCCTCCCCCAACATACAATACTGACCCCAACCAAGAGTAAAGCCAACTCTCCCCCCCTGCACAATCATTTTACAAGACGATAAAAGAATGTGCAGATGGTGCTAAGCATAAGTAGTTCACACAAAAAAAATTTTTTTACAACTTTCCATTAATTGCCAAAAGCTTTTTTGGTCATTCAACTACCATTCAAATTTTTCACGATATTAATTGATGACTTGTTGGGCACTTGGTGAAACATATTAATACAAAGGTTTTGTAAGATATATAAAAACACTTGGTAAGTTTCACAGATTTTATTTCACTCTGACAGCTGTTTCGACTAACTAAGCCATTGTCAAAGAGGCGAATGAATGAAATTACTAAGCACAGGATGTGAATATAGGTGGTGGTGACCATCTGTTTAGGGCGTATCTGGATCATCTGTGTTGAGATGGAAAGGGGGGTGCAAGAGACAAGGGTCAGGTGTCTTTAAAAACTAAATACAATCATTGTAACGGTACAGAAATGTAAATTTTATTTTGTATCAATCAGTTAACTTTCAATTGACAGACTTCACCTGTGGGGTGCCCCAGTAACCAGCAATGCACATTGTTAGCCTAAACAATTGCCCAGACGTATTGCGTAACCGCCCAGTAAGCAGCAGTCCTTGTGAAACAGTATGCAGTTTGTCATCAGAAAGTGAACAGTAGATAGCCAGCAGCAGCAGTTTATTAAAAAAAAACGGTGGCCTCGGGTGTAAGATAGGCCGTAATTAAGAGTAGGCCTATCTTTTAAAGTATAATAAATATTAAAAGTGCATAAACAATAACACGCGGCCAGCCTACAACAACATCTAAGTGCAAAAAATTACGTCGGCCGACTTGATCATATTTTATAAGATGAGATCAGTAAATCAGTGAGAACCATGAAACAAAAAACCGTAAAATCAGTACCAACAGTGGCGTGAGTGCGAGAGAACTCAGAAATCGGTCAGCTAGTGAACTTGTGTCACGGTTATTACATGTGAATAATATGGGTGTGCATTGGGGTGAAACCATTATTAGGATGAGTACCACTTTTTAAACTTTAATTACTATATTATAAAATTTGCTTTTATAGACACCTTAATAAGAAACAGAGATCTCTAAGAGAGGGGAGTTTATTTAAATATTAACAAAAAGAGAAAGAGTGTGTGTGTGTGTGTGTGTGTGTGTGTGTGGTTATATACTGGTTCATTTTCAATCTTCTTATATGTACTTAGTAATGTCAATTACCATAGTAGTTTAAAACAAAAGTTTAACAAAGATACTGTCATTTGTAGAAAGTAAAAGAAGGGTGCGATTTTCGATAAATAAAACAAGTATGTATTTTAGACAGTA
Source organism: Magicicada septendecula (assembly GCA_034769895.1). Taxonomy (NCBI): domain Eukaryota; kingdom Metazoa; phylum Arthropoda; class Insecta; order Hemiptera; family Cicadidae; genus Magicicada; species Magicicada septendecula. The sequence goes on from CM068368.1 coordinate 795,307,862, forward strand.
GAAAATGAGTTAGCGTAATCATTTCGCACTTCTACCCAGATAACCTTGTCTGCAGTGGATTTTCGTCTGTAAGCCCTGGGAAAATACAACCAAAGGTAAGAGTGTATTTACTTGAAAAACTTATATTGAAATTTTGAGTCTGAAGTAACTTATAGAGTTTCACTGGCCCCGAACTAGGGACCCGATTATTATATTATATTTGAACAAACTTATAGAGTTTCACTGGTGCCCGAACAGGGACCGCGAGTATAATTTGTGATTATATTCGCCAGACCTAATTAAGCTGCAGAACGGGTTATTTGGAAGTGAGGGTGTGGTTAGAACGCTTTTAGATCATAGAAAGTAAATTTATTAAAGTAAAATTGATGATCATTTAATTAAACAATTTCATAATGTAGAACATAGAGAATAGAATAAATGAAATTGATGTAGTTGTCGGCAGTGAGGCCGAAAATAAATCTATGTATGAAAACATGTCAACTGAGTCGGCCAATAAAGGCGATTCAGGTATTCATACAGAGTCACTGTCAATCAGTGACAGTAATGTAAACGGTTCTGTATTAATTAGTGAGGGGGGAGCAACTTCCACCTCTATTACAATTAAAACAAATATCAAAGAAAAAGAATTGTCATTGGAGGACATATTTGATTTTATGAAAAACAATTTCAGTAAAGTGAATAGTAATTTTAATGAACAGAAAAACGAAATCAAAGAAATTAAAAGCAGTTTCAATGAGAAATTTGATGAACAGAATGTTAAATTCAATGAGTTAAAGGGTGACATAAATAATATTGATAAAAAATTCGATAAGCGTTTATGTGAAATGAATACACAAAATGTTAAGTTCGAAATCAGTATGAATAAACGTCTAAATGAGATGGATGAATGTTTTAACACTATTAAAGAACAAGTGTTAGAAAAAATTGATAAACAAATACGAAAGGTAATCGAAAATTTTGAAGGTAAAACAAATGAGAATTATAATGATGTGTGTAAAAACGTGGTAGTTGAGAACAAGGAGATTAATGTTGAGAGTGATGAGGAAGATTTTGTTGAAGTAGAATTTAGTAATGAAGTGTTGCTAGCAAATGCCAATGAGAATGAGAGAGAGTGTGAAGACAGTTTAAATGAAGAGAGTGTACAGAGGGTAGAATTTTCCCGTGATGTGGTTGTGGGTGAAGAAAATGCTTCACTAGTATTGTTGGAGGACAAAGGTTCCTCCTTAGGTTTTGTAAAAGACAAAAGGTCTTTAAATTATTTTTGTGTATCTGGTAAAGCCAGATGTTGTAATAATGTTGTGTTACCCTCTGTATGGAATGAGAATGTGAAATGTTGTGAGAAATATTGTGATGAGAGAATTAAAGCGAGAGAAACAGAACTATTTAAGTTGAATAGAGATTATGAAATACTAGTACAGAATTTATGCATGGAGAGAGAGGAGCAAATTGATTTACCTTACAAAATAGAGTTTGATAATTATTTTGATGAATATGATGAGAAAATAAATTACTTAATATTGTATAAAAACACTGATGGAGACTTTATAAAAAATACCAATGTCGACTTGATTTATGATAAGATAATTTTGGGGGGTGACCCTATATATTATTATTATTTTGGTAAAATGGAAAAAACAAAATTTTATGGTCATTACACACAAGATAGCCATATGTGTGTAACTGAAATTGAAAATTTTTATTTGAAACAAAGATTAATTTTTGACGATGGAGGTTAAACAATAAAGCAATAAATGGACAATTGTAAATATTTTGTTTTGTGGTTCAGACCTCGCAACCTTGGACAATGAAGTGTGATATAACTGAACAAGTAATGATGAAGATTTGTAAATAAATTTATAGTGTAATTAATTGTGTGTGTACTGTAAAATGTTTCATGTAACCATATGTGTATTGATTGATTTTAATAATAATATTATTTTATGTTGTTAAGTAATAATAATAATTAACAGGAGGTATAAATGAATTAAATTTTGAGTTGTTTGTATTAAAAGTGTTTTAACTATGTGAACCAAAACCATGAGTAACTAACACCAAATGGTTTTTAGTAAATTGTTATTAAAGTAATTGTGGTGAATCAAAAGTATATCCGATCTGAGTTGGAAAAAATAAGAGACAAATATGTTAACTAAAAGATTTATAAAAATTGAAAAGTGAAGTACAGGTGTCAGTATGTGGTAAGCAGAATGTTTAGACTGAATGAGTGTTTATGAAAACAAGCCTGGCACACAACTGTTTATGTAAACAGGTAGGTTGTATGTTTTGACTAATGTTCACAGCCAGGTGTTGAAGTTGATAACTGTTGCAGTGATGAATCAGTACCATTGAGCAGATTCTATTATGAAATAAAAGAAACATCTGATGTGATGGAATGTAGGTAATTTTTTATGGGTTTTTTGCAAAATGTAACTAAAATAAATGAGATTGATCAGCAGGGTTTGAGGAATTAAATGAAATTGGCAATTAAAGTAATTGAAAAAAAAAATTTTAGTAATGAGTTTAAATCTATTTTGATTTGATAAATAATAAATAATATGTACTTTATTTAAAATTGAAAACTTTATTTATGATACATAACTTGTATTTTAGTTATAATTATTGTGAGTTAATGTACTTCTGTATAATTAATGTGTCATTTTGGCTGGGCAATATTGTACGGGGAATGCTATTTAGTTTGACTGGAACTTATATGTACTACTGTATTGTATATAACCTAGATTGGTTTGTTAACACTATTTTCTAGGGTTACGGTATATTCCATAATATAAAATGAGCCAGTACGTTGTCAATGAACCAGTACGGCTAAGAGGAAACAAATCAGTTGTGGGATATGGAGTGATGGAAGGCCGTTTGTCGATTTTTTAATTGAATGTTCCAAAGTCAGGCGATACTGGGGCGGGTATCTGTCCGAGCTTATGGTGTTGGGATCTCGAATAGAGAAGTCCAGTAAGATCAGATGGGTGCTGCCACAGTCGCCAGACTAGGGGGGTAAGAACCCATGATTTTAGTAGAGTGTTCAGGGGGGTTGCGGCGCCATATCCTCGCTGATCCTCTTAGGTTTTAGGCAATAAGAGTTTGAACGCTTCGGCCTTCAATCTCTTATTGGGGGGGGGGGTATTGTAACGGTACAGAAATGTAAATTTTATTTTGTATCAATCAGTTAACTTTCAATTGACAGACTTCACCTGTGGGGTGCCCCAGTAACCAGCAATGCACATTGTTAGCCTAAACAATTGCCCAGATGTATTGCGTAACCGCCCAGTAAGCAGCAGTCCTTGTGAAACAGTATGCAGTTTGTCATCAGAAAGTGAACAGTAGATAGCCAGCAGCAGCAGTTTATTAAAAAAAAAACAGTGGCCTTGGGTGTAAGATAGGCCGTAATTAAGAGTAGGCCTATCTTTTAAAGTATAATAAATATTAAAAGTGCATAAACAATAACGCGCGGCCAGCCTACAACAACATCTAAGTGCAAAAAGTTACGTTGGCCGACTTGATCATATTTTATAACGTGAGATCAGTAAATCAGTGAGAACCATGAAACAAAAAACCGTAAAATCAGTACCAACAGTGGCGTGAGTGCGAGAGAACTCAGAAATCGGTCAGCTAGTGAACTTGTGTCACGGTTATTACATGTGAATAATATGGGTGTGCATTGGAGTGAAACCATTATTAGGATGAGTACCACTTTTTAAACTTTAATTACTATATTATAAAATTTGCTTTTATAGACACCTTAATAAGAAACAGATCTCTAAGAGAGGGGAGTTTATTTAAATATTAACAAAAAGAGAAAGAGTGTGTGTGTGGTTATATACTGGTTCATTTTCAATCTTCTTATATGTACTTAGTAATGTCAATTATCATAGTAGTTTAAAACAAAAGTTTAACAAAGATACTGTCATTTGTAGAAAGTAAAAGAAGGGTGCGATTTTCGATAAATAAAACAAGTATGTATTTTAGACAGTAGAAAATGAGTTAGCGTAATCATTTCGCACTTCTACCCAGATAACCTTGTCTGCAGTGGATTTTCGTCTGTAAGACCCGGGAAAATACAACCAAAGGTAAGAGTGTATTTACTTGAAAAACTTATATTAAAATTTTGAGTCTGAAGTAACTTATAGAGTTTCACTGGCCCCGAACTAGGGACCCGATTATTATATTATATTTGAACAAACTTATAGAGTTTCATCATGAATGCAAAATATAAAATTAACTAAACTAAATATAATCTGAATGCAAAATATAAAATAAACTTAACTAACTAACAGCTTTTAATAAAGGGGATACACAGAATTCAGTTTGTTCATTTGTTAAATTTTTGTTATTTTTTATAGCTTTTTTAATTTCTAGAATTTCTAACAAATCCATTTTTTTACCTTTTTGTATGTTGTGGAGTAGTGTTATGTTTTTTGTGTCTATGAAGTGATTGTGTTGTAAGCAATGATCTGCAAAACCTGTATTGGCTGTATTGGTTAAAATCACCTTCTTATGTTCAGAAATGCTGTTTCAGAGCACGGCCACATTGTCCGATATAAATAGCATTGTAGCGGGTCAAATTTTGGGTGTTTTATGTTAATCGTTTGGGGCAATTATATAATTTTATTTATTTCGTTTTCGGGCGGGTTTGGATAAAGTATTGTAAAGCTGCATTATTGTGCAACGTATTTGTCCGTATAACAGACCAGTGTTGAGAAACAGAACAGTTGGAAACAAAGCAATAAGACGCAGGTTGTTGTTGAGTAATGCGGTGAAGAATTTGCCACCTTAAAAATTCGCAGAACTCTGTAAATGTGTGTCAACGCTCAAGCGCAACTACACCTGCACGCGCTCAAAGGACGCTCTAACTAAAAACTCAAGATGGCCAGAGCGTAAAAATATTCGTCGTCTTCTCTAAGACCTCCCGGAAGTCGCATTAAACTCCGCCTACTGTTGGTGACATCATCAGAGCCAAGTCCAATATTAAGCTCTGGTCACACACATATACCAGCTATAATCCATGCATAAACTGAATATGCCTCAGCAAATCAACAGTATACGACGACTGAAACTTGGTGGCATTGAGTTGCCGCTTCCGCCAGTTCAACCAAGCACATGGGCCAGTTCCACTATAATTGCCGGCCGGCCAGGAGCTGAATAAGCTCTCTACAAAGTTTTTTTTTTATTCTTTTCAGTAAAAGTGTATCAACAGTAAAATTTCATGGGACCGCGGTCCATCCATCAAGTGGAACCGAGTAAAGTATTTTTCGGACACTGAGAAGTAAAACATTTACTAAAAACGATGAGTGCGCGTGCGAACATGTGGCCGTGGGTTCAAGTTAAGGTTGGGAATTTTATTCTAAATGTTAATGGGTTAAATAAATTTTGTGTGTGTTTGTATGGGTGAAATATTGCAGGCTGGGCAGTCTGAATGAAATAGATTAAGGTAAGATAGTAGAATAAGATAGAATAGTAATGGCCCTAATGTAACGAATCACAAGATGAAGAAATTATTACAAAGTTATTTTATATACAGAAGTACGGTATGTAAAATTTGTTGAATTTTAAATGATTTAAAAAATAAAAGTAAAATTAAATTCTCTTCAGTCAAAATGTGTCAGAATAATTATTTCGTAACCTCACACTGTTTCTGATCTCGCTTATAGAACTCTGGGGGGACCCTTAGGAATAACGGTGAGTACAAGTGAATTAAATTATATAAATAAGTGAGTTTTTGTACAAATGGTGGCCCGAACAACGACATTATATAAAATAATTATATAAATAAGCCAGATTTCAGAAACAGTGTGGGTATCGAAAGAATACAAAATACGTAAATTAAGGTTATGTTGTAACTACACATGGTAAAAAAAAAAAATAGTACAATAATTTTATGTATAATATGATGGTGTAATATTTAGTACACTAAATAATTTTTTTTGAAAGAAATAGAAATATTTAAACAAAATTTTAAAATGGCAGATAACGAAATAATAAGAATGATGCAAATGCTTTTTAACCAACAATTTAGTTACCTTGACGAAAAATTTAGCGAACAGAAAAATGATTTTAATGAATTGAAAAAAGAAATTCAGGAACAAGGCTGTATTTATGATAAAAGATTAAGTGAAATAGAGACGCGGTTAGGCGAAATAGAATTAGAAAATGAGAAAGTAATAAACAAATTAAAATCGAACAAAGATGACAGGGTAAGTAGTAGGGGAAATGATAATTTAAATAATGAGTTTACGAGTAATAAAAATGACAATACAAATAAAAATACGGTATTAGAAAATGATTGTGTAGATGTTGAGAGTGATAACGTAATTGTCGAAAGAGTAGAAGTTAATAAGATGTTTGTGTGTGATAAATCAGAGAAAGAAAGTAAAAAGAATTCACAGGTAGAGTGGATGCAGGGGGTAGATTTTTCCCGTAATGTTGTAGTGGGGGGTGAAGAAATAGCTTCACGTGAGTATTTGGAAAAATATAGGTCTACAGATAAAGTTCCCTTGGTTTTTTGTGCACTTCATAGGTGGTGCCATAATGATGAATTAATGTCCCCTGAATATTTTGACAGAGAGAGTGTAGCTTGGTATGATGGTGAGAAATGTTTTGAGAGAGAGAGAAAGAGAGAAGTAGAGATATTTAAAGTAAAAAGAAACTATGAAGAATTTGCAGAAAGGTTATGCATAGAGAGAAGTAATAATAAGAATGAGTACTTACCGTATAGTGAAACTGAGATAGCAGTAGATGAGGTGAATGGTGATAATATAACTTACCTAATGTTAACAGATAATACCAACGGAGACTGGACAAAATTGACCAATATTGAACAGGTATATGAACCAATAAAAGGGATAAGGAATGACGTAGAAGTAAGGGTTTATTATAATAATAATAATAATAAATGTGATATAAATAAGATTGATCTATGTTACAAATATATTAGACTATTATTTGACGATATGGGGTAATTGTGTATTGTTTATTGTTCATGAACATTTAATGATATGAATAATGTGGTTTTGAAGTGCATTGTCTTATGGAACGATTTGTGGTTAATGATAAGAAATAATAAATTGGACTGTGTATATTTTTTATGTATTAATGTCATTATGTTACGTGTATTTGTGTACTACATTATAGTGTACTATGTGTTATGTAAACAATGTGTAGGTACAGTAGAAAGTGATAACATTAATTATCAATTAAATTGAATTTGCAATTAACCAGTATAAATTAACAATAATTATAAAAATTCGACAGACTAATTAAGCGATGAAAATAATTGTGAACTGTTGAATAATTGAATTAAATAATTGAAAAGTTATTACTTAATTAAGTTAAATGATTTTATGAAATTAAGATTCTGTGATGATTGGTAGATGACTAAACAGATAATACGTTCAAATGGAGGTATATTATTGTAAGGAGAGAAGTGATGAATTTTCTAGTGTTATATCAAGGTAAAATGTGGAAAATAGATTTTGGGTGATAAGAAAATAAGACAGGTGAGTTAAGTAGAATTAAAGTTAAAGGGAATTAGTGAAAATAAGAATGTTGAGATACAGGTAACGCACAGAGATAGTGTTAGGTATTTACGGGACACAGTAGTAGTGAGTATATGTAGCGAGGCGTAATGTGAATGAGATTTAAACATATTTGTTGATGATATTTTGTAGTAAGGGTGAGGTGGTAAGGTGTGATCAACGTGCGGCGTTGTGGCGGGAATAGAGTAGTTCGCGTGAGTGTTTGCCGATATTTTGGAGGGGCATTGGCTCGAATAGGTATAGCCAGGTAGGGAACACACATCCTAGTACAACGATGAGCGGTGCCAGAGGTAAGTGGAATTAGTGAAAGGTATTTATAAATGAGAGATTGGTGTCATAAGTGGTTCATAGTGGTTGTTAGTAAAAAAGGGAGAGTTATTTAAATGTCTATTCAAGTGAAAGTATAGAGAATACAGGTGTCACCCAGACTAAGCAATGATTGAAATGTGAAGAGTTAAATAGAAAATTCATAGTAGAAAAGTAATCAGAGATGAAATATAATGTAACATGAAGGGTAATAATAAATTTGGATTGCATAGAATCAAATGATAAACCATTGAGGGATAATTAATAACAGTTCAATTGAAATTAACATGTAATGTTTATAATTTTATCAAGATGTAGGGTATGTAGATTTTTAACAAGGTTAAATGTGATTGGGTTATTTTAATGTAAGAATAGCAATGTTAATTATATAGATATCCAGCTCAAGTAGTACAGTCAATGAGAATAAATAGTTCAAATCACCCAAAGTAGAATAAAGTAAGATTGTTACATAGAGAGAGTGATTTATGATAAAGATATAAAATTTGCATTTTTTCAACCAGTGACAGAATTTTGATAAAATTTGAAAATAATGTAAAGTTAAGAATTGTTTATTTTATTATTATGTAAAAGTCAATTTGATTATTATATTAATATTTTGTTCATTTTAAATATTTTATTTTATTATGTTTTGTGCTTTGAGTTAGATGGTTACAGATGTTTAATGTAGGTGCAGAGAGTATACGTAACATATGTAGGTCAAGGGTTTTGGACTTGACCTAGTTTCGATCAGCTGATGAGGTCATACACCTACTAAGCTTGTATAGTAGGAATCCAATTTTAATTTGTTTGTTTGATTAATTCAAACCAATATTTGAATAATTTTAATAAATGTTGTTTAATAAATAAATTTAATAAAATTTTTTAATGAATAAATTTAAATTTTTTTTGGAATTTTAAAATTTTTGAAAATTTTAATTTTTTTTGAGAAAAAAAAAAAAAACTTGATTTTTCGCCTGCCAGCGAATGAATATGTTGGATAATGATTCTTTTATTATGTGTGCATTAATCATGTTTATTTTATTGTATTACATTGTATTGGTAGACTGTAAGGGGTTCTCATGTTAGAGTAAGGATGTGTTTATATTATTGGAAATGTCTAGGTTAAGTCATTTGAAACAAAAATTAGAAAAACCAGGAAGAGAATTTTTTTGATAAAATAATATTTTGAATTTTTTTTAAATTTTTAATAAATTTTAAAAGAAATCTTTTATTTTTAATGTGTTATGGTAACATTAATATTAGTGTGTGTGAGCCCAGTATCTGCTAAAGGCAGCCCAGCTTGCAAAAAAGGGGAAACATATCGGCGGAGGAGCTGGAATAATTTAAGCCAGGGATTGAGGATTTTTGGGGGTAGCATGCTAAAAGGCGAGGTGCGCTGTGGTACGAATCTGTTCGATTTCTCGGTGTTGGGATCTCTTACGGAGAAGTCCAGTGATCTCGTTCAGATGAGTCCATGGTCGCTGAGCCAGGGGGGTAGTGTACCCATAAGTAGTAAGAACCAGGGGGTTGTTGGCACTAGTTCCTCACCGGTCCTCTTCGGGGTTATCGATGAGATTTCTTCTGTCGTGGACAGCAGAATTCTCATCGAGGGGGTATTGTAGCGGGTCAAATTTTGGGTGTTTTATGTTAATCGTTTGGGGCAATTATATAATTTTATTTATTTCGTTTTCGGGCGGGTTTGGATAAAGTATTGTAAAGCTGCATTATTGTGCAACGTATTTGTCCGTATAACAGACCAGTGTTGAGAAACAGAACAGTTGGAAACAAAGCAATAAGACGCAGGTTGTTGTTGAGTAATGCGGTGAAGAATTTGCCACCTTAAAAATTCGCAGAACTCTGTAAATGTGTGTCAACGCTCAAGCGCAACTACACCTGCACGCGCTCAAAGGACGCTCTAACTAAAAACTCAAGATGGCCAGAGCGTAAAAATATTCGTCGTCTTCTCTAAGACCTCCCGGAAGTCGCATTAAACTCTGCCTACTGTTGGTGACATCATCAGAGCCAAGTCCAATATTAAGCTCTGGTCACACACATATACCAGCTATAATCCATGCATAAACTGAATATGCCTCAGCAAATCAACAGTATACGACGACTAAAACTTGGTGGCATTGAGTTGCCGCTTCCGCCAGTTCAACCAAGCACATGGGCCAGTTCCACTATAATTGCCGGCCGGCCAGGAGCTGAATAAGCTCTCTACAAAGTTTTTTTTTTATTCTTTTCAGTAAAAGTGTATCAACAGTAAAATTTCATGGGACCGCGGTCCATCCATCAAGTGGAACCGAGTAAAGTATTTTTTGGACACTGAGAAGTAAAACATTTACTAAAAACGATGAGTGCGCGCGCGAACATGTGGCCGTGGGTTCAAGTTAAGGTTGGGAATTTTATTCTAAATGTTAATGGGTTAAATAAATTTTGTGTGTGTTTGTATGGGTGAAATATTGCAGGCTGGGCAGTCTGAATGAAATAGATTAAGGTAAGATAGTAGAATAAGATAGAATAGTAATGGCACTAATGTAACGAATCACAAGATGAAGAAATTATTACAAAGTTATTTTATATACAGAAGTACGGTATGTAAAATTTGTTGAATTTTAAATGATTTAAAAAATAAAAGTAAAATTAAATTCTCTTCAGTCAAAATGTGTCAGAATAATTATTTCGTAACCTCACACTGTTTCTGATCTCGCTTATAGAACTCTGGGGGGACCCTTAGGAATAACGGTGAGTACAAGTGAATTAAATTATATAAATAAGTGAGTTTTTGTACAGCATCACTGTTAAGTATTAGTGTTTGAAAATTTCATATTGTAATATTGTAGTGGAATTAAATTGGTCAGGATGGAGAAAATAATGATGAGTAAGCGGACTGTATTTTAATACATTTATTATGCATAAATGTTACAATTTAATTTAGAATTTGAAAGGTTAGCTAAGCCTTGTACGCATCATGAAGTCTGGGAAATCACATTAGGTCAAAAAACGTTATACATTATAGAAGTGAGGCGCAATTATTCAACACTTGAAGCTAGATAAATGAAATGATTTAGGGCCTAAGGCCTACATAATAAGTCGCGACATTAAAGAATTAAGATGACAGCCGAAGCAACAAGCGTAAATCACGTCTGCTGCGTTTGGACGCTCGGAGCACTGTAACGTCATGTTTGCCGAAGCGAGCATAGTTGGACTATGATCAGATTAGCCAACCTTTCAATTATACAATTCCCACATTAAATACCAACATTATTGTCCATAACTGCCTGCAAAAATCGAACGATTTTTTGTAATACATTTTTAACAATTTATATTATAAAGAAAATGCACACATGTACGTTCTTACTAATAGATATCAACCATCAGTAGTTTGTTTTGATTATCGACATTGAAATGTCAGATAACAATATTATAACATTAAACTGCTCAGAGATAAAACCTTAATAATAATGATAAGGTTAAATAGGCCACAGTTGGCTTGCAAACTGATTTATACATGAGTATAAATGTGCATGAATTAGCAGAGATGTATACAATACAAAACATGAATAATTAATAATCTGATAATGCTTGATAATGAATAATCGGTGACTCATCCATTGATGGGTCAGATACAAATTGCAAATATTTTATGCAAGTCATGATTTACAGTCCAAGCCAGTCAAGGCCAGCTGATTTATATATAATAGTATTGAATATAAAATGAATAGACAAGATTATTACAAAGGTTATATGCATATAAAAACATAGATTTAGCATAACGCTGTAGTATAATAATTAAATAGTGCATGCTATAACAAACAATTGCAAGAATGCACAAATAAATTGACATGCGAAAATAGATTATACACTGTTGAATAGTTACAAGTATATAAACGTAATAACATGTATGTCATATCACAAACATGAATGATAATATATGTGCAATACATGATCGTAAAATACAAATAAAAATATGTGTAAAAATATATGCGTGGTGCATAATCATAGACAATAGATGCGGGTACAATAATATGTTTTACATAGATACAAAATACATGATAAGATACAATAGAAATATGTGTGTTGCATAATTACAAAATACATGAATACAAGGCATAAAATACAATATAATAGTATAAGTGACAAATACAGTAAATGTGTTCATACAAAAATGTGATGCATGTGTTGAGCAATTACAAGTAACACATACAATTCATAGAATAGTGAAATAGCAATGCACAAATATCAATGAAAAATGTGCAGCAAATATGCATACATGGTTTGTATAGCTCCAAATCCATGTGAATACAGTAGAACTTGGCTAATTCGAAGCTGAAGGGACCAGTAAAAAATTCGAATTATCCAAAAATTCGAATTAGGAAAGATTTAATAAGGGTAGACAAATCAAATCAAAAACCAAAATTCAGTAAAGCAATAGGATATTTTATTAAACAATTTCCTTATACATATGTATTACACACGTATGAAGACGTTACAGTACAAAATATAGCATTTACAGTTTTTTAAAAAAGCTAGAAACTTTTGATTGCATATTGCAATTAATACAATGAGTTGTAGTAAACTCTTCAAGTTTATTAAGTGCTTGGAAAATAGCATCACTTACGTTCTGCTGTCCTTCAACAAACCGTCTCAAGTCTTGAATGTAATTTGATGCCTGTGAACCCGTTGGAATCGGTATCTCTGGAAGTTCTAGCTGGTCCCCTTCTTCATCTGAAGATGCACCATCATTTCTTTTGTCCATAACATCAGCCACGATCTCCGCATCTGTCTGTTCACCGCACACCGCCAAGTCTTCATCCATGTTTACAAACTCTTCGTAACGAATGCCTGCGTCATGTCCAACATCTTCCCAGTTATCCGCAGTGGGTACAACTTCTCTAGCAGCTTTATTCTCCTCTTCACCTTCAATGTGCCAGAAACCACCTTTACGAAAGCAATTAGCAATTATTTTTTGCGTAACTTGGTCCCAAGCACTGTTGCAAATGCGGGCAGCTTGAAGGATGTTAATCTTGATAGTATTTTCGTGCTCATCTAAATAAGCACCTGACAGAATGTTTTGGACCACAAGCCGTCTGAAAAATGCTTAAAATTCTTTATTACACCTTGGTCCATAGGTTGAACTACTGAAGTCATGTTTGGGGGGGGGAAACACAACTTTACATTTTCCATCACAGGAATAGTGTTGTGCGCTCTACAGTTGTCAATAAACAAGACGATTCTTCTGTTTTGATTCAGAAATTGCCTGTTGATTTTCAAAAGCCATCTTTCGAAAATTTCACCTGTCATCCAAGCTTTATTGTTTGATTCATATTCAACTGGTTTCATTTTTACATTTTTGAAACAACGCGGGTTGGCTGACTTCCCTATCATTAGCAAAGGCAGTTTTTCAGAGCCATCCATGTTTGCTCCGACTAAAAGTGTTATGCACTCCTTGCTGTGTTTGCCTCCACTACAAATTTCTCCTTTAAAAGCAAGTGTTTTGTTGGGGGTGCATTTGAAGAATAAGCCCGTCTCGTCTACGTTAAAAATGTCTTTAGTGTCTCTATCAGAAATCACTTGCAACAAATCGTCTTTCCATGAATTTGCAGCTTCAATGTCAACAGATCCACTTTCCCCACAAACAGTTTTGAAAGACACGCCATTCCTTTCTTTAAAACCATCGAGCCCACCAGTGCTGGCCTTAAAATCATTTATCCCTAAGCTAGATGCGAATTCCTCAGCTTTGGCTCTGATGAGGGGCCCACTGACTGGAATTTTTTTGTCCCTTGCTTGCTTAAACCACTTCAATACACATTCATCTACGTCAGGATTTTCTGGTCCTCGCGCTCTTTTCCTATCTTTGTTGCTGGCTTTACACACACTATTCAAAATCTTCTCTTTATTTTTTAGATACGTTGACAGTGTATTTGGCGGTATCCCGAATTCGTTAGCAATTTCAGATTTCTTTTTTGTCCCTTTCCACTTCCCAAATAACGGCAACTTTTTCGGCAAATGTCAATGATTTGTATTGGATCCATGTTGGTTTTGAAAGGGCCATGATGAACACAGAACACAACAAAACTGCACAATAAACGTCACTAAAACACACCAGTCTGTATAAAGAAAGGAACGGTCTCTCACTACGGGACACAGCTCGCACAGTAGAAAATCAAAAGACTTAACCCTTCCACGAATGCAGGCAGACTGAACCTAAACTGAAAGCAACAGTGAGGGTGGCTGACTGACAAGGCGTGGAACAAGGGACAATGGCAGACGGTACCGTTACACGAGCCAGTCATGTGTCATCGCGAGATACTGGCACCAATTCTACGAATTTGACACAAAGGACAAGCGTCTGTTCACAAAGGGCGATGCCTGCTTGTCTGTTTCCAGTTGTGTCTCTATTGTTACGTGGTCTAGCCCATACTGCAGGCGATTTTTTGTAGTTTGAGCAACATTTTATTTCGAATTAACAAAAAAAAGTTCGAATTACAAACGATGTTTTTGCACGGTTTTACATAGGATATTCAAGGGACCACGGTAAAAGTTCGAATTATCCACGAATTCGAATTATGCACGTTCGAATTAGCCAAGTTCTACTGTATTATATAACAAAATCTATAACATAAGAACCAATAACACCAATAGACATGATACATAAATCAAATGTTGTATACAAGAAAATACATAAAATAATTGAAGCTTTACATATTAAATAAATTGACTCTTGCTTAAGTAAAACAAAGCAATTTCTGGATTGAAAAGATACAAACTAAAGCTCATGGTAAAAATAAAAGTGCTTATATAACTAACATAATCTTCTTGAAACATTAACATGTGTTTGATAAATACATACATTTAATTTTAAAAGAAAATAAACGACATCCTTTAATTTATATAAAGAAAACATCCTCTAAGACTGACTCAATATAGTAAATACAATGATAGAGACATAATAGTAAATACAATAAAGAAAGAACATAATAATATACATGCATAGTATTGATACAATGACTTAACACAACACTTAATACTTGTGTTAAGTAGCTACACTGATGTAGTGTTTACTGTTCGTCCCTTGCCGGCACCAAACATAACTTGTGAATTGGTCTGCGAAAGGTGCCAACAGGAGTACGAACGTCAACTACCCTGATTAAATTGTCTGGTCCGGGAAATGTGGCTGTGATTACCCCAAATTTCCATGCTAATGGAGGCAAGTTATCCTCGATTAGCAGGACCAGGTCACCAATGGAAACGTTTTCTTTAGTGAACTTCCATTTGTGACGCTGTTGCAATTGGTGTAGGTAGTTGCGCGACCATGCTTTCCAAATAGCTTGGACAAACTTCTGGAGAAGTTGCCAGCGGCCGAGACGAGAGATGAGAACGTGTGACAAGTCAGGATCAGGTATTGCCGTTAATGGTGCACAGATTAAAAAATGGCCAGGGGTAAGTGGCACTGGATCGTTTACATCCGATGAAACGGCAAATAATGGACGTGAGTTTAGACAGGCCTCTACCTGTGACAAAACCATAGTAAACTCCTCGAACGTGAGTATGGACTTGCCGACAACGCGGCGCAAATGATACTTCAAACTTTTTATACCTCTCTCCCATAGACCACCAAAATGAGGTGACGATGGAGGAATGAATGACCACTTAATACCATGAGAAGTTGCAAATGAATTGTTAAGGTGGCATCCTTTTTATGCCAGAGATTGTAAAGGTCATGCAAGACGTTGCGGGCCTTCCTAAAGTTCGTGCCATTGTCAGAATATAACTGGCTAGGTATGCCCCTACGGGCCATGAAGCGACGTAAGACAGCTATAAACGCATTGGCTGTGAGGTCGGAAACCAATTCCAAATGAATGGCCCTAGTGGCTAAGCAAATGAATAAAGACACATATGACTTGGACAGAGTCCTAGATCTCTGCCCGCCATGACGGATCATGAAGGGACCACCATAATCCACTGCGCAGAATAAAAATGGCCTGGAATGAGTAACCCTGGGAGATGGCAAAACACCAAGCCTTTGAGCTTGATATTTGGTATTAAATCTGAGACATTTGATGCATCTACGAATGATGGAACGAATCACTATCTTGGCGTTAATGATCCACCAGCGTTGACGAAGTGAATGATGGACAAGTTGAGCACCAGCGTGGAGAAGTCGAATATGCTCACTCTCGATTATAAGGCGAGTGATGTGAGCCGATGAATGCAAGACAGTAGGATGCTTATTATCATAGGGTAGTTGCGACTGCTGTAGACGTCCGCCGACACGTATGATGCCAAACTCATCAAGAAATGGGTCCAGAGAAGACAGTTTGCTCCTAATAGAGGCAGAAGCCCCATTTCGAAGGCAATTAAGCTCAGTAGCGAAATGGATCGACTGGGATTGCTTTATGAAAAAGTTAAGAGTAGAATGAATTTCGGTAGGGGTAAGAACTCCCGAAATTTTCTCTGCCTTTGAGGGTCTAGCATTTTTGATAAATCGAAAGCAATAAGTGTACACGCGGGTCAGTCGGTGCAACGAGGAAAAGTCCTTAAAGAGATCAATAGGTAGGGTAGAAATTAGAGAAAGCTTGGGGGCTTGTTTCTCCTCAACGGAGCATTCAGGAAGCGGCACATTAGAAGGTGAAAAAGGTGAAAAAACATTGGGTTCAGAAGATTGAGACAGACAAGCGGGACCATGCCACCAAAGCGAACAATCGCGCAAAACGTCAGAGTGACATCCTCTAGAAATAATGTCAGCAGGATTATGTTGCAAATCAATATGATGCCATGTGTGGGTTTCTGTGAGACGCTGAATCTCAGCAACACGATTAGCGACGTAAGTCTTCCACCTAGAAGACTGAGCATGAATCCAATAGAGAGATACCATGGAGTCGGAGTATAGGTGTACGCTATTGATAAAGGAATGGAGAGCAGGGGTGACCTTGAATAGAAGTCGCGATAACAACAAACAAGCACAGAGCTCATTGCGGGGTAATGACACCTGTCGTAGTGGAGCCACACGAGATTTAGAACACAAAAGGTGACAAGAGGCCATTAAATCTTGATAACTAACTCTAATGTAAATGCAACATCCATAACCCTTTTCAGAGGCATCCGCAAAACCATGTAATTCAACTAGCTTGGTCTCAGACTTGCTACGTATAGAGCGTGGAACAATAATTTTACCAATTAAATACAACTTATTGCATAATGAACGCCAATACGAATATAATTGCTCAGAAACTGGCTCATCCCAACCAAGATTGCACAACCACAGTTGCTGCATAAACTGTTTATAAAGGAAAACAATTGGACCAATGAGTCCCAATGGGTCATAGATACCCGCTATAATTGACAGGATTCTCCTCTTAGAAATACTTGACTCAACTGGAAATGACTTGATGTCAAACAAGAATGAATCTGCAGAGTTGTTCCAAAGAATGCCCAACGTACGCACATTGCTTTGTTTGTTTAATGGAAGTGATAAATTACTATGCTCAGTGACCACATTTGGTTCATTTGATGCCCATTTATGTAGAGTAAAGCCATACTGACTCAACAACGTACTTAAGTCAGATTTTAACTTGATCAGATTAGAAATGGTGTCTGCACCGGTCAACAAATCATCGACATAAAAATCATTAATTATAGCTGAAGCAGCGTCAGGAAAAGAAGCTTCATTATCCTTACCAATCTGAATAAGGCAGCGAGTTGCCAAGAATGAAGCGCTAGCAGTACCGTATGTTACAGTTCGCAGCACGAAATGTTTAAATTGTTCAAGCAAAGAATCACGCCACAGAATACGTTGGTAATGACAATCGTTATCAGACACTAGAATTTGTCGATACATCTTCTCGATGTCGGCGATTAGAACATAATTGTGTATACGAAATCGCAAAAGAATGGAAAAAAGATCTTGTTGGACATTTGGGCCCACTAACAAAATATCATTGAGAGATAGACCATTGGTAGTTTTAGCCGAGCCATCAAAAACGACGCGAAGCTTCGTCGTGGAACTAGAATGTTTAAAAATGGCATGATGAGGCAAATAGTAGGTATTTGAAACCTTGGAATTAACAGAACAATCGTCAACCACCGTCATGTGGCCAAGATCCCTATATTCCTGAATAAAATTTGCATATTCACGCGCAAGCTCAGAATCACGCTTGAACCTGCGTTCTAAACTTAAAAATCTCGCTTCAGCGGTAGCATAGGACTCACCCAGCTGGGCATTATCAGACACGAATGGCAGTGAGACGACAAATCTACCTTCATTATTACGATGAGTAGACTTAACAAAATGTTCTTCGCAAACTGAATCGTTAATAATGGGTGCATTATCAAGGACGGTTTCAGTCTCCCAAAACTTCTCAAGAGACGCTAGAATTTGATCATCATTGTTTCTTGCCAAGAACGAAACAGCAGGACCCTTTGAATGACAATGCTTAGGCAAATTGCCTGCTAGAATATAGCCTAACTTAGTTTCTTGTATAACAGGAAAGTTAGGACCACGAACATATTTGTTAGCTTGAATCAAGTCTAAATAAAACTGCGCTCCCAACAGTATGTCTATGTCAGCTGATACATTAAAATGTGGGTCAGCAAGGAAAATATTATCTGGGATATTAAAATGTTTTACGTCAAAAGATTGTGCTGGAAGTTTGTGGGTCAACGTAGATAAGACTGCGCACGGAGCATTAAAAGTAAACCTCTGATAACAAGAAACAATACGAACTGATACCAAATTAGTAGCGCAACATGTTGCATTATGAATACCTGAGATTGGTATATTAGATTTAGTTGAGTTAAGTTGCAATTTTTTTGCAAATGATGCAGTACAAAAATTAACTTGAGATCCTGCATCTAACAAAACTCGTGCAAGTTGCCTGTTACCAGAGCGGTCGATGACGAACACGACGGCTGTAGATAAGATAACTTTGTTTCCTGATTGCAGTTTAAATGAACAGTAATTACTACTGCTGGCAGAACTCTGTTTCAACCCATTATTTATATGAAGCAATGTATGGTGTCGTCTGGAACAGATCTTACATGATTGTTTGACCTTGCAATTAGGTGAAAAATGATCTGGTCTCAATTAGTGCAGCATTTATGCTTTAATATAAATTGCCCTCGTTCCGATACGCTCAAATCGCAAAATTTGTCACACATATAAATTGGGTGACTTGCCTTGCAGCATGGGCATGAATAATTATTTGAAATAGAATGATAACTTTTAAATGCAGTGCTGCTAGCAGAGTTTCTAACTTAGGTTTTTCAGACTTATTATTAAATTTTAAAATTGGTTTGTTAAGCTGCTGTCCAGCTTCTATCGGTAACGTGTTTTCTAATAATTGTCTACGGGCATTTAGAAACTGTATAAAACTCTGAAAATTAGGAAGATTTTCAGAATCTATAGATTCTTTCCGTAATGTAAATGTGGAATGATCAAGTTTTGTTGACAATAGCTGTATAACAATGAGTTCAAATGAATCCACTGACAATTGCATGGCTGTCAGAGAATTGACAGAAGACATTATTGTATTTATAAATTTTGCTAAGCTCTGTACAGAGTCCTTGGTTGTAGACTTCACTTCTAATAAATTTTGAATGTAATATTTAGCTAATATGAATTTATTGTCATATCTAGCGGACAGCAAACTTAACGCTATTGAATAATTTTCATTACAAATAGGCAAAGCCTTGATTAAATCTAGTGGTTCATTTTTGAGAGATGAATATAAGTAATGTAATTTTTGCACTGAAGTTAAGTCAGATCTAGCATGTACCAAGTCTAAAAATATCGAGTAAAAGTGCTGGCATTCGAGAATGTTGCCTGTGAAGCAGGGCAAACTTATAGGTTTTAATTGAATGTTACTGCTTAATGTTTGAGATTCAGTCTGGATGTTGAAAGTGTCTATTAGTTGTAAGATGTTAGCCTCGGTTGAATATAAAAGCTCTTCAACCTCGACTCTGTCCTCTTGGGCAGCATTTATGTCTTTAGAAATTAATTCGATCTCAGACTGGACCTCATCATATTTTATTGATAAACTCTTTAAACTTTCTAGTCTCACAGTTAGAAAATGTTTGGTATTACTATTTTTATCAAAATTAAGTAGTGCGGAATTGATTCTCACTATGGCAGACTTTAAGCCGCCTCTCTTTTTAACCAACACTCTTAAGCCTTCTTCTGTCATTTTACGCATCTTTTACTGATGGCGTTGATGTCGTACCTTCGGTAAGATGTCTTGCAGCGTTAAGGCCGTGGAGCAGATGGTAGACACGCACGGACTGGACGGATGACTGCTCTCAACTTGGAACTGCTCAAAACCTGGCGTGTAGGCGTTAACACGCGGATTTTTATGTACTGGTGTTGTCTATGAAGCTCAATGACGATGACGAAAGAAATGTTGACTAAATCCCGACACGGTCGGATCAGTGAACATACTGAATCGCCCGTGATGGCCAGAAATTGGAGTAAAAAAATGATGAAAAGCCGCTCGGTAAGGTATAAGTTGTGAAAGAAGGTTAAAATGATGAATCCAGGTGCGGAGTGACCAAAAAAATGTTAAGTATTAGTGTTTGAAAATTTCATATTGTAGTGGAATTAAATTGGCCAGGATGGAGAAAATAATGATGTGTAAGCGGACTGTATTTTAATACATTTATTATGCATAAATGTTACAATTTAATTTAGAATTTGAAAGGTTAGCTAAGCCTTGTACGCATCATGAAGTCTGGGAAATCACACTAGGTCAAAAAACGTTATACATTATAGAAGCGCAATTATTCAACACTTGAAGCTAGATAAATGTAATGATTTAGGGCCTAAGGCCTACATAATAAGTCGCGACATTAAAGAATTAAGATGACAGCCGAACCAACAAGCATAAATCACGTCTGCTGCATTCGGACGCTCGGAGCACTGTAACGTCATGTTTGCTGAAGCGAGCATAGTTGGACTATGATCAGATTAGCCAACCTTTCAATTATACAATTCCCACATTAAATACCAACATTACTGTCCAATCACATTCTGCACAGTGTATTTCATAAACTCCATTTTTCTCCAGTGTGTTTGATTTTTCTTTATTATTGACTAGTAGTGAAAAAAGATTACGTTTGTTTACGTTCGTTTATGTTAAGACCATGGTTTTTTAACCTATTATTAATCCTATCCGTTATAAACGGAATAACATATAATAGACTCATGATGAAAGAATAATGTAACGGGCCAAAACATTTTGTATTAATAGTTTTCAATAATAAACCCGTCTATGTAATACTTGCTGAAAGCCAGTGTCCGGTATGCATTGGGAGTTCGAACAAAGGATACGTGAGTCATAGTGAAAGCGCGTGGTAGTGCTGCGTAGCAAATTCACCACGTGTTGGCAATGTGAACTGCTTTCTGGCTTCTCTGCAGATCTCGAACTTTCGATAAGCCAATGAGAAAAGGAGTTATGAGATAGACATCCGTTTAGAGCCACGTGGTTGATGCCCAAAGCCTTGTATAGTATACAACCACGCGAGCCAAGCTCGTGCAGTTCAGCACAACTCATCAAACAGTACAGTCGCAGTGGAACAGTGTCGGGAGGCCTGCACGTGTAAGTACACGCGGGCTGCCCCCAAAGTTAAGTAAAAGGTAGTAAGGATGTATTAAAGCACCGTTAATAATGTGGCAGTGCAGAATAGTGATGATTAAATAAACAGTTTTAAAACGTTGAGTGTTTGAGTGACTTGCAACGTAACAGTGTATAACGATTGGATACAGGTACAGATAAGTACACTGTAAAAGACCAATTGGCCTAAGTTTATACCGTAATACAATAACTAATAAAGAGCTCAATAAATAAAACAGGGGGTATTCAGAAATGTAAAGAGCGTGAGAATGTGTGTGAGGGAAAAAGGGAGAAATAAAAAGTAAAAGAGTACTGGTTTGTAAGGAGAGATTAATGTAGGAAAATCTTATATAAGAGATTAGTTGAAGTAACATATAAAAAGAAAGAGAAAGAAAGAGAGAGTTTAATACTGAATAAAAATAAAATAGATTGATTATTAACATAAATATGTTTTAATTGTAGTCATTACACCTAACTACCAAATCCTAATTTCTGTGCTGAAAAAACTCGCCTAATCGAGCCTGTGAGAACTTCTGAAATAAGGGAATATAAATTATCTAAATTCTTTAACGGGTAAAGTGTAACAAAGTTTCCACATTTTCCTTTTAAAAATGTTGGTGGTGACCTTGAGTAATTTTGGATCTTCTGTTTGGGTTAAGGTAAGTGCGAAGTAAAAAGTTTTGTCAGAATCGGGTAAGTAATCGTTTTATATATTCAAAAGTAATTGTACATTTACAATTGGCAACCCTGCCAGGATTTTTATGTAATGTTTATATAAATTAGGACTGAAATTTGACGTCAGTAAATAGGCTTGGAAGCGGCGGCAATTTTTGAATAATTTGTAGGTTATAGGATGTTCAAAATAGCACGTGGCGTTTAAAAAAGTTTTTGTGTAGTATATAAACTCTCATTTATATCAATATTGAATTTTAATAAGTATTTAATTAAGAATAATTAAAAAACATGGAGAATAATGAGAATGAGGTCAGTTTGACTGACTCAACTGTCGTGAGTGAATCAGAAATTCAGTCAAATCCTGTATTAATAAAAGAAAGCAGTTTAACTGCATCAAATATAATGAGTGGATTCGGGGCACAATCGACTCCCGTCTCAACTAAAGAAAATAAAAAAACTGTGATGATATAATGAGTGTTTTACGAACAATATCTAGTAATATTAATAATATTAATAGACATTTTGTTTTGATAATAATGATGATTGTCTGAGTACAATGTCTGATGAGATAAAACAACAAAATATTAAAAGTGAAAGTAATTTTAATGATATGAAACAAAAAAATGTTAAATTTGAAGATAATATGAATGAACATCTGAATGAGATAGACGAACATTTTAGTGCCTGGGAGAAAAAAATACAAGATAATGAAAATGACATTAGAAAAAGGAAGGAGAGTAGAGAAAGTGAACTAAACCAGGTAAGTGATTTTTATAGTGAAAATGATAATAATGATGATAAGTTAAGTGCAAATGAGAATATAAATAATGAAGGAATAGACAACAAGGTAAGTGATGATAGTGAAAATATAAGTGATAATCATAATGGTGAGATAATGTTGAATAATAATAATAAAGATGTAGTTGAAAATGGGGTATCTAAGAACGATACATTAAGTAATAGTAGAGATAACGAGAATATAATGGGAGTTAAGGTTAGTGATGAGGTAATAATAAGTGTTAATGAGCTTAAGAGAGAGTGGAGGGAGAGTTTAAGTGAGTATGGGGGGCAAAGAGCAAATTTTTCCTATGGTGTAAGTGAAGTAAAGGCTTCACTAGTGTTTTTTTAGGATGAAAGTTCCTCAATGGGAGACGTATGGTCTCCAAATAGTCCCTTTATATTTTATGGTTTCCCTGGTAAAGCCAGGATGGGTTTTAATGATGTTGTATTGCCCTTTGCATGGAATGAGAGAGTTCAGGGGGTAGTGAGAAGTATGGTGAGAGAGATAGAAAGAGGGATATAGAGATGTTCAAGTTAAATATTTTGTATCAGTTTGAGTCATCAGTTTGTATCAATTTGAGGAAGCTTTGAGCCAGGCAAGGATTTACGAGTGGTTTTCTCGTTTTAAAAGTGATCAAATGTCAACTGAAGACGAACCACGACTGGGACGTCCCTCGACTTCCAAAACGGACGAAAACATTGAAAAAATCCGTGTTGCGATCATGTTTGATCGTCGTAGAACAATCGATGAATTGGAGGAAATGACTGGAATATCCTGGAGTTCATGCCAACGAATTTTGTCGTTCCACGTGTGCTTTCTTATCGGCTCAAAATCCTTGCCTGGCTCAAAGCTTCCTCCCCATAAGCCGTCCGAAGCATTGCGACAGTTTCTGCTGCTGATTTCCCTAACAGGAAACAGAACCTGATGTTAGCACGTGGGTATTTAATGTCTGCCATTGACAAATCGCCGAAAACGTGAACCAGCGCTTTCAAAAAATAGTCACACTGACCGCGCTAATGTTTCCACAACAATGCCGCTAAGGCAATTGATACAAAATGGTATCTAGTGAAGGCACCTAGCAGGAGAAGTCGGAACTAGCGTTCTACCAACTGCCAGAGAAAAATTCTCGTTACTTTTGGGTCCCCCCTCGTATGTTTAGATATTTATGAATATATGTTATTAATGTGTGCTGAATAGCAAAGATATGTTATGTTTTCAGAGTGTAACCTTATAACAAAGAACATTTTGGATTTTCTAGTTTCAAATTTTAATAATCAATTAATTTTCTTTGGAATATTTAATAAACTGTTGAGTGATTCTTTTACTATGTTTTAATTAATTATTTCATGTCATCAATGTCTCACTCCTGTTTTTAAAAATATGTTTACTGTGCAACCACATATACTTAATGCAACGAACACACAAAAATCCTACAACCTACCCAGTGTTTAACACTATACAGTTGCAATGGGTACATGGACAGAAGTGTATTCATTTTAAAATACTTGTAATGTTGCCACACACGCGCGCGTGCACACACACACACACAAACACACACCATTATCAGTTTTACTACACTTTTATTACATAGTATCATCGTGGCCATTTGTAAAGTCAAGAATGACATCATGAATAAAAAATATCAATGGAAGACCACACTGCTCAGTGGCTGTAGACAACTACATTTGTAAACGCTTTGACAGGTTTATTTTGTACAAATGAGACTCACTCAAAACAATCATTATACTATAATTATAACTGGGCTTATTTTTACTCACTTTCTCTTAATACATGACATGCCAATTTTGGTTCTATAAAATAATCTTAAAATAACATGCAGTTACCAATGAAGCAAATTAAATCAAATTTGTGAGCCATGTTATCAACTTATTATTTTATAGCATTTTGTTTTCTACAAGCGTATTCATGAGAGGGCTACCGTTCAAAACGGATGTTCCAATGACAGTTCAACAATTGTTATTTGTTTGTTATAACTAGTTGTAGTAAACAAGGCACACCTGCAGCTACATGACAGGCACACTTTTTTAGCTGTAAAGAGCTGGCAATAAACTAGCAGTGCCATAAGATGTACAATGTAATGTGGTAAAACTACTACTATGCTTTGCTAGAACGCAAATAAGTGATAAAATTTTTGAATTAGGCCTAGTCCTATATGACTTAATAGATATCATGAATATTTTGAAATAAAATTTAACATGAAGTTCATGATTACTGTGTATCACATGACTTGCGTGGTATGAAGACTATTAAAAACTGGTTAGATATTAAGAATGAAGGAAGTGAATCTGGATCATATTTGAGTGGTACAGAAGAATTTTTGGATTATAGAATCATTATTTACTTACTATTCCAAAGCTGTCTACATTAAGTTCTGCTGAGTCTGGCTTGACACAGTGGATCTTAATATTAAATAACAGTTGATATTTTTCTATTGTATGGACCATCACACATATAGGCCTGTACGTTAAATTGCAAGTTGTTTGTTGATGACAGTATCAATACATTCACAGGAAGAAGAAGCAATGCACAGGAAACAGTATACATAAAAAATTAATACATATATATATTTTATTAACCATAAACAATATGCAATTTAAAGTAAGAAGACTTTTCACTATTCTCTTTAAACAAACATTTTTTAAAGTAGGCCTACATATTTATGCTTGTTGCAAAATGTGATTTCACATAAAACTGCTTAATTTGTGAGTGAGTGTGTTAGGAAGTGTGAGTTGTATTAAAAGGTGAGTTCTTACACAATGAGAGACTGGTGTAATAACCTGCTAAATTAAATACTGTTTCATTTATGGACAAAGTAAATAACCACTTTTACATTATATTATTAAAGTCTATAAAAGGTAAAACATATTACTGGCTAACATTATAGAAAAATTGTAAAAACTGTAATTACCGCTTAGGTGTAATAAAGAATTAAAAATGTATATGAAAAAGAAGTGGTATAAATAGAATAATGCTTAAAAGTTTATATAATTTCTTGTTTACTTGGTACTAGGCCTATATGAGTAAGAATAGCTTTACGGTAGCTCTTTACTTGTTTGTTAACTTTATGGAATGGGAGATTGTTTATCGTATTTTGAGAAACATGTTTTAGGTACAAAAAAAATTAACTGCTGTTTAAGTCACGTAACATAGTAGATATTACTTTGTATGTTTGTATACTTTATTGCTGATAACCTGTTCCATATTTTGGCAAAAAATTAAGGTTTTTGTACTAGCTAATTTTTTTAATTTGTTTTTCGACGGACATTTGAAAAAATATATGCTTGTGAATACCTTGATGTTAGTTATTTTCATGTTAATACAATTCAAGGAACTTTATATTGCATATAATTTGATGTTATTTATTTTAGTTATGATGCAATTATATTTCAGAAACGTTCAGTTAGTTTCTACATGCTACCTTATCCTTTCATCATTTGGTAACCGATGGAATAATTTATCTGTCCAACTTTTTGTTTAATAACATGTTGACATGCTAGAGGCGATGCCTCTGTTTCTACCACCTATTAGTTGAACTTATGTAACAGGTAGGCTAACTTATTTCAGTTGAGATTAGGATTTTATATAGTGTGGTATAAAATTATAAGGTATTCCAAACATGCATCTCATATAGCAGTTTGTAATCGTTTATCAATTACAATTGTAAGGTTTATCAACTCAATTTTGCATTATAATTTGGGGGATTATAGTGGCATTTTACTGTGTGTAAATAGTTTTTCTAGATTAGTACTGCAACACTGAACAACTGTAGTTGTTCCAAAAATAATTTTGGTTTTCTGAAATCAGGATGAAATTTAATTGTTCACAAACCTGACTCAATAGTAAACAATGTTACCTCACAACACAAAACGATATACCCACAAAACATTAACAAAACCACATAACCCATGAACGATGTGCTCATTATGTTAAGCCGGCCAAGTAGCAAATACATTTGCATTTATAATCGTGCAGTTACAGTGCTTTTATTCAAATATTTTTGCTTTGTACTTACCCGTGAATACGAATATCTTGACTTACTGATACTTAATAAAAGAGGCATTTAAATAATGCACACATGGACAAAGATGTAAATACTGTAAAATATTTATATGTTATCATTAAATAATTCCTAATCTTCTGTACGATTTTCGTTTAATATATCACATTAAATCGTTATATAATACACTGATATCACATATATTTCCGTTTTGAGGTTAACTATTATTGCACGCTGCAATTAAACATTAACAATTAAAATATGCATTACAACACAAAACTTAACTTTAATTAAACTACCGTTAAGTTTACATCATCACGCGTTAGATAACGTATTTAAACTATATATTTTAATTAAACTAACTACTCTCTACCACACTAACCAAAGGGGAACTCATTATCAGCTGTGTTGTGACAATTTTTAAAACAGTATTTTAAAAATCAGCTGGTACGAAAAGTGCCATGTATTGTTAAGTTGAAGTTATGGTTTTCTGTACGTTTTACTGTGAAGATTTATTAATTTGGAAAGTTAATGTACTGTTATAATACAATATATTATATCATTTATTAGAATCTAGCAATTAAAGGAATTTAAATTACCTTTCTTAGACGAGTGGTTTTATAGTCCATTGCCTCTGCTGTTTTCCTTGTGAATATTCTTCAGAACGAAGGGAATGTTGAAGTGAAAAGCCGGTAAGCACTTAATATCTTAAGCTACTATTTTAATTAAGTATTATTGTAAAGCATCGTAGTTCCTTGTTCAGTGAAGGCCACTTTAAAAGAAGCGATGACTTGCAGTATTCACTTCTAACACCTAGTTAAACGCTACTTCTGAGCGTGGTTTTGATAGCACGGCATTGAATACGGCCTTAGGTGATATGCAGTAATTTAACGAACAACCAAAACTGACAAAATTATATGTATAAAAAGAGTTAAACTAAATTAGGTATACCCTAAATTATTCAGTAAACGATTGGAAGATGGCACAAAATTTAGATGTTCCTTTTAGTACATTTTGGAACAGAATGACGAGCCTACTGAACTGGTGTCTGAAATAATTTCTACATTGTAACCTTTACGACTGATAATAAGGATTATCAGTTTTTTTTTGTGAGACCTAAAATGCTAATTAAAAATGCTGATAAAAGTTGGTTTGTAATAATGAATATAAGCAAGTGCATATGAGGGACACACCTAGTTCTCAGAAAAAATAGGTTTATATAGGTCCAAGTTATGAAATTAGAATGATAGTGACTTCTTAAATATTAACTATGATTAGTTGTTGAGCTTCCTATTTAAAGGCATCCTAATAATATGTGTATATTTATGAAGTTACCATACAGAAAATTTCCTACTTGATATATTGTAAATTTTTAAAATTCAGTTAGAATTTTTGGGAGATACAAACGTTATGTTAAGTAATAATTTACCGTCAGTATAGCTTAGTTATTGTACATGAAAAAAATGATTTTGATGAAATTTGAAACACAAAATATTTAATTGTTTACTTTTTAATTTCGTAAGTCAAGTTTTATAATAAAATTATGTAGGCTAGTAGCCAGATTTTTGTTTTGTGATATACCATTTTAATATAGTTTTAGAATGCTTTGGATTTTGGAGAATTCTTCTGAGCTCATGGAATGGGGCATGTAAGTTGTATGTTCTTATATAATACACTAAGACACAGTTATTGTAGCTTGATTTAGTGTGATAAATGTTTTATGTTATTTACCATTGTATAAATAATGATTAATGATCAAATTTTAGAACAGGTAAGCCGTTTTACTTATTGGAGAAATGGTAATTGGCTATGATAGGAATTATGATATTGATGTTAGGTAAGTTCCAGATGATCTGTGAGACAATCTACCATATTTTAGAAATAAAGTACGTTGAGATTAAAAATTAAAGTTCTAATAATATATATAATACTTTCACTTATGAACTTACTATTGTCACTTCCCAAACGTTTCAAGATGTTGTTTCTCTTCTTCAGTGGGTTGAGTACTAACTGTCGATTACAGAATAATTGGTTATTCTGTAATCGGCAGTTAGTACTCAACCTACTGAAGAAGAGAAACAACATCTTGAAACGTTTGGGAAGTGACAATAGTAAGTTCATAAGTGAAAGTATTATATATATTATTAAATTAATAAGTGAACGAAGAGGATGCAACAACAAGATAAAGTTCTACAAAGTTGTGGCAATCCCTGTACTGTTCTTTGGGTGTGAATTATGGATAAAACCAAGAAACAAGACAGTAAAATACGGGCCTTCGAAACTATGTTCTTAAGAGGAGTTAAAAGGTGTTCAAAACTTGACCGTATAAGGAATGAGGACATAAGAGAAGAGTTACAAATTTTTAACTTGAATGAAGTTACAAACCTATAGGTATGTGGGTAGACCCAGGAAGAGATGGCTGGAGGATCTTTGAAGACGGAACAGACAGCACCTTGCCTATGCCATGTCGTGAAGATGATGATGATGTTTTATGTAGATCCTGTACAGCACTTGTTGTGTGTATTACTTGGACACCAAATAAAATATGTTTATTGCAAAATTTCAATTAGAGGGCTGGTAGCAGTTATGTTACCTTGGGTCTATTCATGTAATATTAACACTTTATATACTACAAGTAATTTCGATCTTGTTTCAGATCCATGCTATTTGGTATCCAAGCCACTTTATTTATATAAATAGTAAAATAGTTTTACCTTTTTTATTTTTCCGTCTGGTGGCCGCCTTTATCCTTTATAAATATCTACGCGTTTCGGAACATATGTCCCATCATCAGGAATATCCCTTGGTGAAGTTCGTCAGTTATTAAACTATTAAAAACAACTATATATACAATTTTACACACATCACAATAAATATAAATATAAACACAAAAAATATATAAAAGCCCCCAAACGTGAGAACACACACGATATCGCTGGTGCGCACCACGAAATACTATAGTCGACTGCTGTGCTCATGTTGTTATAGGTCGCGCACTATGGACCTTGTTTTGTATTCTTATCGCTGTGTCGTATAGTGGATTTGATTGGAAATTCAATTGTTCATTAAGAAGGACCTCTTTTGTGTTTTTATCTTTATACGCCTTATATATTTCGAATTCATCGACAGCATTCATATAACTTCCTTTTCTGCATACGTGGAGGGGTTGAAAGTTCATCGTGAAATCGGTATAACTATGGTTTTTGTCCATCAGATGGCGCACGTAATTTGACACAGTTTTACTAAATTCTTTTTTAGGTAAATGTTCTTTAAAGCGTTTTTAAAGGGTCTACCAGTTTGGCCAATGTAGTAGCTATCACAGTCATTGAACATTATCTTATAAGCGCCATTAATATCTTATAAATTATTCAGTGAAATAAATATAAAAATGGCTTTCGGAACTAATAACAACGTTAATAAGATACTCCTACCTAAAAATTCAAAGTCAGTTGAGGACAAGACGGGCGTTTATAAGATAGTAAAAGGCGTATAAAGATAAAAACACAAAAGAGGTCCTTCTTAATGAACAATTGAATTTCCAATCAAATCCACTATACGACACAGCGATAAGAATACAAAACAAGGTCCATAGTGCGCGACCTATAACAACATGAGCACAGCAGTCGACTATAGTATTTCGTGGTGCGCACCAGCGATATCGTGTGTGTTCTCACGTTTGGGGGCTTTTATATATTTTTTGTGTTTATATTTATATTTATTGTGATGTGTGTAAAATTGTATATATAGTTGTTTTTAATAGTTTAATAACTGACGAACTTCACCAAGGGATATTCCTGATGATGGGACATATGTCCCGAAACGCGTAGATATTCATAAAGGATAAAGGCGGCCACCAGACGGAAAAGGAAAAAGGTAAAACTATTTTACTATTTATATTCAATCTTGTTTATTTTGCCGTACATTTTTCTTCTTATGTTTGTTTACCTTCCAATTTGCTAGTGCTTACTTGCTGAACTGCTACCTGTCATGCTCTGGATGAGGCCTTTCAGTGTCTCTACCATTATCAAGTCCTAAACCATGATCTTGATATGTTTCTTTAATATTTTCTGATATTTGATAATAATAAGTCAACAAAGCCAAACACATTACAGATAGCATGTATTTTTGTGATTTGCTAATAAATAAATTAAAATACAAAAATAATAACAACAGATAAACAAAAAAACTACCTAAAACAGATCAGACCATCATTCCTTACTCTCCAGGCACTTCATAAAATCCATAAAGAAGATATTCCAATCCATCTACTGGATATTCGAATCAAGTGTTTATGATTACCGGAATACCCCAGGATACGAACTTACAAAAAATTTAAACAAAATCATTAGGCAGCACACAGACATAGACAACAGCATTACAATAAAAAAACAGACCTTGTAAAAAAAATAAAAGCCATACACCCACACAGTACCACACTGGCTTCTTTCAACATAGAAAACCTATACACAAACATTTCTGTCTCTGAACCAATCATATCCTTATATAACATGCTCAAACAGAACAACACAGCAGATTAACTAATCACGTAATTAACAGACTCTCAACGTAATCACATAATAGGATTACTTCACCTATAACTAAAAAAATTAAACACTGAATGATGGTCTACGCATGGATGTGCCCATATCTAGCATACTGGTTGAAATGGTTGAAATCTTTACTGCACTGATAAAAAAACAAGAATCCTTACGAACATTGACAGACACATAAATTATTATATAGGCATAGGTATGTTCATGATGTCATACTACTATACAAAGGAAACGCAAAATAGTGTGAACAGCCACTAATGCATATCACACAAAATGTACAAAACATAACCTTCATTGCTGAATACAAAAGCAAGAATAGCATGAATTCCCTAGACTGTACTGTTACGAAAACTGGAACATGGACGCAAATTCAGTATAAATAGAAAACCCACTACAGCTGACACACATAACACCTCAAATCACCCCATGCAACACAGTCTGTCAGTTTCAGATCCATGATACACATACTAAACAGCATTCCACTAGAACAGAGAGACTGTCAGGATGAATTAAATATAATTAAATATTTAGCAGAAGCCAACTGATGCAATAGAATAGTAATTAACAAACTCCTACATAAAACCAAAAACAAACAACAGGCTAAGACAGAAATAAAAAATCTGTAACACTCACATATATCAATAACTGCACTGAATAAAATAGCCCTAAAATTAAAAAAAATAAAACAAGGTACAGCATTGCATAGAGAACCACAAACAAACTGACACACACAAGCAGCTAAAAAATTTGATTTACCTGGCATTTGCAAATTAAACTGCTCAGAATGGAACAAATTGTCCAAAAGCCAGATAGGACGTAGCTTCAAACAAAGGTATATTGAACACAAAAGAGCATTACACTTTACCACCAAACCCACCTTTGCAAACCGTCTCATAGAAGCAGACTACACACGCGAAAACATCAAAGGTAACATGGAAATTCTACACATACACATGAAAGGCCAAAAACTAGACACACTCAAATGACTAGAAATGTATAAACACATGGAAACAACATCCTACACGAACAGACATATTAAATCACACACCATTTGAACAAATCACACACACACACTCGGTGATCTTTTGAACATGGCACTGACTCCAAAAACAGAACAGACAGCACAGTTAGCAGCAGCCTTTGTTAATTCTTGCAATGAATGAAAGCTAGTTCAGGCAACAAGGTAAACATTTTTATCTAAAATCTTGTGTTCCACATCAGAAGAGTTTTTATCAGTTCTTAATAATACTCGGACACATCATGAACAACAAAATCCAAGATATTAAATACTTCATTCCTCCATGATTATACAGCCATCACTTGCCAGTTTGTCAGACTCATATATTTCATGAGTGTCTTTATGTATGTTACCTTATCAGCCAGTTGCAGGCTTTCCTTTCTTCTACAAGGAATCAGGACTTTGCTGTCTCTTTTAGCATTTAATCTCTATTACTTTTATATGTCTTGCCACTTAAGTCTTTGTATTTTGATATGGCCTACTAAATTCTAACTATTATACAGTTTATATAATATTGAAACTTTCTCTTGTGAAAACTTACTTGTCTTTTTCGTCGAATGCGTTTCAGCGTTGTATTCGCCTTCGTCAGCTTAGAAACAGACTGCCAGTACTTAGTAACGGTTGTTGCTTGGAAGGTATAGTGGGGGTGGTGTGTAGAGGAAGGGGATTAGCGCGGGGATCCAAATTATTGTTTGTTTTTTGTATAACTGTGTCGAAAAGTGTATGTGATTTATATTGTAATTGGTCGTTTAGTATGTTGTTTGGTTGTGTTGTGTGGTGTTTGTATATGTCATACTGTTCAGCTGTGTTGAGTTTTTGACCTTTGGGTAAGAGGTGTAATATTTCAAGATTAGTATCTATGTTGGTGTAGCTATGGTTATGTGTGTGGCAAACGCAGAATGTATATTGTTGTTGGAGAGGGCCTTTAAGTGTTCAGAGTAACGGGATGAAAAAGATCTTCCCGTCTGGCCTATGTAGAAACTATTGCAGTTATTACAATTTAATTTGTATACACCTGTTCTATTGTATTTGTCTATGTCCGTGTTTGTATCATTGATGTGTTTTTTGATGGTATTGTTAGTTCTGAATGCTATTATTTTATACTGTTTATAGTTTTTATTAAGTATATGTTAAGTGTATCATTCACATAGGAACACTCCATTTGAAGTGGATAGCAGTGGACTTTTTATTAGTGTTATTTCCCCTATTTGTGAATGATTCAAAACAGGTAATATTTTAATTTTGAAAGCCCCTCTTTAAAAACAGTGTTTTGTTTTGCAAAGTATACTGTTTTTTGTGTTTGCAGATGTTTGTGGGAAATGTAAATAATCTGTTTCTCAGAATTAGATGAAAGATGAAAGTACTTTTTTTACACATATACAGATGAAAGTGTATTGAATACACATAAGGCGCCACTGGAGCGATGCGATAAGCGATACGACAATCGATGCGATAAGCAACCCGACCCTAATTCTCCACCGTATCGCTCACTAGGTGTATTCCTTGTGTAAGTGACTAAACCACTGCACACTAGCACGATCTCGATACAACACCGATAATTATCGGTGGGGGCGACAGAGCTTGTCGATCGCTCCAGGCGACAGTATCGCGCAACTCGTCGAGTTAATCATGTCAACTCAACAGGAGGACATCTCTGCTGCTATTTCTTTTGTTAAAATAGTTGAACAGAACCCATGTTTATGGAACTACTCGTTGAAAAATTATTCGAAAACTGATATAACAAGCATAGCATGGAAGAAAATAGCAGAACAGCTCAAGGACACAGGTAAGAAAAAACTACATACATTTTTAATTATTTTATTTTTTAAACTTTTTTTACATTTAAATTTTTGAAAAATGATTTCTGAGCTAAAGCTAAATATAATTTGTTTTGGGCTTAAGGTAAAAACATTATCATGATTCCATATTTTTAGGATGTAGGTAGTAGGAAATAAGTTGTTTTGGGCTTTTTATGACAAACCTATATATTTCCATTGTATAGGAATTGCTCCTTCTGGCTGTAGGAAATAGTTACCAAGTCTATTACTTAGGCGAACAGCTTGGGCCTGCGTTATTGACGGTTGTAGTGCACTGCCATCAGGTATTGCTGGCACAACGTGTGTGGGAGCAAAATTTGAAGGTTCTTGATATTTACCCTCTCGAAGGCGAATGAAATTATGGAGCACACACGCTGCTTTCACTACTGCGGTAACACACATTTCGTCACAAGCCATTGGTACCTCAAACACACGGAATTTGGAGGTTAACATTCCAAAAGCGCATTCAATACTTTTTCGGCCTCTAGAGAGACGAAAGTTGAAAATTCTTTTTGCGTCATTTAACACTTTCTTTGGGAAAGGCCGTAGTAGGGAAGGTAATTAAGGGAAAGCTTCATCAGCTACGCAGTAATATGGAAACGGCTCTTGATCCGTATTTCCAGGTAAACAAGTGGGGTTAGGAACATTGAGTCCGCCTCGTTTCAGTCGCTTCCCAATTGACGAATTACGAAACACTGAGCCATCACTATTCCTTCCTATGTCGCCAACGTCAACAAGAGTTTGTCGCCAACATCACTGATACCATCTGCATCCGCCATAGCCATGATCACTACAGAAAAGAAACCTTTGTAATTTATATTTCTCGATCCTGTGTTCTTGAAGCACTTTATTCGGATATGCTTTCCGTCAGAGCCAATACAGTTAGGCAGATTCCACAGCTCGAAGTAGCGCTTAGCTTTTTCTTGCCAAATTCCTTCATCTGGCAGGGGCATGTATATTGGATGCAAAACTATCCAAATGGCGTTACTCATTAAACGTATAATTTTACCAATTGTACTTTTACGTCTGTAAAATTGCTGTACCAGGTCATCAAAGCTGCTTCCTGTAGCCAGATACCTGAAACAGAGAACAATTTAATTTTATTTTATTTTATTTTATTTAAGGAGATCGGACACCTTAGAGTGTAAATTTTTTTATTTATGTAATTTAACCTCAAACAACAATTTTAATGTATTCAGTATGATGTATTTAGAAGGTTTTTGGGTAGCAAAACTTTGTCCTGCTCGTTTTTCCTTTTCAAAACCCCCAAAAATAGTTTTTTTTTTAATTTTTAGTGCTTTTTAAAATTTTTGAATAACTTTTTTGTTTTTCAACCAATTTTAATGATTATTTTTTTATTTTGTTTCTTTCATTGTAAATAAACTTTTTGGGTATGGAAACTTTCATTGGATATAAATGAAAAAAGTTATAAGCTAAAAAAAGTAAAACAAAAATATTGTAAAATTACAAAAAGTTAACAATTTTTATTTCACTTTTTTATTGAGTGACAATAATGCCTATACCCAAAAACCTTTATACTAGTATGGAGAATAAGTGGTAAAAATTTCAAAGGCCTCTATGTAATATTTTAGATTTTATTCAAACATTTGTAATGAAAAACATGGAAAATTGGAACTTGTGGAAAACGCAGTGTAAAGTAAGGCTTGTAACACTCATTAGGCCTATTTAGAATTCCCCTGCTCCATA
This sequence comes from Magicicada septendecula, assembly GCA_034769895.1. Lineage (NCBI taxonomy): Eukaryota > Metazoa > Arthropoda > Insecta > Hemiptera > Cicadidae > Magicicada > Magicicada septendecula. The sequence continues at coordinate 795,343,888 of CM068368.1, forward strand.
CATTGTTCCTTCTTCCGCTATTCGCTTCTCTTCCTCTGCAACCTGGGCAGCCTTTACTCTTCTCCTGTACTCTTTGTACTTGCCGTCTTCGCTTGCCTTCCGCAATCGCAAGCGATGGGAGTCTTTCTTTTGCACGTAGTGTGACGTGTTCAGTCCTGGCGACACTCCGGCTTTCTCGAGGATATTTGCCATAGTGATAAGGTAGCCTTCATTATACACACTTATGGCTTCACCTACTGCTGCCTCAAGTCTTCTTCTCGCTGAAAAAGTAACTTTGGGACATTTGCTCCAGATAACACTGTGAAGGGACTCATTTGCATTTTGCGTCTTGCCCAACAAGCAGCGTTTGAGGAGTTGTTCATCAGAAAGCCGCTTATAAATGGGCAACATATGTTTGTATACTTTTTCGTTTATTGGTGTTTTTATGACTTCAGAATGTTTTTTATGTGCTACATTATTATGCAAGTCTCTTTGGTAAAAACACCAACTGTCACAACCGGACGGGCATTTATCATGGTATGGTTTGTCATCCGTTGATCGGCAGTGATCCAAAGTGGCATATATTGCTGTTCTCATTTTACCAGTATCATCTAAATTATTTATTATGGCATTCCTATAATACTGAGATAGTTTGTCAATAGTTTGAACCTTTAGGCTTCCATGTTTTTTCCCACCAAGTGTCACTTTCGCCTTCTTACAATCTTGCACAAGATTCCGAAGCCCTTTGCCTAACCGCTTTGCTACGTGGTTGACACATTCTTATTTTTCAATTGTTATATCATCACCATAAACATTTAGTGCACTGACATGGTCAAATGACTTTGAGTCACCATCTGATATAACACTTACATATCGAAAACCAAGGCTTTCAGACCGTTTCCACAGTATTTCAGCTGCCTCAGTTTCCATCGCCGGTGAGGAACCTTCATAGTTAGCTTGGCATACAGGCTTGTGACCATCAAACCAAATTTTAAACTGTGGTGAATTTTCATCCACTTCAGTTTTTTTCTTCTGGCATACTCTGCAGTATTTGGACAACACTACATAATCTATTACCAAGCCAGTAATGACTTCTATTACACAGCCTACTCTGTACTTGGACGTAAAACCTCTCTTTTGCCAAGACCCGTCGTAACTAACACCTATATTTATAGGTTTGGCGTTATCAAATGTGTGTTCAATTTCAGAGTAGGCCTTCTCGACTTCAACTCTAGCATTTTTTAGACATTCCTCAGCGCATTGTTTTGAAACATCAACTAATGCTTTTACGTGTTTGCCGAAAGCAGACTGTTGTAAGCATGGCATATTCATGCACATAGAAAAAGTTTCTATGGCCATATGTCCTTTCCCAATTGAGGCAAAGGTTTTGACAATGCTTCTGTTTACATCAAAAGGATTTTTCCTTGTACTTTTATTATCATTATGGTTGATCCTTTGGGAAGTTTGGAAACTATTTGTTTCATTGCACGAATTACAATGCACAGAAATTTGCTGTGCAAATCCAAAGATTTTAGACACTGTTATTTTAGGGTTTATGTCCAAACAATACTTACATGGAAGAGATTCTAAAAACTTAGAGAGAGATGCCACATCTACCAAACAATAAGTTGGTGCGTCGTCATACGTTTTGGCAGGTGTACTGTAGGAGGCGACAAGTTCGAATCCGGTAGGCCTACTCCTTTTTGCTGGAGTTTCATCCTCACTATCCACAGTTTCTTCTACAAAAGGACTAGAACATGTAACACATTCATTACTAGGGCCAGGTCCAACATTTTCATAACCCATAAGGTTAGGCCTAGGCCTACATTCATTACCGCTAACAATTCTGTCATTCTCTACACTTGCAACACTACCGTCCCACCTTTTTTGCACTTTTTTCCGACACTGAATAGACCTTTTTAATTTACTTGCCTTCACCCTACCCATTTTCAAGTCTAAAGTTAGTAGGCCTAGTATTTAGGTTAGTCCAAACAAAACAAATTAGTAAAATAGGCTACTTATCACTGTCAAATTGCACCAAACTAACACTCACTAAAACCAATAGTTTCGAATAAAAAAAAGTAATACAATTTACAGAAGTAATAATTGTAATGTACATTAGTCACAACAATAACTAAACATAACCAGCTGTAAATACAGAAACAGCTGATCTAATAACAGCTGGTGGGAGGCATCACTTGGAAGTAGGCACCCAACATTATGTTACTAAATTACAGTGAATATACATAAATGCAATATACACATTTTATATATAAAATGTGTTTCCAAATGTTGTTTCAAATACTTGTTATACTGTTTGCCACATGGTTTTGAAATATTAGAACAATAAACAAACTTTTTTGGGTAAAACTCAAATTTTCTCCAAAAACTATTTTTTCGTATATTGTAAAAAGATTTATTTTTATTTTTTTCTTTAAGAAAAAATAATCAGATTGCCTTACAATTTTACACACATACTCAGGAAAGTGTATAGAACAAAAAAATTTCATTTTTTGAAAATGTAAAAAAAATAAAAAATACCCCATTTAAAGGTGTCAGATCCCCCTAATAATTGAAAAGACTTCTAAAAAACTTTATTGACTTAAAAAAATTGTTTCATTTTCAGAACAAAATTGCCGGGATCGCTGGAAAAACATCCCCACTGCTTTCGGGAGGTCGATGAGGTCACCCATATCTGGAACAGGGGGAAAATCAAGGAAGCCCTACTACTTGGCAACTTATCTTGATTTTCTCCGTCCATACATGAAGGGAGCCTCAACGTCTGGGAATGTACCTCCAGAAAAAGAAATTGACCATGAAATTGACCTTGTTATACAGGGCATGGGCACACAAGATGAGGAAGGCACGCCACAGGATACTCCAGAGGTAACACCAGTTAGTGAGGCTCTCCTCGATATAGAAACTGAGATTCGTCAAGATCCCACCCCTCGTAAGAAAAAAAACAACTCCTCAGCATAGTGACTCAGATAAATCATTCATTGAGTGGCTTGAGTTGAAAAAACAAAAAGAAATGAAAGCGAACGAACAGGAACAATAAGATGGTGACTGGCTTTTTTTCTGCTCCATGCTTCAAGATTTTAAGAAGCTTAAAGACAAGGGTAAAAGATGTCTCAAAATTAAATTTGCAACTCTTCTAAATGAGGAATTGGACCAAGCTAAAGCTGAAGCAGAAGGGTCAACTTCTTTGTATTCATAGGGTTCATCGAGTACTATGTTCCTCCCTTATAATGAACACCCTGCTTCGTCTTCACTGCATCAAGACGATACACCATCGCCAAATTACTTAAATTTAATTTGATAATTTGATGTGAAATGTCATATACATTCTAAATATGTTGAATCTCTATTACTACTCTGTACTATTGTTTTAAATGGGATGCCACAATGTTTTTTTGTTTCCTATATTTTGATTAATTTCTAGTATTTTAATAAAAATTTGAAAGCAATAAACCAACCATTTAAGAAATCTATTTGCAAATGTATGACTTACCTTAGTGTAATAAGTAGTTTCTCAGCTGGTGGAACTGCAAATCTGAAATTTGTATTGTTCTTCTCCAGTTTTCGTGACACTCGTTGCAGAAAACCCCGGTAACTTTCTAAGCTCATTCTGTGAAACTCTTTAAATTTCTGTTCATGTTGAGAGAGTTCGCGGGAAACCACTGCCGAACTGTGTTTAATATTGTAAACATTATACGGGTGTACCCAATATTGTCTTGCTTTTGATTTCCGTACGTAAGTACCGGTAAGCAATAATAACATCCTCCTCTGAAGAGCTCATGATTACAACTGCGTAAAAAGGTGCCCTGTTGTATATCGTATCGCTTATCACTTTGCTCCAGTGGGCACAAGAGTGTTGCACCGATAAAAGTTGTATCGGGCAATGAAAGATTGTTTCACGTTGCGTCGCCTATCACATCGCTCCAGTGGGCAACGCGCCTAAGACATGAATGTTCATAATGTTGAAAATTTGAAATTTTATATTTTGTTAAAATGTTGCGTCCGATTATTTTGGTGGAGAACAAAATAAAAATTAATTTTTTTGCACCTCCATGACTGTAAACCAGAATGTTTATTTCAGATTTTATATTTAGGTGTAAAACAGAGACATAGAATTTTAAAAACTGAATTAAAAATATTTGTTTACAATTCAGAAAATCATGGTAACACATACTAATTTTCAAGGGGAATATGTTTTTGCCATCAGAAATAATGAGGAATGGTTTTGTTACCATAATATATTATGTTTTATTGATGGCTGTGGATTCTTTACTATAGTCAAAATCAGTAGCGGCTCGTACAGGGAGGGCAAAAGGGTGCAGCCCTCCCACTAAATTTGCAAATTAAACTTGTCAATAATATAACTATAATGTGTAGTATTCTTATTGAAAGATATTTTTGGGGCGACTAATAGCGATCACCCGATGTTTTCGGCATGGCCCCGCAGCTGGGACGGTTTAGCTGTCGCCCTCCCTGAATAGGCCGTTCTTTCGGGGAGCGGGGCAAGAGACGTATACACATCTCTATGCATTTAAATGAGCATCCGCCATTGCAGGTGGGACTGTGGCCGCTTTCTGTTTCGCAGCTAAATCATAGAGAAACGTTGTTCAAAACTTCTCATAGTGCATATATTTTCTCTTGTGTTTTATATAGTTTTGATTGTGTTCTTGTTGTACTTTTTGTGTAAACGTAATGTTCTAATAATTTATTCTTTATTAGGCAGTGTATTCTGTGTACGATAGTGTTTTTGTCGAACCTTGTATACATAAACGTGTAACTTATTCTGTGTGTTCTGTGCGTATTTGTTAGAAACGATTAAAATGACTATGAATTCGGTAAGTAATATTAAACGTTTGATTATTTCAAATTCACTTACTTACGAAAAGAAAATAGAACTAAAAAATTTAGGGCCACCAAAACCGAATTTAGATATTACACAACAAAATTATAAAACGGACAGACCAGCATCAAGTAAAAAGACTACACAAGAAAATTTAATAGAAACTGTTACTTACATGCTGATTGGATATGTGGTTGTGAGGTGATCAATTCCTTTTTTTGTTATGTATGTTTGGTGATGAACCTAAACAGTGATTCAGTCTGGACTGAAAATGGAATTAAGGACTTGAAACATTTGGGAGAAAAAATAAAAAAACATAAAATTAGTGAAACTCATATGAACAATTGTATTGAATATTCATTGTTAGGAAAAGTCAGTATTAGTTGCCAGTTAGACAGTGCATATAGATTGAAAATTAAACAGCATAATAAAGAAGTCTCTAAGAACAGATACATCCTAAGTAAGTTAATTGACTGTGTAAAGTTTTGTGGAATATTTGAACTAGCTTTAAGGGGACATGATGAAACAAACACATCTGAAAATCCAGGTATTTTTAGGGGCTTAGTAAATTTAATGGCAGGCCTAGACAGCACCTTAAGAGAGCATATTGAAAAAACAAACAATAGGGTTTTCGTTGGTCTTTCTAAAACAATTCAAAATGAAATTTTGGATTCTATTTATGCAGTGTGCATTGGACTAATAAAAAAAGAAATAAATGAAACTGACTACATTTCAATTGAAGCAGATGAAACCACGGATTGTGCCACTCTGTCACAAATTGTGTTAGTTGTGAGGTATGAATTGAACGGAAAATTATATGAGAGGTTTATCAGTTTTGTCAGTCCACAAGATCACTCCGGTGAAGGTATTAGTAATACTATTTTTGAAGAATTAGCAAAATTAGAACTTGATAAGATGCCTAGTAAAATTATTGCACAAAGTTACGATGGGGCAGCAGTAATGAGTGGAAAACATAACGGTGTTCAAACAAAAGTTAAAGCTGTGTACAAGAATGCCCAGTATATACACTGCTATGCCCATCAACTAAACTTAATTATTGAGCGCGCTGCATCACAAAACAAGCAAGTAAAAATATTTTTCTGTAATTTAGATGGCTTTACAACATTTTTTTCAAGATCTTCCAAGCGAACTGCCATACTTGATGAAGTAGTAAAGAAACGTCTCCCAAAATGTTCTAATACCAGGTGGAATTTTAAATCCCATTGTGTGACAACAGTATTTATTCATAAAAATGACATTTCCGCTGTTCTTGAAAAAGTCATAGATGATGAGAGTGACAAGTCCACTGTTCAGAAAGCACTAGGACTGAAAACACATTAAATAATGATGATTTTAATTTTTGGTTAACATTTTTCAACAAAATTATGCCAGCCTGTGACATTTTGTTTAATCAATTACAGCAAGTAGAAATTGACAGTATTAAAACACACCAGTATGTTGCCTCATTCAAGTCACACATTCAAAACGTCAGAGATTATATTGATTTTGATGCCAGTCTGTCTGCAACAAATGATTTTGGAGAATCATCACAAAATCCAAAAAGGTCACGTTTTGATGAAAGCAAGAAGACTGCAGCTAAAGAAGTTTGTGACATAATAGTTACCAACATAGACAACAGATTTTTATTTTCAGACCATTTAGCAATAGCAGTTTTGTTGCAACCAACCCTGTTTTCTAAACATCAGCTTATCTTTCCAGAAACACAGTTACAAATTGCTGCTAAAGAATTTAATTTAAATGAAACTGCATTAAGACATGAACTGGTAGTTCTATACAGCAGGCCTGACTTCACAAAGGCAACTGGCGCATTGGTTCTACTCAATTTTGTATATGAAAACAATCTAGTTACTGTTTTTCCCGAACTGGTAAAACTATTAAAAATTATTTGTACAATCCCTATGACTACAGCAGAAAGTGAACAATGTTTCTCAACTCTCAAACGCATTAAAACATTTACACGTAATACAATGAAAAAGGACAGACTAAGAGCTCTGGGAATGTGTCCCAGAAAAAAAAATGTTAGAAATAACTCCTAACTTCAATGAATTAGTTATTGACCATTTTGCCAAACAAAAGGAGAGGAGAATGGATTTCATGTTCAAGCAAATAAACTAATCCAAGGTAGGGAACAAATATATTTTATTTAGTAATGCATGCATTTAATAATATAATTTCTTAAATATTTAAGTTTAGGAACGTGAACTGCTTAGGTATATAAATAATTTGTTTCAAACTCTGTTTAAATATTGGTAGTTTGCAAGGTAGGTTTTTGATATTAACAATAATTTTAGTAGTGAAGCAAAAGATTCAATTTTACAATTATTTGATGGTAATAGCAATAATTTAGTTTCTACTGGTGACTTTTTTTATATAATATATGGGTACAACTAAATTTTGCCCCCCCCCCCCCCCCCCCCCCCCGTAGTCAAAAACATTACCAGCCGCCACTGGTCAAAATGTAAAACTGATGATTAGTAGGACTTCAAATCTCCATCTGGACTGGACTAGAGACATATGCTTGACCTATTGGTGTGTTACAATAATAATTGTAACTGCACAATTAATTTGTATACTGAATGTCCATATATAATGTTGAAGTTCTATAACGTTATGGCGTACACTGTGGTCTGAATGGAAGCAAAACCTGGACCTTAAATATTAGGACTTGTAGTAGAGTCCAGTTGACTGAAATGAGGTTTCTAAGGTTCTGGGAGTAGTGAGAAGGGACTGACTTGAAAATGAGGCAGTTAGAGAGAGTCTTGAAAATTAACAAACAAAATAAAATAAATATAGATTGGAAAATATAGAGAATGGTGGAAGGATCGCATGTTAAGAATGAAGGACAAACACCTTCCAAAACAAATCCTATTTTATAGACCCAGAGGAACAAGAAATATTGACAGGCCAAAAAGAAGATAGGTCAATCAATAAATTACAGTGGACCAGATGGGCTAATTCTTGTGGGAGAATAAGAAAACATGTCCATATACATATACAGGCTCTGTTTGGTGTGCTAAAAGAGTCAGACGAAGATGACTTCATGGCTGATAACATTCAATTAAACAGTGGACCATGGTGGATAAGGGTTGAAATAAAACTGTTACTGTATCTCTTGATGATGTTTCCAGTACAAACTTCGCAAAAATACATCTCGTTACCAACTCATCAGTAAGAATGGACTGAACTGATCCAAAACGAATATTTAAATCATCAGATAGCTCAAAAATGGTGATTTGGCAGTTTTCTCACACAGCAGCATGCACAAGCTCAACATTGCAGTCAGCCTGGCAGGTTAAAAGCCTTCCTGAATGCTCATCACCCTCAACACCTTCACAGTCATCTGTAAAACGCTTAAACCACTCATAAACATGTGTACGCCTCATACAATCTTCTCCATAAACTTTTTGTAACTTTTCAAGTGTACCTTTACATGTTTCACCAACTTTTGACAAAATCTGATATAAATTCTCTGATCAATTTTTGCTGTCATGGTAAATGCATCAAATGTGATTAACACACAACACAACAATGGGCATTTGTAAACAAACCAGATCAGCTGTTATTATAAAACTTCGACTCAGTCCGCTTGGAGTAATGAAGTTTTTTGATCCAAGTCAGCTGACTTAGCATTGATAGTACCAATCCGGATACTTTTTTATCACTCCTCGTACTTCAGAGTCATGTGTGATTCTGATTTAAACATTTTCTAAAATGGGAACAAAAGGGAAGAGACCATGTAAGCCGAGGAAAAACTGGAGGGATGTTTATAGGTGTGAGGATCGTACGTAGAACGATCGGGATAGATGGAGATTGGAAACAGAAAACGTATGTATATTATATATAAACTGTCAGTATATGTAAATGCATGCGTGGGCGTGCACGCATGCACGCACATACACACACAATACTAAATTTCAGGTGATATTTTCACACATTATATTAAACATTTATGATTTTGATGGAGAGGACTAAAATCATTAAGTTAAATGTAAAGACAGTGACCGAGGATAAACCAGACCCAAGATATTACATTTTCCTGAAAATTCTGCAAATGCCAAAGTTATCATGCACTGCAATACAAAAATGGCTACCATCTTTAAATAGGTGAGGGTAAAAATAAATACCTTTTTTAACTAACCACATATGGGTGAAGCGATTAAGAAAAATATTTTTAAATGGTCAAGCAAAAAACTAGGTTTGCACCATTTTGATTGGACTGACCTGAAGTAAAACTTACCATTTACGATAAACAAGCAAGTAATTCTATAAACTGACATTAATTAGTTGGTATAATTAATTATTAATGTTCTGTTTAACAGACATATAAATAACTAACATTCTCGACAGGAACACAATATTTACCATCTAACTGCCAAAAATATTAACAATAATATTAATGTTGCCAACTGACATACTGTCTGGCCACGATTCGATGATCGAGCATTGTGTAAGGGGGGAGAAGCATGGCTGGGTACTACGGTAGGCTAAGTGGGGGTAAACCAAACGGCTAGGACACATATTTCGCCCTACCTCGCTTACAAGCGGCTTCAATCATCCAGTCGCGGCCAGACAGTACAATAACAAAACTATGTTAAATTAACTGTTGAACCATTCGGTCCATTATGATTATGTTTGCATTTAGCATCTTCTTTAGCAGTGGTGGCCAGTGTTTCGATGCCATGAGCCACCTGCTGAAATTGTAAAACTTAGGCGTTTTATATAAGCAGATTGTTTCATATGTGTGTGCAGTTGTGTTTATTGGTATGTATGTATATAGGCAAAACATAATACTGTATTAGGATGCAATTTTAAAACTACTAAAACCAAGTATAACTGGTAACTCTGTTTAAGCATTTTTGAATATATTGTTACGACGGTCTACTGATCGCCGTATGGTGCAGTGGAAAACAAAATACAAGACCCCAATTACGTCGCTAATCACCAGCTTTAATTATCACAATTAAACAGTTTGTAAGTAACAAGACAGTCTCTTATAATAAATCAAATGAAAATTGTTCACACACAATAAAATGTTAACTGATATAAAACACAATCGTATTACAATAGTCTCGCACAATTATAAAGCACGTAACACTTCGCCCCAATTCTTCAAACCACACTGTGTAAATCGCCACTTAAACGCACTGTGTAATCACTTTGTAATCGCCCGACAAGAAGTGAACTGAGCATCCCTGAGTACTTGTATTTATACCCTGGTGAGTTCCAGAATATTTGCTAACTGTGCATCAAGAATGCTACTAGAAAACACAAGAACATAATTAGTTGCGGCCTTACACACAGCAGGCGCGGACCGGTCTGGTCCGGTATAGACCCGTTAGTTGACACATAATTGTCTTTCACTGCAAAACAGCATTATGTACACACACACACACATTACAGCTGGATTCCACTGAAACATTCGCTAAATTTGTAGAACGTTCCGTATTACATAACACTTTTCCACATTACATAACAATATTTATTTGTAACATTTTTTTCTTCTTCAACCCTATTGAGCTTTTCACAACTCATGAGATATTAAAATCATGTTATGGGCCAATATATTGAGTTAAAATTTAAAATGAAAAAATATTTTCAGTTGTTAAAATTTTTTGAAGTACATCAAACATACACAGCAATAGAACCACCTTCAAATATTTGTAGTATAGTTTTTCCTTTCCCATCTTCCCTATAAAATTATGTAAAAGTAAAGGTTCCAAGTTTATGAAGTTTGATCAAAAAGATTGTGCAAATTTTTAATTTCTACAGTACAAGCATCCAATTAGGAAAACTTTTTTTATATGATGTTAGCACACACCTTAGTGACAGTCGTCTATAGTTTTAGCCCTGTCGGATGCACAGTTTTGTTTTTTTATTAATAAGTTATATGGAGTAAATTTTGTTTTTGTGTATTAGGTGATTATTTTGACATTCTACTGTATAAGATTAAAGAACATGGATAAAGTTGTATGTAAATAATGAGATAAACTATTCTAACACGGTGAAAGTGATGCAGAAGGATTCTGGCAGGAATGGTATGCATGAACTAGCAGTTTAAAAGTACTGTTCAAAATAAATATGGTGAGCAAGGTTTTACAAAACGTCACATCTGACTTACAAAGTTCAATGGGTCTTATCAAAAGTATTCAAAGTTTTCTTGAAAACATGAGATCTGATGATGGGTTCAATAGTGTAAGTACAGATGCTAAGGAGCTCGCAGAGAAAATTGGAGTCATCGCTGACTTTGAGAAAGAAGTCCAAGTTCGCCCAAGAAAAGTAAAAAGGCAGTTCTCTTATGAAAGTGACGATCAACCTATAGTGAACTTGGATAGCAAAAAATCGTTTAAAGTGAACTTTTTTAATGTTATACTTGACACAGCAATAGCATCTCTAAAAGAAAGGTTTGAGCTCATGGAAAACCATAGCAACGTTTTTGAATTTCTGTATAACATTAATTCTCTCAGGACGTGGAAACAAGAGAAGTTGAAGACAGTATGTACAAATCTTCAAACTACACTAACTGTTGGAGAGGATCAAGATGTTGATGGAAAAGACCTCTTTAACGAGCTTCAGATACTCGCACCTATGTTACCCTATGGAAGCTCTCCAACGGAAGCCTTAAGTTTCATAACGAAAAATTGCTTTGTAGATATATTTCCCAATGTTTTCGTAAGTTTAAGAATACTTCTGACTCTTCCAGTGACCGTTGCCAGTGGTGAAAGAAGTTTTTCAAAATTGAAAATAATAAAAACTTATTTAAGATCTACCATTAGTCAAGAACGTTTAAGTGGACTGGCTTTGATGGCCATTGAAAACGAAATTCTTGAAGACATTGATACAGATTTAATCATCAAAAACTTTGCTAAAATGAAAGCCAGGAAAATTTCCTTGTAGTTTGATTTCATTGTTTTAGTAGAAATTGTTAAAAAGTGTAATAGACCTGTAGGGAATTACTCTCCAGCTGAAATATAGCTTGTAGTCTTGGAAAAAACTTATGTAACGATTGACTTTCTTGTTTAAAATAAATCTGTGTTAAAGATTTTTCCAGAATTTAATAACAAGTAGTTTTACAGTAATTAAAAAAGATTTAAAACAGTTGTATAACAAACTACACTGTTTGTCAAGTTAGACCTGTTTAATAAAGAATGTCAAGGTACAAAGCTGTGTTTGTTTTTAATGACAATACTATCCTCCACCATCCTAAAAAAGCAAACAATAACAATTATTAGTCCTGCATTTTGTACACACTATATTGAAGATGGAAGGGGGGCGCCAAAAATTTACCCGCTTACACTGAAACAATGCCTTGGACCGGCTCTGAGTAGCATAGTTTCTGAAATGTATCTACCTAAATGTTGAAAAATATGATTTTTCAAAAAAACATGTTTAAAGTATATCAGTGGGAACTAACAAAAACTCATATTCATAATTCAGGCACAAAAACAAAACATACATGTAGTTTTGTTGACTTCAGAGTTGTCAGCTACAAAATGTTCCCTTTTACACAGTGAAAACCACATTATTTTAAATGTAAGCCTTTATAAAATATGTAGTATTGAAAGGAACCTTGTACGAAATTGGAATGATTTTATTGTGTGCAGATGTACGTTAGATTATTCATAAAAGTTGAAATTTTAATAGAACATGCATTTTGAGAAAAAAGTTACAATTTTTAATTTTTTGCCTTCAGACTCCTCTTAAAATCTGTACTTTGTGAAAAAAAATACTGGTCTGTTCATTTTTCAGCCTTTCATATAGAAAAATTGTTCTAGACTGTTATGAGCTCTGTTTTTTTAAATCAAGAAATATTGCTAAACTCTTACTTTTAATACACCATGTTCATGTTTAAATAACACATGGTCTTTGAATACTGTATCATCCTTGAAAGATATAGAAAATTTTTGAAGAAAAATCAGATAATACAAATGGCATAATCAACTTTTAGAAACAGGTAAGCGTATATGTTGAATTGGTGTTGGTTATAAGGAAAAGCAACAGCTGACTGGAAGACTATATTCCTGTCTCCAAAAAGGATCTGACCAGACTGTGGTAATTACAGGAGAACTTGGTTTTCAATAGTGTGTAAGATAACAGTCAGCAGATTGAGGAATATTGTTGACAGGGTTCTGAAAGGAAAGATTCTGTCCAGATAGTGTCTTCTCTCTAAAATGAGTATTAAAAAAGAGAAGGGAATATAACTTGAAGAGTTTGTGACGGTACAAATAGGTCCATATAGGGATTTTGGGTACATAACAGATATAATTTTATTGTGAATTAAAATTTTGTATGTGGGAGAGTAAAGTTTTCCAAACATGTGAAACAACGCAGAAATCGGTGAAGGGTCGGCGTCAAGGTCAGTGGCGTACATGCAAAAATTCAGCTATTCTGCCGGAACAAGCGAACGATCTTATGTAAAACGTCACTCAAGGAATGCCAGACGTAATGGCTGCACCTTAAAAACAAGGACGTCATCACCAAAAACAATAGAATTGATGACGCGACAACCCTTCCACTTGGGAAATAAGCGCCATATTGTCGTTCTCAGTCAACTCGTATCATTCGTGCGAACTGCACGTAGTCTAAATTGCTGGCCAGCAAGTATTTAAAAGTAACAACTAAAATGTAACAAAAGTGAATCAAATCTATTTAAATCAAACAGTATAAAATGTAGAGACAGTGAGTGCAGTTAATAAAAAGGAACAGTGTAATAGTTCGGCAGAACACCAGCATGAACATGATTAACGCCTGACTGGATCTTTATCCATCACAGCAGGAAAGTAAACCTTTCACATTTTAAACCATCAACATTTTTTAATAATTGAGCTCAAGAAAATTTGTAAAATGTACCGTCAAATTAGTTTATGTGGGAGCGTGTGTGTGTGTGTGTGTGTGTGTGTGTGTGTGTGTGTGTGTGTGTGTGTGTGTGTGTGTGTGTGTGTGTGTGTGTGTGTGTGTGTGTGTGCCGGTACAGATAAAATCACAAGCATTGGTTCACGTTACGTGATTCATGTAACTTCATAATTGAAATTATTTAAAACTGCAGTAATGGCGTAGATTCATTTAAATAAGTAACCAGAATAAATTGGAGGTAAAATATATGTTGTGTAAATGTAGAATACTTAAGACTGATGTAGCGAAAATATTTCGCAGCCATTTTGTATTTTGGATGCAAAGGAGGAAGACTCCATCTTGTTTTTTTTCTTGTTTGTTATTCAAACATTTAGAAATTCAGACCATTAAAACACAAGTTTTACCAAATGATATCAGAGTCGATTATTTCTCAATAACCATTCCGTTTGTAGCTCGTTTAAAAGAATCCTGGACCCGAACTTAAAATATGTTAGGTTGGCAACAACACAACATGGCGATTACTCGAATCAGCATGTAAACAAAAGTATAAATGTTAACGAGAGAAATACAAAAGGTAAGTCAACTATAATTTCAAAGAGTGTTAGCTAACAAATGACTGCCCGAACAGTGACAATGTATAAATTTGTTAATAAGTTAGTTAACAAGATAAATAGTTTTTTAAGAATATTATAAAGGTTTTGGCAGTGTTATTAGAAATGAATTGTGGCACATTACAGAGAACAAAGGAATGTCATTTCAGCTAGAGTTATTAAAAATTTGTATGTAGGTTAACATGAAACTAAAATCTGGTGATATACGTAGAGAAATCATCAACAAGGGTGCTCTGCCTCACTATACAGTAAACTCTCGATTATCCGCGGTCTTCCTTTCCTTTTTTTTCTTTTTTTTGCAACGATAAATTACGGTATTAAAAGAAAACGTACAACAGTAGAATAAGTTATAAAATTAGGCCTACAATTAAACGTTACAGTGAAACATAGAATACCGTAAATGAAAACAAAGAATGTAGGGAAATGGAAGCATGCGTGTTGAGAGAGAATGCATGAGTCACGATCGGCAGGTGCAGAAACTATTTTTAGAATGACAACCATCAGTTGGGGTGAGTGGAAGTCAATCAGCCAAGGTCATTGGCACTGCTCATCACTGGCACCTTATTGCCTCCCCTCCTACCCCTTCATTCACCACTTCAGTTCTCATGACTCACGCATCAGTTTGTGCGTTTCTGTCAACCTGTGTGCACGTGTCGACTAGCAGTTCGCGTGTGTGTTTAAATTGTTGTACGTGATTTTAGTTTACACTACTATTGAAAAATGATTGAAAAAAGGAAAAAAGTGGTCTTACCAATTCAAGAGAAACTAGAATTGATTAAAAAAATTGAAAATGTTGCGTCGAAAAAGCAAATGAGCTTGCAGTATGGGTGAAAGCACTGTTAGGGACATTTTTAAACAAAAGGATAAATTAATGCAATTTGCACCCACATCAGACAACTCCTCATCAATGAAAAAAAGAAAAACCATGAAAACTAACACTTATGAAGAACTAGATGCGGCACTTTTAGAGTGGGTGAGTCAAGTGAGAAGTGAGGGAACTCCAATTTCAGGTCCTATTGTTGCTGCAAAAGCAAAACAGTTTTTTGAAATGCTAGGTTTAGAGGGAACATTTTGTTAATTTACGTATTAATAACAAAATAATATTTAATAAACAGACACATTTCTATATCTCTTACCTTGTCTTGGGTCCCAGAGTCTTCACGTGAACTCGTGACCTATAAGTGTGATTTAGGGTTTATTTTATTAAGAAACTCAACTCTCATTTCTTGTTAACTAATTCAACATTTATTGAACATGTTGTGTAATATTCTCTTTTTAGGCATAAAATAATGATATAACTTCCTTTTTAACTAATAATCAGAGTTCGAATCCAACATATTTTAATATTGAGGTCTACACCCATTTACCAAAGATACACAAAGTTTAGCATTCTTTTTTTTTATATTATACTTAAAGTAAATAATTAATTAAATTATAGAAAGGCAACCCAGCAATTGCTCACATTCATACTTGACTTTCATACTTTTATCCCATTTTCGTTTTATTTGTTTAGAGCTCTTTTTATAAAATGTTTATATTTATTTAAAATGAGTTTAAAGCAGTTACTTCCCTTTTGCCGCCATGAATACCAAGTGTTGTAATTAGTCCGTTTTGTTTGTTCACTGTTTTAGTCCGAAAGATGTTCTCACTTGTTGAAATTAGGTCACGTTCTCACTTGTTAAGATTTCACTGTTTATATTATTTTAAATCATGTTAATTTTATAGTTTAGATCACATTTTCCATACTTTTAATAAAACTTCGGCTCGAGAGCCTTTTTACTGAACCGTGTCTATTTTTATTGTTTCTTAATCCACTTATCACATTCTCGGCCGGTCTGTCTACATTTTGCTGTATTTTAGGCGAACCGCACGTACACGCAACTGCGCGGCTCAGATGTTATATGCCGAGTACGTTTAACTATAAAATTCACATTTCTTATGTGCCGGCGGACGCACGAAACTGCTCGCATCCGTTATCGTGAGATGTTATTTGCCGACTGTTTTTGTTCTCTACGCACTAAGTGAGAAGGCATTTATTCAGACGTGACATTTCCATGTGAACGTTGGCCGAACCGTGCGCTCTTCCGCGGGAATGTGCACCCTTGCTGATAACTTACTTTCCTGTACCATTTTGTACCTCACACGGAGCTACAGTCAGTGACCCATTATTATACTCTGGTTAAATAAAATGAAAAAGCTTTAAATTGGATAGTCTCATCGGTTTGTACCGTTACAATTTGACGCATTATCAGGGTGGTTGACAAGGTTTAAACAATGCCACGGGATAAGGGAAATTGGGCTTCATGGCGAGAAATTAAGTGGCGACAAACAGGAAGCGGAAAATTTCAAAACTGATTTTGAACAGTTTCTTCAGTCAGAGGGAATTTCTTATAAACAAGTGTACAACGCTGATGAGTCGGGGCTGTTGTGGAAATGTTTGCCGACACGAACACTGGCATTTGAAAGCAAGCGGCAAGCTCCAGGACAGAAGTCCAGTAAAGAACCCATAACAATAATGACGTGCAGCAATGCAACGGGATCTCAAAAACTAAAACTAGTAGTGACTGGAAAGTAAAAAAAAACGAGGTCTTTTAAAGGGACAAGGGCTGAAAACCTCCCAGTACACTACTTCACCCAAAAAAAAGGCTGGATGGACTAACAAATATTTAAAGAGTGGTTTGAAAAAAGTTCATTCCTCAAGTTAGAGAGCACCTCAAGTCTCAAAACATACCCCAGAAAGCTGTATTGCTGATTGACAACCAGGGGAAAGTGTTTTTAAATCGGAAAATGGAAATTTTTTTGTCAAGTTTTTGCCTCCCAATGTCACAGCTCTTATCCAGCCCATGGACCAGGGTGTAATTGCTTCAATGAAAAAAAAAATACAGAACAAACTTACTGGAAAAAAGGATTGAAGAGGGGAATGATCTTCAGGGCTTCCGGAAAGATTACACGATTCTTTACAGCATTTATGACATAAACACTGCTTGGGAGTAAGTTAAGCAATCTACATTAGTAAAGTCCTGGAGGATTTTACAAAATGTGGAAAATACTTTGGTAGAGTCTGCAGAGGAAGAAGTTTCTGCTTGTGATTTGGCTAATTTAACGAAATCTGTTACTGGAGGAGGTAACGTCGATGAAGATAACATCGTTGAGTGGATTAATTGGGATGCCAATGATCCAGGCTTTGAACATCTTACTGATGAAAAAATCATAGGTGGAGCATTAGGTATGGTTTTGGAGGAGAGTGAGGAAGAAGAAGAGGATAAGACGCAGAAGCAAGCGAGCCATGACGCAGCTTTAGCACACATTGACGGGCTCATTCAATATCTGGAAGAACAAGACGATGCATCACTTTGTGACAAAATGTTGTTAAAAAAACTTAAATCACAAATAAAGAAGAGGTGTTTTATCACGAAAAAACAAAAACAGTTGACCGATTTTTTTGTGAAAAAGTAAACCAACAAACTTGTAAGTACATGTAACTACTGTTTATTAAGTCATAATTGTATTTGCAGACCTCCTACTGTAAATAAAAATTGTTCAAAAGCATTTTCGTGTTGATTTGTGTCCTTTTTCGGCCATTTTGCGGATTATCCGCGGTTGAGGCGCCACCCAATTCTGCGGATAAACGGGTTTTTATTGTACTTTTTAATATATATTTGGACAGTGTTGTAAGGGAATGGAAGCAATGGTTTGTAAATTTTAATGTTGAAGACAATTTTAAAGAAATAGGTTTTATCAAAATTGTTATGTTTGCTGATGATCAAGCAAATTAAGACCACTTTTAGTTGACAACAATGGAGACAACTTACACAGAACTGTGCTTGAGTTGTCTAAAATAACAAAGCTCATAACCTTTAGGTATTGACAGCCAAAACCAGGTCCATGGAATTTCAAAGCTATTAACCTTTAACAAGTAAGCTCATACTAGAAGGCAAAATAATCGAACAAGTCAGTACTTCAGATTCCTTGGCTGTGATGTATCCTACCTTGGCAAAGTGGATGTTGAGAAAAAATAGATAAATTGAACCTTATATGCAGCTCAATCAAAAGATCTCTTAAGGGCTCAGTGAGGAAGACATGATATTGAAGTTCTATAATTGGCTGTGCCCTGCGGACTATGGAATCAAAACCTGGACCCTAAATACTAAAACTTGTAGTGGTGTCCAGTCGGCTGAGATGAGGGTTCTAAGATCAGTTTTGGGAGTAACTGAAGAGATAAACTTGAAAATGAAGAAGAGCCTTGGAATTTATAGTTTAAATAAAAAAATCAAAGAATATTTTGTTAAGAACGGAGGATGAACATCTACCAAAACAAATCCTCGTATTTTATAGACCCAGAGGAAAAGAATATTAGCAGGTCAAAAAGAAGATGTATTGATCACTACTTGAGAGAAATGAAATTAGTATGTATGATAAAAATTAATAAAGGTAAAGAGATGCTAAAGGACAAGTTCCTATGCTGAAGTATAACTTCATGAATTAGAACATTAGGCGAAAATGTAACAGTTAGAATGAAAACATAATATTCTAGAAATCTAAAAGAGCAAGTGGCAGACTTAAATGAGATGGATGGATAACGTAGAGCAAAAGGTTGTTAGCTGTAGGTGGTTGACTCATCATTTGATAAAGGAATAAGAGTAATTGGAGAGGTCTGTATTTTACACAAAGAGAAAATAAAGACTTTATTGATAAGCAGATAATGTCATTTATTATTAATATGTAAGTATGTCTCTTAAAAATAAATATAATCAATGACAGGTATTTGAATATTAATAAAAATATTGATATATTGGATTCCCATTTGACAAGTTTTATTTAAATAGCAGTTGTTTTATGCAAATTTGAATTATATATATTGTAACGAGTAGACTCTGTTGTCTCTATAAAACTGAGTGTTTTTATCGTGTGTTCGCCTCACATGTTGTAGTCGTTACTTTGCGTTTACTTACTTACTTTTTGTTACGCTGATGATGTCCGTTGCGATCTCACGAATTACCAGTACAATATCTCGCGAGTGTGAACCTTACCTGTCCTTTAATATGTAATTGTAATTCCGGGGTGGTGCCAAATTGTTTAAACAAAAACAATTAAAAAAATATGAAAATCGAGCGGTCGTTCTAGACGGTATGGGCTGATTCGAATTACCCTCGCAATAGGCGGGCTTATGAATCTCGCTAGTAGTTCGCCGTGTTGCCGACGTCTAACGCTTGCCGTCAATTTCGCTCGTCGCTAAAGTACACAAATCTTATAATGCAATTTACCATGAAATAAAGAACGGTGGTTACAACTCTGTACTAGTTTATTAACTTGAAATTATCTGTTATTCAATAAAATACAAAATTATATGTGGTTATTAAAGAAAGTTGCTCCGGCAATAAAAAGACAATTATTCTCAGGTGAGCGAAAGCTGATGTAGAATGGTACTACTTCGACATGGCGTCGACAAATGTTTATTTTCTATCGTTCGTTAAATCTGAGTTCTTTTGGTTACGAAAAAATATTGATATGATTATAATAAAACTATAATATTTATGACTAAATTTACCTCAAGATATACTTTTTTCCTTTAGGAACATGTTTCGGGAGATCTTGTTCTCCCATCTTCAGCCTTCGCCATGGGAGAACAAGATCTCCCGAAACATGTTCCTAAAGGAAAAAGTATATCTTGAGGTAAATTTAGTCATAAATATTATAGTATTATATACATCAAGAAACGGACTGTAGCAGAAAGTGATTGAGATTATAATAAAGTACACTACCTTACATTGATGGTACTTATATACTATTAGATTTAATTACAGTTCGTTCCTGAAGTGTTAAAAAGTGTGTGTTAAGAGTTCGTAATTTATACCCAGGTTATTTTCTGGTTTCATACAAGTTTAGTTTTTTATTTTCAATTAATCCTTGAAAGAAATTTGAT
The DNA here is from genome assembly GCA_034769895.1 of Magicicada septendecula. Taxonomy (NCBI): domain Eukaryota; kingdom Metazoa; phylum Arthropoda; class Insecta; order Hemiptera; family Cicadidae; genus Magicicada; species Magicicada septendecula. The sequence continues at coordinate 795,364,130 of CM068368.1, forward strand.
TATCAGTTTGTAGTGAGAGTTAATTGTGTTGTGAGAAAAAGTTAAGAATTTTTTCCATAAATTCGGGTATTTCAGAAATACTTATCAAATCTGTTGAATTTGGGTGAAGAGTTACTCAGTTCGAGCTAGGTTGGGTCCTTTTGATCATCAATCTTCCATCATTTATGAATTTGAGTGCGCCTGGCTTCTTTTTCGGATAAGGTGGTTTAAATAATTAATTTAGAATTTAAAAATCTGGTCTATGGTCTCGGTCAGAGGGGGCTCACTCATAAGGGCACATGGTCACGTGCCCCACCAGAAAATCACTAAATAAATAAATATTGTAGAAACATCCTCGTTGCAAATGTTAGCAATAGGTTGTAACAGTGAGAAGTCTGGAGAAATGTGGCAACGTGAAAATAAATGTGGCAACATAGCGACGGTCTCAGAGATGTTGTGACCCAGATAGCACTACTCCCTTCCACTTCTTAACTCTCTTGTGGTGGGAGAGCGTAATGCTAAATTCCCATAGCGTTCGGTCACATTAGACTATGTGACCAGAAATTAACAGTCTTCAAGTAGTACAACTCTGAATCCTGTAGGTGCGCCACATTACTGCAACTAACGGGTATGAATCGGAGCTGTTTAGTAGACTATTACATTTTACCGCCATCTGAGCTGTGCTATAATACTGATAATTACTGTTACTTTCTTAGTATACATTGTTACGAAATAATGTTATTATAATGTTTCTATCGTGAATATGATTATAATAATTTTTGCGATTTTATATAATTTTAAATTATATTCTCATTGAAGGAAATATTAAAATAGATTGTGTACCTAGAGCGGTTATGTTATGTGCTACACGATAATTGTGGTGGCAGTGCTTATAGTAATTGTATAAATTGTAGTGTTACAAGTGGTTTTCAGTAATCAGTATTACACACGCGTGTAAATAACGGTGTTGAAAATATTCAAGTGTCGGTATTTTGTGTGCTTGTGTAAATCTCTGAGACAAAATGAATGATGTCAAGTATTTACAGAGTAAAACTTTGTGCTATGAAGATAGGTTAATAGTAAAACAATTGGGTCCACCAAGACCGCAATTGTCTATCAACCAAGTGTTTAAGGACAAAAACAGAACCTATAATAGAACTTTCAATACCGCAGTGTACGAAAAATGGGAATGGATGTGCGGATGCCCCACAATCAATGCTTTATTTTGCTTTGCTTGTCTTCTGTTTGACGGTGAAGATACGTGGACTAAGTCGGGCGTTAAAGATCTGAAACATTTACCAGAAAAGAGTAAGAAGCATTCGCTGTCTAAATGTCATTTAGACAATGAAATGAGTTTAGCCGTGCTAGGTATTGTAAATATTAGGTTGCAACTCGATGATGGTTACAGAATTTCTGTTCGTAAACATAACGAACTTGTAGACAAGAACAGATACATCTTGTCTCGAATAATTGATGCGATTAAATTTTGTGAGGAATTTGAATTAGCTTTACGTGGCCACGATGAAACGGAAGAAGCAGACAACAACCCAGGGATTTTTAAAGGACTAATCAATTATGCTGCAGCACTTGACAGTGTTTTGAAAGATCATTTAGAAAATTCAACAGTGTTTAAAGAAACCTCGAAAACAATTCAGAACGAACTTTTAGATTCCATTTTGTCAGTGTGTTGAAAAAATATTGTGACTGAAATTTCTACGATAGACTTCATATCATTTCAGGCTGATGAAACAACTAACAGTTCGTGCAAAACACAGATGGCACTGATTTTGAGATATCTCATTGAAGGGAGAATAATTGAAACGTTTTGGGGTTTTTTTTTGAAGTCCCTTTTGATAAAAGTGCTCGAAGTTTAGCCTCGACAATTTTAGGACAGTTGGAAGAAATAGGAATAGACAAGTCCCCGGAAAAACTAATTTGTCAGACTTACGATGGTGCATCTGTTATGAGTGGTCAGAAAGGAGGGGTCCAGTATTTGGTTAAAGAGAAGTATCCAAATGCAAATTTTATTCATTGTTATGCCCATCAAGGGAATCTGATTCTTCAAAACTCAACATCGTCTTCCTCCCAGAGTAGAATATTTTTTCAAGACCTGCAAGGAATAGGATCATATTTTTCAAGATCTCCAAAGAGGATGGATTATTTAGTAGAAATTGTAAAAAAAAAAAATTGGGTCTGTGCCTCCTACAAGATGGTACTTTCAACACAGGGCTGTTAATACTGTGTTTGAACATAAAGATAATCTAATAAAATGCTTTGAACACATTAGGGACATAGAGATTTCTGACAAAAGTGCTTCTAGCCAGGCTGCAGGATTTGTACGAACTTTGAGGGATCCTCAGTTCTCTTTCTGGTTGACTTTTTTCCACAAAATTATGTGTGGCGATTTTCTTTGATTGCATTCAACAAAGAAACATTGATGCAATAAAAATGAGAACATTTGTTAAAAATTTTGTGAGTGCAGTGGTTAATATTCGTAAGACCTATGAAGACAGTGAAGTGTCTGTAAGTGAGCCTGTGACTAAGAGACAGTGTGTTGAACAATTAAGTAATAGGAGCAACCGTGTGGCCGCTTTGGAAGTATGTGATATGATTGTGAACAATATTAATGAAAGATTTCAATTTTCAGATCATTTATGTGTTTCCAAATTGTTTTTAGTTGAAAAGTTCCCACAATAAATTTTTATCCCTACAATTCCTACAATTAAATTTTATCCCACAATAAATGGTCCGAAACTGAGAACCGAACTAGAAGTGTTATACAGTCGTGAAGATTTACGTATTGCTTCTGGTGCAACACCCTTATTACAGTTTTTCCTAGATAATAACATGTTTCGTACCTTCTCAGAGTGTGTGACTATTTTAAAGATAATTGTTACCATACCGATGACAACTGTTGAAAGTGAAAGGTGCTTTTCTACATTGAAAAGAATAAAAACATTTTTAAGAAATTCCATAGGCACTGATAGACTGAATGCATTGGCTATGCTATCCACAGAAAAAAATGATTCATGGAATTCAAGATTTCAACAAACAAGTGATAGAGGAATTCGCTACATCTAAAAACAGGAGAATGGAATTGTTATATAAAAAGTGAAATACCAGGTAAGACATTCTATATTTTTTTACCTAAGTACTAATTACCGCGAATGGTGGCCTACCTTAGATCCTGCCCACTGTGTGCCCCTCCCATTTCATTACTCACGAGCCACCACTGGTCTCGGTTGAATGGACTAGTTCTTCATCAGACTTCTTGTGTCTTCATTTTATTAAATTTTGATTGATTTTTGACTGTTTTAAATTAAAATTGAGTCGACTATGGTTTGGCTTCTATAGGTCTTGAGCGTCAATAATGAACTAACAATTTTTAACGGAATAATAATAAATAATGTTCGGTTGTTATGACAACTGTCTGTCTTCTCATTGGCTGTATACATTTGTATCTATTGTTATGATTTTTGAATTTTAATTCAAAATGACTAAATATCTTCTGATTACTATTATTCTTCTTCTGTCTTCTTATCTATGTATGAGATATTATCACAACTGTTTATATTTTCTTTCAAAGATCATTTTGACATCCCACAAAGCTGGGTTTTGTTTATGTATTAAAGTTTTGACAATAATGTTAATATTATGTAATTACATTTCTTTCTTATTTTATGTTTTTAATGTAACTTTTACATCTTAATATGATTCACTAATTGTATTTAACTAGTTACTTGCCCTGGATTTTCTAATACCATAGTTAATTTCTTACAATTTGTTTATTTTGGATTTATACAGAATTTATAAGAATTTATCTTCTTACTTATCTGTATTGCCATTTTTTATAACTTGTCTATCATTTAATATTACTTATAAAACATAACAAAATTTGGGTTTATGGTCTGTATACTTTTTTAAGCCATATTCCTTCTCATAAACTTAATTGAACAAATCTTTTAACAGTTACTATGCTAATCTTGTTTATATTTAGTTTATTCTTAACTATTTTGGTGACTAACATTATAACACCATTTATTTTATCTTACTAATTATCCCTTTGAACATAGGATGTTTTACTTATTTTGCACTTATATTCTTTAGTATATTTTTCTTCTAAACTTTACTATATATTTTTTCTCTACCTAACCATTGTAACACTAATATTTTTAATCATTATGGGATTTTTACCCTGAATACCACTGTATTCCTAATCTACAATCACTTTTAATTCTAATAACAATAATATTCTTATTCTTTGGTATTTTCCACCATTAAACTGTAGTGTTAATCACTGGTTTTAGGTGTCTTAACCTATCTGTTGGGTTTTTTATTTATTTTGGGTTTACACTGGCACTTTGCACTTTTTTATTGTACTTGAGTGTTACTAGTGGTTATTCCCTTACATCGAATTCTCTTTACTCACTTAATCACCTTCACTCCCTAGCTATCTCTCACTTCTGGGTTTTTTATTGTTTTATTCACAATTATTAGTTATACTGTTAACAAGTTTCATGTTCTGATTCACTTTACATTATATAGTTATTCTTAACATTTAATATCTATTTCTCTGGTTAGTGTACTTTAATTGATATTACTTTATTTGATTTTAATATTTATCATTTACATTTATTATTTGTTTGTGTCTTTTTCATATACCTTCTCATTTTATTTTCTTTTATTGGGTCAGTCACTTGGGTTGGGTCATAGTCATTTGTCTCGTCATAGTCATTTTATTTTCATACATTTAATATAGTTGATTCATAGTTTTTTCCCTGGTATTGGGGTGGCTTTTCGTGTTGTAACAATATGTATTGAAAATTCGAATGCTTATGGCAGCTTATGTTGTGTATTTTAGTATTTTAAGTTTACAGTTTAGTAGGCTATAAAATATGTTATATTTTTGTTTGCTTACACAAACACTGCCAGTTGGCAAAGGTTTGTAGGAAGTTCTACTGTTAACAAGTCAAATTATTGTGAATGGTAACTGAAACATAGGTGTTTTGTTGCATAAAAGTGAATTTGTGGTATTTCTATACTGTGAGTCCATTGTAATAGTGAAAGTAAACACTCATAAAAACAAAATTCTTTTGTCAAATTTTTAGTGTAGTGTAATGTATACATTCCCATGTACAAGAGTAAGTCTTGATATTGCTGTTGTGTAACAGGTAACTCCAATTTTTTTAAATACTATACACTGTTTTTTTTTATTATTAGGTAAATGACTTAGGTATCTAACTATTTGTTGTACATTTTTTGCTCAGGATTGATTGTTATCGAAGTATTTCAAGTTACAGTGTTTCAAGTTATCGAAGTGTTATTTACAGTTATAGGCCCGCCAGTGATTCCTGAACTGTCATCGGCGCAGACCCAATGTATGAATTACCCCCACTCAAAAAGTACTCGAGAGAGGAGAGTATGCGATAACAGCGTCTCTCTAACACGTACATCCCTTCAAAACAAAACTTACACGCTTATGATGTTCTTGCCAGAAATCTGTATTTACATTTTAACTTTATCTATTTTGTTACTTAACATCACTGATGTTACTTAGTATGTGTAACATAGTACTACATTTACTCATTACTTTGAAAACAGTCATTTACAGTTTTTGATATATTTGTTATTTGCATTGTTTTTAATGTACGTAACCAAATTTATTTTAAAATTATAAATTCGAGAACATTTTGAGTTATTCATATATAATTATTTGTTTAATATTATTAACAATAAATACAACTTTTCTTACAAGAATATATTTTTTGTATTTTTTTAATAAGGCACTGTTTTGATAGTATAAACTATCATCATCATAGTTTTGATTATGATAATTTATACTATCAAAATAGTGTTATATATTCAAAAAATACAAAAAAAGTATATTGTAAGAAAAGTTTTATTTATTAATAATAATAACAAATATAAACAAGAACAACTGAGCAAATATTAATTATTATATTTAATTAAATATAAAAATGTTTACTACATTTAAAAAATAATATTGGAGTTATTTAACTACAAAAATTATTGTACAGTACGTACGTTTGAAGGAAGTTTTCAGTCGCTGTCAGGCAATACCTGTATTCCAGAGATATTACCATCTTCCTCTTCAGCAAAGTCGTCGGAACTGTCTGAACTACTCTCTCCTCCAAGATTAATTATGAAGCGGTCTACTGTTTCATCAACAATAGCTTCCTTTTCCAGATATTCTTTTTCAATGCTTTCTACATGTTTGCATCTTTTTTCCCAATCGTCAGCAGTCACAGTTGAAATTTTTTCTTCACATAAGTTTTTCACATCATTTAAATTAAACGTTACATTTTTTTCAGCAACACCCCGCTTAATTTCTGCCCACATCATCTCTATAGGATTTAGTTCAGGGTGATAAGCGGGAAGCCTTAAAACTAAATGTCCTTTGCTTTGCAGAATTTGATCTGTTAAGTATGTTTTAAAGTTTGATTTATACATTTTAACAACTTCATAAAGTTCTGCTTTAACCATATCAGGACGGAACGGTATTGCGTGTCGTGTTAGCCAGTCTTGCATATCACGTTTCGTAGAATTAGACGTAGGTGTTTTTTTCTAGCTGTACATTATGATAGCTGGCATTGTCAATTACCAACACACTGTTGGCGGGCAAATTCAGGACCAATTTGTCTTCAATCCAACGTCTGTAGTTGTCAGCGTTCATGTTATCGTGGTAATCTCCTGTCTTTTGGTTAGATTTAAAAATCAGCAGTGCGTTTGGAACAAACCCGTATTGACTGCTGGCGTGAACAATAATTAATCTTTGTCCTTTCGCAACTGGAACAGCGTAGCCACCAGGCTGAATCTGATCGTTCCAGGTGTACGGAAGTGTGTGGCTGCTATGAATGTATGTTTCGTCCTGATATACTACGGTTCTGCCTTTTTCTCTAAATATTTTTATGTTTTGTAAATAATGTATTCTCATAGCTCTTATTTCGTGAATTTCTGTTAATACAGGTCGATTATTTTTAGTTTTTACCCACCTAAAGCCTATTTCCTTCCAGATAATTTTTAGGCTGCTACTGCTGCCTTTAAAGTTGATAGATTCTTTTAATTTTTCTAACAGCTTTTTTACCGTTGGGAGACACTTTTCTTCAATGTAAAAATTCCGAACTGTTCTCCTAATTACACCTTTATCAAAATCGTCAAGCCCGGTTATAGGTTTACGAACACGGTGTTTCTTTCCTGGTGTGCTAAATGACATTCCCGCTTCTGCATCTGGACTGTGTAGCTGGTGACCTTCCTTTATTATTCTCCTCACGGAGCTATGAGAAATACCCGTCGCTTTTGCAATGCGTTCTTGTACTTTATGGAAATCTAAGAGAGGTTTCCCACTTTCAGCCTCACTCTTCATGAAATTATACACATTCCACACTACCTCACGAGTCTGGCTATGCAGAGTTTTTGAACTCAATTTGGAACTTTTGGGGGACATATTAATGTACGTTTCACACTAATATTTAAAACATATACGCGCAATTATGAAATAGTTTATTAACACTTTTCTAAAATATAATAATACGTTCTCTAATAAAATGTAAATAGGTAGCCTACAACTAATTTCACTGATTAACACAAATAGTTTTGTCGTCACAGTATAATTTGTAAATGACTATACACCACGTTTGCAAAGCCCGATGTGCACATTCCGGAACACTGCACAAAACTGTTCTGCGCATGTGCGAACTGAAAGAAAATTTTGTTAGCCTCGCAGCGAGGCGTTTGTCTATTGCGCATCGAGACCTTAGCGTTCAGTTTTTACTGTCCGGCCTCTACCTGCATTTTGTCAAGATCTACGCCTGACTTTTCACCCTTCTGTTACCATTGTAACAATTAGAAAGGGGACCATAGACTGTTAAAATGAAAACTATCTGACATATCAAAGTAATTTTTTTTATTCAGTGCGAGCTAATTTCAAAATATGTTTGGAACCGATCATTGTATCTTTTAATATATCATGTATGAGATCACACTGAAATCACTGCTCTAACTGAATTCAGCTGCGCATCAGTTTCATACACAATATAATATTTACAGTTTATTCTGAGATTTCGTTGTCCATGACGTGTCCGTTACTTAACTAAATACAACTATTATATTAACAACTCGGAACACAAAGTTTTTTATAAGTAAAAACATAAAGTTTTACCGTACAACCTGAACCGGTTTTCACCTTTAAAAGGCTTCTTCAGAGGCTGCCACTGGTAGCGCTGTCCATCCTGTTGTGGGCAACGGAATCGAATTTCGAACATATCTCACCCCACACACACAGCATTGATCTTTCGAAATTCGATTCCGTCGCCCACAACAGGACGGTCAGCGCTACCAGCGGCAGCCTCTGAAGAAGCCTTTTAAAGGTGAAAACCGGTTCAGGTTGTAAGGTAAAACTTTATGTTTTTACTTATAAAAAACTTTGTGTTCCGAGTCGTTAATATAATAGTTGTATTTAGTTTATTCTGAACTTCCAAATGCCTCTGTTGTTCATTAGATATTTAATTTCCAGCATTATTTAGTTGATAAAACCACTGGGCGAACAAGCTGTGGTCCATTTTTTAAAATCTCTCATGTTTCAACCCTATCTGTGAAAGTCATCTCAGTTTCTTATCATTTGACTGTTCCAGTATTGTTTAATGAATTCCATCTAATGGTGTTGAGACATCGTACAATGGTGATTGTAAGGTCAGCTCACTAGGCCAGTAGTTTCATCAACAAATAACTCCAGCTATAAAAGCTTAAATGTTTTGATTATGGCTATGCTTCTTAAAGTATTCTTGCATTTGTATCTAGAAATTTTTTACTTAAAATTATCGTCCGATGCGTGACATTTGGAATCGGTCTAGATACAGAGTGAATTGTTCTAAGTATCTTAGAAATGTATGTAAAATGGTAGTCAACTGTGTCATGTGAGTGTTGTCATTCAAAGCATCCATGAAATTGATTATGACAGCCTAACAACACAGTGTTTCTTGGCCCATATTGGTGTCTTTCAGTTTTCTCTCTCTTCTAGTCTTCCAGTTGGTTCCAGCTATTCAGTCACCCTTATTCTGGGCAAGTTTCTTCATCTCACCATAACTCCCACTTCTCAAGTCAGCAGTAATTTAACTAATATTACCCTTTATCAATAATGTTTTCCAATCACCACCACTCTCTGCAGTGTACTAAGCTCAGGTGTTTCACAACATATTCCATTAACATGTCTCCTTCTCCTGCTAAGAATTTTGATCCTCCACCTTTCCTCAAAACCTCAACTCCTCATCCTATCTGTCCACTTATTCCTCAACATCCTTTTGTAACATCACATTTAGAAAATATTAATTCTTTACCTATCTGGGTTTTGCAGTGTCCACGTCTTGCTGCCATAAAAGGCCACACTCCATATGCTTAGCTTCATCCTAACATTGAAATATACATGTGACATAAGTAGTCTTTCCTAAAAAAAGCTCTTTTATCCTGTATTACCTACTTTTTTACATACCATATTCCTTGCCTCTTCCACCTTTTGTGCTATTACTCTAAAAGATAAACTCCTCTTTTATCTTTATTAATTCTTGACCTATAAGAATTTCCCAATGTCTTACCCACACCAATGAACATTTCTTCCAATTCCTGCTCATTTTTTGCCAACAAATTGATATCGGCAGTGAATTTCAAAATTACTGAGACTTTATTTGTGTTTGGAGGCATTAAGACATTCTGTATGAGCGTTTTGTACATGAATAAGTAGAATTACAGATATTACATATTGTTCCTGATAGTATGGTCTTTGCAAATTGACCATGGTTGTATTAAAGTTTTGAAGTTGATTATAAAAATAACACGTTTTAGAAAAAACATAACCATCAGAAGATTAATTCGTGTTCTATAGTTTTTGATAAGACAACAAGAACCTGCCCATCATCCCTGTTCAAGTGTGTGAATAACATGTACGGTATTTATTTACACACTTTATAAAGAGCAGTTAACAATGTATTTCCTGTGCACAGTGGGCTGTGTATTAATGTAACTTTAATAAATAAGCGGTCCCTTCTGTTCACTGTTAACATTTTACAGTCAACACATAGGAGATAAAATGTGTAGTGTTTAGTGTTTGTAATTACAGTATAACTAACCACATTTTAGCAAGATGTACAATTACACTGTGTGTAGATAGTAACACTGTGTACAAAGTGGAACTTCAGGCTAAGTTCATACTGCTTAAAATTTCGTATTTAAGAAATGTGAATATAACAAATTTTATTGCATTTGTACGAGGAAATTCCTTTGACTCAACCTGAAATAAACTTCCATTTTATAAATAAATTTTAAACCAAGACATATAATACCCAACCCAACTATAATGAGCGGTATCAATGTTATATTATTGTATAATGTTTACAAAATGAAACATTCAAGAACACTATTGTTGTGCCTTAGTATATCACTAACAGCGAGACCTCCACAGGCTTCTAAAAATAGGATTTGTGACAGAGTCCAAAGTTATGTGAAAAAGCATAAAGGAACAGTATAGCACTATGAAAACGTTGAATTAAAATCATCCAACTGATATACAATGCACCCATATTGGATGAGTTTATAGAACAAGTTCAGTTTTATTAAATGAAATCCAGATAGTCTATGTAAATTTTAAGTGGTGGAAATATGAAAAGTTATAAGTATCAAATGTTAACACTGTGGAGTTCAACAGGTAAACGTATGTTAATTTTTTATAAATAAGGCCAAGCATTTGATAAGAAATACTTATGGATAAATTAAGCAGTATTTAGTTTTATTCAAAATTAATCATTATAATAAATTATGTCAAGTAAAGATATTTTAACAAATTTGAAAAATCTATTACAGTGCAGTTATATAAAATTGTGACAGATTGGATTGTTAATGGTTATCTTATATTCATTAAATTTGTTTTCAAATACTCCATTTACGTTTCACACTGTACAAGCCGCTGTTTCAAAGCCCAGTTTAGATGGTCTCCCTTCCCTGTCTACCTCAGTTGAATACAGTCAGAGCATTAAACATCAGTAAAGTAAAATAATAGTAGTATAGTATGGAACTATTTTTGGATGGCTGATCACGTAAACACTACTTCTATTGGCACTTGTCCTTACCCAGAAGGATTCTGTGTTTTAAAATGCATGCGTCTAGTTTTTGTGTGATAGAAAAGTGGAACATAGGTAATCCTGGAGCTCAACCAGATATGAGTAAATTTTGGTCTGAGAATAAATACAGAAAAGACAAGTTTAATGTTTAATAAGGCAGTAAGAATTTGATCAAGATTGGTAGCAGTGAATGAAATAAAATATTTACCTAAAATTGTAACAAGCAGTAAAGATACAATACCAGAAAGTGTCAGACAAATAAGATAAGAAAGGATTGCCTTTGAAACAAGTGATAATTATTAAAACAAAAACCACATACAGCAGAAAAATCTCATGTATAGTGCAGGTGAAAAACAGCATTATTCATAATGAACAACAATACTATGTTAATTACATAATAATACAGTTTAATAATACATTACTGAATTACTTAATACATTGAATGGTAGTTTGTGAATTTAAAATTGATCAAGTGGTTCTGAATGTTTAGAAGTTAAAAAATTAACGTTTATACGTACTTTTATAAAATATTGAAAATTCAATATACCGTGTCCTTGTAGACTCAGAATGGCTGAAATGATATAGATGAAACAAAAAGCATATGATTCGTTCTTTTATAAATTATCTTAAGAATAAATACATTTAAAATAATTTTTAGTCCAGAGCAAGAATTAAAATTTGTTAGTTAAGCCTTACTATAACAAAATGCATAAATACTGTTATTTTAAAAAAAAAAAACAGTATGTACACAGTCTCGTTTTGTAAAATGAAAACAAATATATTCGGCATTTGTTTTATTTTCATCCTTGGATATGTGCAGTTGGGAAAAGTTCCCGACTTCAGGTGCTAAGAAATAATACAAAATTTGTTGACTGCATGGAGTAGAAGAATGGAAAGGCTGTGCTACGAATAACAAGGAGGGAATAATTATTATTAGTTGTTATATTCAGAGAATTAAGAAGATCAAATGGAAATGGCCAGGACATTTGACTAGGCAAGAAGATGGCAGATAGTCATGACTTGACATGATGGGGATCATGGGACTTGAAGGATACAACAGTTATTGGCCTTTTGCAAGATGGAGAAGTGACCTGGTTAAACAGCTGTGGTACAGTGAACTGGCTAAGATTGTTCTGAAGAATGACTGGGAAGGATTCCAGTCAGTGGTAATGATGTTAATGTTAATTGTTTAATATAATATTATATAAGGGTCATTATAATATCTTCTTGTTAACTTCAAGTATTAGCTCCTGTTCCTATTCTACCTCTTCCTAGGACAACAGTGTGTCTTCCAAAAGTTGTGTACTGGAAAGCTAGCTGTGGCAAGCTGTCATCTGCAGTTCTTACTGGATCATGCTATTGCTTCCCCTAGACATAAACTTGTTTGACTAAGGAGAAAATGCCAAACTTCTCCAACAACATCAGTTTTAAGTTGTTCTCATTTAATGGAACCTTTAAGAGATCGGATGAACTTCATTTTTGTTAATTGAATACTGTTTTTGTCACTCTGACTAATCGCCCATGTCTCACATCTGTATAATAATGCTGGTACCACCATCATCATATAACATTTCGGTTGGTCTCCTTTTACACTTCTTGCCCAAAGCATCAGGTCCACCACGATAATATAATTATGTACATTTACATATGATTTGTATGTGTATTCAGTTCTTGAGGTCAGCAACTCACATCCTTCAGTACTGCTCCACTTTTTGACATTAATTTTGTAAGAGACTGTCAGTAATAATAAATTTTGCTACCGACTCAGAACACAAAGTTTTTTATGGGTGAAAACGTAAAATTAAGAGGCTCTGAAGAAGTTTTTTAAAAGCGAAAACCAGTTCAGGTTATAATTCATTTTGTTATAATTGTCTCCAAGTCACGTTACTAACTATTTAGAATTAATATTAGGCAATTACCTGTATTAACTTCCGTCTTGTGACTTATTTGGTTTTTTCTTAAAACGACGCTTTTCGAGAATAAATTCTCATCATCAGGTTTCAATACTATAAAAACATCAAATTCACCCAAAAGGGGTCGTCAACTAGTTAAAACACACAAAAAACACCACACATAATTTAACACCGACACAGTCTTGCCACAGTCCGATGCGCATCGTCTCGTTGCCGATGACCAACTGTTGCACTTTGTCTTACATGACCGTTATCATTGCCCGTTGACCCATCGATATCGATGGCCGTGTTGTACAGCAGATTCGATCGGAACGAAACTTTGTCATTAAGTAGCTGGTCCGTTTGTAACTTAGAAGCCTTGTATATCTCATATTCCTCCACAGCGTTCATGTATGCACCTTTTTTACAATTATGAAGCAGTTTAAACTTTGTGTGGAAGTCTGAGTACTTATGATTATACACCATTAAATGCTGAGCGTAACTGGATCTTGTTTTCGAGATATCACTTTTGGGCAGGTGTTCTTTAAAACGTTCGGCTGACGGTCTGCCCGTTTGTCCTATATAAAATTTGTCACAGTCATCGCATTCAAGCTTGTATACTCCAGTTTTCTCTTCAGCCGGGATATAAGTTCTTTGTCCCAAACGTTTTTTGATGTTATTTGTGGTTTTGAAGGCCACTGTTATTTTACGTTTTTTTAGCTCATTCTTTACAATGACTGGTAGGACATTCGTGTACTCAGTTACTATAAACTTAGTATCTTCTTTAGATGGGCCGGTTAATCTGCTTTTACTATTGATTTTTACCGAGTGTTTTCTTATAAGCTTGTCTACGATTCCACTGTTATACCCATTAGCGATAGCTATACTTTTGATTATATTAGTCTCTTCCAGTCTGTCTTTTTGCTCAAGGGGAATAGCAAGCATTCTATGAACGAACGCGTTGAAGGCTGCCATTTTTTGGGAATATGGGTGGTACGAATCAGCATGAATAGTAATATTGAATCAGCTTTCTATAAATTTTGAATCTAAAACGGTCATTATATTTGCTGATAGTGAGATTAAGAAAGTTCAGGCAGTTATTATTCTCCATTTCTAGGGTAAATCGGATTTTCGTGTTTATGCTGTTCATATATCCTTTCAAATTTTCTATTTGTCTATTCGTTCCATTGAATATCATAAAAGTGTCGTCAACGTAGCGTACGTAAAATTTAATTTTATCTCACTGTTTATTAAGACTAGACATTAAAAATGTATTCTCAAAGTGGTTCAAGTATAGGTCCGCTAAAATTCCCGATAAAGGTGATCCCATTGTCAGACCATCCTCCTGCATGAAATATTCATTATCATAAGAGAAATAATTTTGTTTGAGTATTGTTTTAAGCAATTGCATAAGTTCATCAATTTCATTTCTACCTAACCTATTTGTATTAATTAAACTATTTCTGAGAATTGTCATTGTCTCATCTACCGGCACATTGGTTGCTAAAATCTATACTAAAATCTAAAACTAGTAAATAGATACTAGTATCTAAAACTATACTAAAATCAGCACCACATAATAGGTTGGCTTCATTTAACGTAACTAATCTGTACACCAATATCTGTCAACGGGCAATGATAACGGTCATGTAAGACAAAGTGCAACAGTTGGTCGTCGGCAACGAGACGATGCGCATCGGGCTGTGCCAAGACTGTGTCGGTGTTAAATTATGTGTGGTGTTTTTTGTGTGTTTTAACTAGTTAACGACCCCTTTTGGGTGAATTTGATGTTTTTATAGTATTGAAACCTGATGATGAGAATTTATTCTCGAAACGCGTATAAAACCAAATAAGTCACAAGACGGAAGTTAATACAGGTAATTGCCTAATATTAATTCTAAATAGTCAGGTTATAAGGTAAAACTTTTACGTTTTCACCCATAAAAAACTTTGTGTTCCGAGTCGATAGTGAAATAATTATATTTAATTAAGTAACAGACACTTCATGGACAACAAAATCCAAGAAAATAAATTTTGCTTTAAATTTTGTCTTCATACATGACACAGTAGTAGTAATCCAATTCCAAAAATACCCAGGGGTAAGCCAGGTTTATTGAATTTTTGTATCACTATTTATTATGTATGTACATAAAATATTATATTGTTACGACGGTCTACTTGAGCATCGTATGTACAGTGGAAACAAAATACAAGACACCAATTAAGTCACTAATCACCAGCTTTAATTTTCACAGTTAAACAGTTTGTAATTAACAACACAGTCTCTTATAACAAATCAAATAAAAATTGTTCACACGCAAATAAATGTCAACTAATATTAAAACACAGTTGTATTACAATATACTGTTCAACTAATAACCACTTGAACGTGCACAGTAATATCGCCTGATAATAACTCGAACTGCACTGTAAATATATCGCAGCTATACTGAAAACTAAGGCCGCTGCCGCCATGTATTTATTCCTCCGCTCACGTACCAGAACGTTCCAAATTGCGTCTTAGCACCAGTGTGTACTACGTAATTAATTGTGGCTTAACACAGTCCGCGTGACTGGCGACTTCGAGAAAACTCTCGCGAATGGGTCTAGAGTCACATATGCCACACACAGAGCGAGGTTCTTCTGGCACATTCGACAAACACGTAGACTGTTCTGTAATGTCGTAACAACACTGCGTCCTCCTTAAGCCTGTTCGTCCCGAACTGGCAAACTGTCTCTGAAGTAATACTCGACCAGGCGATCTAGGTGGACGTCCTTGCGAAAGATAATTCTCCAGTTCTTTGAATTCAGTCTCGTGTGATCCAAACATCACATTCCCAGAAATGCAAGTCTTCCGCTCAACCACTAGTTTTGCTGGAATCACTCTCATTGCGTCATGTACTGATGACCTAAACACCACTGGCTGATCCAAGTTTGTTTGGTTCTCGTCAACAATCTCGTGCGTATCCTCATCTTCAGCCACTTTGCCCTCAGGTGCTTTTATCAGCTCAGGAACAAGCAAGAGTTTTGTCTCGACACCCATAGTTGGCTTTCCAATTGCACTTATTTGTATTTCCTCTGCTAGTTCTTCCTCCATTCCTACTTACAATAGGGAGGGTTCCTCTTGACCAGACCTGTTGACTTTTTCTTCTGCCAATGCCACTTGCTTAATCGAATGGTTGGTAGACCCTGTCATTTTAGCCATGCAAAGCTTTATCTTCTCTTGGCCAACCTTTAGGACATTCTCTCTTAAGTCCACAACGAATCCGTAGGCATTCATAATGTCCATGCCAAGAATCACTTCATCGACAATGTCTGCAAAGAGCATTTGGTGGCTAAACTCAAGAAGACCCAGGCGTACACGTACGTCTACCTTTCCTAGCACCTTGACGGGGCTCCCAGTCACAGTCTGTATTGTACAAGAGCTAATTAGAGGCTGGCGGTTGTTGACTAAGTCAGGGCGGACAATGGACACTGTTGCCCCCGTGTCAACTATAAATGATGTTGGTTTACCTTCAGCAAATCCATTAACGATCAAGTTTCCACTGGTCTTATGTAGCGTGGAAACTGTGTGCTGTTCTGGGCCTTTACTTCTCCAATTAGTGCGATCACTCCCTTCTCTCGGTATTTTCTTCTTCCAACAGTTTACCTATTTTTGATTTGATATTTTTTTGATATTTTGGTATTTGATTGTAACACTTCGGTCTTCTGTCTTTATCCTTTGGTTCGAAAGATCGTTGTGGCGCTGCTGACTTCTTAAACTGTTGTTCTTGAATTGTCTCTTTATTCTGTCCGTTATGACGATACTGTGATGTTGGATCCGTTTGGCTACAATGTGATAGCATACTTTGATTAATGTAGGTCGCCGACTTGGCAGTTTCAGAACGGAGAGCATGAACAAGAGCATCTGATTTATTATCATGCCGAGCCAGTCTTAACACTTGTTGTAACTGACTATCTCTGATACTATCAATAAACATAATGAGAGAAATCCACTTCTGGAAGTCCTCCGATTCTTCAGGATAAGCCAATCTCGTCAGTTGGTCTACATTCGCTTCAAACTCTTGAAGGCTCTCCCCTGAACGCTGTCGCCTCACTTTAAGTTGTTCATGGTACACTTCGCACAAATGCTGGTCACCGTACCGTAATTCCAGAGCTTTAGTTAATTTGGCATAGATGTTCTGACTGTCAGATGGTACTTTCTGTATTAGTTCTCCGGGAGGCCCTTTTAAAGCAAGAATTAGTGAAAGTCCTTTCTCTTCTTCCGTCCATTTATTTAAGTGAGCGGCAGCTTCAAATTGGGGAATATAAGTTGCCCAATGAGTACTTCCATCAAACGTTGGGGCCTTTGCGAAAACTGCCTCTACTGCAGTTTGATTTCTCTGATATTTTGAATCTTCATCAGCATTTATTAATGGTCTTTCTTTATCAACTATTTCCTTTGCTAAATGTTCGAATTCCTTTTTAATTTGTTTTATTGAATTTGCAATAGAAACTTCTGAACTTGAAATATTTGTTTTCATAGTTGACACAGATTTTTCTACTTCAGATATTCTGTCAACTTGTTTCTTCAGCTCACCTTGTAACAGGATGAATTTTGCAGTGTTATCCTCTTGTACGAACGCCTTAACTTCGTCTGATTGACGACTAAATTCTTCTTTTTGTCGTCTCTCTGGTGTTTCATTTTCACGCTTACGTTTTTCATCTTGTCGTTTTTCTGCCTCTTCTCTTACCTGTCTTCGTTCTTCTTTTTCTTGTTCCTGACTTTGCTGTAGCATTGCTCGGAATGCTTCTATCATCTGACTGGTATCCATTTTATTAATTAATTACGAACTATACTCATCTTGTACAAAGTGTCCACTGTTTCTACTGTTAACCATTCTATCCCAGTTCTGACACCACTGTTACAACGGTCTACTTGATCGTCGTAGGTACAGTGGAAACAGAATACAAGACACGAATTAAGTCTTAATCACCAGCTTTAACTTTCACAGTTAAACAGTTCGTAATTAACAACACAGTCTCTTATAACAAATCAAATAAAAATTGTTCACACGCAAATAAATGTCAACTAATATTAAAACACAATTGTATTACAATATACCATCCAACTAATAACCACTTGAACCCGCACAGTAATATCGCCCTATAATAACTCGAACCGCACTGTAAATATATCGCAGCTATACTGAAAACTAAGGCTGCTGCCGCCATGTATTTATTCCTCCGCTCACATACCAGAACATTCCAGATTGCGTCTTAGCGCCAGTGTGTACTACATAATTAATTTTGGCCTCCTTGACACAGTCCGCATGACGGACGGCTTTGAGAAAACTCTCGCGAATGCGTCTAGAGTCACGTATCCCACACACATTAGAGCGAGATTCTTCTGGCACATTTGACAAACACGTAGACTGTTCTGTAATGTCGTAACAATATTAAATCAACATGTAATTCTGTGATATATCACTCTTATGGTTTTTGTAGTAAAACATTTCATGCACCGCCTAGTATGTGGAGACAATTATTTTTGGCTAGAATAAAATTGACCATAAAGGGGAGTCTGTTGTGAATTCAAGGTATTGAGAGAATATCAACTGAAGATTTCTTTAAAAAAAGGGACCTCTTTAGGGAAGGATTAAATCAGAATAAACATTGTGATATACAAGATAAAAAAACAACTAGTGGATTGTTTGAATTATCTTGAGTGCAACATTTCCTGTGATAATGATATTAGTTTGATTAATAAATTGGGTGAATACAATCTTATACAAGAGGAAGCTAAATAGTTAACTAAAAAAAAAAGATTATGTGTTGTAACACTAGGATGAAGTTTGAAAGACTAAAGCCATCCAGTACTGTCGTATGATAGTGAATTTTGGATACGTACAAATGGCAGAAGAATTGTATGTAGTCTGTAAAATTGAGATTCTTTTGTATGGTAAAAAAAAGAACAAAATAATGAAATCTGTAACAATTTAAATATTATTTTTAGCACAGAACACATGCTAAATATTTAAATATTAGGAAGATAACAGAACACATGAACTTGATGCAGACCAGATTATCACAGAAGCTTAATCCAAAGGAAAAATCACTCCATGGCATAACAATGAATGTTACTAAAATATGAAATGCAAGAGAATAAAAAAAGAGATTGATCGATTGAGTATTAAACTTCGTTGGACCAACTAACATTATTCTTTGCAATTTCTCATTACTATTATGCTTATTGTAGTGAATAGCTGATATCAGTCTAAGGTAAGCCTGTGTGTGTGTAAAATTAATAACTTGTTTTCTCCGTGTGAAAAGGTTCTCCTGGTGTCTCATTTATTTGGCATTATAATCACATGCAAATGATTGTGTTACTCATTAAATAACAAATATGTTATTTGAGTATGTTATTTGGGAAAATAACATTCTCATAGTGTACCATGCGTGCACACACACACACACACACACACACACACACACATGAGTATTAAAATTTATGAGTGGAACGCAGGACTTGCTCACTCCATTTCTATGGCCTGCTTCTTATATTAGTTTCCACACTGCCCGTCTGCATATCCAGAGTCATAACCAGAATAGTTAGGAATAAACACCATCTGCTGTCCAGTGGTGGCATTTTTGGACCTTCTCCCACACTTGTAAGTTTCACACACACTTTGCCATTTCAAAGAGGCATACATAGCCATGGTTGGTGGGTTCATTTATGATTACAGACGGAACATTCCCTATTGAGGACAATAAGGAGGTGATGTTAGGATCAAGGACAGACCTATAGCATCAGTACCCCACTACATGAGGTTCCCTACAGTAGCAAAACAGTCTCAGACAGCTCAGTGGTAATATGAGTAACTCACCTGCCCGATGCCTGTAGGCAACCAAAAGTAGTCATCTCCAAAGTACCTTGAAGTAGCATGAGTCAGGGTAGATGATTCAGGAGAAAGGGATCCACCGGTAATTGGTTATAAGGTCCATCCATCGATGTATACTATATGGATCGCATGCTGCCAGGCAGAGTGAACGGCAGAAAATGGTCCGAAGCACGTACCCCCACCATCGGTAGAATAAAGCATTTGGCGCTAAGTTACCAGGTGTACTAAACGAGTCATTCAGTCGGTAATGTACTTGTTTTGACACCCCACAATTATTACATTTGGGAAAGTTCTACTGAAAATTTGTGCTTATGAAGATATTATTATTATAACAGTTTGTTTTTACTTTTGGCTAATTGATAACAGATGACAATAACTTGAGCATTTACACTCATTTTACTGACGTTGTATCAAGCAGAAAATTAATTAGAGTGTCATCAGACGTTTTAAAGATTGTAAAATATATGTATAATTTATTGATTATATCTGACAGGAAACTTAATACAAAAAAATGATTATATCAGCTTGCAAAAACTTTGCCGGCACAGTGTTTAGAAAACATATTTCAAACAATGATTTTTCTGAAGACAGCCATGAAGTGAAACGTATCAAATTAATAGTGACATTATTTTATAAAATCGTGTGCTATAATATTGGTAAGGAAAGAACCTCTGCAGCTCTACCTTCTCTAAGCTTGGTGTCCGCTAAAAGTTAAATTATTGTGAATATCACTATAATATTGACGACTCGGAACACAAAGTTTTTTATAAGTAAAAACGTAAAGTTTTACCTTACAGCCTAAACCGGCTTTCACCTATAGAAGGCTTCATCAGAGGCTGTCGTTAGTAGCGCTGCTCGTCTTGTTGTTGGCGACAAGAAAGTGTTTCGAAAGATTGAAGCTGTGTGTGTGTGGTGAGATGTGTTCGAATAATGCGTGCGATTTGTATTGTGTCTGTTCGTTTAGGATGTCGTTTTTATTTGTTTTTGTGTGTTTGTATATTTCTAATTGTTCTAGAGTGTCTAGTTTTCGGCCTTTTGTGTGTACGTGTAGTATGTTCATGTTATTGTCGATGTTTTTATATGTGTGGTTTGCTTCAATGAGGTGGTTTGCGAAGGTAGATTCTGTAGTGGTGTGGAGTGCTTTAGTGTGTTCAATGTATCTCTGTTTGAAGCTACGTCCTGTCTGGCCTATGTAGAATTTACTGCAATTTGAACAATTTAGTTTATATACACCGGGTAGATCGAATTTGTTTTGTGCTTTGGGCATGCGTTTTGATAGTGTGTGTTCTGTTTTGTTAGTAGTTTTGTAAGCGATTCTGTATCCTGCTTTTTTGAATTTGTGGGCAATTTTTTCTGTTTGTTTGTTGATGTATGTTAGTGTTATGAATTTGTTGTTTTCTGTCTTTGTCTGTTGTTTGTTTTGTGTTTTGTGTAGGAGTTTACTGACTATTGTTCTGTCATAACCGTTAGATTCTGCTAGATATTTTATCGTGTTTAGTTCGTCTTTGTAGTCTATTTCATCTAAGGGGATGTTGTTAAGTCTATGTATCATGGTTCTAAAAGCAGCTAGTTTGTGTTGTATTGGGTGATTGGAGGTGTTGTGTATTAGTGTGTCAGTTGTAGTTGGTTTTCTGTATATGGCACTCCACACCACTACAGAATCTACCTTCGCAAACCACCTCATTGAAGCAAACCACACATATAAAAACATCGACAATAACATGAACATACTACACGTACACACAAAAGGCCGAAAACTAGACACTCTAGAACAGTTAGAAATATACAAACACACAAAAACAAATAAAAACGACATCCTAAACGAACAGACACAATTCAAATCGCACGCATTATTCGAACACATCTCACCACACACACACAGCTTCAATCTTTCGAAACACTTTCTCGTCGCCAACAACAAGACGAGCAGCGCTACTAACGACAGCCTCTGATGAAGCCTTCTATAGGTGAAAGCCGGTTTAGGCTGTAAGGTAAAACTTTACGTTTTTACTTATAAAAAACTTTGTGTTCCGAGTCGTCAATATTATAGTGATATTCAGTTAAGTAACGGACACGTCATGGACAACGAAATCCAAGAATTTAAATTATTGTATTTTTTAGTAATGTTTAATGTAAACAATTTTTATATAGTTAATATAATTAAAATTGTATAATTTATACAATAATAGCTATAATTATATAGCTAATTAAATAAAACAAAAAAAAATAATGTAAATTAGCTTTGCTTATTGAACACTTTAACGACCATGGCGAGTGTATACGCCAGCTTCTTTTATCCAATAAACACGTTAAATTTTAAGGCTCACGTCTTTTATTCTTTGTTTACCTTATTCTTATCTTTATTCGTCTGGCTTAAATATTAAATGTTCATAAATAAGAACGCAACAGAACTGTTTATGAACGCAACAGAACTTAGCGATAAGCCGAAATAGTGTGTCAGAATACTGAAATCTTACAGTGAAACAGATGTGTTTATTTTGGAAAAGAACTTATTAAATCCTCCCACTTTGGAGTCATTAATTGTTAAAATGGCATAGCTATACCATTTAACGCAAAATATGCTCCGCTAAAGGAACAAAAGCTATAACAAAGCAGAAAAGTCAGACTTTGTACAGGTACAGTATATAGCATATGCAGTGGTCTTGCCCACCACTGGTGCAGCGGTTGGACCAAATTCAGTGAATGCAGCACGCGATCCATATAGTATACATCGATGGGTCCATCTGACTTGTATCCTGGGCCAGGGATCCAAAACGTAACATATTCTTGGGACAAATTATTCATATTCTTTGGTACTTGATATTTGAATTTTATTTCTAAGCCACTAGTGCTTTTCATCTACTCAACTTTAGTACTGTGTAGTCCAGTAAAGAATATGATAAAGCTTGTTAAATTCATGGAGATTGGGAGTGATAGCTTGAGTTGTGAATGCTAAACTCTTAAACTTTCGATCAGTTTATTAAGTCACCTTATTAATTCTGCAGATGCTTAAAAAAATTTATTATGACATATTTATTTCACCACTATTTGATTTGAGGTGTTACAAAATGTATAAGAAAAACATACTTGAAGTTGTTATGGCAGAAGATGTATGATATGTCTTATTATTTAATGTATGAATCATCATAACATTTTGTGACGATTTAAATTGTAACAATAATCGTAAAATAAAAAAAAATTTTAAAAATTAAGTTTGCGAGCGATTAAGCCATTTTAAATCTCACTGTAATACCTAAAACCCCTGTATGTACTCAGTATGAGAGGAAGAAGTAATTAATAAGTCCAAAGAAACATTAATAAAAAGGCAAATTGTAAAATGTATTATTGTCATATTTAACCCTTTGCTGTTATCAGGCGGTGACCTGTTAATTCCGGACTCGACATGTCTTCCGAGTCGTCTGTAATTTAGAATAAGATAAAAAACCTAATGTTAATAATTAAAAATCTGAAGACACAAATAGTCGCTAAAGTAACTTCCTTAAATTATGTATGTTTATTAAGGCATAAGTTTTGTAATTAAAAAAATGTTAACTTAAATGAAGATAGGGACTATATTCTCGCGCAGTAGTTGCCCCTCTCCCTTTTGTTAAGTACCAGTCGAAGCGAGCAGAAAAACTCTCTCTTGCTATGTTGACTTCATGCAGTGCAGACGTGCGAGCGAAAGCTCTGACACAATGTCGCTAATTCTTTTGTTTTAACTTAAATATTGTATATGAGATATTGCTACTAAAAGCGTGTGTTATGTATCAATTAGTATAAATGTGTGATAACAAAAGGACATAATATGTAACACAAAACACTAAAATGGTGTTAAACAAGAGGACTACTCGCTTCAAGAAGTAACTACACTTTCAACATCATTCCTGAAGATGCGATCTACCAGAACTTTATAAACACTCATATACCCGACAGTAGATGCAGATCAGGACAGCCGAGAATCTACATATAATTACACCGTAGAAGCTTCAATATACTCTGTGAACATTCGACACTTTATCGACGAAGACCCGACCGAGATGATGACGGCGCATTCAAGGATTCCCAAGACGGACACCCCAGGACGAGGTTTCTACATTCCACTCTAAAGGTGACTTGATAGCCTGTCTATCGAGGGTTACTAATATTTACATTTCCAGTAGAAGAGTTACATAGCTCTATAATAAAATACTTTATTCCCACCGGCATCTATGAGGAAATAAAAAGAAAGACAGTACTCCGAGTACAAGGAAATCAGGAGAGATTAGCTCATTACATCTCCGACATAAGGGAGTCATCTCGACTACTACGTGTAGACTGGAATGAGACACAACTGGTGGACACCATTTTAATAGGAGTGTCACCTGAAGAAAGATCTCGTCTATCGTTGGTAAATAGACCCAATACAATTGCGGATCTAGAACAGTGCAGTATCCATTCTTCAAATGTATGGTACTCCGATCAAAATCGACAAGCAATGAAACCCACTGGAACTAATAGAAATGAATTGCGAGCAGTAGTGCCTGATGTAACAACCTCGTATGAAAGACAAGTTTTTAGTAGACCTCACCAAGTGCGCAAATCTGGTAAGTTAAGTGTAACTCCATATAAAGCGGAAACAAAGTACCCACCTCGCAATAAACCCACCTGTTATAATTGTGGAAAATATGGGCACATAAGAAAAGAATGCAAAAGTAAGCCATTGGAACGGAATCACCCAACTTCAAAAAACATGTAAGGCAGGGAGACCCGAAATCCTGTGTCTTCCGCAGCAACTCGAAATCTGGTGAACGCCAAGAAACTAATAATAATAATAAAATATTTTGTAACCAACGTGGAAGGAAAAGAAGTCCGAAAGAAATAGATCCCTATGTGAGGGAATCTCGTGAAAAATGTAACGCGATTAATAAATGTAACTGGACTAAAAATCTATTACCATTAATACGAGTTGACTTAGGCGTTACCTCCACCATCGCTTTAATTGATTCGGGATCTAGTAGAACTTTAATCAGCCAAGAATTAGCGGACATATTAGCGAGACACCATGTAGTAAAACGGAATCAACCGGTGAATATAAAGTGTGCTACCGCCGATAAACGTAAAATAAACGTAAACCTGAGCATTACCGTTAAGGTTAAAATCAAAAACCTAACCTGGATGTTTACAATGTTAGTATGTAAGGAATTAGGGCCTGATTTAATATTAGGTGGAGACTTCATTAGTAAAACAGGAATGATTCTTGACATCTATGAGCAAGTATATTATTTCCGATTTGACCGTACACGGAAATATAGATTTGATGGTAATAAAGAAAAATATTGTTCATCTACTGCACATGTAATACACCAAGACTCAGATTTATCTCACCTAGAAAGAAGAGATAGAGTGAGAATACTAAAACTAATAAAAGAATTTTCCTCAGTTCTTACACCTAAACTAGGACTCACTAACCTAATAGAATATAAAATTAATCTGAGTGATCAGAAAGTAATACGCCTACCGCCGTACAAGTTGTCGCCTCCCAAGATGGAAGTAATGCGAAACCATATCAACAAGTTATTGGACCAAGGAGTCATTGAACCCTCTACGTCCCCATATTCTTCACCCTCCTTTTTAGTACCAAAAGGTCAAGATAAACACAGACTAGTTGTGGACTACAGGCAATTAAACAAAAGAATAGAATTTGAATCAATCCCTCTTCCAGACATCCATAGTGCCTTTCATTATTTCACTAAAGCTATGGTCTTTACGGTAATGGATCTGAATCAAGCTTTTCACCAAATACCTCTTTCAGAAGAATCAAAACGTCTAACCGCGTTTGCAGTTCCTTTTAACTTGTACCAATTTACTAGAGTACCCTTTGGAATATCTCAAGGAAGTTCCGTATGTAGTAGACTATTAGAGAGGATATTTCACGATATTAAATTTAAATATGTGTATCACTATTTGGACGACATCGTTATATACAGCGAATCAATGGAACAGCATCTTGAACATTTACGCGAAGTGTTATCTCGGTTACTAAGAGCAGGATTAACTGTTAACCCAAATAAGGTAAGTTTTGCCGTTCCTCAGTTTTCTTTCTTAGGCCACATCGTGAAAGCGAATGGAAAGGTAAGCATTGACCCCGAACGAACCCGCGCTATTAGAGAATTTTCACCCCCACGAGATGCAAAAGGTATAGCCCGATTTTTGGGTATGGTGAATTATTTCCACAAATATATCCCCCATCTTGCCGAAATAGCAGCACCCCTAAACTCCTTACGAAAGAAGGGAACGAAGTTCGAATGGAGCTCACTACATCAAAACGCGTTTGAGCAACTTAAAGAAAGTATTATATCTCCCCCAGTTTTGCAACTAGCAGATTTCACAAAACCTTTCGTAGTGCAAACCGACAGTTCCAGTGTAGCGTTAGGTGCAGTGATATATCAAGAGATAGATAACTGTAGACTACCAATTAGTTATGCATCACGAACACTGAGCGATCAAGAAAGAAAGTATTCCGCATATGAATTGGAATGTTTAGCAATTGTTTTTGCGTTCGAGAAGTTTAAACCCTTCCTAGAACATAAAGAATTCCTTTTGGAAACCGACAATCAGGCGTTATCTTGGTTATTGAATCACCCTAAACAGTTAGGACGAATTGGAAGATGGATATTGAAATGAAACTGCTACAAATTCAGAGTGCAGCATATAAAAGGTACTCAAAACGTAGTTGCTGATACCCTGTCCCGTATGTTCCAGTCGCCCACTAAAACTCCCGAAAACAAAGAGAATCCGGAAATAGCATTTGCTAACGCCGTAATAACTGAATTTCCCCTTGCCTTTACAAACATTGCCCTGTATCAACTACAAGACCCCTTACTGAAGCCTATTATAGAACAACTTACGCAAGGTACTAAATCCGAGAAGTACGTATTGAGTAAAAATGTACTGTGTCACAAGATAAGAAACGGAAAGGAATTAAGAATAATAGCTCCTGATGTAATTAAGCCCATGCTGATGGAATACTTCCATTCATCTACCATAGGAGCCCATATGGGAATCAATAAGACAATACATCGTATTCGAAAGGAATATCATTGGAACAATATGAACAGCGAAATAGCCAACTTCGTAAAGAAATGTACATTATGTGCCCTCAGTAAACCCGCCAGAAATACTCAAGTAAGCCAACTGATTTCAGAAATCCCTAAGACCCCATTTTCTAAACTTTATCTAGATTTCTCAGGTCCATATCCGAGATCCAAATCAGGTAATACCATGTTACTGATCTGTGTAGATTCATTCACCAAATTTGTTTGGATGTATCCCATGCGACGAGCATTAGCATCGACACTGTAAAAATATTGCAGGAAAGACTATTTAAAGACTACGGTACTCCAGTACGGATAGTATCTGATAACGGTCCACAGTTTAAAGCGAAAGAATTTAAGAATATGTGTTTCAAGTTAGGGATAGACCATATAACCACTACAGAGTATCGACCGCAAGGCAATATTGCTGAAAGGTATCTACGAAACCTCAAATCTGCGCTAATCGCCTATCATGCGAACGATCACACGTCGTGGGACCAAAACCTATCCTGGATTCAATACGCTTTTAATTCAGCTTATCACGAAGGTCACAAGTCGACCCCGTTTGAGTTACTGTACAAATACCGACCAAACCACCCTTTGTCCACAAGATGGAATATACACGATCTGCTGCCTCCGCAAATAACAGATAAGCAGATAAAACGAATATGGAATAAAGCCCGCTCTAATTTAAGAGCAAACTTAGAAAAATCCAGAAGATACCACGAGAAAGGTAATCATAGCAATTCAATTAGGTACCAAGTAGGTGACTTAGTAATGTACAAGACTCACCCCACTAGTAGTGCGATTGATAAGACCACCTCTAAACTATCATTCAGATGGTGTGGCCCTTACCAAATCCAGAAGTACCTAACTCCCGTTACAGTAGCCCTGTGCGAACCTGCGACTCAGAAATATGTGTGGAGAACGCATATTTCGCAGCTAAAATTGTATAAGAAGAAGAGACGGAATAGTATAACCCAAAAGAGAAAAGGGAATACTAGGTAGTGAAGAAAATTATACTTCTGAAACCGTGGAAAATGTTAAACGTAGAGTTTGGAAATGAGGCCTGATCAACCTAAATTCCAGTCCTGCGAAGCATACATTAATGAATACTAGTTAACTAGAGGAGAACTAATACTCATTAACTAGATGAGTTATCTAGGACTCAATGAAGACAAGATAGAATTCTAAATAGCAAGGATTTAAAAAATTACTCGACAGAGAGAGAGTAAGACAAACAAAAAAACCGGTAGTAAATTTAAGCGATAGAGATAAGAAATAGTTTTGTGTTTTAATTATGTAAATATTAAGTGTGAATAGTATGTAAAAAAAAAGGTAGTTAATAAGAATATATAAAGTATATTGTGTTGTGGAGAAGAAGAAAGTAGATAGAACGCTAACCAATAACTATGTGAAAGAAATTACACACACTGACATCAATCATACTCCAAGTTCCCAATTGTAAAAAAAAACAAAAAAAAACCGTAACGTGCAAATTAAGCGGTGGAGTATGTGACGATTTAAATTGTAACAATAATCGTAAAATTAAAAAAAAAATTTTAAATTAAGTTTGCGAGCGATTAAGCCATTTTAAATCTCACTGTAATACCTAAAACCCCTGTATGTACTCAGTATGAGAGGAAGAAGTAATTAATAAGTCCAAAGAAACATTAATAAAAAGGCAAATTGTAAAAAGTATTATTGTCATATTTAACCTTTTGCTGTTATCAGGCGGTGACCTGTTAATTCCGGACCCGACATGTCTTCCGAGTCGTCTGTAATTTAGAATAAGATAAAAAACCTAATGTTAATAATTAAAAATCTGAAGACACAAATAGTCGCTAAAGTAACTTACTTAAATTATGTATGTTTATTAAGGGATAAGTTTTGTAATTAAAAAAATGTTAACTTAAATGAAGATAGGGACTAAATTCTCGCGCAGTAGTTGCCCCTCTCCCTTGTGTTAAGTACCAGTCGAAGCGAGCAGAAAAACTCTCTCTCGCTATGTTGACTTCATGCAGTGCAGACGTGCGAGCGAAAGCTCTGACACAATGTCGCTAATTCTTTTGTTTTAACTTAAATATTGTATATGAGATATTGCTACTAAAAGCGTGTGTTATGTATCAATTAGTATAAATGTGTGATAACAAAAGGACATAATATGTAACACAAAACACTAAAATGGTGTTAAACAAGAGGACTACTCGCTTCAAGAAGTAACTACACTTTCAACATCATTCCTGAAGATGCGATCTACCAGAACTTTATAAACACTCATATACCCGACAGAAGATGCAGATCAGGACAGCCGAGAATCTACATATAATTACACCGTAGAAGCTTCAATATACTCTGTGAACATTCGACACTTTATCGACGAAGACCCGACCGAGATGATGACGGCGCATTCAAGGATTCCCAAGACGGACACCCCAGGACGAGGTTTCTACATTCCATTCTAAAGGTGACTCGATAGCCTGTCTATCGAGGGTTACTAATATTTGTTACACTACACAACTTTAAAAGAGACTTTTCAAAGACTATTAATTTTTATGTAAACATTAAAAGAGCAAATCTAAAAGTTTTATTGTAACTACTCAAATATCATACGTTGTAACGGTTTATATGTTAATGTATCGTAGTATCATTCCAGGTAATAGTACCATTCTTCAAATGGTTAAAGAAGTCTTGCAAGCTATTATCATGAATTGAGTATAATTAAAAGTCTTAACTACAAAAATACAGAAAGTTAACCCGGATCCGAGGTATAGCTATATAGAATCAATTTGATCCCAAAGTTTGATGAAAGCATTGAAATAATTTTAGTTTAATTAATGATGTCATGGGATCTGTCAGTAAATGTTGTCAAATAAAGAGAAGTCTTCTTGTTATACACATATAATGAGTGCGTAAATCAATAAAATACCTTCCCTTGTTTCCTTACACAGTTAGTAAGTAATTTGTTCAGTTAATAAGTGTGGATACATTTCGTTACAACGTAGGCAGCCCATATAATTGACAGAGGTCAGTTAAGATGGGTTCCCTGGATTTGTAACGCGGCAATACGTTACAATTTGTTTAAAATAATATTTAAATATGCATTAACATTTTTTTTAATTATAAAAAGTAAAAATTTAATGATGTAAAGGAGTGAAATCATCAAAGAGCTTAGTTGAAGATGTAACAATTCTGTATGTAATGAATGAATGATAAATTGTTTGTTATCTTAAACTGGAGTGCAGTTGCTAGAACCGAACTTACGTTTGCATGTGTGTGTGTGTGTGTGTGTGTGTGTGTGTGTGTGTGTGTGTGTGTGTGTGTGTGTGTGTGTGTGTGTGTGTGTGTGTGTGTGTGTGTGTGTGTGTGTGTGTGTGTGTGTTAATCTACTTGTCGTTCCATTGTATGATTTTACAAGGGCACACTATATTTTTGAAACTATACATTTTTTTTATTAAACTCTCTAGTGTCATATATACATGTATTGGAAAAAAAATCAGTAATTTAAAATAGATACTAAATATATAGCTGATAAGTGTTGCACGTTATCTTAGAGATAATCCTCCTATGATGAATTCATGTCATTATATATTTAAAAATAATCTAACTGAAATCACTCATGAGTAATATAGTATAGTGTCATATTAGTATAGGCCGACTTCAGAGTCATTGGAGTTGTGTAAGTAACTTTATTGTGGAGGCAATAAAGACTGATAAAAAGTGCAAAACATTTATATAAAATTGTATTGAATAATATCTAATAGCTGTTGTAAACATAATCAGTTGGTGATAAAATTGAATAACAAACTGTCTATTACATGTTGTGACTACATTTAAATCAGCCTGGTTGGTTGTTTTTAGGCAAGCATAAGCTGAATGGACAAATACAAATAAAGAAAAATGAGTGAACCGCAAGAACTGAAGAAAGTGAGTAGTGATGGCCAAAAGGAAGTGAGCAGAATGAGGGAAGTACAAAAATTTTTTAAACAAGCAGCTATGCAGGTTGGAGCTGGAGGCTCTGCAGGTACTACTAAATGTTATTTAAAAATCTGTACACACAAACTTATGATGATTGTACATGTGTTCTTACATTAACATAGAAGTAAATGTACAATTTTAGTCAGCTTAGATATAATATTTTAGATTTTAGTCACTGGAAATAGTCATTCCAACAGCAGGTGCTAAGTTTCACATTGTTAGTATATGTATATTAATTCTTGAGATAACTTGTTATGTAATTTATTAGAACCACTTATTAAAAATTATTTTTTTTGTATTTTGTTTACCTTAAACAGGAGACTTATGAAACCAACACAGGTTTTTGAGAGTGCTGTGTGAAATTAAAACAAAGCAAATTATTGATATGTAATTTTATTAAATCAGTAAAATCACACACACACACACACACACACAGAAGCTAAAACTACCTCTGTCCAAACTTGACTTACAAAATTAATAACATTGAAGAATTTATATAAAGTGTGAAGGTTTTTAGAAGCAAGGCAAAAAACAATAGATTATTGTCCAGGCTGTTAGGTGGTCCATACCTTTCACTTGTTAAAATGCCACGGGGCAGATACATATTAAAAAATATCAGTATGGAGACAGATTTATATTTAAAATCATTTACTTGAATTCGGTTCGATAATTTCTAAAAAGATATTCACCACCCTCAAACTGTTTACAGATATTTACGTAGTTATGGGATAGTCGTTTAATATAATGTTATTTTCGAGTCACTTTATCTATAAAAATTAGGTACTTTATTTTTATAAAGAATCTGAACTTCGCAGATAATCATCCCTCCTCCTCAACCGATCCCAACCATTAATGATATTTACACTTACATAGAGTAATAGTTATATGATATGTAATTGCTAAGGTATCTTATCCTTCAAAATTAAATACTCGTACTTTACTTGATATCAGCAAAGAAATTTTCAAAAAATCACCCCTACCCCTTCAACTACCCTCTTCATTTATAGATACATCATTTATGATTTTACAGTAGATTGATATGACTTAATTTTCGGGGCAATTACTTATCAAAATTAAGTACTTTACTATTATTAAAACACAAAACAGTGCAGGTAAACTACCTCTCCCCCTTAACCGAACAACCCCATTTTTTATATTTAGACTTTTGTTGAGTAGTAGTGTGACGATTTCATTAATTAAAAATAAAATAATTAATAAATAGGTAATGTAAAAGCTGAGAAATTTTAAATTTTAATAAAATCGCACATTTAACCTAAATTTTATCGCTATCATAAAATTATAATAATATTTAGTAAAGAGTTTTAAATAATAAAATAAAAAGGAATACGAGTGTACAGATAGGGAAAACCTTGTTAATTAACCCTGCATAGACATGCGCTAACCGGAATTAACTTGAATACCGACCCCTAAACAAACTAATAATACTAGTAAATTTGATATTAATTAAATAAATAAACAAGACCACAGTAGTGTACAATAATAAAGTCTGTTATTAAGAATAGCTTTGGATAATTAAAAGGTCAAACTTTAACCCTTTAAATAGAGGATAAATGTGGTACTATTTTATTGTGACGCGTAAACTCCGCACGATTAACTGACCCTTCCTAACATAGTAAGAGAGACTTGAGATGCGTCGTTCGGCCAGTAAGCAGCTCAGAACGGAGCGCTACAACAAATATGTTTATTATTTTGTTATTAAGTTAAATAACCGTGTGAAGAGTTATGTAATGAGTATGTAGTGTGTATCAGTAAAGAAGAATGTAGGAGATTAAGTGCGAAAGGTGACATCTCACATCTAGAATGATAGTTAAAGTTATTTTAGGGTTGTATATGTGAAGTGAAATACAACCGTTCTATTACCAAATGTAAAATGTGAAGACGAAGACCTCAACTGCATTTGCCAAACCACCAAGGAACAGGACGACTTCATGACATCGTAACTCTTTCTATCATTAGTTGACTCCAAGGACCTTCACCAGGAAGACGACCACGATGACAGCCCTCTACCTAGAGTGTGCGGAAGAATCACGCGTGGACGACATGGACTAAAACACTTAACTAAGAGGTAGCACGGAAGCTGGTCTTCCGTGGATATGTATTTTTTTTTAAATAGAAGTAATTGTAAACTAAAAGATTTTAAAATGACAATCTCTAAAGTTTAAGAATAAATGTTGTAACAAGTAATTTCAGTAACCATAAGTTGTAAAATAACTCGTGTGATGTAGCGTTGGAACATCGCACTACTAAATGAAACCATTCCTCAAATGGTATAAAGAGTAATAAAGTAATTCAGTAATATAGTAGAGTAAACTTGAAATTCCTAAGTAATATATAGAAACTCGGATCCGAGGTAAAATGCGCTAACTGTATTATAAATCTTAA
This sequence comes from Magicicada septendecula, assembly GCA_034769895.1. Classification (NCBI taxonomy): domain Eukaryota; kingdom Metazoa; phylum Arthropoda; class Insecta; order Hemiptera; family Cicadidae; genus Magicicada; species Magicicada septendecula. Next base: position 795,397,462 of record CM068368.1, read on the forward strand.
TGTAGAAAACCCCTTACGATTTCACTGTTAGTTAAAATTTGATATGTTATGTATAATCTAACAGTCATAAATAAAGAGATGTCATCTTTAGTACATGCTAAATTGAGTGCATAAATCAGCAGTCTCCCCTCCCCAGTTTCCTTTTATATTAATTGTTTTGGTGATTTGATTAATTTTCAGCTTGTTACAACGAAGGCAGCCTGTATAATTGGCCAGAGTCAATTAATACGGGTTCCCGATTTTATAACGTAAGTAAAGATGTTATAAAATGTGCAACTCTGCTTTGTAAAAAAAAAAACAAGTAAATAATTTTATTATTAACATGCACCACTTTGTTTTGTTTAATAAGTAATTGTGTAATATTGTGACACCCTGTTGATCTATTCACTCATGTACTTTAATATGTGTCTAAAATTTTAAATAAAATAAAAATGATAATTATTATTATAGTGGTATAGTAAATAGAAAACTTTAATTGTGAATTAGATATATGAATTTACACAATGTTAACTTAGCGCCACAGGTATACGAAACAACATCAGGTACGTGCTTGTCAAAAATTTCATTCATCAACGTGTCGGTTTGTAAACAAAATCTGACCGGTTAAATTCTTGTCCACGCCTGTGTAAAACTGTCATAGTTACCTCCCGCAAAGTTGAGTTAGACAATATGCAAGCCTCTTTGATTGTTCTATTGTTATAAGAAGCGTGTATCATCCTGTGTTTAGTAACCGAGAATTCCCCCTTCATTGAAAGTATATTGACGCCTGTGTGAGATTTCTCTTTCTCTGAAATTTATCTCTCACTACCAATGTAAATTTTAAATGCGCACCTTAATCGTTTATGTGTGAAAACAAGAAAGAGTAGTATAGAATTTAGTGCGAATAGTAGAATAAGTATTTATAGCCACTCACATTTCAAAATGGCTGTATTTAACCCCGATCTATTATTAAAAGATGAACTGTGCTACGAAGCTATTTTACGCGGTTTATATCACGCGAACGTAACAGTGGCTGAATTGCGCAAGACATTACGCGAAAGCAGATCAGATATATCCTCGCAGTTAGATAGATTACGTGAACTCGATTATGACAGCGAACGAGAAACCTGTTATGCGAAGTATAGGGAACTGACGTTATTATCTCAAAACATTCACGACGAAAAATCACCTACTGTAATATTGCGCGTCACGCAACGAATAGAACATTTAACCCGCCGGTTGAACAATCTATTGAACTGGCCCGACGTCACCGTAACCCCTCCCGATGTGAGAAATTTGCGGATGAGGCATTACGCCAATTACCCATAATTATCAACGAATTGCGACGAAAGTCAGACTCATCTAGAATGGAAGAAATTGAGCACTATTTACCAAAATTATATATTTCCCCGGTTCAATCCCCTACTTTAGAAAACCCTCCCTCCACCTCGAACCACGAATCACCCATCGTATCGAAGATACAACCGACTCATGAACAGCTACCTAGTAGAGAATTACATACCCTCACGATATCAGAACCCCCACAGCCTAGTGGTCACCATACTCGCACCAGTAGAAATGCGATTACGACGCCTAACGCAGCAACGAATCCTTCGAAATGTATACCAAATGTAAATTTTAATGTAGACCTCTATGGAAAAATCACACACCCAGTAGAAAAAATTATTGCAGAAATTCCCTACACCGATGGCTTAAGTATAACGAAACTGTTAAATTTCATCAGATATCTCCTGCAAATAAAAGATCTACAGCAACTGAACGATTGGCAAATCCTGCAAGTAATCCTACCCAAATGTAAACCACCATTACGAGATCGTGTACTGGAATCATTAAACTTGACTCTTCCAGTAGAAGAACTTCATGCTACCATAATAAAACATTTTATCCCCACGGGAATTTACGAGGAGATTAAAAGAAATACCGTACTTCGAGTACAAGGAGCCCATGAAAAACTGGCCCGCTATATTGCAGACATCAGAGAATCTTCACGACTATTGCAAGTTGACTGGAGTGAGAAACAATTGGTCGATACTATTCTAGTAGGCTTATCTCCTGAAGAACGCTCCCGATTAGCACTAATAAATAGGCCCCACACTTTCGCGGATCTAGAACAATGTAGTATTCACTCTTCAAATGTATGGTACGCAGATCAGAACAGACATGCATCGCTATCCATAACACAGCATAGAAAGGAAACGCAAGCCCTAGTCACAGATGCAAGAACTCAACGAGAAAGACGACCATTTCGGCGAACAACCAATTTTCATGGCCATGGTAAGTCCAAGGTGCCTCAACCTCGACAGGAAACCAGTGAGACCCCACGTAAAGAAAATGTATGCTATAACTGCGGGAAACCTGGACACATCAGTAGAAACTGTAAACGGAAACAGTACCATCAGAAAACCCATTATCCAAAACACATGTAAGGCAGGGAGATCCGAAATCCTGTGTCTTCCGCAGCTCCGTTAAAACAGGTAAACCCCTGAGAGACAACAAATTAAAACAAAATAATAATAACAAAAGAAAATTAGACCCCTATGTTAGAAAATTTATTGATAAATGTAACGCTATTAATAAATGTGATTTCAGTAAGTGTCAATTACCGTATATACAAGTTGACCTCGGTGTTACATCCACCCTCGGATTAATTGATTCCGGATCAACGCGAAGTTTAATTAGTCAAGAGCTAGCCAATAAATTATTTAAACACAACTTAGTTAAACGCCGTCAATCAGTGAATATTAGATGCGCTACAGCTAATAAACAAAATTTAATGATAAAACTTATCATCACGTTTAAAGTAAAAATTAAAAATCTAACGTGGTATTTTCCAATGTTGGTATGTGACGAGTTAGGACCCGAGTTAATATTGGGAGCTGATTTTATCAGTAAAACAGGAATAATTCTAGATATTCATGATAAGAAATTTTATTTTGGATTCGATCGTTCACAAAAATATAATTTGGATGATAATGCAAATAACAGAAAAAGTACTGGAACTACTTCTACACATCTAGAACATCATGAATCTGAATTAGGTCATCTGGAAAGTAAAGATAGACGGAACATGCAGACATTAATAGAACAGTTCTCCAACGTCCTCACCCCAAAGTTAGGACTGACGGACCTGATAGAGTACAAAATCAATTTGAGCGACAATAAAGTAATACGTTTAGCCCCATACAAGTTATCACCTCCAAAAATGGAAGTAATGAGGAACCAAATTAACAAATTGTTAGAACAAGGAGTCATCGAACCCTCTACTTCATCTTATTCATCACCCGCGTTTTTAGTACCCAAAAGTAACGACAAACATAGATTAGTTGTGGACTATAGACAACTAAATAAACGGATAGAATTTGAATCTATACCGCTTCCCGACATCCACAGTGCTTTTCATTATTTTACGAAAGCAAAAATTTTTACCATTATGGATTTAAATCAGGCATTTCATCAAATACCCCTTTCGGAAGAATCAAAACGTCTAACCGCATTTGCCGTCCCTTTCAACCTGTACCAATTTACGAGGGTACCCTTTGGTATATCCCAAGGTAGTTCTGTATGTAGCAGATTATTAGAAAAATTATTTCATGATATAAAATTTAAATATTGTAACATCACAAGATGTCACCTAACCTAAGTGTATGTTATCAGATTTTATAAAAACAGAACAACCATGTAAATAGGTATATAATAGTAGAAATAAACAAGAAAGAAGAAACCAAGAAAGAAGAATGAAGCAGAAGTGCCACATGAAACAGTAACCCAAGGGCTGTTTGACACTACAACTAGACTGAGACGAAAACGAACTAATGGACAGAATAAATTTACATTCAGCTGTCAATTCAGTAAATAGTTGATGTAAACCGAATGTCATTTGTAAACAAAAATAAACTAATGAGCAGTTAAATACTGTGAAAGCAGAATCAGCATTTTGCTGATAATAGATGTGACAATGACCAGTAGATTATGAATGCCAAAACCAATGTTAACAATGGCTAGATAGTGAGAACTAAGATGTATTTCAACATCAAATATACCTGTTAGAAAAGAGAACTATTTATAAGAGAGAATCTTATACAAATAAGATGTCTCCACAATTTACCGAATTGAGAACCAATAGGCATTATTAAGGCCAAATTTCAATGTAGGCGATATGCCTTAGCAAGCTTAGACCAAACAGTAGTCAGTAAAATGGCTATCGAGGATTATCACAAGTGTAAACTAAAATGCACAGAACTATGGTTATGCCTTGACATAACAAAAAATGTTATTAAAACAATAGGTTTAATCATAATTTTAATTGTTAAATAGTAGCTTAAAACAAATTAGCGTGAAACGAAATGTCATAGTCAGTAGGATCATTTATTACAATGTATAGAGTTAAGGTGTACAAGTAATGTTCAGCAAAAAAAACGTCAGTACAGCATTAATGGTGTTCGCGCATAAACATTTGATTAATAAAATGTTATGTGAATACAAGCAAGGTTAACCAAAAGTGTAAAATCGGCGACTCATAAAGAGCAGACGACAGTAAGAATAATGTACCCGAATGTTGGTTTTATAACAATGTCGGTCAAAGTGAAAGTAATTCGAGAACGAGTGATATCAAATTAAAGGAAAAGGAACAATCTTTAATTTGATAGTAATATTAATCCAATCGCAACTGTATTTAGTGCGGGAGAAATGTTAGCATCATTCTAAAAATGTACATCGAGAAACTGTTTATAAATACTAACAGGAACGACAACTAGTTACCACCACGACATTTGACGGTTAGGAAAAGCCGTTATCAACTGTCAAAAAGTGACACGTCACACCGACACACCGACCAAAGCCAATCAGAAAATTAGTTAGTAATCAACATTTTTACCTAGAGCCGATCAAAGAGAGGGGTATATAAAGACAAAACAACGAATTTTGAGACAGACCTTTACTAACTAGCATGCAGCACAGACGTGTGCCCGTCATCTCCACATTTTTTAATAACGCTTAGCGTCAGTTACATAGTACATTGGAACCAATAGTTTAACAACAAGAAACGATTACTTCGAGTTCATCCACAACCAACAACAGTGATTAAGTGCAGTTTTATTTTAATTTTGTGCGGGAATAACGAACAGAAAATAATTTATTGTTATTATTCACGATCCATTTTAATCAGAAGAGGATCGCATTATTCTGTTCTTGTGCGAATTTAGTGCCGAAACCCAGTAATCATTATAATCCGATTACTTAAGTGATTAATAAGTTTTAATTAAATAATTAAAACTCAGAAGGTAAAAGTGCAATCATTACTAATCTTGATCTGAGTGCCATAACCTGTACTTTTTGCAACAATAACCTGTACTGACGCAAACACAAAAACATTATTTAAGATTACACCACGTCTCGATTTATTATACAAATTTGTTATTAGTAATTAAGCTATATGTTAGTTGTAAGGGTTCTCACTTGATAAATATTGTCACTAAAAAAGCAAGCGTTGACGAAACGCACGATCTTTCAACAGATCGTGTTTTTTTTAATTACTTTGCAAAAGTAACCTAAAACTTTGTTGATCAATTTTATATCAAAAGGATTATTGGATGTTGTGTAGGCATAATTGTTTTCTTTCGTGTCTCAAAGAATTCACAACTGAGATAATCATAATTTTAATATTAAAAAATAAATAGTATCTGGACTTAACCAGATTTATAATTCATGTTCTGAGCAAGCCGTATAAGGCATATAATAACTGACTTTTAATTGTACAACTTTGTATGTTTACATTATATTTATTTTTTGAATTCACTATAAGGGTGTAAATAAACCCATTATTAACAGCATCACCTGATTTTGATTTATTTCTATAGGATAATTGAATATTTTCTTTTAATAAGCTTAAACAACCTTCTGTTGTGTTTAACATATTGGAATAGCATTGCCAAAAGGTGGTACTCAACTATTTTAAATTTTCTAATCATCCAGTAATATTGTGCGTGGGTTTTACACGGGATTTTCCCTAAATAAATCCGTGTGGCGCCCACTAATTAATAAACAAGGTAACATAACCTTGCAACCAAAGGGAGTTGGTGATTGTAAGCTGAGTTGACAGTTTAGTGAACTTCTAGTAAACACAATCAGGTACGTAAAAGCATATGTTTGTTTATGATATTGTCCAGACTTTACGAGACGTGACATACTCAGACTACCTGCAACCTGAAGAAGAAGTTTTTACTACCAGTTTCAACCAGACGAGAACTATTATCAAGCAACCAACTGCTATACTTCATGTTTTAACTTAAGTTAATCTAGCACTTAAGTATAATCAACTTCACTATTTTATTTATTTAATACAAGGGAATTTTTTTTTAAAACAAGTATACCAACCGTGTGGCCTTTAAACGGAATTTAAACATTATTTTAATATAATTACTATAAACAAATAAACATAATCAGTTTAAACACAACCCCGAATAAAAGTTTTCTTATAAATTGGCGCCCAACGTTGGGCTTAAAAAATATTAAATAAATATATTTTTTATATTTTATATTAGCCCGGTAGACACGAAAAAATTAACATGCCACGCACACGTCGATACAACACAAAATATAGAGCGAAAAGGGAGAGAGAAATGGACTATTATAACCAGGAAACAGACTGGGACCAAATATACAGAATATTGAAAATCGATGGTGAAGAATTAAATCGCAAAATGGAAGAGGAGAAGAGATGGATAAAAGAGGAGTCAGACCAATTAAGAAGGAAGAGGGAAGAAGGATTTGCAAGACTCCACGAATGGGAAACCCCACAAACAAGGAGGGACCAGAATACAAGATGGTATAATAACCAACCAACATGGCGAAACGAAGAGAAGAGGAATTACCATTACCAGAGATGGGAAGAGGAGCGTAGTAGAAGAGAAGCAGTCGAAGAGAACTAAGAGACAATAAGATAAGACAAAATGAAGAATTGTTCTATAGTCGAGCTGCACAGCAGGAGGAAGAGGAGATAAGACGCCAGAATGAGAGACGAGAAGAAGAGCGTAAACGGAGGGAAGCATTCGAAGAAGAATTGAGGAATGCCAAGAAATTAAGAAACGAACAGAGACAGATAGGTGAAGACTTAATGAAGAATGGGAAAAATACCAACGACAAAATCGAAGAAGACCGTAACCAGAAGGAATCCATGGAACCACCACAAGAAAATATGACTAAAAACGTCCCAGAACAAGACGTCAATGATGGTGTAAAAGAGGAGGAAATATTAATAGATGACCTAGAGACCGAAACAATAACAAGTAAGGACCCGAATGAGCTATCTGAATCTCCAAGCGAACCCAGTGGAGTCACTAACGGGAAAATAAAAACCCCCTACCAAGAAGAGAGTAAAGATAATGACACGACGGAAGAGAATGATGAAGCAGTCCAAGGGATGGTAAGCGATAACGCACCGACCGTGAGCGTCGAATATACAAATATAATCGAAAAACCAGAAGATAAAGAAGTAATGGCAAGTGACACCATAAAGAGCCAACCTAAGGAAATAGCATCGACGGAGCTGTTAAGTTTCCAGAAGATGATGATGGAATGTAGGGAGAAACAGTTCCCCCACCATGTAGAGAATAGCTTTGAGAAGGCAAGGGAGGAAATGATGAACGATATCAGATCATGGAGAGAAGAAATCATCCAACAATGGAGGGAAGAAATGGAAACTAATGATGAACCAACAAGAAAACAGCAGGACATAAATACATTATTATCTGAAAACGAGCTTGACGGACAACAGGGAGGTATTCAGTATAAGGAGATCGGTACCGAGAGGATTGAGAACACTCAGGTAATTGAAGAAACGGAAGAGTTAGTGGCAGAGAAGGAGGAATTAGGACAAAATAATTTGCCAATGTATGACGATCACGTGGATACAAGGGAATTACCCGGAAATACAGCTACCAAACAAGTGAATTCGAAAATTAATATTCCGGAAAAAGGAACAAAATAATTAAGAAAACGGAAGAAAAGGAGGGGAAGATAAGAAGGATACTACGCCCAAAGAAGACTAGGGTGACCAAAGAATTAACCAAAATGACTCAAAATGGTCTAGTTAATATGGTTTATGTCCCAGTCAACAACCATGGAGAAGGAGTCTACAGAAAGGAGTATCGAAGGGGCATCATGGGAGTGGCCAAAGATCAGAAATGTGTTACCACCAAGAAAACTGGGACCAGCAAAGAACTTAAAACAGATATTCTTAAAAGGAAACGAAGGTGTTCCAAGAAAAGAAGAAGGTACCAGGAACAACTGGACCAGCTTATTGAAGGGTACGCCCAAAGAATAAGGGAAATGCGGAAAAAGAGGGACCAAGCGGTGGAAGAGTCCAACCAGGAAATGAACAAAGGTCAATCAGGATTAGAAGGAGGGCCAGACATCAATAATAGCCAAGGCCCAGAGTACAATGAACACAGTAATACCAAAGATGATGAGAGGAAGAAGGCAAGGAAACGGGGAGCCAATGACTATCTGGTAGCCGCCAAGTGGAAGAACCGCTTGATAGTAAGGTATCTCCAAAACCACTAGTACGGAACATATGTCAGATATCCCAATTATAGACCCAATAGAATGGAAGAGCACAAATAACCCCATGAATATGAACGAGTAAAAAAATTATTAGTATTAAGGAGGGATAATATGTAATAGTAAGCAACATTCCTCACCCAAACGTTTATGGTATAAAAGATAAAATATATATATTTAAAAAAAACCACTACTATAAACAAACTCATTTATTGTTAAGCTACAAAAGGTTGAAGGTAGCTAATTAACTATAACTAGTCAATTTGCCTTATCAAGTTACAAAAGTGTGTAGATTTAAGATGTAAGCCAAACCATTTGTTACTGGTGAAAATTTACCAGATCTATCACCCCAAGGGATAGAAAATTATATAAGGTCAATCAAATGATTTAATAAGAAAATACAACTACTGTACTATACCTAGAGAAAAAATATGTATCCAGATGGATATTCTATATGACTTAATGTTTATAAAATGATTATTGTATACCTCTCATAAAACTCAAATGTTAAATTAAATCGTCCAGAATAAAGGTTCACCCAACTAACCTTTGAAGGAGTAGAGAGGCAGTATAACAAAGTGTGTAAAATAAAAGAAGGACATTATTATGGAATGTAAGGAAAGGAAAAAAAATAATATTTGTGAAACAAACCATGTAAACCCCAAGAATGTCTATGAAATTAGATATTAGTATGTTATTATATTGTCAAATGAAATTGTAATTACAGCATAGTATATAGTATATAAAATCATCCAGAATAAGTGAAAACCACCATCACTTGAAGGAGTAGAGAAGAAAAATAACAAAGAGTGTTAATTGTAAGAATAACTATTGTTATAATGGAATGAAAGGAAAGAAAAATGTTTGTCAATTATCAAATATTATACATCATCAGAATATGTCAGAGAACATCAAAAAAAAAAAAAAAGAAAAACCATTTAGTATACAAACAATGTAAGCCCTGATAATTCAGGATGAATATAACTCGTTAAGAAGGATTTATTGGACTATTGTGAAAACAAAAATATTGTAGACTCTAGATAGAACAAACCAAACGCATAAGTATTGTAAACATCAAAACAAGTGTATAATCTTAAGAATATTTAAATGAACCAAAACAAATTGTTAACTAGTACATAAGTAACTATATAGCTGATAAAAGCATAGCTAAAAAACATCAAGTCTAAAAGAAGTAATTACCTGTAAGAAAGAAAGTATGTTAGCAAGTATAAAGATGGAAATGTGATCTAAATGAAAACCTCTGATACCTTGAATATTATAGTGAATATATTATATGATTGAATATGAATGATATGTGATATTTTTTTTGAGTTGTGATAGTGCAACTATTGCCAGGTGCAATGTTTATTTTTTTCTCAGACAGAGAAGAGTAATGCCTCTGAATCTGAGAATGTGTAGTGAGGAACGGCAGAGGATGTTAGCCATAGTGAGCCACCCTGATTCCGAAACCTCTACAATAGTTAGGGAATTATATTGTTTTACTGTATCAAGGAATATTATGAAAGAATCTGTGAGGTATGAATTATAATAACCATTAAGATAATCACGAATGCAAAGATATGTGATGAGAAAGTAGAATGTGAATAAGACAGGGAATAGTTAACTTGAGAAACAAGATCAATTATAGTTAAATGACTTAGAGAGTAAGCAGCTTGAAAATACTAGTAAATTAAGAATTGTACCATTGGATAAAAAGCCAACCTAGAGTAATACACCAATAGTATGTTTAAAAAATCAAAGAGTACAAGAGAAAATTTTTTTATTGAAGTATACTAAGAAACTGACATGAATTGATAATTTTACAAAAAATAAATTTTTTGAAATGATCAATTTTAAAGAGGGTGTATATGTAACATCACAAGATGTCACCTAACCTAAGTGTATTATGTTATCAGATTTTATAAAAACAGAACAACCATGTAAATAGGTATATAATAGTAGAAATAAACAAGAAAGAAGAAACCAAGAAAGAAGAATGAAGCAGAAGTGCCACATGAAACAGTAACCCAAGGGCTGTTTGACACTACAACTAGACTGAGACGAAAACGAACTAATGGACAGAATAAATTTACATTCAGCTGTCAATTCAGTAAATAGTTGATGTAAACCGAATGTCATTTGTAAACAAAAATAAACTAATGAGCAGTTAAATACTGTGAAAGCAGAATCAGCATTTTGCTGATAATAGATGTGACAATGACCAGTAGATTATGAATGCCAAAACCAATGTTAACAATGGCTACATAGTGAGAACTAAGATGTATTTCAACATCAAATATACCTGTTAGAAAAGAGAACTATTTATAAGAGAGAATCTTATACAAATAAGATGTCTCCACAATTTACCGAATTGAGAACCAATAGGCATTATTAAGGCCAAATTTCAATGTAGGCGATATGCCTTAGCAAGCTTAGACCAAACAGTAGTCAGTAAAATGGCTATCGAGGATTATCACAAGTGTAAACTAAAATGCACAGAACTATGGTTATGCCTTGACATAACAAAAAATGTTATTAAAACAATAGGTTTAATCATAATTTTAATTGTTAAATAGTAGCTTAAAACAAATTAGCGTGAAACGAAATGTCATAGTCAGTAGGATCATTTATTACAATGTATAGAGTTAAGGTGTACAAGTAATGTTCAGCAAAAAAAACGTCAGTACAGCATTAATGGTGTTCGCGCATAAACATTTGATTAATAAAATGTTATGTGAATACAAGCAAGGTTAACCAAAAGTGTAAAATCGGCGACTCATAAAGAGCAGACGACAGTAAGAATAATGTACCCGAACGTTGGTTTTATAACAATGTCGGTCAAAGTGAAAGTAATTCGAGAACGAGTGATATCAAATTAAAGGAAAAGGAACAATCTTTAATTTGATAGTAATATTAAACCAATCGCAACTGTATTTAGTGCGGGAGAAATGTTAGCATCATTCTAAAAATGTACATCGAGAAACTGTTTATAAATACTAACAGGAACGACAACTAGTTACCACCACGACATTTGACGGTTAGGAAAAGCCGTTATCAACTGTCAAAAAGTGACACGTCACACCGACACACCGACCAAAGCCAATCAGAAAATTAGTTAGTAATCAACATTTTTACCTAGAGCCGATCAAAGAGAGGGGTATATAAAGACAAAACAACGAATTTTGAGACAGACCTTTACTAACTAGCATGCAGCACAGACGTGTGCCCGTCATCTCCACGTTTTTTAATAACGCTTAGCGTCAGTTACATAGTACATTGGAACCAATAGTTTAACAACAAGAAACGATTACTTCGAGTTCATCCACAACCAACAACAGTGATTAAGTGCAGTTTTATTTTAATTTTGTGCGGGAATAACGAACAGAAAATAATTTATTGTTATTATTCACGATCCATTTTAATCAGAAGAGGATCGCATTATTCTGTTCTTGTGCGAATTTAGTGCCGAAACCCAGTAATCATTATAATCCGATTACTTAAGTGATTAATAAGTTTTAATTAAATAATTAAAACTCAGAAGGTAAAAGTGCAATCATTACTAATCTTGATCTGAGTGCCATAACCTGTACTTTTTGCAACAATAACCTGTACTGACGCAAACACAAAAACATTATTTAAGATTACACCACGTCTCGATTTATTATACAAATTTGTTATTAGTAATTAAGCTATATGTTAGTTGTAAGGGTTCTCACTTGATAAATATTGTCACTAAAAAAGCAAGCGTTGACGAAACGCACGATCTTTCAACAGATCGTGTTTTTTTTAATTACTTTGCAAAAGTAACCTAAAACTTTGTTGATCAATTTTATATCAAAAGGATTATTGGATGTTGTGTAGGCATAATTGTTTTCTTTCGTGTCTCAAAGAATTCACAACTGAGATAATCATAATTTTAATATTAAAAAATAAATAGTATCTGGACTTAACCAGATTTATAATTCATGTTCTGAGCAAGCCGTATAAGGCATATAATAACTGACTTTTAATTGTACAACTTTGTATGTTTACATTATATTTATTTTTTGAATTCACTATAAGGGTGTAAATAAACCCATTATTAACAGCATCACCTGATTTTGATTTATTTCTATAGGATAATTGAATATTTTCTTTTAATAAGCTTAAACAACCTTCTGTTGTGTTTAACATATTGGAATAGCATTGCCAAAAGGTGGTACTCAACTATTTTAAATTTTCTAATCATCCAGTAATATTGTGCGTGGGTTTTACACGGGATTTTCCCTAAATAAATCCGTGTGGCGCCCACTAATTAATAAACAAGGTAACATAACCTTGCAACCAAAGGGAGTTGGTGATTGTAAGCTGAGTTGACAGTTTAGTGAACTTCTAGTAAACACAATCAGGTACGTAAAAGCATATGTTTGTTTATGATATTGTCCAGACTTTACGAGACGTGACATACTCAGACTACCTGCAACCTGAAGAAGAAGTTTTTACTACCAGTTTCAACCAGACGAGAACTATTATCAAGCAACCAACTGCTATACTTCATGTTTTAACTTAAGTTAATCTAGCACTTAAGTATAATCAACTTCACTATTTTATTTATTTAATACAAGGGAATTTTTTTTTTAAACAAGTATAATTAAACCATTGTAAACACTGTGAGTAACTTTGAATGTTTTATTTTAAATTACTTTACTACATTGGTAACCTTCAATTAGAAACAACCATTCTCAACATTGAGTTACCTCAAAAGAACACTTCACACATAGTAGAACTTTGTTTTAACGAGACTTTTAATATTTTAACCACGAATATAAGTTTAAACAATAACAACTCTTTTATTTTACTTCAAGTTAATTGTAAACACACACGTTTTCATTTTATTACAAATAGGTTAGACCAACCGTGTGGCCTTTAAACGGAATTTAAACATTATTTTAATATAATTACTATAAACAAATAAACATAATCAGTTTAAACACAACCCCGAATAAAAGTTTTCTTATAATATGTGTACCACTACTTAGATGACATCGTTATCTACAGCGAGTCAATTGAGCAACATCTTAAACATCTACGTGAAGTACTATCCCGATTGGAGAAAGCTGGATTAACCGTAAACCCCAGTAAAGTAAATTTTGCTGTCACACAATTTTCATTTTTAGGTCACATCGTAAAAGCCAACGGAAAAGTAACCATAGGCCCCGAGCGAACCCGTGCTATCAGAGAATTTTTACCACCCCGGGATGCGAAAGGAATAGCCCGATTTTTGGGAATGATAAATTATTTCCACAAGTATATCCCACATGTAGCCGAAATTGCAGCAAGTCTGAATGCTTTAAGAAAGAAGGGAGTTAAATTTGAGTGGAATGTGCAACACCAAACTGCATTTGAGAAACTAAAAGAAAGCATCATATCACCCCCAGTACTACAATTAGCCGATTTTACAAAACCGTTTGTAGTGCAGACAGACAGTTCAAGTGTAGCCCTAGGTGCAGTAATATATCAGGAAGTAGATAACTCTAGACTACCTATTAGTTACGCTTCACGCACCCTGACAGACCAAGAAAAGAAATACTCTGCATACGAATTAGAATGTTTAGCTATCGTTTTCACTTTTGAGAAGTTCAAATCCTTTTTAGAATATTAAGAGTTTCTGTTAGAAACAGATAATCAAGCATTGTCTTGGCTACTAAATCACCCAAAACAGTTAGGTCGTATTGGAAGGTGGGTATTAAGATTAAGTTGTTTTAAATTTAAAGTACAACATATTAGAGGCACCCAAAACATAGTTGCCGATACACTCACGTATGTTCCAGCCGAGTAGTAAAACATACGAAAACAAGGAGAGTAGAGAAATGCCGATTATCAATACTTTAATTACCGAATTTCCTCTTGCATTTACGGACTTAGCCCAGTATCAACAACAAGACCCCCGTTTAAGACCAATTATAGAACAACTTAACAAAGGAAATAAGTCAGGAAAATACATATTAAGTAAGAGAGTGTTATGTTATAGAATAGCGAACGGAAAATATTTACGAATAATTGCCCCTGATATTATTAAACCTATGCTGATGGAATACTATCACTCTTCCACCATTGGAGCACATATGGGAATAAATAAAACCATACATCGAATTCGTAAAGAATATCACTGGGAAAATATGAACAGTGAGATCGCTAATTTCGTGAAAAGGTGTAAGTTGTGTGCACTCATCAAACCAGCGAGAAACAGCCAAACAAGTCATTTAATCTCAGAGATTCCTGCTACCCCGTTCTCCAAAATCTATTTAGACTTTTCAGGACCCTACCCGCGTTCTAAATCAGGAAATACCATGCTACTAATTTGCATAGATTCTTTCAGCAAATTTGTCTGGATGTACCCCATGCGGCGAGCATTAGCTTCAACCACAGTAAGTATATTACAGAATAGATTATTTAAAGAATTCGGTACTCCCGTACATCTAGTGTCGGATAACGGACCCCAGTTTAAGTCAAAGGAATTCAGGAACATGTGTTTCAAATTAGGAATAGACCACATTACCACTACAGAGTATCGTCCGCAAGGTAATATAGCTGAAAGGTATTTGCGAAACCTAAAATCTGCTTTAATAGCCTACCATGCAAACGACCATACGTCTTGGGACCAGAACCTATCCTGGATACAATTCGCCTTTAATTCAGCCTATCATGAAGGACATAAGTCTACCCCATTCGAATTATTGTTCAAATACAAACCTAACCACCCATTATCCACTAAGTGGAAAATACATGAGTTGCTACCCCTTGAAATTAGGGATAAAAATATAAAGAAAATCTGGAATGAAGCTCGCGCTAATTTACGAGCAAACTTAGCGAAATCAAGGAAATATCACGAGCGAAATAATAATAACAATGAAGTAAAGTACCAAATCGGTGACTTAGTAATGTATAAAACACACCCTACGAGTAGTGCTATCGATAAGACAACCTCCAAGCTATCATACCGATGGTGCGGTCCTTATCAAATTCACAAATACTTAACTCCAGTAACTGTAGCTCTGTACAAACCCTCTACTCAAAAATATGTACGAAGAACACATATTTCACAGATAAAACGTTATCACAAAGAAGGAAATGGCAGAGTGCAAGCAAAATAAATGTAGTAAAAAAGGTATATGTTTTGTACTCAACTGCCAAAGAGTACTTGAGTAACAATTGGCTACCTAATCGTATAAATAGGTATGAGGCCTGGTCAACCTTGAATCCTATTCATCGAAAGTAGAGCAAAGTGAGAAGTCAGCTGACATCGAATATAAGTAATAATTAAGTAGTAAATTATTTAAGTAGTAAATTACTTAAGGAGTAATTCTATAACAAGAGTAACTCACAAACTAAAGAAAAATCCGGTAGTAGTCGTAAGTAGTAGATTTAAGAAGAATTTAGTATGTTTACGATATATTTTATAATGTGTGAATTTTATGTAGTATAAGAATTAGTCTGTAAGGTATGATATATATATATTTTGATAGTAAGAATAAGCAAGTCGAGAGTGACTTATGCAGCTCATAATTTTGTACAGAGAAACGAGTGAGAGAAATTTCACACGGTAATCCCCAAGCATACTCCCAGTACATTGCTGACCAAATAAGCCGGAGTCTGTTTTTAAGAGGCGGAGTATGTGACGATTTCATTAATTAAAAATAAAATAATTAATAAATAGGTAATGTAAAAGCTGAGAAATTTTAAATTTTAATAAAATCGCACATTTAACCTAAATTTTATCGCTATCATAAAATTATAATAATATTTAGTAAAGAGTTTTAAATAATAAAATAAAAAGGAATACGAGTGTACAGATAGGGAAAACCTTGTTAATTAACCCTGCATAGACATGCGCTAACCGGAATTAACTTGAATACCGACCCCTAAACAAACTAATAATACTAGTAAATTTGATATTAATTAAATAAATAAACAAGACCACAGTAGTGTACAATAATAAAGTCTGTAATTAAGAATAGCTTTGGATAATTAAAAGGTCAAACTTTAACCCTTTAAATAGAGGATAAATGTGGTACTATTTTATTGTGACGCGTAAACTCCGCACGATTAACTGTACCTTCCTAACATAGTAAGAGAGACTTGAGATGCGTCGTTCGGCCAGTAAGCAGCTCAGAATGGAGCGCTACAACAAATATGTTTATTATTTTGTTATTAAGTTAAATAACCGTGTTAAGAGTTATGTAACGAGTATGTAGTGTGTATCAGTAAAGAAGAATGTAGAAGATTAAGTGCGAAAGGTGACATCTCACATCTAGAATGATAGTTAAAGTTATTTTAGGGTTGTATATGTGAAGTGAAATACAACCGTTCTATTACCAAATGTAAAATGTGAAGACAAAGACCTCAACTGTATTTGCCAAACCACCAAGGAACAGGACGACTTCATGACATCGTAACTCTTTCTATCATTAGTTGACTCCAAGGACCTTCTCCAGGAAGACGACCACGATGACAACCCTCTACCTAGAGTGTGCGGAAGAATCACGCGTGGACGACATGGACTAAAACACTTCACTAAGAGGTAGCACGGAAGCTGGTCTTCCGTGGATATGTTTTTTTTTTTTTAATAGAAGTAATTGTAAACTAAAAGACTTTAAAATGACAATCTCTAAAGTTATGAATAAATGTTGTAACAAGTAATTTCAGTAACCATAAGTTGTAAAATAACTCGTGTGATGTAGCGTTGGAACATCGCACTACTAAATGAAACCATTCCTCAAATGGTATAAAGAGTAATAAAGTAATTCAGTAATATAGTAGAGTAAACTTGAAATTCCTAAGTAATATATAGAAACTCGGATCCGAGGTAAAATGCGCTAACTGTATTATAAATCTTAATGTAGAAAACCCCTTACGATTTCACTGTAAGTTAAAATTTGATATGTTATGTATAATCTAACAGTCATAAATAAAGAGATGTCATCTTTAGTACATGCTAAATTGAGTGCATAAATCAGCAGTCTCCCCTCCCCAGTTTCCTTTTATATTAATTGTTTTGGTGATTTGATTAATTTTCAGCTTGTTACAACGAAGGCAGCCTGTATAATTGGCCAGAGTCAATTAATACGGGTTCCCGATGTTATAACGTAAGTAAAGATGTTATAGTAGTTTCATTATATGTAATTACTAAGGTATCTTATCGTTCAAAATGAAGTAGTTTATTCGACATGAAAAACGTAGTTTTCAAAAAATTAGCCCTTCCCTGTTCATCTACCCTTTTTATTTATAGATATTTCATCTACAGTACCTTTTTACGGTGGATTATTATGACCTTCTTTCCAGGATATTTTATTTATCAAAATTAAATACGTTGCTCTTGTTAAAACGTAAATGTTGCAGGTAAACAACCCCTCTCCCTTAACCGATCTTCACCAAAATCAATAGGCTTTTGAGTCCTCTACAGCTCAGGTACATATGCAAAAAATTATTTGATTCTGTGTGAATTTGCAGCACTTATCATTTGCCATAGAAAAAATTCTACAGCCAAACAGACACACACAGAAACACTTTTCGGAAAATGACTTTTCTTCATGTTCTGAGGATAGTACAGTCAGAATCAGGCCTTATCTCGAACACGAATTTTTTTGCGACCACTATTCTTCCATTTCTTTACGGAACATGGAAGTAAAAAGGAACCCCCAGGTAACATAGAACTGTATGTATGCCTGAATACATTGCATGCACATGATCTGCTATCCTACACTATCCTATGCTAAACATTCTGCCTGACGCCATACAGTTTCATGTGGCTTGTCGAATACCAGTGTTCAAAGAATTCTTCATAATGATTTAAACATGCAGCCACACAAAATTAAAATATTGTAAACCTTAATTGACAGTGATACAGTAGATCATGTGACTTTTTGCCGCCAGTTCTCGTATGTCATAAATAACAAAGTAGAGGTTATTCACAATACACTAATGAGTAATGAAATGGATTTCCATCTAAGTGGATATGTACTGTAAATAAACAAACCTTTCGGTATTGAGAGCCAAATGACTGTTGAGAAATGCTTCGACAACTATTGTACACTGCTAAACTTACTGTATGATGTGCAATAGCTTCCTTTGGAATAATCAGTCCTCACTTCTTTGAGGATGAGAATGGGAATTCCATTACTGTCACACCAGAGGAATCTGTCCAAATGAGTAACGATTTTTTGTCTCCCCAAATCGCAGAAAGTCTGAAATCATACTAAACAGTATGGGGAGCAACCAGCCGTAGGGCTAGGCGATAAATGGATGCAGTTTAACGAGTTACCTTCAGGAGTGGCAACATTCCGTGGCTCGTGAGATTGCCAGCATGCCATTTATTCCACTGGGGATATTTTGAGAGTAAGGTGAACATTGATCCACCCCTATGAAACATCGAAACACTCAAAGTTGGTGTAATTTCTGTTCACATGTTACACTGTGTAATGGAAAACGTAAAACCTCGACTTCAAATGTGTGTGAGTTGAAATTGTTGCCACATTTGGGGCGTAGTTTCTGTGTCAAGTTAAATGCTACTATGTATACTTTCAATTTAGTCTAAATATTAATTTTACAATCCATAAATAAACACCCGACTGAATTTTTAAAGTCACCCATATTGACTGATCCTATATTTTAAGAATTATTTTTTACAAATGTTTAATGAAATTACATCATAGTGGACATCGTAGTATGTTATATTTCCTAAAAACACAAATTACAGCACTTAATTTTCACTCTTTGTATAATAGTCAAGCATTTAGAAGAGAAAAAAAATTAAAACTTTTCATTGTTGTAATTGTTAATAACAATAAGGTGTTTGTTTCTAAGCAATTGATAGAAATTAAATGAACTTATTTAGTTTAATTCAAACCAGCAATGATAACAGATGTGTCCTATCAGCGTCTCTGCAGATAAATTCAGCTTGTGGCTCCTTTACCCACTGTGAAATACTTCAGGTAATGGCATTTTTGCTACTCTGATTGTCATGATTAGGTTAAGGGCATCACACTTACATGCACCCGTTTGGTGGAACATGTCCTGCGTTGCAGTCTGTGTGTTGGGAGTCAGTGCAAGCGCGCGCCTTGCATTGACTTCAACACCCACTCTGGTAAGTGCGCACATGTGTTGCCCGCGCATACAGAATCACACCGCACCGCTGAGCCGACACATGTCCTGTGATGCAGTGTGCATGTTGGGGGTTGGTGCAAGCGCACGCCTTGCATTGAGTTCAGCATGCACTCTGGTACATCGCACGGATGTGGGCTCGTGGTGTACACACATGCCTCATTGTTTTAATCGTGGAAATCATAGTAGTAAAATTTTGCAGGTGGAATATGTTCGCAATGGGCAAATTCAGCCAGGGTTGAATTTATTGTAGAGACACCATACAAAACACGTTACATGTTCTGGACTATGATTTGACAAAATAAATATATACATTTCTGGTGGATGAACACATACACCATGTCGGACTTATAATAAATATATTAACAGAAACTACAAATTTCAGTTTTCTTGTTACTTCATTTAATGTATTTCCGTAATTAATAGTTTCCATATTCTGTAATAAATTTGGAAACAAAAATTAAATTTGTTTAATTTTCTGTTGTTGGTGTTGCTCCTATTGTAGAAGGTGGTGTCGTACAATGTAGGTTGTACTTTGTAAAAGGCTTAACTTTAACACTTGAAAGTTAACTTTACGTTAAAGCTAAATTACATATTTTTAGTTTTCTTCTTCTCAACCCAGAGGTTAGTGGGCTTGCAATTTCTTCCTTTATGTAGACAGCCTCTTGATCACCACATACCTTCTTTCTTTTCTTACCCGAACCATGTAGTCCTACCTGGGCCTGGGTCTTCCCCTCCCACTACGCCCTCGAACAGTGCGGTGAACTGGTTTGAATGGCATAGCAGGTGCCCATCCAACTTTTCCTTTCCACAGTTGATCCAATAACATTTTTTTTTAGTTTTATAAGCACATGAATGGATAGAAGTCTCCTTTCTCTACTTACTTTAATACTGTCTTCCCACCTCAACATGGGTCTGCCTCTTCTCCTTTTGCCTTCTGGTTTTGCTTCCCACGCTTTTCTAGGGTATCTTCAATTTTCTATTCTACAGATGAAGCTAAACCATCTCAACTGTGAGCTTTGTATCATATCAATTAGAGGGATCTTCTCAAAGTTCCTGCGGATAGTGAGGCTTCATATTATATCTGTTAAATTTCGTTCGCATACTTATACCGACTGTCACTTGGTGGAGCCTTATTAACATTTTTTTCCACGTTTATTCTGAAGAAACCTTTGTCTTCCAGAATGAGTTTGTCAGAAGGCATACCTCAAACAACTACTATAGTTAGAACTTATCACACATTTCGACTACTAAACAATCTGTAATAGTCTTCAAGTGTAAGGTAACTAGTACATTAAATACAGACTTAAGCCTACTTGAGATTCGTTCACTAACAGGCGTGGACCGGAAGAAAAGAAAAAAACCACCATCTTCTACAAAGTTAAATACAACTACAGGAAAACTATATAAAAAGAACTGTTATGTACCCTCTAAGTCCGCTGGACAGAACCTGGAAGTCATTTTTCTTTTTTAAAATCAAGTCTTTCTTTCTTTAAGTCTTCTGATTTCCTGAGCAACAATTCTGTTCATCCATATAATTACAAATTTCTCAGAAAAACATTTGTTCCCTAATACGTTTCTGTGTTCTGTTTGTTTAACACCCACCATTCTGATCCATATCATAACGCTACATTTCACACAGGCTGGTAAATACTAGCTATCAGGGAGGTCAAAATATTTTCCAGGAGGGGCAGACAATTTTCCAGAGGAGAAAAATATTTATATATGTCTCATACATACATACATAGATACATACATACATGCACGCAGTGCACATATTAGTTTGTAATTCTTATATATCATAATGGAAATAAATACACAGATTGTATTAATTTATTAAAACATTTATTGCTTCAAAATATGTATAAAATTAATGGCTTGTAAAAGTTAATGTTTGATCTCCATTAAATAGTGCTCAGGTTTCCAAAGTTTTAATATTATGACTGCCGTAATCAAAACATCAGAACAGGTTTTAGTGTGTATGAGGGTCCACCGTGGACAAAAATGTTCAACATTCCCTATGGAGCATTGCTCAGAGTAAAACTACAAATCACAGTGTACATTTCACACAACAAACATGGGGAAAAGAAGGAGTGCTCCAGTGTCGCTCATGAACCCTAAGCATCTTGCAGAGGGTTCATTCCCTAAAGATGAAAAGTCTGTCTATGAACCGTTCCTCTGTAAACACGTGGAGTTACATTGACCAGGAATCCACAGGAAGTAAATCTCTGTCTATGCTGGAGACCTTTTCGGCTTGCATGCGTTGTGTTGGTGTGGGTTTTGGCATTTTCCATTTAAAAAGTGTACAACCGTAAGAAAATAAACATGAGTTAGGCCAGAAATAATGCAAAGTGTGTGTGTGTGTGTGTGTGTGTGTGTGTGTGTGTGTGTGTGTGTGTGTGTGTGTGTGTGTGTGTGTGTGTGTGTGTGTGTATGTGTGTGTGTGTGTGTGTGTGTGTCCTTTCTGCCTTTTTATTGCGGTAATCACAATAATACAATTTTGGAAACGTAAACATTACACAATGGAGATATTCTTGTCTGCCAGCAATCTTTACTCACAGATGATTTACATTAAAATGAAAAAATTATAATGTTATTGCCTGGGAACAAAATTACTTTATTTCTAACAATTACCTTGTTTGAAAAAGTTGAAATGAATTTTACTTCCATGTTCCATAAGGAAGTGGAAGTATGGTCATGGCGAAAAAAATCGTGTTCAAGATAACGGCTGATTCTGA
Source organism: Magicicada septendecula (assembly GCA_034769895.1). Classification (NCBI taxonomy): domain Eukaryota; kingdom Metazoa; phylum Arthropoda; class Insecta; order Hemiptera; family Cicadidae; genus Magicicada; species Magicicada septendecula. The sequence continues at coordinate 795,419,895 of CM068368.1, forward strand.
TTGTACTACCTTCAAAACATTAAGAAAAGTCATTTTTTGAAAAGTGTGCGCGCGCGTGCGCGCGTGTGTGTGTGTGGAATTTTTTCTATGGCAAATGATAACAGCCGCAAATTCAAACAGAAGCAAATAATTTTTTGCATACAGTTCTGAATTGTAGAGTACTCAAGGCCTGTTGATTTTGGTGAAGATCGGTTAAGGGAAAGGGGTAGTTTACCTGCAACATTTTATGTTTTAACGAGGGTAATTTTTCCTATGACGAACAATAACTGCCGCACATTCAAACAGAATCAGATAATTTTTACACATGTGCCTAAGTTGTAGAGGACTATTGATTTTGGTGAAGATCGGTTACGGGGGAACGTTTACTTGCAACGGCCTGCAAAGTTTATGTTTTAACAAAAGTAAAGTACTTAATTTTGATAAATATATCTTGATAAGAAGATCAAAATAATCCACTCTAGAAATGTAGATGAAATATCAATAAATGAAGAGGCTAGTTGAATGAGGTGGGGGTAATTTTCTATAAATGAAAATTATAGTTGAAGGGGGAGGGGATAATTTTTTCATATTTATATGTGTACTACGTTATCAGCAACAAAGAAGTAGTTTGTTGTTAAAATTGCTTCCCGGGCTGTTTGACCGTAGTCCAATGTTTTCTGCAAAACAAGACGTTTCGGCAGTGCCATCGACTTCCATCATCAATGAAAATCGAGTGCGATAACGTGAGGTGGTATATGTTAGTGACCACAGTACTGTGGTTAAGGCTGAAGCATTAAGTAGAAAGAAGTAGTTCTACAAGTGGATCTACAATCCAGAATCAAATAATTTTTTGCATACAGCCCTGATTTGTAGAGTACTCAAGACCTATTGTTTTTGGTGAAGATCGGTTAAAGAAAGGGGTAGTTTACCTGCAATGTTTTTTTTTTTTAATCAAGGGTAACCTAATTATTTTTTATGGCAAACGATGACAGCCGCAAATTCAAACATAATCAAATACTGTTTTGCATACAGCCCTGAATTGTAGAGTTCTCAAGACCTGTTGTTTTGGTGAAGATCGGTTAAGGGAAAGGGGTAGTTTACCTGCAACGTTTTTTGTTGTAACAAGGGTATTTTCTATGGCAAACGATAACAGCCGTAAATTCAAACAGAATCAAATGATTATTTGCATACTGGCCTGAATTGTAGAGTTCTCAAGACCTTTTGTTTTTGGTGAAGATCGGTTATGGGAAAGGGGTAGTTTACCTGCAACGTTTTATGTTTTATGAAGGGTATTTTCTATGGTAAACAATAACAACTGCAAATTCAAACAGAATCAAATAATTTTTTGCATTCAGCCCTGATTTGTAGAGTACTCAAGACCTATTGTTTTTGGTGAAGATGGGTTAAGGGAAAGGGGTAGTTTACCAGCAACGGTTTTTTATCAAGGGTAATTTTTTCTATGGTAAACGATAATAACCGCAAATTCAAACAGAATCAAATAATGTTTCGCATACAGCCCTGAATTTTAGAGTTCTCAAGACCTATTGTTTTTGGTGACGATCGGTTAAGGGAATAGGGTAGTTTACCTGCAACGTTTTATGTTTTAACAAGGGTAATTTTTTCTATGACGAACGATAACTGCTGCATATTCAAATAGAATCAAATAATTTTTTGCATACGTCCCTGAATTGTAGAGATCTCAAGGTCTTTTGATTTTGGTGAAGATCGGTTAAGGGGAAGGGGTAGTTTACCTGCAACCTTTTACGTTTTAACAACAGTAAAGTACTTGAAAATTCTTTTAAACTTTTGGAAACAATGGTAATTGATAAAAATAAAATATTTTTGTTGCCAGGCAATAAAATTATAATTTTTCTTTTTAATGTAAATCATGTATGAGAGAAATATATCGTTCGTGGCAGGCAAGCATATCTCAATTATGTAATGTTTAGTTTACGTTTCCATTTTATTATTATGATTACTGCAATAAAAAGGCAGGGAACACACACACACACACAATTCGTGCTATTTCTGGCCTCACTCATGTTTATTTTCTTACATTTGCATGCTTTTTAAATGGAAAGTGCCGAAACCCACACCAACATAACGCGTGCAAGCCGAAAAGTGTCCAGCGTGGATAGCGATTTGCTTCCTGTCGATGGCTGGGCAGTGTAACTGGACGTGTTTACAGAGGAACGATTCACAGAGAGACTTTTCGTCTTTAGGGAATGAGCCCTCTGCAAGATGCTGAGGGTTCATGAGCGACTTCGGAGCACTCCTTCTTTTCCGCGTGTTTGTTCTGTGAAACGTAGACTGTAGATTCGCAGCTTTACTCTAAGCAACGCTCAATAGGAAATGTTGAAAATTTTTGTCCACGGTGTACCCTCATACACACTAAACCTGCTCTGATGTTTTAATTACGGACATCATAATATTAAAACTTTGGAAACTTGAGCACTACTTAATGGAGATCAAACATTAACTTATACAAGCCATTAATTTTATGCATATTTTTTATATATGTGTGTACAACGTTATCGGAAACAAAGAAGTAGTTTTTGTTAAAATTCCTTCCCGGGATGTTTGGCCGTAGTCCAGTGTTTTCTACAAAACAGATGTTTCGCCAATGCCATCGACTTCCATCATCAGTGAAAATCAAGTGGAATAACGTGAGGTGGTATACGTTAGTGACCACAGTACTGTGGTTAAGGCTGAAGCAGTAAGTAGAAAGAAGTAGTATCTATGGAAATATTTCATTTCGAATATGACTTTAAATATAAATCTTATAACATGGAAGTCATGTATGGTTCTCCATACCGATATTTTCAAAAAGTGTCTGTGTCTGTCTGTCTGTGTGTGTGTGTCTGTAGATTTTTTTTCTATGGCAAACGATAACAGCCGCAAATTCAAACAGAATCAAATAATTTTTTGCGTACATCTCTCATTTGTAGAGTGCTCACGACCTATTGTTTTTGGTGAAGATCGGTTGATGGAAAGGGGTAAACCAGCAACGGTTTTTTTTTTATCAAGGGTAATTTTTACTTCCATGTACCTTAAGGAAATGGAAGTATGGTGATGGCAAAAAAAAAATCGTGTTCGAGAGTATTGCAGATTCTGATTGTACTACACTCAAAACATGAAAAAAAGTCGTTTTTTGAAAAGTGTCTGTGTGTGTGTGTCTGTCTGTCTGTCTGTCTGAAGATTTTTTTTCTATGGCAAACGATAACAGCCGCAAATTCAAACAGAATCAATTAATTGTTGGCATACACCCTGATTTGTAGAGTACTCAAGACCTATTGATTTTGGTAAAGATCGGTTATGGGAAAGGGGTAGTTTCCCTGCAACATTTTATGTTTTAACAAGGGTATTTTTTATGGGAGTTCTCAAGACCTATTGTTTTTGGTGAAGATCGGTTAAGGGGAAGGGGTAGTTTACCGGCAACGTTTTATGTTTGAAAAGGGTATTTTCTATGGCAAACGATAAGAGCCGCAAATTCAAACAGGATCAAATATTTTTTTGCATACAGCCCTGATTTGTAGAGTACTCAAGACCTATTGTTTCTGGTGAAGGTCGGTTAAGGGAAAAGGGCAGTTTACCTGCAACATTTTATGTTTTAACAAGGGTAAATTTTTTTATGACGAACGATAACTGCCGTACATTAAAACAGAAGCAACTACTCTTCTGCATACCTTTTTGAATTATACAGAACTCAAGGTCTGTTGATTTTGTTGAAGATCGGTTAAGGGAAAGGGGTAGTTTACCTGCAACATTTTATGTTTTAACAAGGGTATTTTCTATGGCCAACAATAACAGCCGCAAATTCAAATTGAATCAAATCATTTTTGCATACAGCCCTGATTAGTAGAGTACTCAAGACCTGTTGTTTTTGGTGAAGATCGGTTAAGGGAAAAGGGTAGTTTACCTGCAACTTTTTTTTTTAATCAAGGGTAATTTGTTTCTATGGCAAACAATAACAGCCGCAAATTCAAACACAATCAAATAATATTTTGCATACAGCTCTGAATTGTAGAGTTCTCAAGACCTATTGATTTTGGTAAAGATTGGTTAAGAGAAAGGGGTAGTTTACCTGCAACATTTTATGTTTTAACAAGGGTATTTTTATGGCAAACAATAACAGCCGCAAATTCAAACAGAATCAAATAGGTTCTTGCAAACAGTCCTGATTTGTAGAGTACTCAAGACCTATTGTTTTTGGTGAAGATCGGTTAAGGGAAAGGGGTAGTTTACCTGCAACGTTTTACTTCCATATTCCTTAAGGAATGGAAGTATGGTGATGGCAAAAAAAATCGTGTTGGAGATTATTGCAGATTCTGATTCTACTACACTCAAAACATGAAAAAAAGTCGTTTTCCGAAAAGTGTGTGTGTGTGTGTGTGTGTGTGTGTGTGTGTGTGTGTGTGTGTGTGTGTGTGTGTGTGTGTGTGTGTGTGTGTGTGTGTGTAGATTTTTTTTCTATGGCAAACGATAACAGCCGCAAATTCAAACAGAATCAAATAATTTTTTGCATACAGCCCTGATTTGTAGAGTACTCGCGACCTATTGTTTTTGGTGAAGATCGGTTGAGGGAAAGGGGTAGTTTACCTGCAACGGTTTTTTTTTATCAAGGGTAATTTTGTTTGTTTGGCAAACGATAACAGCCGCAAATTCAAACAGAATCAAATAATGTTTCGCATACAGCCCTGAATTGTAGAGTTCTCACGATCTGTTGATTTTGGTAAAGATCGGTTAAGGGAAAGGGGTAGTTTACCTGTACCGTTTTATGTTTTAACAATGGTATTTAGTATGGCAAACGATAACAGCCGCAAATTCAAACATAATCAAATAATGTTTTGCATACTACCCTAAATTGTAGAGTTCTCAAGACCTTTTGTTTTTGGTGAAGATCGGTTAAGGGAAAGGGGTAGATTACCTGCAACGTTTTATGTTTTTAAGGGTATTTTCTATGCAAACGATAAGAGCCGCAAATTCAAACAGAATCAAATACGTTTTTGCATACAGCCCTGATTTCTTGAGTACTAAAGACCTATTGTGTTTGGTGAAGATCGTTTAAGGGAAAGGGGTAGTTTACCTGCCACGTTTTTTGTTTTATCAAGGGTATTTTTTATGGCAAACGATAACAGCCGCAAATTCAAACAGAATTAAATAATGTTTCGTATACACCCCTGAATTGTAGAGTTCTCAAGACCTATTGTTTTTGGTGAAGATCGGTTAAGGGAAAGGGGTAGTTTACCTGTAACATTTTATGTCTTAACAAGGGTATTTCCTATGGCAAACGATAACAGCCGCAAATTCAAACAGAATCAAAAGATTATTTGCATACAGCCCTGATTTGTAGAGTACTCAAGACCTATTGTTTTTGGTGAAGATCGGTTAAGGGGAAGGGGTAGTTTACCTGCAACGTTTTTTTATCAAGCGTATTTTCTATGGCAAACGATAACTGCCGCAAATTCAAACAGAATCAAATAATTTTTTGCATACGTCCCTGAATTGTAGAGTTCTCAAGACCTATTGTTTTTGGTGAAGATCGGTTAAGGGGAAGGGGTAGTTTACAAGCAACCTTTTACGTTTTAACAAGAGTAAAGTACTTGAAAATTTATTTAAACTTTTTCAAACAGTGGTAATTGTTAAAAATAAAATAATTTTGTTGCCAGGCAATAAAATTAAAATTTTTTAATTTTAATGTAAATCATGTATAAGAGAAAATATATCGCGCTTGGCAGGCGATATTAAGATTTAAATATAAATCTTAGAATATTGAAGTCATGTATGGTTCTCCATACCGATATTTTGTTTTAACAAGGGTATTTTTTTGGCAAATGATAACAGCCGCAAATTGAAACATAATCAAATAATATTTTGCATACAGCTCTGAATTGTAGAGTTCTCAAGACCTGTTGGTTTTGGTGACGATCGGATAAGGGAATAGGGTAGTTTACCTGCAACATTTTATGTTTTAACAAGTATAAATTTTTTCATGACGAACGATAACTGCCGTACATTAAAAAAGAAGCAACTACTCTTCTGCATACCTTTTTGAAATATACAGATCTCAAGGTCTGTTGATTTTGTTGAAGATCAGTTAAGGGAAAGGGGTAGTTTACCTGCAACATTTTATGTTTTAACAGGGGTATTTCCTATGGCAAACGATAACAGCCGCAAATTCAAACAGAATCAAATCATTTTTTGCATACAGCCCTGATTTGTAGAGTACTCAAGACCTATTGTTTTTGGTGAAGATCGGTTAAGGGAAAGGGGTAGTTTACCTGCTACAGTTTTTTATCAAGTGTAATTTTTTTCTATGGGAAACGATAACAGTCGCAAATTCAAAAAGAATCAAATGATGTTATGCATACAGCCCTGTATTGTAGAGTTCTCAAGACCTATTGGTGTTGGTGAAGATCGGTTAAGGGAAAGGGGTAGTTTACCCGCAACATTTTATGTTTTAACAAGGGTTATTTTTACATTCCATGTTCCTTAAGGAAATGGAAGTATAGTGATGGCAAAAAAAATCGTGTTCGAGATTATTGCAGATTCTGATTGTACTACACACAAAACATGAAAAAAAGTTGATTTTTCGAAAAGTGTCTGTGTGTGTGTGTCTGTAGATTTTTTCCTATGGCAAACGATAACAGCCGCAAATTCAAACAGAATCAAATAATTTTTTGCATACAGCCCTGATTTGTAGAGTACTCGCGACCTATTGTTTTTGGTGAAAATCGGTTGAGTGAAGGGGGTAGTTTACCTGCAACGGTTTTTTTTTATCAAGGGTAATTTTGTTTGTTTGGCAAACGATAACAGCCGCAAATTCAAACAGAATGAAATAATGTTTCGCATACAGCCCTGAATCCTAGAGTTCTCAAGATCTGTTGATTTTGTTAAAAATCGGTTAAAGGGAAGGGGTAGTTTACCTGCAACGATATATGTTTTAACAAGGGTATTTTCTATGGCAAACGATAACAGCCGCAAATTCAAACATAATCAAATAATGTTTTGCATACTACCCTGAATTGTAGAGTTCTCAAGACCTTTTGATTTGGTGAAGTTTGGTTAAGGGAAAGGGGTAGTTTACTTGCAACGTTTTATGTTTTAAAAGGGTATTTTCTATGGCAAACGATAAGAGCCGCAAATTCAAACAGAATCAAATACGTTTTTGCATACAGCCCTGATTTCTTGAGTACTAAAGACCTATTGTTTTTGGTGAAGATCGTTTAAGGGAAAGGGGTAGTTTACCAGCCACGTTTTTTGTTTTATCAAGGGTATTTTGTATGGCAAACGATAACAGCCGCAAATTCAAACAAAATCATATAATATTTTGCATACGGCCCTGAATTGTAGAGTTCTCAAGACCTATCGTTTTTGTTGAAGATCGGTTAAGGGAAAGGGGTAGTTTACCTGCAACGGTTTTTTATCAAGGGTATTTTACTTCCATATTCCTTAAGGAATGGAAGTATGGTGATGGCAAAAAAAATCGTGTTCGAGATTATTGCAGATTCTGATTCTACTACACTCAAAACATGAAAAAAAGTCGTTTTCCGAAAAGTGTCTGTGTGTGTGTCTGTCTGTCTGTCTGTGTGTCTGTCTGTCTGTCTGTCTGTGTGTCTGTCTGTCTGTCTGTAGATTTTTTTTCTATGGCAAACGATAACTGCCGCAAATTCAAACAGAATCAAATAATTTTTTGCATGCAGCCCTGATTTGCAGAGTACTCGCGACCTATTGTTTTTGGTGAAGATCGGTTGAGGGAAAGGGGTAGTTTACCTGCAACGGTTTTTTTTTAGCAAGGGTAATTTTGTTTGTTTGGCAAACGATAACAGCCGCAAATTCAAACAGAATCAAATAATGTTTCGCATACAGCCCTGAATTGTAGAATTCTCAAGATCTGTTGATTTTGGTGAAGATCGGTTAAGGGAAAGGGGTAGTTTACCTGTAACGTTTTACTTCCATATTCCTTAAGGAATGGAAGTATGGTGATGGCAAAAAAAATCGTGTTCGAGATTATTGCAGATTCTGATTCTACTACACTCAAAACATGAAAAAAAGTCGTTTTCCGAAAAGTGTCTGTGTGTCTGTCTGTCTGTGTGTCTGTCTGTCTGTCTGTAGATTTTTTTTCTATGGCAAACGATAACTGCCGCAAATTCAAACAGAATCAAATATTTTTTTGCATGCAGCCCTGATTTGCAGAGTACTCGCGACCTATTGTTTTTGGTGAAGATCGGTTAAGGGGAAGGGGTAGTTTACCTGCAACGGTTTTTTTTTAGCAAGGGTAATTTTGTTTGTTTGGCAAACGATAACAGCCGCAAATTCAAACAGAATCAAATAATGTTTTGTATACAGCCCTGATTTGTAAAGTACTCAAGTCCTGTTGTTTTTGGTGAAGATCGGTTAAGGGAAAGGGGTAGTTTACCTACAACGTTTTTTTAACAAGGGTATTTTCTATGGCAAACGATAACAGCCGCAAATTCAAACAGAATCAAATAATTTTCTGCATACAGCCCTGATTTGTAGAGTACTCAAGACCTATTGTTTTTGGTGAAGATCGGTTGAGGGGAAGGGGTAGTTTACCAGCAACGTTTTTTATCATGCGTATTTTCTATGGCAAACGACAACTGCCGCAAATTCAAACAGAATCAAATAATTTTTTGCATACAGCCCTGATTTGTAGAGTACTCGCGACCTATTGTTTTTGGTGAAGATCGGTTGAGGGGAAGGGGTAGTTTACCTGCAACGGTTTTTTTTATCAAGGGAAATTTTTTTTTTTTTTGGCAAACGATAACAGCCGCAAATTCAAACAGAATCAAATAATGTTTCGCATACAGCCCTGAATTGTAGATTTCTCAAGACCTATTGTTTTTGGTGAAGATCGGTTGAGGGAAAGGGGTAGTTTACCTGCAACGTTTTTTTAACAAGGGTATTTTATATGGCAAACGATAACAGCCGCAAATTCAAACAGAATCAAATAATGTTTTGCATACAGTCCTGATTTGTAGAGTACTCAAGACCTATTGTTTTTGGTGAAGATCGGTTAAGGGGAAGGGGTAGTTTACCTGCAACCTTTTACGTTTTATTTTCTATGGCAAACGATAACAGCCGCAAATTCAAACAGAATCAAATAATGTTTTGCATACAGCCCTGATTTGTAGAGTACTCAAGACCTATTGTTTTTGGTGAAGATCGGTTAAGGGGAAGGGGTAGTTTACCTGCAACGTTTTTTTATCAAGCGTATTTTCTATGGCAAACGATAACAGCCGCAAATTCAAACAGAATCAAATAATTTTTTGCATACGTCCCTGAATTGTAGAGGTCTCAATGACTTTCGATTTTGGTGAAGATCGGTTAAGGGGAAGGGGTAGTTTACCTGCAACCTTTTACGTTTTAACAAGAGTAAAGTACTTGAAAATTTATTTAAACTTTTTGAAACAATGGTAATTGTTAAAAATAAAATAATTTTGTTGCCAGGCAATAAAATTATAATTTTTTCATTTTAATGTAATATAATATTTTTCATTTAATACAGCAATAAAAAGGCAGGTAAGACACAGCCTGGCTGTTTGGCTGAAAATGATTTTAAATATAAATCTTAGAATATGGAAGTCATGTATGGTTCTCCATACCGATATTTTTGTTTTATCAGGGTATTTTATATGGCAAATGATAACAGCCGTAAATTCAAACAGAATCATATAATATTTTGCATACAGCCCTAAAATGTAGAGTTCTCAAGACCTGTTGGTTTTGGTGAAGATCGGTTAAGGGAATAGGGTTGTTTACCAGCAACATTTTATGTTTTATCAAGGGCTTTTCCTTTGACGAACGATAACTGCCGTACATTAAAACAGAATCAACTACTCTTCTGCATACCTTTTTGAATTGTACAGAACTCAAGGTCTGTTGATTTTGTTGAAGATCGGTTAAGGGAAAGGGGTAGTTTACCTGCAACGTTTTATGTTTTATCAAAGTTATTTTTTCTATGACGAACGATAACTGCCGTAAATACAAAGAGAATCAACTAATGTTTTGCATACAGCCCTGAATTGTAGAGTTCTCAAGACCTATTGTTTTTGGTGAAGATCGGTTAATGGAATAGGTTAGTTTACCAGCAACGTTTTATGTTTTATCAAGGGTGTTTTCTATGGCAAACGATAACATCCGCAAATTCAAACAGAATCAAATAATTGTTTGCATACAGGCCTGAATTATAGAGTATCTAAGATCTTTCGTTTTTGGTGAAGATCGGTTAAGGGATAGGGGTAGTTTACCAGCAACGGTTTTTTATCAAGGGTAATTTTTACTTTTTCTATGGTAAACGATAATAGCCGCAAATTCAAACAGAATCAAATAATGTTTTGCATACAGCCCTGAGTTGTTGAGTCCTCAAGACCTGTTTATTTTGGTGGAGATCGGTTAAGGAAATAGGGTAGTTTACCTGCAACATTTTATGTTTTAACAAGGGTAATTTTTTTATGACGAACGATAACTGCCGTATATTAAAACAGAATCAACTACTCTTCTGCATACCTTTTTGAATTATACCGATCTCAAGGTCTGTTGATTTTGTTGAAGATCGGTTAAGGGAAAGGGGTAGTTTACCGGCAACATTTTATGTTTTAACAAGGGTATTTTCTATGGCAAACGATAACAGCCGCAAATTCAAACAGAATCAAATAATTGTTTGCATACAAGCCTGCATTGTAGAGTACTCAAAACCTTTTGTTTTTGGTGAAGATCGGTTAAGGGGAAGGGGTAGTTTACCTGCAACCCTTTACGTTTTAACAACAGTAAAGTAGTTGAAAATTCATTTAAACTTTTTCAAATAATGGTAATTGTTAAAAATAAAATAATTATGTTGCCAGGCAATAAAATTATAATTTTTTCATTTTAATGTAAATCATGTATGAGAGAAAATATATCGTTCGTGGCAGGCAAGCATATCTCAGTTTAGTAATGTTTACGTTTCCATTTTATTAATATGACTACCGCAATAAAAAGGCAGGGAACACACACACACACACACACACACGCACAAAATATTCGCGTTATTTCTGGCCTCATTCATGTTTATTTTCCTACATTTGCACGCTTTTTAAATGGAAAGTCTCGAAACCCATACCAACATAACGCGTGCAAGCCAAAAAAGTGTCCAGCGCGGTTAGCGATTTGCTTCCTGTGGATCGCTGGACAGTGTAACTGCACGTGTTTACAGAGGAACGATTCATAGACAGACTTTTCGCCTTTAGGGAATGAACCCTCTGCAAGATGCTGAGGGTCCATGAGTGACTTCGGAACGCTCCTTCTTTTCCGCGTGTTTGTTCTATGAAACGTACACTGTAATTCGCATCTTTACACTAAGCAACGCTCAATAGGAAATGTTGAAAATTTTTGTCCACGGTGTACCCTCATACACACTAAACCTGGTCTGATGTTTTAATTACGGACATCATAATATTAAAACTTTGGAAACTTGAGCACTACTTAATGGAGATCAATCATTAACTTATACAAGCCATTAATTTTATGCATATATTTTATATATATGTGTACAACGTTATCGGCAACAAAGAAGTAGTTTTTGTTAAAAATCCTTCCCGGGATATTTGGCCGTAGTCCAATGTTTTCTACAAAACCAGACGTTCCGGCAATGCCATCGACTTCCATATCAGTGAAAATCGAGTGCGATAACGTGAGGTGGTATACGTTAGTGACCACAGTACTGTGGTTAAGGCTGAAGCAGTAAGTAGAAAGAAGTAGTTTCTATGGTAATATTTCATTTCGAAAATGATTTTAAATATAAATCTTAGAATATGGAAGTCATGTATGGTTCTCCATACCGATATTTTTCTATGGTAAATGATAACAGCCGCTAATTCAAACAGAATCAAATGATTTTTTGCATACAGCCCTGTATTGTAGAGTTCTCAATACCTATTGGTGTTGGTGAAGATCGGTTAAGGGAAAGGGGTAGTTTACCTGCAACGTTTTATGTTTTAAAAGCGTATTTTCTATGGCAAATGATAAGAGCCGCAAATTCAAACAGAATGAAATACGTTTTTGCATACAGCCTTGTTTTGTTGAGTGCTAAAGACCTAATGGTTTTGGTGAAGATCGGTTAAGCAAAAGGGGTAGTTTACCTGACACGTTTTTTGTCTTATCAAGGGTATTTTATGTGGCAAACGATAACAGCCGCAAATTCAAACAGAATCATATAATATTTTGCATACAGCCCTGAAATGTAGAGTTCTCAAGACCTGTTGGTTTTGATGTAGATCGATAAAGGGAATAGGGTAGTTTACCTGCAACATTTTATGTTTTAACAATGGTAATTTTTTTTATGACGAACGATATCTGCCGTAAATTCAATCCGAATCAACTACTCTTTTGTATACCTTTTTGAGTTATACAGAACTCAAGGTCTGTTGATTTTGTTGAAGATCGGTTAAGGGAAAGAGGTAGTTTACCTGCAACGTTTTATATTTTAACAAGGGTTTTTACTATGGCAAACGATAATAGTCGCAAATTCAAACAGAATCATATAATATTTTGCATACAGCCCTGAAATGTAGAGTTCTCAAGACCTGTTGGTTTTGATGTAGATCGATAAAGGGAATAGGGTAGTTTACCTGCAACATTTTATGTTTTAACAAGGGTAATTTTTTCTATGACGAACGATAACTGCCGCAAATTGAAACAGAATCAAATATTTTTTTGCATGCATCCCTGCATTGTAGAGGACTGAAGGTCTATTGATTTTGGTGAAGATCGGTTTAGAGAGAGGGGTAGTTTACCTGCAACGTTTTGTGTTTTAACAAGATTAAAGTACTTAATTTTTATAAATAAAGTATCTTGATAAGAAGCTCATAATAATCCACTGTAGAAATGTAGATGAAATATCTATAAATGAAGAGGTTTGGTGAACGGGGTGGTGGTAATTTTCTCTGAAAATTATAGTTGATGGTGGAGGGGAGAATTTTTTATGTGTAGTACGTTATCGGCAACAAAGAAGTAGTTCTTTGTTAAAATTCCTTCCCGGGCTGTTTTAGGCGTAGTCCAATGTTTTCTGCAAAACCAAACTTTTCGGCAGTGCCATCGACTTCCATCTCAGTGAAAATCGGGTGCGAAAACATGAGGTGGTATATGATAATAACCACAGTACTGTGGTTAAGGCTGAAGCAGTAAGTGGAGAAAACTAGTTACTATAAAATATTTCATTTCAAAAGTGATTTTAAATATAAATCTTAGAACATGGAAGTCATGTATGGTTCTCCATACCGATATTTTGTATGACGAACGATAACTGCCGTAAATTCAAACAGAATCAACTACGTTTTTGCTTACCTTTTTTAACTAAAGAGAACTCAAGGTCTGTTGATTTTGTTGAAGATCGGTTAAGGGATAGGGGTAGTTTATCACAAAAAGTTTTATGTTTTAAAAAGGGAAATGTTTTTTATGACGAACGATAACTGCCAAAAATTCAAAGAGAATCAAATAATTTTTTGCACACTTGCCTGAGTTGTAGAGAACTCAAGGTCTCTTGATTTTGGCGAAGATCGGTTAAGGGAAAGGGGTAGTTTACCTGCAACATTTTAAGTTGTAACAAGAGAAATGTTTCCATGACGAACGATAACTGCCGCACATTCAAACAGAGTCAAATATTTTTTTGCATGCATCCCTGAATTGTAGAGGACTGAAGGTCTATTGATTTTGGAGAAGATCGGTTAAGAGAAAGGGGTAGTTTACCTGAAACATTTTATGATTTAACAAGAGTAAAGTAATTAATTTTTGTAAATAAAGTATCCTGATAAGAAGCTCATAATAATCCACTGTAGAAACGTAGATGAAATATCTGTAAATGAAGAGGTTTGGTGAGCGGGGTGGGGGTAATTTTCTATTATTAAAAATTATAGTTGATGGTGGAGGGGAGAATTGTTTATACGTGTACTACATTATCGGCAACAAAGAAGTAGTTTTTTGTTAAAATAGTTTCCCGGGCTGTTTAGCCATAGTCCAATGTTTTCTGTAAAACCAGACTTTTCGGCAGTGCCATTGACTGCCATCATCAGTGAAAATCGAGTGCGAAAACGTGAGGTGGTAGGCGTTAGTGACCACAGTACTGTGGTTTAAGGCTGAAGCAATAAGTAGAAAGACGTAGTTTCTATGGATATATTTCATTTCAATAAAATCATATTTAAAATATGATTTTAAATTAAAATCTTAGAACATGGAAGTCATGTATGGTTCTCCATACCGATATTTTACTTCCATGTTCCTTAAGGAAATGGAAGTATGGTGATGGCAAAAAAAATCGTGTTCGAAATTATTGCAGATTCTGATTGTACTACACTCAAAACAAGAAAAAAAGTCATTTTTCGAAAAGTGTCTGTGTGTGTGTCTGTCAGTCTTGTGTATGTGTGTCTGTCTGTCTGTCTATAGATTTTTTTTCTATGGCAAACGATATAAGCCGCAAATTCAAACTGAATCAAATCATTTTTTGCATACAGCCCTGATTTGTAGAGTACTCACGGCCTATTGTTTTTGGTGAAGATAGGTTAAGGGAAAAGGGTAGTTTACCTGCAACTTTTTTTTTAATCAAAGGTAATTTGTTTCTATGGCAAACAATAACAGCCGCAAATTCAAACACAATCAAATAATATTTTGCATACAACCCTGAATTGTAGAGTTCTCAAGACCTATAGATTTTTGTAAAGATCGGTTAAGGGAAAGGGGTAGTTTACCTGCAACATTTTATGTTTTAACAAGGGTATTTTTTATGGGAGTTCTCAAGACCTATTGTTTTTGGTGAAGATCGGTTAAGGGGAAGGGCTAGTTTACCGGCAACGTTTTGTTTGAAAAGGGTATTTTCTATGGCAAACGATAAGAGCCGCAAATTCAAACAGAATCAAATAGGTTTTTGCATACAGCCCTGATTTGTAGAGTACTCAAGACCTATTGTTTTTGGTGAAGATCGATTAAGGGAAAAGGGCAGTTTACCTGCAACATTTTATGTTTTAACAAGGGTAAATTTTTTTATGACGAACGATAACTGCCGTACATTAAAACAGAAGCAACTACTCATCTGCACACCTTTTTGAATTATACAGAACTCAAGGTCTGTTGATTTTGTTGAAGATCGGTTAAGGGAAATGAGTAGTTTACCTGCAACATTTTATGTTTTAACAAGGGTATTTTTTATGGGAGTTCTCAAGACCTATTGTTTTTGGTGAAGATCGGTTAAGGGGAAGGGGTAGTTTACCGGCAACGTTTTGTTTGAAAAGGGTATTTTCTATGGCAAACGATAAGAGCCGCAAATTCAAACAGAATCAAATAGGTTTTTGCATACAGCCCTGATTTATAGAGTAATCAAGACCTGTTGTTTTTGGTGAAGATTGGTTAAGGGAAAAGGGTAGTTTACCTGCAACATTTTATGTTTTAACAAGGGTAAATATTTTTATGACGAACGATAACTGCCGTAAATTCAAACAGAATCAACTACGTTTTTGCATACCTTTTTGAACTAAAGAGATCTCAAGGTCTGTTGATTTTGTTGAAGATCGGTTAAGGGAAAGCGGTAGTTTATCACCAAAGTTTTATGTTTTAAAAGGGTAATTTTTTTATGACGAACGATAACTGCCGAAAATTCAAAGAGAATCAAATAATTTTTTGCACACTTGCCTGAGTTGTAGAGAACTCAAGGTCTGTTGATTTTGGTGAAGAAAGGGGTAGTTTACCTGCAACATTTTATGTTTTAACAAGGGTAATGTTTTCTATGACGAATGATGACTGCCGTAAATTCTAAGAAAATCAAATATTTTTTGCATACCTTCCTAAATTGTAAAGAGGTCAAGGCCTGTTGATTTTGGAGAAGATTGGTTAAGAGAAAGGGGTAGTTTACCTGAAACATTTTATGATTTAACAAGAGTAAAGTACTTAATTTTTATAAATAAAGTATCCTGATAAGAAGCTCATAATAATCCACTGTAGAAACGTAGATGAAATATCTGTAAATGAAGAGGTTTGGTGAGCGTGGTGGGTGTAATTTTCTATTAAAAACGACCTATTGTTTTTGGTGAAGATCGGTTGAGGGAAAGGGGTAGTTTACCTGCAACGGTTTTTTTAACTCAAGGGTAATTGTTTTCTATGGCAAACGATAACAGCCGCAAATTCAAACCGAATCAATTACTCTTTTGCATACAGCCCTGAATTGTAGAGTTCTCAAGACCTATTGTTTTTGGTGAAGATCGGTTAAGGGAAAGGGGTAGTTTACCAGCAACGTTTTATGTTTTAACAAGGGTATTTTATATGGCAAACGATAACAGCCACAAATTCAAACAGAAACAAATGATTTATTTGCATACAGCCCTAAATTGTAGAGTTCTCAAGACCTGTTGATGTTGGTGAAGATCGGTTACGGGAAAGGGGTAGTTTACCTGCAACGTTTTTTTAACAAGGGTATTTTTCTATGGCAAACGATAACAGCCGCAAATTCAAACAGAATCAAATAATGTTTTGCATACAGCCCTGATCTGTAGAGTACTCAAGACCTTTTGTTTTAGGTTAAGTTCGGTTATGGGAAAGGTGTAGTTTACCTGCAACGTTTTATGTTTTAAAAGGGTATTTTTTTTATGGCAAACGATAAAGAGTCGCAAATTCAAACAGAATCAAATAATTTTTTGCATACAGTCCTGATTTGTAGAGTACTCAAGATGTATTGATTTTGGTGAAGATCGGTTAAGGGAAAGGGGTAGTTTACCTGCAATGGTTTTTTTTAAACAAGGGTAATTTTTTTCTATGGCAAACGATAAGAGTCGCAAATTCAAACAGAATCAAATAATTTTTTCCATACAGTTCTGATTTGTAGAGTAATCAAGATATATTGATTTTGGTGAAGATCGGTTAAGGGAAATGGGTAGTTTACCTGCACCATTTTATATTTAAACAAGGGTATTTTCTATGGGAAACGATAAAAGCCGCAAATTCAAACAGAATCAACTAGTCTTTTGCATACAGCCCTGAATTGTAGAGTGCTCAGGACCTATTGTTTTTGGTGAAGATCGGTTAACGGAAAGGGGTAGTGTACCTGCTACGTTTTATGTTTTAAAAGGGTATTTTCTATGGCAAACGATACGAGCCACAAATTCAAACAGAATCAAATAATGTTTTGCATACAGCCCTGATCTGTAGAGTACTCAAGACCTTTTGTTTTAGGTTAAGATCGGTTAAGGGAAAGGTGTAGTTTACCTGCAACGTTTTCTGTTTTAAAAGGGTATTTTTTATGGCAAACGATAAGAGTCGCAAATTCAAACGGAATCAAATAATTTTTTGCATACAGTTCTGATTTGTAGAGTGCTCAAGATCTATTGATTGTGGTGTATATCGGTTAAGGAAAATGGGTAGTTTACCTGCAATGGTTTTTTTTAAACAAGGGTAATTTTTACTTCCATATTCCTTAAGGAATGGAAGTATGGTGATGGCAAAAAAAAACGTGTTCGAGATTATTGCAGATTCTGATTCTACTACACTCAAAACATGAAAAAAAGTCGTTTTCCGAAAAGTGTCTGTGTGTGTGTCTGTCTGTCTGTGTGTCTGTCTGTCTGTGTGTCTGTCTGTAGATTTTTTTTCTATGGCAAACGATAACTGCCGCAAATTTAAACAGAATCAAATAATTTTTTGCATGCAGCCCTGATTTGCAGAGTACTCGCGACCTATTGTTTTTGGTGAAGATCAGTTGAGGGAAAGGGGTAGTTTACCTGCAACGGTTTTTGTTTAGCAAGGGTAATTTTGTTTGTTTGGCAAACGATAACAGCCGCAAATTCAAACAGAATCAAATAATGTTTCGCATACAGCCCTGAATTGTAGAGTTCTCAAGATCTGTTGATTTTGGTGAAGATCGGTTAAGGGAAAGGGGTAGTTTACCTGTAACGTTTTATGTTTTAACAAGGGTATTTCCTATGGCAAACGATAACAGCCGCAAATTCAAACAGAATCAAAAGATTATTTGCATACGTCCATATATTGTAGAGTTCTCAAGACCTATTGTTTTTGGTGAAGATCGGTTGAGGGAAAGGGGTAGTTTACCTGCAACGTTTTTTTAACAAGGGTATTTTCTATGGCAAACGATAACAGCCGCAAATTCAAACAGAATCAAATAATGTTTTGCATACAGCCCTGATTTGTAGAGTACTCAAAACCTATTGTTTTTGGTGAAGATCAGTTAAGGGGAAGGGGTAGTTTACCTGCAACGTTTTTTTATCAAGCGTATTTTCTATGGCAAACGATAACAGCCGCAAATTCAAACAGAATCAAATAATTGTTTGCATACGTCCCTGAATTGTAGAGGTCTCAATGACTTTCGATTTTGGTGAAGATCGGTTAAGGGGAAGGGGTAGTTTACCTGCAACCTTTTACGTTTTAACAAGAGTAAAGTACTTGAAAATTTATTTAAACTTTTTGAAACAATGGTAATTGTTAAAAATAAAATAATTTTGTTGCAAGGCAATAAAATTATAATTTTTTCATTTTAATGTAATATAATATTACTTCCATATTCCTTAAGGAATGGAAGTATGGTGATGGCAAAAAAAATCGTGTTCGAGATTATTGCAGATTCTGATTCTACTACACTCATAACATGAAAAAAAGTCGTTTTCCGAAAAGTGTCTGTGTGTCTGTCTGTCTGTCTGTCTGTCTGTCTGTGTCTGTAGATTTTTTTTCTATGGCAAACGATAACTGCCACAAATTCAAACAGAATCAAATAATTTTTTGCATACAGCCCTGATTTGCAGAGTACTCGCGACCTATTATTTTTGGTGAAGATCGGTTGAGGGAAAGGGGTAGTTTACCTGCAACGGTTTTTTTTTAGCAAGGGTAATTTTGTTTGTTTGGCAAACGATAACAGCCGCAAATTCAAACAGAATCAAATAATGTTTCGCATACAGCCCTGAATTGTAGAGGTCTCAAGATCTGTTGATTTTGGTGAAGATCGGTTAAGGGAAAGGGGTAGTTTACGTGTAACGTTTTATGTTTTAACAAGGGTATTTCCTATGGCAAACGATAACAGCCGCAAATTCAAACAGAATCAAAAGATTATTTGCATACGTCCATATATTGTAGAGTTCTCAAGACCTATTGTTTTTGGTGAAGATCGGTTGAGGGAAAGGGGTAGTTTACCTGCAACGTTTTTTTAACAAGGGTATTTTCTATGGCGAACGATAACAGCCGCAAATTCAAACAGAATCAAATAATGTTTTGCATACAGCCCTGATTTGTAGAGTACTCAAGACCTATTGTTTTTGGTGAAGATCGGTTAAGGGGAAGGGGTAGTTTACCTGCAACGTTTTTTTATCAAGCGTATTTTCTATGACGAACGGTAACAGCCGCAAATTCAAACAGAATCAAATAATTTTTTGCATACGTCCCTGAGTTGTAGAGGTCTCAATGACTTTCGATTTTGGTGAAGATCGGTTAAGGGGTAGGGGTAGTTTACCTGCAACCTTTTACGTTTTAACAAGAGTAAAGTACTTGAAAATTTATTTAAACTTTTTGAAACAATGGTAATTGTTAAAAATAAAATAATTTTGTTGCCAGGCAATACAATTATAATTTTTTCATTTTAATGTAATATAATATTTTTCTTTTAATACAGCAATAAAAAGGCAGGTAAGACACAGCCTGGCTGTTTGGCTGAAAATGATTTTAAATATAAATCTTAGAATATGGAAGTCATGTATGGTTCTCCATACCGATATTTACTTCCATATTCCTTAAGGAATGGAAGTATGGTGATGGCAAAAAAAATCGTGTTCGAGATTATTGCAGATTCTGATTCTACTACACTCAAAACATGAAAAAAAGTCGTTTTCCGAAAAGTGTCTGTGTGTCTGTCTGTCTGTCTGTCTGTCTGTCTGTCTGTCTGTCTGTCTGTCTGTAGATTTTTTTTCTATGGCAAACGATAACTGCCGCAAATTCAAACAGAATCAAATAATTTTTTGCATGCAGCCCTGATTTGCCGAGTACTCGCGACCTATTGTTTTTGGTGAAGATCGGTTGAGGGAAAGGGGTAGTTTACCTGCAACGGTTTTTTTTTAGCAAGGGTAATTTTGTTTGTTTGGCAAACGATAACAGCCGCAAATTCAAACAGAATCAAATAATGTTTCGTATACAGCCCTGAATTGTAGAGTTCTCAAGAACTGTTGATTTTGGTGAAGATCGGTTAAGGGAAAGGGGTAGTTTACCTGTAACGTTTTATGTTTTAACAAGGGTATTTCCTATGGCAAACGATAACAGCCGCAAATTCAAACAGAATCAAACGATTATTTGCATACAGCCCTAAATTGTAGAGTTCTCAAGACCTATCGTTTTTAGTGAAGTTCGGTTAAGGGGAAGGGGTAGTTTACCTGCAACGTTTTTTTAACAAGGGTATTTTTCTATGGCAAACGATAACAGCCGCAAATTCAAACAGAATCAAATAATGTTTTGCATACAGCCCTGATTGGTAGAGTACTCAAGACCTATTGTTTTTGGTGAAGATCGGTTAAGGGGAAGGGGTAGTTTACCTGCAACGTTTTTTTATCAAGCGTATTTTCTATGGCAAACGATAACAGCCGCAACTTCAAACAGAATCAAATACTTTTTTGCATACCTCCCTGAATTGTAGAGGTCTCAATGGCTTTCGATTTTGGTGAAGATCGGTTGAGGGAAAGGGGTAGTTTACCTGCAACGTTTTTTTAACAAGGGTATTTTCTATGGCAAACGATAGCCGCAAATTCAAACAGAATCAAATAATGTTTTGCATACAGCCCTGATTTGTAGAGTACTCAAGACCTGTTGTTTTTGGTGAAGATCGGTTAAGGGGAAGGGGTAGTTTACCTGCAACGTTTTTTTATCAAGCGTATTTTCTATGGCAAACTATAACAGCCGCAAATTCAAACAGAATCAAATAATTTTTTGCATACGTCCCTGAATTGTAGAGGTCTCAATGACTTTCGATTTTGGTGAAGATCGGTTAAGGGGAAGGGGTAGTTTACCTGCAACCTTTTACGTTTTAACAAGAGTAAAGTACTTGAAAATTTATTTAAATTTTTTGAAACAATGGTAATTGTTAAAAATAAAATAATTTTGTTGCCAGGCAATAAAATTATAATTTTTTCATTTTAATGTAATATAATATTTTTCATTTAATACAGCAATAAAAAGGCAGGTAAGACACAGCCTGGCTGTTTGGCTGAAAATGATTTTAAATATAAATCTTAGAATATGGAAGTCATGTATGGTTCTCCATACCGATATTTTCTATGGCAAACGATAACAGCCGCAAGTTCAAACAGAATCAACTACTCTTTTGCATACAGCCCTGAATTGTGGAGTGCTCAGGAGCTATTGTTTTTGGTGAAGATCGGTTAAGGGAAAGGGGTAGTTTACCTGCACCATTTTATATTTAAACAAGGGTATTTTCTATGGGAAACGATAAAAGCCGCAAATTCAAACAGAATCAACTAGTCTTTTGCATACAGCCCTGAATTGTAGAGTGCTCAGGACCTATTGTTTTTGGTGAAGATCGGTTAAGGGAAAGGGGTAGTGTACCTGCTACGTTTTATGTTTTAAAAGGGTATTTTCTATGGCAAACGATACGAGCCACAAATTCAAACAGAATCAAATAATGTTTTGCATACAGCCCTGATCTGTAGAGTACTCAAGACCTTTTGTTTTAGGTTAAGATCGGTTAAGGGACAGGTGTAGTTTACCTGCAACGTTTTCTGTTTTAAAAGGGTATTTTTTATGGCAAACGATAAGAGTCGCAAATTCAAACGGAATCAAATAATTTTTTGCATACAGTTCTGATTTGTAGAGTACTCAAGATCTATTGATTGTGGTGTATATCGGTTAAGGAAAATGGGTAGTTTACCTGCAATGGTTTTTTTTAAACAAGGGTAATTTTTTTCTATGGCAAACGATAACAGCCGCAAGTTCAAACAGAATCAACTACTCTTTTGCATACAGCCCTGAATTGTGGAGTGCTCAGGAGCTATTGTTTTTGGTGAAGATCGGTTAAGGGAAAGGGGTAGTTTACCAGCAACGGTTTTTTATCAAGGGTAATTTTTTCTATGGTAAATGATAATAACCCCAAATTCAAACAGAATCAAATAATGTTTCGCATACAGCCCTGAATTTTAGAGTTCTCAAGACCTATTGTTTTTGGTGACGATCGGTTAAGGGAGTAGGGTAGTTTACCTGCAACGTTTTATGTTTTAACAAGGGTAATTTTTTCTATGACGAACGATAACTGCTGCATATTCAAATAGAATCAAATAATTTTTTGCATACATCCCTGAATTGTAGAGATGTCAAGGTCTTTTGATTTTGGTGAAGATCGGTTAAGGGGAAGGGGTAGTTTACCTGCAACCCTTTACATTTTAACAACAGTAAAGTACTTGAAATTTCATTTAAACATTTGCAAACAATGGTAATTGTTAAAAATAAAAAAATTTTGTTGCCTGGCAATAAAATTATAATTTTTCTTTTTAATGTAAATCATGTTTGAGAGAAAATATATCGTTCGTGGCAGGTAAGCATATCTCAATTATGTAATGTTTAGTTTACGTTTCCATTTTATTATTATGATTACTGCAATAAAAAGGCAGGGAACACACACACACGCACACAATTCGTGCTATTTCTGGCCTCACTCATGTTTATTTTCTTACATTTGCATGCTTTTTAAATGGAAAGTGCCGAAACCCACACCAACATAACGCGTGCAAGCCGAAAAGTGTCCAGCGTGGATAGCGATTTGCTTCCTGTCGATCGCTGGGCAGTGTAACTGGACGTGTTTACAGAGGAATGATTCATAGACAGACTTTTCGTCTTTAGGGAATGAACCCTCTGCAAGATGCTGAGGGTCCATGAGCGACTTCGGAGTGCTCCTTCTTTTCCGCGTGTTTGTTCTGTGAAACGTAGACTGTAGATTCGCAGCTTTACTCTAAGGAACGCTCAATAGGAAATGTTGAAAATTTTTGTCAACGGTGTACCCTCATACACACTGAACCTGCTCTGATGTTTTAATTACGGACATCATAATATTAAAACTTTGGAAACTTGAGCACTACTTAATGGAGATCAAACGTTAACTTATACAAGCCATTAATTTTATGCATATTTTTTATATATGTGTGTACATCGTTATCGGAAACAAAGAAGTAGTTTTTGTTAAAATTCCTTCCCGGGATGTTTGGCCGTAGTCCAATGTTTTCTACAAAACCATCTGTTTCACCAATGCTATTGACTTCCATCATCAGTGAAAATCGAGTGGAATAACGTGAGGTGGTATACGTTAGTGACCACAGTACTGTGGTTAAGGCTGAAGCACTAAGTAGAAAGAAGTAGTATCTATGGAAATATTTCATTTCGAATATGACTTTAAATATAAATCTTATAACATGGAAGTTATGTATGGTTCTCCATACCGATATTTTCAAAATGTGTCTGTGTGTGTGTGTGTCTGTCTGTCTGTGTGTCTGTCTGTAGATTTTTTTTCTATGGCAAACGATAACAGCCGCAAATTCAAACAGAATCAAATAATTTTTTGCGTACATCTCTCATTTGTAGAGTGCTCACGACCTATTGTTTTTGGTGAAGATCGGTTGATGGAAAGGGGTAAACCAGTAACGGTTTTTTTTTATCAAGGGTAATTTTTACTTCCATGTACCTTAAGGAAATGGAAGTATGGTGATGGCAAAAAAAGTCGTGTTCGAGATTATTGCAGATTCTGATTGTACTACACTCAAAACATGAAAAAAAGTCGTTTTTCGAAAAGTGTCTGTGTGTGTGTCTGTCTGAAGATTTTTTTTCTATGGCAAACGATAACAGCCGCAAATTGAAACAGAATCAAATAATTGTTTGCATACAGCCCTGATTTGTAGAGTACTCAAGACCTATTGTTTTTGGTGAAGATAGGTTAAGGGAAAAGGGTAGTTTACCTGCAACTTTTTTTTAATCAAGGGTAATTTGTTTCTATGGAAAACAATAACAGCCGCAATTTCAAACACAATCAAATAATATTTTGCATACAACCCGGAATTGTAGAGTTCTCAAGACCTATTGGTGTTGGTGAAGATCGGTTAAGGGAAAGGGGTAGTTTACCTGCATCATTTTATGTTTTAACAAGGGTTATTTTTTTATATGACGAACAATAACTGCCGTAAATTCAAACAGAATCAACTACGTTTTTGCATACCTTTTTGAACTAAAGAGAACTCAAGGTCTGTTGATTTTGTTGAAGATTGGTTAATGGAAAGGGGTAGTTTACCTGCAACATTTTATGTTTTAACAAGGGTATTTTCTATGGCAAACGATAACAGCCGCAAATTCAAACAGAATCAAATGATGTTATGCATACAGCCCTGTTATGTAGAGTTCTCAAGACCTATTGGTGTTGGTGAAGATCGGTTAAGGGAAAGGGGTAGTTTACCTGCATCATTTTATGTTTTAACAAGGGTTATTTTTTTATATGACGAACAATAACTGCCGTAAATTCAAACAGAATCAACTACGTTTTTGCATACCTTTTTGAACTAAAGAGAACTCAAGGTCTGTTGATTTTGTTGAAGATCGGTTAAGGGAAAGGGGTAGTTTATCTCCAAAGTTTTATGTTTTTAAAAGGGTAATTTTTTTATGACTAACGATAACTGCCGAAAATTCAAAGAGAATCAAATAATTTTTTGCACACTTGCCTGAGTTGTAGAGAACTCAAGGTCTGTTGATTTTGGTGAAGATCGGTTAAGGGAAGGGGTAGTTTACCTGCAATGTTTTTTTTAAACAAGGTTAATTTTTTTCTATGGCAAACGATAACAGCCGCAAATTCAAACAGAATCAACTACTCTATTGCATACAGCCCTGAATTATAGAGTTCTCAAGACCTATTGGTTTTAATGAAGATCGGTTAAGGGAAAGGGGTAGTTTACCTGCACCATTTTATATTTAAACAAGGGTATTTTAAATTAAAATCTTAGAACATGGAAGTCATGTATGGTTCTCCATACCGATATTTTACTTCCATGTTCCTTAAGGAAATGGAAGTATGGTGATGGCAAAAAAAATCGTGTTCGAGATTATTGCAGATTCTGATTGTACTACACTCAAAACATGAAAAAAAGTCAGTTTTCGAAAAGTGTCTGTGTGTGTGTCTGTCAGTCTGTGTGTATGTGTGTCTGTCTGTCTTTCTGTCTATAGATTTTTTTCTATGGCAAACGATAATAGCCGCAAATTCAAACTGAATCAAATCATTTTTTGCATATAGCCCTGAATTGTAGAGTTCTCAAGACCTGTTGTTTTTGGTGAATATCGGTTAAGGGAAAGGGGTAGTTTACCTGCAACGTTTTATGTTTTAACAAGGGTATTTTATATGGCAAACAATAACAGCCACAAATTAAAACAGAAACAAATGATTTATTTGCATACAGCCCTAAATTGTAGAGTTCTCAAGACCTGTTGATTTTGGTGAAGATCGGTTACGGAAAGGGGTAGTTTACCTGCTACGTTTTATGTTTTAAAAGGGTATTTTCTATGGCAAACGATAAGAGCCGTAAATTCAAACAGAATCAAATAATGTTTTGCATACAGCCCTGATCTGTAGAGTACTCAAGACCTTTTGTTTTAGGTTAAGATCGGTTATGGGAAAGGTGTAGTTTACCTGCAACGTTTTATGTTTTAAAAGGGTATTTTTTAATGGCAAACGATAAAGAGTCGCAAATTCAAACAGAATCAAATAATTTTTTGCAAACAGTCCTGATTTGTAGAGTACTCAAGATGTATTGATTTTGGTGAAGATCGGTTAAGGGAAAGGGGTAGTTTACCTGCAATGGTTTTTTTAAACAAGGGTAATTTTTTTCTATGGCAAACGATAACAGCCGCAAATTCAAACAGAATCAACTACTCTTTTGCATACAGCCCTGAATTATAGAGTTCTCAAGACCTATTGGTTTTGGTGAAGATCGGTTAAGGGGAAGGGGTAGTTTACCTGCAACGTTTTTTTATCAAGCGTATTTTCTATGGCAAACGATAACAGCCGCAACTTCAAACAGAATCAAATACTTTTTTGCATACCTCCCTGAATTGTAGAGGTCTCAATGGCTTTCGATTTTGGTGAAGATCGGTTGAGGGAAAGGGGTAGTTTACCTGCAACGTTTTTTTAACAAGGGTATTTTCTATGGCAAACGATAGCCGCAAATTCAAACAGAATCAAATAATGTTTTGCATACAGCCCTGATTTGTAGAGTACTCAAGACCTGTTGTTTTTGGTGAAGATCGGTTAAGGGGAAGGGGTAGTTTACCTGCAACGTTTTTTTATCAAGCGTATTTTCTATGGCAAACTATAACAGCCGCAAATTCAAACAGAATCAAATAATTTTTTGCATACGTCCCTGAATTGTAGAGGTCTCAATGACTTTCGATTTTGGTGAAGATCGGTTAAGGGGAAGGGGTAGTTTACCTGCAACCTTTTACGTTTTAACAAGAGTAAAGTACTTGAAAATTTATTTAAATTTTTTGAAACAATGGTAATTGTTAAAAATAAAATAATTTTGTTGCCAGGCAATAAAATTATAATTTTTTCATTTTAATGTAATATAATATTTTTCATTTAATACAGCAATAAAAAGGCAGGTAAGACACAGCCTGGCTGTTTGGCTGAAAATGATTTTAAATATAAATCTTAGAATATGGAAGTCATGTATGGTTCTCCATACCGATATTTTCTATGGCAAACGATAACAGCCGCAAGTTCAAACAGAATCAACTACTCTTTTGCATACAGCCCTGAATTGTGGAGTGCTCAGGAGCTATTGTTTTTGGTGAAGATCGGTTAAGGGAAAGGGGTAGTTTACCTGCACCATTTTATATTTAAACAAGGGTATTTTCTATGGGAAACGATAAAAGCCGCAAATTCAAACAGAATCAACTAGTCTTTTGCATACAGCCCTGAATTGTAGAGTGCTCAGGACCTATTGTTTTTGGTGAAGATCGGTTAAGGGAAAGGGGTAGTGTACCTGCTACGTTTTATGTTTTAAAAGGGTATTTTCTATGGCAAACGATACGAGCCACAAATTCAAACAGAATCAAATAATGTTTTGCATACAGCCCTGATCTGTAGAGTACTCAAGACCTTTTGTTTTAGGTTAAGATCGGTTAAGGGACAGGTGTAGTTTACCTGCAACGTTTTCTGTTTTAAAAGGGTATTTTTTATGGCAAACGATAAGAGTCGCAAATTCAAACGGAATCAAATAATTTTTTGCATACAGTTCTGATTTGTAGAGTACTCAAGATCTATTGATTGTGGTGTATATCGGTTAAGGAAAATGGGTAGTTTACCTGCAATGGTTTTTTTTAAACAAGGGTAATTTTTTTCTATGGCAAACGATAACAGCCGCAAGTTCAAACAGAATCAACTACTCTTTTGCATACAGCCCTGAATTGTGGAGTGCTCAGGAGCTATTGTTTTTGGTGAAGATCGGTTAAGGGAAAGGGGTAGTTTACCAGCAACGGTTTTTTATCAAGGGTAATTTTTTCTATGGTAAATGATAATAACCCCAAATTCAAACAGAATCAAATAATGTTTCGCATACAGCCCTGAATTTTAGAGTTCTCAAGACCTATTGTTTTTGGTGACGATCGGTTAAGGGAGTAGGGTAGTTTACCTGCAACGTTTTATGTTTTAACAAGGGTAATTTTTTCTATGACGAACGATAACTGCTGCATATTCAAATAGAATCAAATAATTTTTTGCATACATCCCTGAATTGTAGAGATGTCAAGGTCTTTTGATTTTGGTGAAGATCGGTTAAGGGGAAGGGGTAGTTTACCTGCAACCCTTTACATTTTAACAACAGTAAAGTACTTGAAATTTCATTTAAACATTTGCAAACAATGGTAATTGTTAAAAATAAAAAAATTTTGTTGCCTGGCAATAAAATTATAATTTTTCTTTTTAATGTAAATCATGTTTGAGAGAAAATATATCGTTCGTGGCAGGTAAGCATATCTCAATTATGTAATGTTTAGTTTACGTTTCCATTTTATTATTATGATTACTGCAATAAAAAGGCAGGGAACACACACACACGCACACAATTCGTGCTATTTCTGGCCTCACTCATGTTTATTTTCTTACATTTGCATGCTTTTTAAATGGAAAGTGCCGAAACCCACACCAACATAACGCGTGCAAGCCGAAAAGTGTCCAGCGTGGATAGCGATTTGCTTCCTGTCGATCGCTGGGCAGTGTAACTGGACGTGTTTACAGAGGAATGATTCATAGACAGACTTTTCGTCTTTAGGGAATGAACCCTCTGCAAGATGCTGAGGGTCCATGAGCGACTTCGGAGTGCTCCTTCTTTTCCGCGTGTTTGTTCTGTGAAACGTAGACTGTAGATTCGCAGCTTTACTCTAAGGAACGCTCAATAGGAAATGTTGAAAATTTTTGTCAACGGTGTACCCTCATACACACTGAACCTGCTCTGATGTTTTAATTACGGACATCATAATATTAAAACTTTGGAAACTTGAGCACTACTTAATGGAGATCAAACGTTAACTTATACAAGCCATTAATTTTATGCATATTTTTTATATATGTGTGTACATCGTTATCGGAAACAAAGAAGTAGTTTTTGTTAAAATTCCTTCCCGGGATGTTTGGCCGTAGTCCAATGTTTTCTACAAAACCATCTGTTTCACCAATGCTATTGACTTCCATCATCAGTGAAAATCGAGTGGAATAACGTGAGGTGGTATACGTTAGTGACCACAGTACTGTGGTTAAGGCTGAAGCACTAAGTAGAAAGAAGTAGTATCTATGGAAATATTTCATTTCGAATATGACTTTAAATATAAATCTTATAACATGGAAGTTATGTATGGTTCTCCATACCGATATTTTCAAAATGTGTCTGTGTGTGTGTGTGTCTGTCTGTCTGTGTGTCTGTCTGTAGATTTTTTTTCTATGGCAAACGATAACAGCCGCAAATTCAAACAGAATCAAATAATTTTTTGCGTACATCTCTCATTTGTAGAGTGCTCACGACCTATTGTTTTTGGTGAAGATCGGTTGATGGAAAGGGGTAAACCAGTAACGGTTTTTTTTTATCAAGGGTAATTTTTACTTCCATGTACCTTAAGGAAATGGAAGTATGGTGATGGCAAAAAAAGTCGTGTTCGAGATTATTGCAGATTCTGATTGTACTACACTCAAAACATGAAAAAAAGTCGTTTTTCGAAAAGTGTCTGTGTGTGTGTCTGTCTGAAGATTTTTTTTCTATGGCAAACGATAACAGCCGCAAATTGAAACAGAATCAAATAATTGTTTGCATACAGCCCTGATTTGTAGAGTACTCAAGACCTATTGTTTTTGGTGAAGATAGGTTAAGGGAAAAGGGTAGTTTACCTGCAACTTTTTTTTAATCAAGGGTAATTTGTTTCTATGGAAAACAATAACAGCCGCAATTTCAAACACAATCAAATAATATTTTGCATACAACCCGGAATTGTAGAGTTCTCAAGACCTATTGGTGTTGGTGAAGATCGGTTAAGGGAAAGGGGTAGTTTACCTGCATCATTTTATGTTTTAACAAGGGTTATTTTTTTATATGACGAACAATAACTGCCGTAAATTCAAACAGAATCAACTACGTTTTTGCATACCTTTTTGAACTAAAGAGAACTCAAGGTCTGTTGATTTTGTTGAAGATTGGTTAATGGAAAGGGGTAGTTTACCTGCAACATTTTATGTTTTAACAAGGGTATTTTCTATGGCAAACGATAACAGCCGCAAATTCAAACAGAATCAAATGATGTTATGCATACAGCCCTGTTATGTAGAGTTCTCAAGACCTATTGGTGTTGGTGAAGATCGGTTAAGGGAAAGGGGTAGTTTACCTGCATCATTTTATGTTTTAACAAGGGTTATTTTTTTATATGACGAACAATAACTGCCGTAAATTCAAACAGAATCAACTACGTTTTTGCATACCTTTTTGAACTAAAGAGAACTCAAGGTCTGTTGATTTTGTTGAAGATCGGTTAAGGGAAAGGGGTAGTTTATCTCCAAAGTTTTATGTTTTTAAAAGGGTAATTTTTTTATGACTAACGATAACTGCCGAAAATTCAAAGAGAATCAAATAATTTTTTGCACACTTGCCTGAGTTGTAGAGAACTCAAGGTCTGTTGATTTTGGTGAAGATCGGTTAAGGGAAGGGGTAGTTTACCTGCAATGTTTTTTTTAAACAAGGTTAATTTTTTTCTATGGCAAACGATAACAGCCGCAAATTCAAACAGAATCAACTACTCTATTGCATACAGCCCTGAATTATAGAGTTCTCAAGACCTATTGGTTTTAATGAAGATCGGTTAAGGGAAAGGGGTAGTTTACCTGCACCATTTTATATTTAAACAAGGGTATTTTAAATTAAAATCTTAGAACATGGAAGTCATGTATGGTTCTCCATACCGATATTTTACTTCCATGTTCCTTAAGGAAATGGAAGTATGGTGATGGCAAAAAAAATCGTGTTCGAGATTATTGCAGATTCTGATTGTACTACACTCAAAACATGAAAAAAAGTCAGTTTTCGAAAAGTGTCTGTGTGTGTGTCTGTCAGTCTGTGTGTATGTGTGTCTGTCTGTCTTTCTGTCTATAGATTTTTTTCTATGGCAAACGATAATAGCCGCAAATTCAAACTGAATCAAATCATTTTTTGCATATAGCCCTGAATTGTAGAGTTCTCAAGACCTGTTGTTTTTGGTGAATATCGGTTAAGGGAAAGGGGTAGTTTACCTGCAACGTTTTATGTTTTAACAAGGGTATTTTATATGGCAAACAATAACAGCCACAAATTAAAACAGAAACAAATGATTTATTTGCATACAGCCCTAAATTGTAGAGTTCTCAAGACCTGTTGATTTTGGTGAAGATCGGTTACGGAAAGGGGTAGTTTACCTGCTACGTTTTATGTTTTAAAAGGGTATTTTCTATGGCAAACGATAAGAGCCGTAAATTCAAACAGAATCAAATAATGTTTTGCATACAGCCCTGATCTGTAGAGTACTCAAGACCTTTTGTTTTAGGTTAAGATCGGTTATGGGAAAGGTGTAGTTTACCTGCAACGTTTTATGTTTTAAAAGGGTATTTTTTAATGGCAAACGATAAAGAGTCGCAAATTCAAACAGAATCAAATAATTTTTTGCAAACAGTCCTGATTTGTAGAGTACTCAAGATGTATTGATTTTGGTGAAGATCGGTTAAGGGAAAGGGGTAGTTTACCTGCAATGGTTTTTTTAAACAAGGGTAATTTTTTTCTATGGCAAACGATAACAGCCGCAAATTCAAACAGAATCAACTACTCTTTTGCATACAGCCCTGAATTATAGAGTTCTCAAGACCTATTGGTTTTGGTGAAGATCGGTTAAGGGAAAGGGGTAGCTTACCTGCACCATTTTATATTTAAACAAGGGTATTTTCTATGGGAAACGATAAAAGCCGCAAATTCAAACAGAATCAACTAGTCTTTTGCATACAGCCCTGAATTGTAGAGTGCTCAGGACCTATTGTTTTTGGTGAAGATCGGTTAAGGGAAAGGGGTAGTTTACCTGCAACATTTTATGTTTTAACAAGGGTAATTTTTTCTATGACGAACGATAACTGCCGCAAATTGAAACAGAATCAAATATTTTTTTGCATGCATCCCTGCATTGTAGAGGACTGAAGGTCTATTGATTTTGGTGAAGATCGGTTTAGAGAGAGGGGTAGTTTACCTGCAACGTTTTGTGTTTTAACAAGATTAAAGTACTTAATTTTTATAAATAAAGTATCTTGATAAGAAGCTCATAATAATCCACTGTAGAAATGTAGATGAAATATCTATAAATGAAGAGGTTTGGTGAACGGGGTGGTGGTAATTTTCTCTGAAAATTATAGTTGATGGTGGAGGGGAGAATTTTTTATGTGTAGTACGTTATCGGCAACAAAGAAGTAGTTCTTTGTTAAAATTCCTTCCCGGGCTGTTTTAGGCGTAGTCCAATGTTTTCTGCAAAACCAAACTTTTCGGCAGTGCCATCGACTTCCATCTCAGTGAAAATCGGGTGCGAAAACATGAGGTGGTATATGATAATAACCACAGTACTGTGGTTAAGGCTGAAGCAGTAAGTGGAGAAAACTAGTTACTATAAAATATTTCATTTCAAAAGTGATTTTAAATATAAATCTTAGAACATGGAAGTCATGTATGGTTCTCCATACCGATATTTTGTATGACGAACGATAACTGCCGTAAATTCAAACAGAATCAACTACGTTTTTGCTTACCTTTTTGAACTAAAGAGAACTCAAGGTCTGTTGATTTTGTTGAAGATCGGTTAAGGGATAGGGGTAGTTTATCACAAAAAGTTTTATGTTTTAAAAAGGGAAATGTTTTTTATGACGAACGATAACTGCCAAAAATTCAAAGAGAATCAAATAATTTTTTGCACACTTGCCTGAGTTGTAGAGAACTCAAGGTCTCTTGATTTTGGCGAAGATCGGTTAAGGGAAAGGGGTAGTTTACCTGCAACATTTTAAGTTGTAACAAGAGAAATGTTTCCATGACGAACGATAACTGCCGCACATTCAAACAGAGTCAAATATTTTTTTGCATGCATCCCTGAATTGTAGAGGACTGAAGGTCTATTGATTTTGGAGAAGATCGGTTAAGAGAAAGGGGTAGTTTACCTGAAACATTTTATGATTTAACAAGAGTAAAGTAATTAATTTTTGTAAATAAAGTATCCTGATAAGAAGCTCATAATAATCCACTGTAGAAACGTAGATGAAATATCTGTAAATGAAGAGGTTTGGTGAGCGGGGTGGGGGTAATTTTCTATTATTAAAAATTATAGTTGATGGTGGAGGGGAGAATTGTTTATACGTGTACTACATTATCGGCAACAAAGAAGTAGTTTTTTGTTAAAATAGTTTCCCGGGCTGTTTAGCCATAGTCCAATGTTTTCTGTAAAACCAGACTTTTCGGCAGTGCCATTGACTGCCATCATCAGTGAAAATCGAGTGCGAAAACGTGAGGTGGTAGGCGTTAGTGACCACAGTACTGTGGTTTAAGGCTGAAGCAATAAGTAGAAAGACGTAGTTTCTATGGATATATTTCATTTCAATAAAATCATATTTAAAATATGATTTTAAATTAAAATCTTAGAACATGGAAGTCATGTATGGTTCTCCATACCGATATTTTACTTCCATGTTCCTTAAGGAAATGGAAGTATGGTGATGGCAAAAAAAATCGTGTTCGAAATTATTGCAGATTCTGATTGTACTACACTCAAAACATGAAAAAAAGTCATTTTTCGAAAAGTGTCTGTGTGTGTGTCTGTCAGTCTTGTGTATGTGTGTCTGTCTGTCTGTCTATAGATTTTTGTCTATGGCAAACGATATAAGCCGCAAATTCAAACTGAATCAAATCATTTTTTGCATACAGCCCTGATTTGTAGAGTACTCACGGCCTATTGTTTTTGGTGAAGATAGGTTAAGGGAAAAGGGTAGTTTACCTGCAACTTTTTTTTTAATCAAAGGTAATTTGTTTCTATGGCAAACAATAACAGCCGCAAATTCAAACACAATCAAATAATATTTTGCATACAACCCTGAATTGTAGAGTTCTCAAGACCTATAGATTTTTGTAAAGATCGGTTAAGGGAAAGGGGTAGTTTACCTGCAACATTTTATGTTTTAACAAGGGTATTTTTTATGGGAGTTCTCAAGACCTATTGTTTTTGGTGAAGATCGGTTAAGGGGAAGGGCTAGTTTACCGGCAACGTTTTGTTTGAAAAGGGTATTTTCTATGGCAAACGATAAGAGCCGCAAATTCAAACAGAATCAAATAGGTTTTTGCATACAGCCCTGATTTGTAGAGTACTCAAGACCTATTGTTTTTGGTGAAGATCGATTAAGGGAAAAGGGCAGTTTACCTGCAACATTTTATGTTTTAACAAGGGTAAATTTTTTTATGACGAACGATAACTGCCGTACATTAAAACAGAAGCAACTACTCATCTGCACACCTTTTTGAATTATACAGAACTCAAGGTCTGTTGATTTTGTTGAAGATCGGTTAAGGGAAATGAGTAGTTTACCTGCAACATTTTATGTTTTAACAAGGGTATTTTTTATGGGAGTTCTCAAGACCTATTGTTTTTGGTGAAGATTGGTTAAGGGGAAGGGGTAGTTTACCGGCAACGTTTTGTTTGAAAAGGGTATTTTCTATGGCAAACGATAAGAGCCGCAAATTCAAACAGAATCAAATAGGTTTTTGCATACAGCCCTGATTTATAGAGTAATCAAGACCTGTTGTTTTTGGTGAAGATTGGTTAAGGGAAAAGGGTAGTTTACCTGCAACATTTTATGTTTTAACAAGGGTAAATATTTTTATGACGAACGATAACTGCCGTAAATTCAAACAGAATCAACTACGTTTTTGCATACCTTTTTGAACTAAAGAGATCTCAAGGTCTGTTGATTTTGTTGAAGATCGGTTAAGGGAAAGCGGTAGTTTATCACCAAAGTTTTATGTTTTAAAAGGGTAATTTTTTTATGACGAACGATAACTGCCGAAAATTCAAAGAGAATCAAATAATTTTTTGCACACTTGCCTGAGTTGTAGAGAACTCAAGGTCTGTTGATTTTGGTGAAGAAAGGGGTAGTTTACCTGCAACATTTTATGTTTTAACAAGGGTAATGTTTTCTATGACGAATGATGACTGCCGTAAATTCTAAGAAAATCAAATATTTTTTGCATACCTTCCTAAATTGTAAAGAGGTCAAAGACTGTTGATTTTGGAGAAGATTGGTTAAGAGAAAGGGGTAGTTTACCTGAAACATTTTATGATTTAACAAGAGTAAAGTACTTAATTTTTATAAATAAAGTATCCTGATAAGAAGCTCATAATAATCCACTGTAGAAACGTAGATGAAATATCTGTAAATGAAGAGGTTTGGTGAGCGTGGTGGGTGTAATTTTCTATTATTAAAAATTATAGTTGTAGGTGGAGGGGAGAATTTTTTATATGTGTACTACGTTATCGGCAACAAAGAAGTAGTTTTTTGTTAAAATAGTTTCCCGGGCTGTTTAGCTATAGTCCAATGTTTTCTGTAAAACCAGACTTTTCGGCAGTGCCATTGACTGCCATCATCAGTGAAAATCGAGTGCGAAAACGTGAGGTGGTAGGCGTTAGTGACCACAGTACTGTGGTTTAAGGCTGAAGCAATAAGTAGAAAGACGAAGTTTCTATGGAAATATTTCATTTCAATAAAATCATATATAAAAAATATGATTTTAAATTAAAATCTTAGAACCTAGAAGTCATGTATGGTTCTCCATACCGATATTTTACTTCCATGTTCCTTAAGGAAATGGAAGTATGGTGATGGCAAAAAAAAATCGTGTTCGAGATTATTGCAGATTCTGATTGTACGACACTCAAAACATGAAAAAAAGTCATTTTTCGAAAAGTGTCTGTGTGTGTGTCTGTCAGTCTTGTGTATGTGTGTCTGTCTGTCTGTCTGTCTATAGATTTTTTTTCTATGGCAAATGATAACAGCCGCAAATTCAAACTGAATCAAATCATTTTTTGCATACAGCCCTGATTTGTAGAGTACTCACGACCTATTGTTTTTGGTGAAGATCGGTTGAGGGAAAGGGGTAGTTTACCTGCAACGGTTTTTTTAACTCAAGGGTAATTGTTTTCTATGGCAAACGATAACAGCCGCAAATTCAAACCGAATCAATTACTCTTTTGCATACAGCCCTGAATTGTAGAGTTCTCAAGACCTATTGTTTTTGGTGAAGATCGGTTAAGGGAAAGGGGTAGTTTACCAGCAACGTTTTATGTTTTAACAAGGGTATTTTATATGGCAAACGATAACAGCCACAAATTCAAACAGAAACAAATGATTTATTTGCATACAGCCCTAAATTGTAGAGTTCTCAAGACCTGTTGATGTTGGTGAAGATCGGTTACGGGAAAGGGGTAGTTTACCTGCTACGTTTTATGTTTTAAAAGGGTATTTTCTATGGCAAACGATAAGAGCCGTAAATTCAAACAGAATCAAATAATGTTTTGCATACAGCCCTGATCTGTAGAGTACTCAAGACCTTTTGTTTTAGGTTAAGTTTGGTTATGGGAAAGGTGTAGTTTACCTGCAACGTTTTATGTTTTAAAAGGGTATTTTTTTTATGGCAAACGATAAAGAGTCGCAAATTCAAACAGAATCAAATAATTTTTTGCATACAGTCCTGATTTGTAGAGTACTCAAGATGTATTGATTTTGGTGAAGATCGGTTAAGGGAAAGGGGTAGTTTACCTGCAATGGTTTTTTTTAAACAAGGGTAATTTTTTTCTATGGCAAACGATAAGAGTCGCAAATTCAAACAGAATCAAATAATTTTTTCCATACAGTTCTGATTTGTAGAGTAATCAAGATCTATTGATTTTGGTGAAGATCGGTTAAGGGAAATGGGTAGTTTACCTGCACCATTTTATATTTAAACAAGGGTATTTTCTATGGGAAACGATAAAAGCCGCAAATTCAAACAGAATCAACTAGTCTTTTGCATACAGCCCTGAATTGTAGAGTGCTCAGGACCTATTGTTTTTGGTGAAGATCGGTTAACGGAAAGGGGTAGTGTACCTGCTACGTTTTATGTTTTAAAAGGGTATTTTCTATGGCAAACGATACGAGCCACAAATTCAAACAGAATCAAATAATGTTTTGCATACAGCCCTGATCTGTAGAGTACTCAAGACCTTTTGTTTTAGGTTAAGATCGGTTAAGGGACAGGTGTAGTTTACCTGCAACGTTTTCTGTTTTAAAAGGGTATTTTTTATGGCAAACGATAAGAGTCGCAAATTCAAACGGAATCAAATAATTTTTTGCATACAGTTCTGATTTGTAGAGTGCTCAAGATCTATTGATTGTGGTGTATATCGGTTAAGGAAAATGGGTAGTTTACCTGCAATGGTTTTTTTTAAACAAGGGTAATTTTTTACTTCCATATTCCTTAAGGAATGGAAGTATGGTGATGGCAAAAAAAATCGTGTTCGAGATTATTGCAGATTCTGATTCTACTACACTCAAAACATGAAAAAAAGTCGTTTTCCGAAAAGTGTCTGTGTGTCTGTCTATCTGTCTGTCTGTCTGTCTGTCTGTCTGTCTGTCTGTCTGTCTGTAGATTTTTTTTCTATGGCAAACGATAACTGCCGCAAATTCAAACAGAATCAAATAATTTTTTGCATGCAGCCCTGATTTGCCGAGTACTCGCGACCTATTGTTTTTGGTGAAGATCGGTTGAGGGAAAGGGGTAGTTTACCTGCAACGGTTTTTTTTTAGCAAGGGTAATTTTGTTTGTTTGGCAAACGATAACAGCCGCAAATTCAAACAGAATCAAATAATGTTTCGTATACAGCCCTGAATTGTAGAGTTCTCAAGAACTGTTGATTTTGGTGAAGATCGGTTAAGGGAAAGGGGTAGTTTACCTGTAACGTTTTATGTTTTAACAAGGGTATTTCCTATGGCAAACGATAACAGCCGCAAATTCAAACAGAATCAAACGATTATTTGCATACAGCCCTAAATTGTAGAGTTCTCAAGACCTATTGTTTTTAGTGAAGTTCGGTTAAGGGAAAGGGGTAGTTTACCTGCAACGTTTTTTTTAACAAGGGTATTTTTCTATGGCAAACGATAACAGCCGCAAATTCAAACAGAATCAAATAATGTTTTGCATACAGCCCTGATTGGTAGAGTACTCAAGACCTATTGTTTTTGGTGAAGATCGGTTAAGGGGAAGGGGTAGTTTACCTGCAACGTTTTTTTATCAAGCGTATTTTCTATGGCAAACGATAACAGCCGCAACTTCAAACAGAATCAAATACTTTTTTGCATACCTCCCTGAATTGTAGAGGTCTCAATGGCTTTCGATTTTGGTGAAGATCGGTTGAGGGAAAGGGGTAGTTTACCTGCAACGTTTTTTTAACAAGGGTATTTTCTATGGCAAACGATAGCCGCAAATTCAAACAGAATCAAATAATGTTTTGCATACAGCCCTGATTTGTAGAGTACTCAAGACCTGTTGTTTTTGGTGAAGATCGGTTAAGGGGAAGGGGTAGTTTACCTGCAACCTTTTACGTTTTAACAAGAGTAAAGTACTTGAAAATTTATTTAAATTTTTTGAAACAATGGTAATTGTTAAAAATAAAATAATTTTGTTGCCAGGCAATAAAATTATAATTTTTTCATTTTAATGTAATATAATATTTTTCATTTAATACAGCAATAAAAAGGCAGGTAAGACACAGCCTGGCTGTTTGGCTGAAAATGATTTTAAATATAAATCTTAGAATATGGAAGTCATGTATGGTTCTCCATACCGATATTTTCTATGGCAAACGATAACAGCCGCAAGTTCAAACAGAATCAACTACTCTTTTGCATACAGCCCTGAATTGTGGAGTGCTCAGGAGCTATTGTTTTTGGTGAAGATCGGTTAAGGGAAAGGGGTAGTTTACCTGCACCATTTTATATTTAAACAAGGGTATTTTCTATGGGAAACGATAAAAGCCGCAAATTCAAACAGAATCAACTAGTCTTTTGCATACAGCCCTGAATTGTAGAGTGCTCAGGACCTATTGTTTTTGGTGAAGATCGGTTAAGGGAAAGGGGTAGTGTACCTGCTACGTTTTATGTTTTAAAAGGGTATTGTCTATGGCAAACGATACGAGCCACAAATTCAAACAGAATCAAATAATGTTTTGCATACAGCCCTGATCTGTAGAGTACTCAAGACCTTTTGTTTTAGGTTAAGATCGGTTAAGGGACAGGTGTAGTTTACCTGCAACGTTTTCTGTTTTAAAAGGGTATTTTTTATGGCAAACGATAAGAGTCGCAAATTCAAACGGAATCAAATAATTTTTTGCATACAGTTCTGATTTGTAGAGTACTCAAGATCTATTGATTGTGGTGTATATCGGTTAAGGAAAATGGGTAGTTTACCTGCAATGGTTTTTTTTAAACAAGGGTAATTTTTTTCTATGGCAAACGATAACAGCCGCAAGTTAAAACAGAATCAACTACTCTTTTGCATACAGCCCTGAATTGTGGAGTGCTCAGGAGCTATTGTTTTTGGTGAAGATCGGTTAAGGTAAAGGGGTAGTTTACCAGCATCGGTTTTTTATCAAGGGTAATTTTTTCTATGGTAAATGATAATAACCCCAAATTCAAACAGAATCAAATAATGTTTTGCATACAGCCCTGAATTTTAGAGTTCTCAAGACCTATTGTTTTTGGTGATGATCGGTTAAGGGAGTAGGGTAGTTTACCTGCAACGTTTTATGTTTTAACAAGGGTAATTTTTTCTATGACGAACGATAACTGCTGCATATTCAAATAGAATCAAATAATTTTTTGCATACATCCCTGAATTGTAGAGATGTCAAGGTCTTTTGATTTTGGTGAAGATCGGTTAAGGGGAAGGGGTAGTTTACCTGCAACCCTTTACATTTTAACAACAGTAAAGTACTTGAAATTTCATTTAAACATTTGCAAACAATGGTAATTGTTAAAAATAAAAAAATTTTGTTGCCAGGCAATAAAATTATAATTTTTCTTTTTAATGTAAATCATGTTTGAGAGAAAATATATCGTTCGTGGCAGGTAAGCATATCTCAATTATGTAATGTTTAGTTTACGTTTCCATTTTATTATTATGATTACTGCAATAAAAAGGCAGGGAACACACACACACGCACACACACACACAATTCGTGCTATTTCTGGCCTCACTCATGTTTATTTTCTTACATTTGCATGCTTTTTAAATGGAAAGTGCCGAAACCCACACCAACATAACGCGTGCAAGCCGAAAAGTGTCCAGCGTGGATAGCGATTTGCTTCCTGTCGATCGCTGGGCAGTGTAACTGGACGTGTTTACAGAGGAACGATTCATAGACAGACTTTTCGTCTTTAGGGAATGAACCCTCTGCAAGATGCTGAGGGTCCATGAGCGACTTCGGAGTGCTCCTTCTTTTCCGCGTGTTTGTTCTGTGAAACGTAGACTGTAGATTCGCAGCTTTACTCTAAGGAACGCTCAATAGGAAATGTTGAAAATTTTTGTCAACGGTGTACCCTCATACACACTGAACCTGCTCTGATGTTTTAATTACGGACATCATAATATTAAAACTTTGGAATCTTGAGCACTACTTAATGGAGATCAAACGTTAACTTATACAAGCCATTAATTTTATGCATATTTTTTATATATGTGTGTACATCGTTATCGGAAACAAAGAAGTAGTTTTTGTTAAAATTCCTTCCCGGGATGTTTGGCCGTAGTCCAATGTTTTCTACAAAACCATCTGTTTCACCAATGCTATTGACTTCCATCATCAGTGAAAATCGAGTGGAATAACGTGAGGTGGTATACGTTAGTGACCACAGTACTGTGGTTAAGGCTGAAGCACTAAGTAGAAAGAAGTAGTATCTATGGAAATATTTCATTTCGAATATGACTTTAAATATAAATCTTATAACATGGAAGTTATGTATGGTTCTCCATACCGATATTTTCAAAATGTGTCTGTGTGTGTGTGTGTCTGTCTGTCTGTGTGTCTGTCTGTAGATTTTTTTTCTATGGCAAACGATAACAGCCGCAAATTCAAACAGAATCAAATAATTTTTTGCGTACATCTCTCATTTGTAGAGTGCTCACGACCTATTGTTTTTGGTGAAGATCGGTTGATGGAAAGGGGTAAACCAGCAACGGTTTTTTTTTATCAAGGGTAATTTTTACTTCCATGTACCTTAAGGAAATGGAAGTATGGTGATGGCAAAAAAAGTCGTGTTCGAGATTATTGCAGATTCTGATTGTACTACACTCAAAACATGAAAAAAAGTCGTTTTTCGAAAAGTGTCTGTGTGTGTGTCTGTCTGAAGATTTTTTTTCTATGGCAAACGATAACAGCCGCAAATTGAAACAGAATCAAATAATTGTTTGCATACAGCCCTGATTTGTAGAGTACTCAAGACCTATTGTTTTTGGTGAAGATAGGTTAAGGGAAAAGGGTAGTTTACCTGCAACTTTTTTTTAATCAAGGGTAATTTGTTTCTATGGAAAACAATAACAGCCGCAATTTCAAACACAATCAAATAATATTTTGCATACAACCCGGAATTGTAGAGTTCTCAAGACCTATTGATTTTGGTAAAGATCGGTTAAGGGAAAGGGGTAGTTTACCTGCAACATTTTATGTTTTAACAAGGGTATTTTTTATGGGAGTTCTCAAGACCTATTGTTTTTGGTGAAGATCGGTTAAGGGAAATGGGCAGTTTACCTGCAACATTTTATGTTTTAACAAGGGTAAATTTTTATATGACGAACGATAACTGCCGTAAATTCAAACAGAATCAACTAAGTTTTTGCATACCTTTTTGAACTAAAGAGAACTCAAGGTCTGTTGATTTTGTTGAAGATTGGTTAATGGAAAGGGGTAGTTTACCTGCAACATTTTATGTTTTAACAAGGGTATTTTCTATGGCAAACGATAACAGCCGCAAATTCAAACAGAATCAAATGATGTTATGCATACAGCCCTGTTATGTAGAGTTCTCAAGACCTATTGGTGTTGGTGAAGATCGGTTAAGGGAAAGGGGTAGTTTACCTGCATCATTTTATGTTTTAACAAGGGTTATTTTTTTATATGACGAACGATAACTGCCGTAAATTCAAACAGAATCAACTACGTTTTTGCATACCTTTTTGAACTAAAGAGAACTCAAGGTCTGTTGATTTTGTTGAAGATCGGTTAAGGGAAAGGGGTAGTTTATCTCCAAAGTTTTATGTTTTTAAAAGGGTAATTTTTTTATGACTAACGATAACTGCCGAAAATTCAAAGAGAATCAAATAATTTTTTGCACACTTGCCTGAGTTGTAGAGAACTCAAGGTCTGTTGATTTTGGTGAAGATCGGTTAAGGGAAGGGGTAGTTTACCTGCAATGTTTTTTTTAAACAAGGTTAATTTTTTTCTATGGCAAACGATAACAGCCGCAAATTCAAACAGAATCAACTACTCTATTGCATACAGCCCTGAATTATAGAGTTCTCAAGACCTATTGGTTTTGGTGAAGATCGGTTAAGGGAAAGGGGTAGTTTACCTGCACCATTTTATATTTAAACAAGGGTATTTTAAATTAAAATCTTAGAACATGGAAGTCATGTATGGTTCTCCATACCGATATTTTACTTCCATGTTCCTTAAGGAAATGGAAGTATGGTGATGGCAAATCGTGTTCGAGATTATTGCAGATTCTGATTGTACTACACTCAAAACATGAAAAAAAGTCAGTTTTCGAAAAGTGTCTGTGTGTGTGTCTGTCAGTCTGTGTGTATGTGTGTCTGTCTGTCTTTCTGTCTATAGATTTTTTTCTATGGCAAACGATAATAGCCGCAAATTCAAACTGAATCAAATCATTTTTTGCATATAGCCCTGAATTGTAGAGTTCTCAAGACCTGTTGTTTTTGGTGAAGATCGGTTACGGAAAGGGGTAGTTTACCTGCTACGTTTTATGTTTTAAAAGGGTATTTTCTATGGCAAACGATAAGAGCCGTAAATTCAAACAGAATCAAATAATGTTTTGCATACAGCCCTGATCTGTAGAGTACTCAAGACCTTTTGTTTTAGGTTAAGATCGGTTAAGGGAAAGGGGTAGTTTACCTGCAACGTTTTATGTTTTAACAAGGGTATTTTATATGGCAAACAATAACAGCCACAAATTAAAACAGAAACAAATGATTTATTTGCATACAGCCCTAAATTGTAGAGTTCTCAAGACCTGTTGATTTTGGTGAAGATCGGTTACGGAAAGGGGTAGTTTACCTGCTACGTTTTATGTTTTAAAAGGGTATTTTCTATGGCAAACGATAAGAGCCGTAAATTCAAACAGAATCAAATAATGTTTTGCATACAGCCCTGATCTGTAGAGTACTCAAGACCTTTTGTTTTAGGTTAAGATCGGTTATGGGAAAGGTGTAGTTTACCTGCAACGTTTTATGTTTTAAAAGGGTATTTTTTAATGGCAAACGATAAAGAGTCGCAAATTCAAACAGAATCAAACAATTTTTTGCATACAGTCCTGATTTTTAGAGTACTCAAGATGTATTGATTTTGGTGAAGATCGGTTAAGGGAAAGGGGTAGTTTACCTGCAATGGTTTTTTTAAACAAGGGTAATTTTTTTCTATGGCAAACGATAACAGCCGCAAATTCAAACAGAATCAACTACTCTTTTGCATACAGCCCTGAATTATAGAGTTCTCAAGACCTATTGGTTTTGGTGAAGATCGGTTAAGGGAAAGGGGTAGCTTACCTGCACCATTTTATATTTAAACAAGGGTATTTTCTATGGGAAACGATAAAAGCCGCAAATTCAAACAGAATCAACTAGTCTTTTGCATACAGCCCTGAATTGTAGAGTGCTCAGGACCTTTTGTTTTTGGTGAAGATCGGTTAAGGGAAAGGGGTAGTTTACCTGCAACATTTTATGTTTTAACAAGGGTAATGTTTTCTATGACGAACGATGACTGCCGTAAATTCAAAGAAAATCAAATTTTTTTTACATACCTTCCTAAATTGTAATGAGGTCAAGGCCTGTTGATTTTGGTGAATTTCGGTAAAGGGAAAGGGGTAGTTTACCTGAAACATGTTATGTTGTAACAAGAGAAATGTTTCCATGACGAACGATAACTGCCCCACATTCAAACAGAGTCAAATATTTTTTTGCATGTATCCCTGCATTGCAGAGGACTGAAGGTCTATTGATTTTGGTGAAGATCGGTTTAGAGAAACGGGTAGTTTACCTGCAACATTTTATGTTTTAACAAGAGTAAAGTATTTAATTTTGATAAATAAAGTGTCTTGATAAGAAGCTCATAATAATCCACTGTAGAAACGTAGATGAAGTATATATAAATGAAGAGGTTAGGTGAACGGGGTGGGGGTAATTTTCTATAAATGAAAATTATAGTTGAAGGTGGAGGGGAGAATTTTGTATGTGTACTACGTTATCGGCAACAAAGAAGTAGTTCTTTGTTAAAATTCCTTCCCGGGCTGTTTAGTCGTAGTCCAATGTTTTCTGCAAAACCAGACTATTCAGCAGTGCCATCGACTTCCATCTCAGTGAAAATCG
The DNA here is from genome assembly GCA_034769895.1 of Magicicada septendecula. NCBI lineage: Eukaryota > Metazoa > Arthropoda > Insecta > Hemiptera > Cicadidae > Magicicada > Magicicada septendecula. The sequence goes on from CM068368.1 coordinate 795,464,144, forward strand.
AGTGCGAAAACGTGAGGTGGTAGACGTTAGTGACCACAGTACTGTGGTTTAAGGCTGAAGCAATAAGTAGAAAGAAGTAGTTTCTATTGAAATATTTCATTTCGAATATGATTTTAAATATAAATCTTAGAACATGGAAGTCCTGTATGGTTCTCCATACCGATATTTTTCTATGGCAAACGATAACAGCCGCAAATTCAAACAGAATCAAATACTTTTTCGCATGCAGCCCTGAATTATAGAGTTCTCAAGACTTATTGTTTTTGGTGAAGATCGGTTAACGGGAAGGGGTAGTTTACCAGCAACGTTTTATGATTTAACTAGGGTACTTTCTATGGCAAACGATAACAGCCGCAAAGTCAAACATAATCAAATAATTTTTTGCATGCAACTCTGAATTGTAGAGTTCTCAAGACATATTTTTTTTGGTGAAGATCTGTTACGGGAAGGGGCTGTTTACCTGCAACGTTTTTTTTTTTATCAAGGGTAATTTTTTTCTATGGAAAACGATAACAGCTGCAAATTCAAACAGATTCGAAAAAGTTTTGCTTACAGCCCTGAATTGTAGAGTTCTCAAGACCTGTTGGTGTTGGTGAAGATCGGTTAAGGGAAAGGGGTAATTTACCTGCAACATTTTATGTTTTAACAAGGGTAATTTTTTCTATGACGAACGATAACTGCCGTAAATTCAAACAGAATCAACTACTCTTTTGCATACCTTTTTTAATTATACAGAACTCAAGGTCTGTTGATTTTGTTGAAGATCGGTTAAGGGAAAGGGGTAGTTTACCTGCAACATTTTGTGGTTTAACAAGGGTAATTTTTTCTATGACGAACGATAACTGCCGTAAATTCAAAGAGAATCAAATAAGTTTTTGCATACAGCCCTTAATTGTAGAGTACTCAAGACGTATTGTTTTTTGTGAAGATGGGTTAAGGGAAAGGTGTAGTTTACCTGCAACGTTTTTTTTATCAAGGGTAATTTTTTTATGGTGAACGATAACAGCCGCAAATTCAAACAAAATCGAAAATGTTTTGTATACTGTCCTGAATTGTAGAGTTCTCAAGACCTGTTAGGGTTGGTGAAGATCGGTTAAGTGAAAGGGGTAATTTACCTGCAACATTTTATGTTTTAACAAGGGTAATTTTTTATATGATGAACGATAACTGCCGTAAAATCAAACACAATCAACTACTTTTTTGCATACCTTTTTGAATTATAGAGAACTCAAGGTTTGTTGGTTTTGTTGAAGATCGGTTAAGGTAAAGGGGTAGTTTACCAGCAACGTTTTATGTTTTAAAAGGTTAATTTGTTCTATGACGAACGATAACTCCCGTAAATTCAAACATAATCAAATAAGTTTTTGCATACTTTCCTAAATTGTGGAGAATTGATGAAATATCTATAAATGAAGATGATAGTTGAACGGGGTGGGGGTAATTTTCTATAATTGAAAATTATAGTTGAAGTGGAAGGTCACAATGTTTATATGTGTACTATGTTATCGACAACAAAGTAGTAGTTTTTTGTTAAAATTCCTTCCCGGGCTGTTTGGCCGTAGTCCAATGCATTCTGCAAAACCAGATGTTTCGGCATTGCCGTCGACTGCCATCATCAGTGAAAATCGAGTGCTATAACGTGTGGTGGTATACGTTAGTGACCACAGTACTGTGGTTAAGGCTGAAGCAATAAGTGGAAAGAAGTAGTTTCTATAGAAACATTTCATTTCGTAAATGATTTTAAATATAAATCTTAGAACATGGAAGTCATGTATGGTTCTCTTTACCGATATTTTTATTAGTCATTAGGCGCCAGTTATCCTGCTTGACCCTGCAATGTTGAACCCAGCTAATCAGGAAACCAATTAATTGGATAGTTTGAACATTTTATGTATAATCTATTGATTTAATCTTTAATGTTATAACACGAACCATTCTGTTGTAAAAAAAATATGACCATTAAGAAAACACATTTTTTCTTGTACAATTCGAAAGTTCTGCAGTACAGTATCAAATGGAAAACATTATTGAAAATCTCAAAGCATTATAAAAATATCGGTATGGAGAACCATACATGACTTCCATGTTCTAAGATTTATATTTAAAATCATTTACGAAATGAAATGTTTCCATAGAAACTACTTCTTTCCACTTATTGCTTCAGCCTTAACCACAGTACTGTGGTCACTAACGTATACGACCACACGTTATAGCACTTGATTTTCACTGATGATGGCAGTCAACGGCAATGCAGAAACGTCTGGTTTTGCAGAAAACATTGGACTATGGCCAACCATCCCGGGAAAGAATTTTAACAACAAACTACTACTTTGTTGCCGATAACGTAGTACACATATAAAAATTAGCCCCTCCCCCTTCAACTATAATTTTCATTTATAGAAAATTACCCCCACCCCGTTCAACTAGCCTGTTCATTTATAGATATTTTATCTACGTTATTACATTTCTACAGTGGATTATTAAGATCTTCTATCAGGATACTTTATTTATCAAAATTAAGTACTTTACTCTTGTTACAACAAAAAATATTTCAGGTAAACTGCCCTTTCCCCCTAACCGATCTTCACCAAAATCAATAGGCCTTGAGTCTTCTACAACTCCGGCACATATGTAAAAAATTATTTGATTCTGTTTGAATGTGCGGCAGTTATCGTTCGTCATAGAAAAAATTACACTTGTTAAAACATAAAATGTGACAGGTAAACTACACCCCTTTCCCTTAACCAATCTTCACAACAACAAAAATTGGTTTTGAGAACTCTACAATTCAGGGCTGTATGCGAAACATTATTTGATTCTGTTTGAAGTTGCGGCTGTTATCGTTTTCCGTAGAAAAAAAATTACCCTTGTTAAAACATAAAATGTTGCAGGTAAACTACCCCTTTCCCTAAACCGATCTTCACCAAAATCAATAGGCCTTCAGTCCTCTACAATTTAGGGGTGCATGCAAAACATTATTTGATTCTGTTTGAATGTGCGGCAGTTATTGTTCGTCAAAAAAAAATTACCCTTGTTAAAACATAAAATGTGGCAGGTAAACTACCCCTTCCCCTTAACCGATCTAAACCAAAAACAATAGGTCCTGAGAACTCTACAATTCAGGGATGTATGCGAAACATTATTGGATTCTGTTTGAAGTTTCGGCTGCTATCGTTTGCCATAAAAAAAATTACCATTGATAAAAAAAACGTTGCAGGTAAACTACCCCTTTCCCTTAACTGATCTTCAGCAGAAACAATAGGTCTTGAGTACTCTACAATTAAAGGCTGTATGCAAACAATTATTTGATTGTGTTTGAATTTGCAGCTGTTATCGTTTGCCATAGAAAAACAATCTATAGACACAGACAGACACACAGACACTTTTTGAAAAATGACTTTTTCATGTTTTGAGGGTATTACAATCAGAATCTGCAACAATTTCGACCACGAGTTTTATGCCATCACCATACTTCCATTTCCTTATGGAACATGGAAGTAAAATATCGGTATGGAGAACCATACATGACTTCCATGTTCTAAGATTTATATTTAAAATCATTTATGAAATGAAATGTTTCCATAGAAACTACTTCTTTCCACTTATTGCTTCAGCCTTAACCACAGTACTGTGGTCACTAACGTGTACCACCACACGTTATTGCACTCGATTTTCACTGATGATGGTAGTCGACGGCACTGCTGAAACGTCTGGTTTTGCAGAAAACATTGGACTACGACCAAACAGCCCGGGAAGGAATTTTAACAAAAAACTACTACTTTGTTGCCGATAACGTAGTACACATAAAAATGATCCCCCCTTCAACTATAATTTTCATTTATAGATAATTACCCCCACCCCGTTCAACTAGCCTCTTCATTTATATATATTTTATCTAGTTTCTACAGTGGATTATTAAGATCTTCTTATCAGGATACTTTATTTATCAAAATTAAGTACTTTACTCTTGTTACAACAAAAAAATGCCCATTCCCCGTAACCGATCTTCACCAAAATCAATAGGCCTTCAGTTCTCTACAATTCAGGGGTGCATGCAAGACATTATTTGATTCTGTTTGAATGTGCATCAGTTATCGTTCGTCAGAAAAAAATTACCCTTGTTAAAACCTAAAATTTGGCAGGTAAACTACCCCTTTCCCTTAACCCATCTTCACCAAAATCAATAGGCCTTGAGTCTTCTATAACTCAGGCACATATGTAAAAAATTATTTGATTCTGTTTGAATTTTCGGCAGTTATCGTTCTCCATGAAAATATTTCCCTTGTTACAACATAAAATGTTGCAGATAAACTACCCCTTTCCCTTAACCGATCTTCACCAAAATCGACAGGCCTTGAGTTCTCTACTATCTTGGGATATATGCAAAAAATTATTTGATTCTGTTTGAATTTATGGCATTTATCGTTCGTCATAGAAAATTAACCTTGTTATCACATAAAACGTTGCAGGTAAACTACCCCTTTCCCTTAACCGATCTTCACCAAAAACAATAGGTCTTGAGAACTCTACAATTCACGGCTGTATGCGAAACATTATTCAATTCTGTTTGAAGTTGTGGCTGTTATTGTTTGCCATAGAAAAAAATTACCCTTCTTAAAACATAAAACGTTGCTGGTAAACTACCCCTTTCCCTTAACCGATCTTCACCAAAAACAATAGGTCTTGAGAACTCTACAATTCAGGGCTGTATGCGTAACATTACTTGATTCTGTTTGAATTTGCGGCTGTTATCATTTGCCATAGAAAGAAAATCTACAGACAGACAGACAGACACACACACAGACACTTTTTGAAAAATGAGTTTTTTTCATGTTGTGAGGGTAGTACAATCAGAATCTGCAGTAATCTCGACCATGATTTTTTTTGCCATCACCATACTTCCATTTCCTTATGGAACATGGAAGTAAAATCAGAAGAATACAGTTTTATCAGTAAAAATCTAATAAATTGCTCTCAAAATCAATAAAATTAAAAAGAGTTTAAACGTGGACACTATATAAAAAAATTAATTTAAAAAAATTCAAAAATTTAGTATATAGGAAGTGCAGAAAAAATTAAGAAATTTGAATATTGGTGTTTGAATTCTTATTGATATTTTTCATTATTCATTTCAGTGGTTAGTTTTATAAATAAACAAGTGTAAGCCTAATTACATGCAGCACTACAAATATATTATTATGAGTTTAAGTATAAATTCTTAACATGAATTTACATAATAAATGATTGAAACTGTAGTTAAGTATGTGGCCCAGATTGTATTTTTTAAATTTGCATGTAAAATGCTGAAGAAAATTGAACAGTAAGAATATAATAATATCAAATACAGAAAAGCACATATTATCCATTGTGGCTTAACTGTGCATAAGATTATCCATGCATTTGTAATACAGTAGAGTGTCGGTAATTCGGATTAATTGGTGTTCGACCCAGTCCAGACTATCAATTTATGCGGATTTTCAAACATTTTGTAATACTGCTCTTTTGTCGTCTTCTACACAAAAATGTAAACGTGTAAGAGTAAGAGTGTGTAATGTGTACTCTCGTGTCTTGCCAATCTGTCGTCGCTCTGTAACGTAACTCACACAGACTGCGTCCGTCGCGAACATACGAATAACCAGTATCGAAGTCTTTACCTGTTCTATGTTGTATTTTTTAACTCCCAAAAGGCGCCAAATTGTTTTTTATAAAACAATTAAAATTTTCGCAGTTAGATTGTCTCCTGGATACTGTAAAGAATAATTCGAATTGCCTCGCTGACTGGCGGGAACTCGGCTTTCGCTCGTTGTTGGGACGTGTTGCCAACATAAAATTTGTGTAAAGATATCTACTCTCCACTAAAGCACATAACATACATAATACTATTCAAATAAATATAAGACAGTTAGTAAAGGTTCGTACTGATTTAATTTGTTCAATAATTCATTAATTTTTGAATAATAATCATACAATAAATGTTATTATAACAAATTTTATGCCTCGGCCGCAAATTCGTTTTCACTCAGCGGATAGCAAAGGTGGCAGCGCTTCAGGCTTAGGAAGCTATGATGGTTATTGTTTCTTATTTATACAATTTATTCTGCCAGTGAATTCTTTTGAGTACGAAAAAGGTTTATAACAAGATGTTCAAATAAAGTACACCACTTTACAATTGTGGTACTTAAATACTAATAAGGTTTATATGAAAACTCAACTTTATTGTGTTAAAGGTGTGTGTCGGTTTTATCAGTTTGACATAGGTTATATTTCTTATACATACAGTGTTATTAAATATGAATCATAAATCCTTGAAAGAAATTAGTGTTTAAATTTTAGAGTGAGAGTTATTTATTCAGAAAATGGTTAATCAATTTGGTTCGTAATTAGTTATAATTTATTTTATAATTAACAACATCACGTTGTTCGTGTTATGGATCGTCAAGTGTCTTCATCAATGAATTATTTCCTTGGATTAGTTCCAATGATATGGATGCCGTCTACTTCTGGCGTCTGTTTCTTAATTCATCCAGTTTTTACGTAAATGTAGTTTTAATATTCGGTTATTGTCCCTTCACGTGCTACAGGAACTATGGTGGACATCAGTTAATCAATTGGGTTTCATTATAGTCTGATTTTCTTCGTTATTCTTCCTTCAAATGGTCATCATCAATATAGCGTCTGTTCCTCTGGGTAGTTAATAATGGAACTCCCCTTTCATAATGGTCAAAATTATAACAGCGTGTTGTAGTCATGGTAACGGACTTAATTCTGATTGGCTAAGTACATTTGAAACTATTGTTATCAATCCTGGTTTTTTGTTCAAAATGAATAAATATTTTATAATGACTATATTTACTTGGGGATAATTTCAATGGTTGAAATATTAACATAGATGTTCCTATTTTCTTTCAAAGATTAGTTTGATATCTCACAAGACTGGTCTAAGCCATGTATTAATACCTTTGTACAAAATTTATAATACTATGTTAATACATAATTTACTTATTTCTATGGTTTAATATAATTCTGACATGTTATTTTTGTTAGTTGATGGTAATTACATAATTTACCTTGTTTTGTTATTTAAATATAGTTTTCAGTTGTTTACAATTGGTTTCTGTATTTATACAGCTATGTCATTTATAGGCCTAAACTGTTACATCTTATAATTTCTTATTTTGTTCTATTTAAACATTATTTATTGAGCATATCTTGTCTGCTTAACTTCCTTTCGTGTTTCTTGTCTTTTGAATTATTTTGGAACTGTTGATGTTACAATCTATTGATGTTATTATACTTTTACAAAATTATTTCTTATCTGATACTTTGCTTTCAATTTACATTATAGTTATTATTTTGCTGCTTGGTTAAATTTTTATGTCATTACTATTTTTTATACCTACAGTATTTCCATTTCTTACACACCTCTTGAGCACTTAAATCTATTAATAAAACATAACATATAAATAACTTCATGGTCTGTATATGGTTCAGCCATGTTTCTTTTCATTGAAAATTATAATTATTATATTGCCTGTTATTACTTATAAAGGTACTGCTACTACTCTCTTTATAACTTCCTTACTTATATAAAACATACTAACATATTACTGTAAAATTATTTCTTCTTGGATATATACCCTTAAACACTAAGCCAATAACTTAACTTTCTTTAAATTAAAAATTAACAATTTTGGTGAGTGTTATACCTACACCATCTCTTATATAAAAATAATCACCCTGGTGATTCTTATATTGATATCATATTTTTTCTATTCTTTACACTCACAATTATTCTGTGTCTTGCAGTCTAATACACTTAACTTAATTGCTCATTCATCATGTGCTTATGTTTTGGGTTTGTCACACTTGTTTATTATTCCTTTTTCTTAATATTATATGTTGTTTATTTTAATACACTTATCACTTCACTGTTTATCTTTATCACTCCCTACCTATCTCTCACTCTTGGTTTCAAGGTTATTTTAGATGTACATTTACAACTATTCTTTAACATTAGGTGCCTTATTGTCTTATTATTATAAGGTCCTTAACAATATACTTTATTTAACAATAATTGTCTTATTTATTTTTTATGGTTAGTGTACTTTATTTACTACCGTTTTATTCATTATTAGTTACATATTTTCTTTACTTATTTATGTCTCTTTTCATGGATTCGTCTTCTTAATCTCTGTGAATCTATTCTCATCTTTTTGTCTTTATCTGGCCAATCTCTGGGGTTGGGTCAAAGTCATTTGTTTGTCAGTCTAGTCTATTCTTTTAATGATTTCTTTTGTTTACAATTCTTCCTTCTTCTTTCTTAACTACATTTTATATATTTTTCTTCATTATTTATTTATTAAATTATCTTACTTTTTAGCATTTCTATTATACTCGTACTTATGGATACTTTATAGGATCAGATTTCTGCAACGCTATAATATACAAAAAATCACTACTTAAAGTATAAGAATAGGTGAGGTACTTACAAAAACTCAGTGTTATGTTAGAAACATCATTTTTGCTATGTTTATTTAAACTCTTACACAAATATTATATAAAAAAATTTGTTTAATCACAAATTCTGAAGAAATTTAATTACGCTGAGCAGAACTACGAAAAAAATCACCTTTTTTTTTAACAAAGCTTGAGGTGCGTTTATTGGAAGCCAGGTCTCTGAGTCTCTTTAGTAACAAAAGTTGGGTGGTAGACCATTTGGGCTGGTTTTCCAACCAAGACATTGCAGTTTCCAGTGGGTTGAATGCATCGGCATATGAAGGCCCGGCTGATGCCTCATCAGTGGTGTCTTCACTTTCTTCGTTTTTGTTATTGTTTGGGAGCTCTACCTCAGCTATAGTGTTAGTTATTTCTTCACCATTTAAATTTTATATCCATGATCATTTTTATCACTTTCTAGCCACTTGCTTACATCGTTTTCATTGCAGTCTTCGAAACCTGGCATTAACTTTAGTAATGACATAACTTCATCTAAAACATTTTCTTCCACCCTTTTGTTTTTGGCTAAATTTTCTTCTATCTGATCTTCTTCAATGGGCCATAGCTTTTTCCATCCATTTTGCAAATATTCTTTTGTAAGAGTTATCCAAGCATCTGCTAACTTGTAACTGCAGTCCTTCAGATTCAACCTTTTAGCAAAGCAACAACACTTTCTTCGTCTCTTTCAGCTAGCATCAGTTGATGTAATAATACCTGTTGTCTATACATTTTCTTCATTTTTCTATGAACCCTGATCCATGGGTTGGAGTAGCGCTGTCACATTTGGAGATAAGAATTTTACCTTAAAATCTTCGTCGATATTGTTTATATTCTCAAGAGATGGATGTGTTGGGGCATTATCGATTTTCCTGTTTTCCCTTCCCTTTGTCAATGTTTCTTAACAATGGGTATGAATTCATTGATATACCAGTCCATGAAAATTTCAGCAGTCATCAAGGAATTTCTTTGCAGCTTGTAAGAGACAGGCAGGCAGCATACATTTTTGAAGCAACCAGGTTGTTTGCTTTTTCCAATGACCATTAATCGCAAGGAAGTCGAGCCACTCGCATTGCCACACACCGTAATGGTTATTCTGTCCTTACTGACTTTAAAGCCTGGAGTGAAACTTTCTCGACGTGAAGCTAGAGACTTTCGAGGTAGAGAAAGCCAGCTGACACCAGTTTCATCAGTGATGTAGACATTATCCATCGAGTATCCCTGTTCATTAACCATACTTATAAACATATTTTTAAATTTCTGTGCAGAGTTAGCATCTCCAGATAAAGTCTCTCCTTGAATTTCTAGCTCCCTTATTATATGCCTTGACTTGAAATTCTTAAGCCATCCGTAGCTAGCCTTGAAATCCGGTGGTCCACCTAATTTGTGATTAAATTCTAAGGCTTTTTCGCAGACCAGTGGACCTGATATAGGTTCACCTAAGCTCCTTCTTTGTGTAAACCAAATAAACATTGCATCTTCTAATGCGGTATTTTTGGCCTAAGCTCCTTCTTTGTGTAAACCAAATAAACATTGCATCTTCTAATGTGGTATTTTTGGCCATTTGTCATGTTTTCTTCTTTTCGATCCATCCTCAGAGTTCAGCATGTACCTGCAGTATGCTGCCTTTTTTCATTTTCATATCACTTATAGTAGACCACACGTCATATATTTTTGCAAGAGATGTGCCACTTTCACCTTCGGAAAGTTTGTTTAAAATTAGTATTTTTGTTTCAATACTTAAGAAAATATGTTTTCTCTTACGACACCCTGCAGGTGCCATTTCGATTCGGTAACTCAAATAAGAAATCACAAGCACAAATAAACTATGAACAAGCACAGCACACAATGATTCCGTTCACCCAAATAAACTGAACAGTACTGTTGATAGGCACGATGTGTTGTGCCAATCGAGTCAGGAGTGGGGTTGTTCTTGTCATCCCCACCACTCCCACATTCCATTTGTTTACTATAACACTGCATAGAGGCTAGGCTCAAAGACATTCAGTAATTTGAACAAGCTTGTGCAAAACGTACCCGATCTATTTGAATCTCGATTTTAATACCGCTGCCAACGAATCAGATTTTTATGTGGACAAGGTCCAGATTTTTTATCTGAATTATCGACGCTCTACTGTATTTACAATTGTAAAAAAATAGTTTTTTGTGTAAGTTCCTGGCTGTCAACAGTGGTTAGAGATTTTACACACGCTGCAGTTTCTGCATGTTTGAGTGACTTGTAACAAAGGAATAAATTCCTTTTTCCTTTGTTATGTAGTAGTCTGTATGTTTTCATATATGAGTAATCCAATTCCAAAACTCGTTATGTCCACCCGAGGTCGATTTTAAGGTAAGGCCGTCATTTTGTTGTGAAACCATATACGCATGTTCTGATGCTGAGAAACTGTTGAAAAACACGTTGAAACCCTATTATTTTATGGTGTAAAACCTAAGATATACTGCAAAACTCATTATGTCCCTTACATGTAATGCAACAAACTTTGTTATGTTCACTGTAGGAGAATAGTAGCAAACGCTGTTATGTCCTGTTATTGTGAAATGTTTATTAAAGAACACCGCAGCAACAAGTGCATTGCAACATTAAAGTACTATGTAACAAAAAAAATGTACTTATAAACATATTGCTAAAAAATAATTAAAATAAAACCAGAATCAAAACTTGTTATATCCTAAACGGCTGCAAAACTTGTTATGTCCAAACGTTTTTTTGGTTTTCCCACCAAATTACTAACTTGATTTTGTTTACATTAAGGGACCATATGCAGAATAATTTTACCTACTTACAGAAAAAAAATTCAAGTCATCTGTAACATATTATAGAACTACAGTTTTTTGTCATTTCTGAAAATTTTGTTTTTATGAACGTAATGAGTTTTGCAATTGGACTACTTATATAAGAATTCCATGCCTTTATATTTGTTTACTAAAATACAGCGGTTGAATGACCATGCAGTGTTGTACCTTATGGTATTATTTGGTTTTCTGCTGTTGCATGAAGTGCCATTTTTCGCTTGTGTTTGGATTCAATCTTTTTAATTATATTTTTTGTCCTTTGGGATAGTGTTGGTTTTGTTGCTTTTTATTTTTAATACAGTGTGAAAACTTTTAAAAATGAATGAAGAACAGAAACATGTATCAATAGAACACAAATTAGATGCCGTTAAATGTTAAAAAAAAAAGGCGGAAGTGTATCAAAACTGGCGAGCGAATTTAATATAGAGGCATAAACAATACATGACTTATAAAGGCATAAAAATCATAAATTACTTTGCAGCCAATAACGACTCAAGGCTGTCTAAAAGAAACACAATGAAAAAGACTGGTTCAGTAAACATTGATACAGCACTCTTTTTTATGGCTCAACCAAAATGTAACAGTAGGTGTTCCTATATTTGGACATATACTTGTTGAAAATGGTGCACTCAGCTTTAGGGTGGATTTTAATGGCAGCTTGGGCTGGCTACATGGTTGTAAAGCACAGAACGGTATACATGAGTTATCAATGTAAGGTAAGAAATTGAGTGGAGATTCAGCAGTGGTGACTGAAACTGGAAAAGAATATCAACCTTTTGTGAGTGAAAATCAGTTGGACAAATATATATACAATGCTGCTGAATCCGGTCTCAATCAACATCGTCTGCTGTCAAAATCTTTAGCCACCGAAAATGAAAAAAGACACCGCCATAAACTAAAACTGGCAGTTATAGGGAAAGCAAAAAAACCTGTGATGTTTTCGAGAAATTTACATAAGATTCTTGCTGGTTAATTATCATCAAATAGGTGCCTGAATGGACAGAGACATTTTTAAAACATGGTTCTCAATAAAAGTTTGAACCAGATGTACGTAAACACTTATCATCACAAGGTTTATTAAATGAGCCAGTTTTATTAATTGATAACACCTATCCCACCCATTAGACCAGATCTACTATTGGATGATGGTGAAATAAAGCTATGTTTTTACCTCCTAATGTCACTAGTCTTTGTCAGCAAATTGACCAGGGCGTAACTGCTACTTTGAAAACTTATTATCTTTTTAATTTAATGAGAAAGTTTATTGAAGAAGAAGATTGTTATCTTATTACATTTGGAAATCTATCACTATAAAAGATGTTATTTATTCAGTATCAAAAGCCTGGGATGCAGTGAAGCATACATCATTGATTCATGCATGGCATAAGTTGCTGAGTTATGATGCTGCAAAGATTTTGGCCTATGTAAGTTTTGTATTTGTGTATAAGCCTATGTGTTTTTTTAGAATATTCTTCTTTTATTAAATTCTTAGTTTAATAAAATTAACACGTCACATTAACCAAAATAAATTATATTTTATCTGTTTATACCTATTTTCTTTGTTTACAACACCTAGTTGTTCTCATCCGCAAAAATGTTTTCATTCAATACCAGTAACCGGTTCATTTTTACTTCCATGTTCCATAAGGAAATGGAAGTATGGTCATGGCAAAAAAATCGTGTTCGAGATAACGGCTGATTCTGATTGTACTACCCTCTAAACATGAAGAAAAGTCATTTTTCGAAAAGTGTCTGTGTGTAGAATTTTTTTATGGCAAACAATAACAGCCGCAAATTCAAACAGAATCAAATAATTTTTGCATACGTTCCTGAATTGTAGAGGACTCAAGGCCTATTGATTTTGGTGAAGATCGGTTAAGGGAAAGAGTAGTTTACCTGCAGCGTTTTATGTTTTAACAAGAGTAAAGTACTTAATTTTGATAAATAAAGTATCCTGATAAGAAGATCATAATAATGTACTGTAGAAACGTAGATGAAATATCTATAAATGAAGAGGCTAGTTGAACAGGGTGGGGGTAATTTTCTACAAATGAAAATTATAGTTGAAGGGGGAGGGGGGATAATTTTTTATATGTGTACTACGTTGTCGGCAACAAAGATATAGTTTGTTGTTAAAATTCCTTCCCGGGCTGTTTGGCCATAGTCCAATGTTTTCTGCAAAACCAGGGATTTCGGCAGTGCCATCATCAGTGAAAATGCGATAACGTGAAGTGGTATACGTTAGTGACCACAGTACTGTGGTTAAGGCTGAAGCAATAAGTAGAAAGAAGTAGTTTCTATGGAAATATTTAATTTCAAAAATGATTTTAAATATAAATCTTAGAACATGGAAGTCATGTATGGTTCGCCATACCGATATTTTCATTTGTTCAGTACGTGTGAATTATGTGTGCAAGTATGCAGGAACACATGATGATCAGTTCCGACCATATGGGGATGTAACTATGCTGACCGTTGTCATTTCGGGAGCCACAATGGTTCATGGAAGGATCGGTGGACTAACCATGTTTTCTGACAATCGTGCATTGCAAATTCCCAATTAACATGGATAATCAGTGCTTTACTGTATTAGAAAACATTTTATAAAACATGGTGTAATATCATGGAATTGGGAGAGACTTGAAAACATAATATGCCAAGAAAATTTAAAAACAGAAGTTAAAAAAAAATCATACTTTTAGAAATGGTAGTAGTAATAGAACATTAAGCAATCATCAAGTTGTTTTTAGAGACCTTGTCTGATAAGAGTTGCAACTAGTATGGAACATTAAAAGTTTTTTCTATAAAATATGAATTAATTGCTTTTACAGTTCAATAAAAAGTATGAACTGAACAGTGCAGCATTAATAAAGCAATAGTTGGAAGTATATAGAAAGATAATTTTTGCAAATATGATGATTTAAAGTAGAAAGTATTTTTAAAATAAACACAAATCCACACATATTATTAATAATAAGAAAAAATAATAATGCATAAATGTTAAAACAAAGGTTTTTAAAAAATATATAATAATAAATGTTACTAATAAAGGTCAATTAAAAAATCATAAATAATAAAAAATCAATTAATAAATGTTAAAGCGCATCATTTAAGTACCATAATATTATAACAAAGATATATAATTACCTTAATATCCACTTTAGTGATACACAGTTTCGTCACTGATGACGCGTTTCGGGACTAAGTCCCATCCTCAGATACATTTAATTAATAAACTAAAATATTAAAATCACGACCATGATACTGGTCAAGTCAAAAATAAATAAAATAAAATAAATACAAATCGCATGTAATAAGCTTTGCTAACCACGGCTGGAGCTCCCGCATGCGTTCACCCGCAACCGCGATTGTCACGCGACTGGTCAAAGATTAAGACAAACTGATTGCAGTGTCGAACAGGTAATTTGACGCAAAATTTACCTGGTCATTTAATAAACTGTTTTTGGTGTTACTATCTTTTAAAGCTTTATAAATTTAAAATTCCTCCAGACTATCCATCCGTCTACCCTTTTTACAAACATGCAACGCTGTTAAATTTTCTTCGAAACTCGTATATTTATGTCCGCTTGATATTAAATGTTGTGCAAAGTTGGACTTAGTATTACTTGGCTTAGGAATATGTTCTAAAAATCTTTTATAAAAACATCTGCCAGATTGACCGATATAGAACGCATCACAATCATCACATTTTTTATATACACCACATTTCTTTTTTAATGGTAATTTGTTTTTGTTTTTGAAATAATTTCCTAAATTATTATTTGTTTTAAATGATAAAATATAGTTATTATCTTTGAGAACGGGTCTTAAAATATTTGGCATAATACCTGTGAAATTAGCCGAAAGATATTTATAATTTTTGTTACTTGCTTTTATAGAGTTTGAATTTTTATTTTCTAAACGTTTCCTATGCCTATTTATTATTTTGTCAACTAATGTAGATTTATACCCGTTATTTATTGCTATTTGTTTGATAGTGCTAACCTCATTTAAGTAGTCCTCCTTTTCGAGGGGAACATTTAAAAGTCTGTTGACAAGACTGTTAAACACTGCCATTTTTTGTGTAACGGGATGATATGAATCATAGTGTATTACTGTGTCAGTACTAGTGTGTTTTCTAAAGATTTTGTATTTTAAATTATTCCCGTTGTGTAATACAGTGAGGTCTAAAAAATGGATACTTTTGTTGTTTTCGATCTCCATAGTAAATTTTAATTTGTTATGAATTTTGTTTAGGTAATTTTTAAATAATTCTATTTGTCTGGCATTCCCGTTAAAAATAATAAAGGTATCATCTACATATCTGGAGTAATGGATGATTTTACTGGCGAAATAATTATCTTTTAAAATTTTTGTATTTTCTAAATGGTTTAGATATAGGTCCGCCAGGATGCCAGAAAGTGGAGATCCCATGGCAAGTCCTTCATTCTGTTTATAATATGCATTTTCAAATGAAAAATAGTTTTGATGAAGAATGGTTTTTAGTATCATCATCAGTTGGTTAACTTTCAGTATTTCCAAAGAACCTTTATTCATTAAATTATGCCTGAGTAAAGTTAATGTTTCATCAATAGGCACATTAGTGTATAAATCTACTATGTCGAATGATACTAGTTTGTAGTTTGGTTGAACTGTAACGTGGTTTATATTTTTGATAAAATCCTTATAGCTTTTTACACTCCGATTATTTTCTAAGTTGGTGTGCTCTCTGATGATTTTTACTAAGGTTTTAGCTATTTTATAACCGGGGGCAGTTGTAAAATTAACTAATGGTCTAATTGGAGTGTTCTGTTTATGTACTTTCGGAAGACCCCTTAAACAAGGCGCACTAGCATTTATTGGTTTTAGTGAGGATTGTGTGCGTTTATCAAATAGTTGCGTGCATTTATTTATTGTTTTATTCAGTTCTAAAGTGTACTTCTTAGTGGGGTCGGATGTCAACTTAGTAATATTGTTGTCATTTATAAAGTTGTGTACTTTTTGTGTGTATTCATCAAGTTTCAGCATGGCTATAGAATTTCCCTTATCAACCTTGGTTATGTAAATATTATTATTAGAAAGTTTTTTATTTAGTTGTATAGCTATGCGTTGTTCGTGTTGTGCTTTAGTGTAATTAACTTTATTTTGTATAAGCTTATTGTTCTTGTTTTTAATGATTTTATTAAACTTATTATTTACTAATACTCTTATTTCATTTTGTTTGCCTGGGTCAGGAATGTTTTTTATCACTGACTTGCTAAATTACAATTTTCCCCCCAACCTTAAAAATAAATATAACTTAATTAAAGAAATAATTGAAGCCGAGTCAGTGATAAAAAACATTCCTGACCCAGGCAAACAAAATGAAATAAGAGTATTAGTAAATAATAAGTTTAATAAAATCATTAAAAACAAGAACAATAAGCTTATACAAAATAAAGTTAATTACACTAAAGCACAACACGAACAACGCATAGCTATACAACTAAATAAAAAACTTTCTAATAATAATATTTACATAACCAAGGTTGATAAGGGAAATTCTATAGCCATGCTGAAACTTGATGAATACACACAAAAAGTACACAACTTTATAAATGACAACAATATTACTAAGTTGACATCCGACCCCACTAAGAAGTACACTTTAGAACTGAATAAAACAATAAATAAATGCACGCAACTATTTGATAAACGCACACAATCCTCACTAAAACCAATAAATGCTAGTGCGCCTTGTTTAAGGGGTCTTCCGAAAGTACATAAACAGAACACTCCAATTAGACCATTAGTTAATTTTACAACTGCCCCCGGTTATAAAATAGCTAAAACCTTAGTAAAAATCATCAGAGAGCACACCAACTTAGAAAATAATCGGAGTGTAAAAAGCTATAAGGATTTTATCAAAAATATAAACCACGTTACAGTTCAACCAAACTACAAACTAGTATCATTCGACATAGTAGATTTATACACTAATGTGCCTATTGATGAAACATTAACTTTACTCAGGCATAATTTAATGAATAAAGGTTCTTTAGAAATACTGAAAGTTAACCAACTGATGATGATACTAAAAACCATTCTTCATCAAAACTATTTTTCATTTGAAAATGCATATTATAAACAGAATGAAGGACTTGCCATGGGATCTCCACTTTCTGGCATCCTGGCGGACCTATATCTAAACCATTTAGAAAATACAAAAATTTTAAAAGATAATTATTTCGCCAGTAAAATCATCCATTACTCCAGATATGTAGATGATACCTTTATTATTTTTAACGGGAATGCCAGACAAATAGAATTATTTAAAAATTACCTAAACAAAATTCATAACAAATTAAAATTTACTATGGAGATCGAAAACAACAAAAGTATCCATTTTTTAGACCTCACTGTATTACACAACGGGAATAATTTAAAATACAAAATCTTTAGAAAACACACTAGTACTGACACAGTAATACACTATGATTCATATCATCCCGTTACACAAAAAATGGCAGTGTTTAACAGTCTTGTCAACAGACTTTTAAATGTTCCCCTCGAAAAGGAGGACTACTTAAATGAGGTTAGCACTATCAAACAAATAGCAATAAATAACGGGTATAAATCTACATTAGTTGACAAAATAATAAATAGGCATAGGAAACGTTTAGAAAATAAAAATTCAAACTCTATAAAAGCAAGTAACAAAAATTATAAATATCTTTCGGCTAATTTCACAGGTATTATGCCAAATATTTTAAGACCCGTTCTCAAAGATAATAACTATATTTTATCATTTAAAACAAATAATAATTTAGGAAATTATTTCAAAAACAAAAACAAATTACCATTAAAAAAGAAATGTGGTGTATATAAAATAAAATGTGATGATTGTGATGCGTTCTATATCGGTCAATCTGGCAGATGTTTTTATAAAAGATTTTTAGAACATATTCCTAAGCCAAGTAATACTAAGTCCAACTTTGCACAACATTTAATATCAAGCGGACATAAATATACGAGTTTCGAAGAAAATTTAACAGCGTTGCATGTTTGTAAAAAGGGTAGACGGATGGATAGTCTGGAGGAATTTTAAATTTATAAAGCTTTAAAAGATAGTAACACCAAAAACAGTTTATTAAATGACCAGGTAAATTTTGCGTCAAATTACCTGTTCGACACTGCAATCAGTTTGTCTTAATCTTTGACCAGTCGTGTGACAATCGCGGTTGCGGGTGAACGCATGCGGGAGCTCCAGCCGTGGTTAGCAAAGCTTATTACATGCGATTTGTATTTATTTTATTTTATTTATTTTTGACTTGACCAGTATCATGGTCGTGATTTTAATATTTTAGTTTATTAATTAAATATATCTGAGGATGGGACTTAGTCCCGAAACGCGTCATCAGTGACGAAACTGTGTATCACTAAAGTGGATATTAAGGTAATTATATATCATATAATAAGTGATACGGTACGCAAAAAATAAGTAATATAACAAAGATTAACATTACCTCCAGAAAATAGCACATCACTGACATTAAGTTGACAAAATATCAACTGCTGATACATAATTATTGTTATATAATTACATTAATTAACTAATATACATGTTTGTGTTTACAGTTTGTCTGTCTATCTTCTGTCTCTCTACCTCCTCCCTCCCTCAAGTCATAGTTCTGCACTGGTGTTCCAGGTTTTTTTTTGTTTTTTTTTTGTATCAGCCATCTAAGGAGTATATGCCAATTCAATTCTTAATCCTTTGTTCTTTTCTTTTTCTCCAATATTCTTTCATCTTTTCACTATGTCTCTTCTTCCTGTCTTCAGTCCACTTTGAACCTGTGTTTTTCTCTCTCCTGTCGTGGACTCCTTCCATTTTCAACACGATGTTCCAGTTTTATAATTACAGAAAGTATGAAAACATTCTGTGTGTGTGGGGGGGGGTAACAGTATTTTACATGCCGTAAAAAGAGAAAAGGAAGCAATAAAATCTAATAGAAAGAGATCAAACAGCTAGTATCATATTTTACCGAAACACCATAAATAAGGAAAAGATGTTCTACTAGAAAATTTTCTACTAGAAAATTTTCTTTTGGGTTTCCTCTCTAGCACTTACCCTTTGCCCACTATGAAAGAAGATGAGACTATAGAATGTACAAGTTTCATACATACACACTTTTAAAATATGGTCAGAAGATGCCTAGGTTCATATGCATTAGTGTATGTAAAAGGTATAGTGTAAGTGATCGTGTAGGAACATTATATATTAGAATTGTAGTGGCATAGATTGAATTTCTTTGCTATTTTCTTGTATCATTATTATAATTTAATTATCATTTAAATTAACAAATGTATGCTGTGAAGCTTTCCTATACTTTGATAAATTTATTGAGAGACAAAAAACTAAAATTTTCTTATGATCTTACAGTATCAGTAGGCTTGACTGTGTCTCATTTTACTTAAGACACATTAATCTAGCAACTTACAAAATATCAAATTTTATCCAGTTTACAGTGATTGTGAAGCTAGATTTGTATAATTTTACAACTTTCAAATTAAAATTAAATTCTTATAATTATTGCATTGTGGCTGCAAGAAATGTATAATTTACAAGAACTGTTAGGTTTTAAAATAAGTAGAAACACATGCACGCACGCGCGCACGCGCACACACACACACACACATGTACATCATATATGATCAAGCTGCACTGTCTTTTGTAAAATAAGTAGTGTTATTAAACTGCTCTATTTATAAAACAAAGTTTTAAATTAGTTTACGTGTTGTGCAATGACTTGGTTGGTCAAATCCACAGTCAGTATGGTTAAAAAAAAGTGGGTTGCATGAAGAAGTGTGAAAACAACTACAGAAATAACAAGGAAGGGTTGAAAACAAACAAACATTGCAATCAAATTTAAAAAGGCAATATCCTGCTCCTATGGCGCTACAGCCCAAGTCGGGCGGGCCCTGGCTTCCATCAATCTCCGCCTCCAATCTACTCTATCCATTGCAGCCCTCCTAAAAGGCAATATAATTAATTATAATTATTTCACTACCGACTCGGAACACAAAGTTTTTTATGGGTAAAAACGTAAAAGTTTTACCTTATAGCCTGAACCGGTTTTCGATTTTAAAAAGCTTCTTCAGAGGCTCATAATTTAATAATGAGGGGCTGGTATTTGGGTAGGCCAAGATGAAAGTTGCAATCCTTGATGAAGTTTGCAAGATTCGAGACTAAATAACAAAGTCATCACAGTGACAGACCTTATACAAGGTGACGAGATGACTTGGTTCTGTGTTCTGTAAGTCACTGAATTGGACTAGATTTGCTCTGGGGGAAAATCATTGGAGGAAAATGTTTACTTAGTATTGAGTAGACAAATAGCTAATGTGGATAGTAGTGATGATATACACATGTCCTTTGTATATGCATTTACATCCAGTTGTCAACAAAGAATTAAGAGAAATTAGAAGCAAATTTATTGGCAGGTTGTATTGAATGGTTTTTTTTATCTTATGTATTTTATAAACATAATATGTATTCTGTGTTTAATATTAATGGCGATTACATTCCGTCCTTGAATGGTAATTGTGAAGGATGGTTAATACGTGGTTGGTAGAGTTGCTTTTTTTTAATGTGGATATCATGTCCACATAAATGTGGTAAGGTATCAGGCCTTTATTACGTTGTATATATCTTTCATTGTAATATTAATATTTGTAAATTTTGATTAAACTTATTCTGAAGTGCATTAGGTAAGTGTAAATTATAAATTAAATTTTTATTTTCTTCTAACATATTATGACATACGGTATATACATTATTTTTTATGTAATCAATAAAGACAATAAAAAAATTACCTTTGTTTGTTCAGTTGTCCCTAATTCTATATAATCACTTGATTCTGTTTGGTTCATGTTGCTGCACTGCAAAAGAACTAATTTATATTTTTAATAAAAAAAAAAGAGAAACGGAAATCAGACAACTAACAGTTTGCATTAAGCTGATAAGTTTTATTTTGTGATCTGACCTTGTACAGCAGGCAGCAGCGTATGCAATATTTTATAGCAGTCACTAAAATTTAGAGAAAGCTGGCAGCAAGCCAAACATGGAAGTACAGCCGAATTTGCTAGGAGCATTGAATTTGTACCATATGTGACCTCCACACAAGCACAGTATTATCTTTTTTTATTCTTGTGATGCTGTTTCTTTGTTGTTCTTAATTTGATATGATAATGCTGATTTATAGTAAACACTTCGATTAAGACTTGCTATTTGTAATCTGACAGAGTTGCCAGTACTAAAGTAGCTTAAGACTTGTATGGAAACATCGCGCATGCGTGTGTGTGTGTGTGTGTATGTGTGTGTGTGTGTGAGAGAGAGAGAGAGAGAGAGAGAGAGTTGCAGAGCATTTGAAATATAAAACTTCCTATTTACTTCTATAAATTCGCTTTCTCAATTAAGCTTCTATCTGCTATCTTACTTCTATTTTCTTCATCTATACTTCTGGAATCTAATATCACTCTTTTCAGCTATTTTATAATTATTATCCCTTAAATATTCAATTTCCCTAACATTTTTCCCTATCCTGTGCGGTGGTACCAGTCGGGTGGCCACTTTTGGGTCCATAACTCCGCTGTCCATCCTTACACCTTCTGAGACCAGGGGAACATCATCCCTGCTCGGGAAAATTATTGCCGGAACATTTCTACGGTCAATTCATTATAATAAGAAACTTATAAGTAGTCGATTAGCGACTAATACTAAACACTTTTGGGATTCTTCATACTGTAGCTGTTTGCATATAATTATATATTTCTTTTCTTCTTGATTCCTTCTTCTTTTCCGTTAACTAATAGCATATAACATTATTGATAGGCATTATTTTAAAATCCTTTTGACTTTCCTTCTTGTGACATATTTTCTCCGTATCATTCTTATATTATTTTCACTTCCGAGAGATTCTAAATTATTGTTGTATTAATTATTATCCTCCTTCAGCTTCATTGTAGTCATTAAATTATTCGTTATTCTTCTTATTTGAGCACATTACCATCAATTGTTTTTATTTATTTATTTTTTCTTCTGTTCGTTACCATCAAAATATTATTTTTTCTATCCTTCCATTTTAAATCAGTTCTTTATAAATATTATTTAATCATCTGTTCTCTTTTTCTTGGTGGTTTGTTGTTTGTTAAATCAAATGGTTGCAAAATATTTTAAGTAAGTTGTACTTACGTAGTTTTTGAATTTTGGGGTTTTCCTTTCCAATGGGTTGCTTGGTCGGTTTTCAAAAATTCAGTCCCCTTTTTTTTTGGTTGGTTATTATTTAGGTTAACCATGGTCCATTAACACAGGTACTCCATGTTCTCGGATTACTGGGGTGTTCGTAATTAATTCTCTCCTTGATAATCTTCTTACCATCCTGCTCTCCCACTTTTCTGCTGTGAAACCTTCATTTAAGTACGGGTCTTCCGTCATTGTTAGTTCCTCTCTAACTAACAGGTATTGTACCTCCTCTGACATAACATATTCCCTCATTTTTAATAGCATTCCATTCTCTTTGACCTCTGTATTATTTACCCAACGTTTTGCTGATATATTTCGTATTAAAAATATAGCTGATGTTGTCAGATACTCTTCGACCGTGGCTATATTTAAGTAATATTTAAATCTATTTAAGTTTTTCTTTATTATTTTATGGTGGTTTACCTTGGCGATTTTTATAAAGTTTTTCCTATAATTCATACTTTTACTTAACTCCCTTCGTTCATTAATGGTGATGTTAAATGCACTAATTAATCCACCCTTCCTCATCTCCAATTCTTCTTTCGTATTCAATATTTTCTTTCTACCTATTTTTCTTATTTTCTTGATATTCTCTTCCATGGTTTGAATATCCTTTTTGTTGTGGTTATTTTTATTTTCAGAGAATATTACATCTTGGTATTCTCTAATTTCTATTTCCTTCCTGCTTTCTTCTGTATTTGGATTTACTTTAAGACCTTCGGAAGTGCTGTCTAACGTTTCATCCAAATTATTGAAATTACTGTCCATTCGCTTATTTGTCTCCTCGTTGTATTCATCTGCTTTTGGTCTAAGTGTGTTGCTGACCATTTCAATTTTACTCTCAAGATTTTCTCTTAACTCCTTATTGAAATTCTCCATTTTACCCTCAAATTGTTTTAAATTTTCTTCATTTATTTTCTAAAGTTTTCATCTATTTTATCAAATTTTTCACTCAAGGTTTCATTCTGTTTCCTTGAGTTTTCCTTATTTTCCTCTTTCATCTGTCTTATTAAGTTTTCATTGTTTTGTCGGCTTTGTTCTGCCATAAATTTCATTACTTCTTGCCAATCTGGTTCTCTTCTGGCTTCCGCTTTATCTGGTTGGTCCCCTTGGGCATCTTCTTCAACTCTTTCTTTTTCCGTGTTGGTGACTACTTCAGTTTCTTCTTTATCACCCATTGGTTGTTCCATTTCACTGTCCATGACTATTTCTATCTCTCGTTCCTGTCCATCTTCTTCCTTCTCCTTTTCTTCTGCCCTCTTCTTCGATCTGCCTCTGGTATTATGCATTTCTTGTTTTCTCATAACTGCCGACGATAATTAGGTTTTTTGTTATATTATTTTGTTAAATATCTCAAAATTCTTTTCTAATTACAGCCCTTTTACGTTGAGTGCCATTTTGTAACGTGATCGTTCTGAGGTACTTTCCGAGGAGTCTTTGGATGTGACCTATTGTGTGCTCGTCTTCTTTAATTACGCCCCACTGTTGTAAGCGTCAATCTGTAACGTAACGCGTCTTTTGAAAGGTATAGAGTTATATTATATGCCCCACGTTGTATGCGTCAAACTGTAACGTCCCGCGGGTATCTCGTGAAAGTATCTTATGATTAATTTCAGCTTTCCCAATTAAGCCCCAAAGTTGATTTCGCCAATTTGTAACGAGATCTATTTTTATGAGGTATAGAGTTATTTTTTGAAAGTCTCGGAGCGGTCAGAGTACCTTTTGCGATCGTCACTTATGAATTATAATTATTAATGTTCAAATCAATTGGATCTGAAGTTTACCAAACGAAACAGAAATCGAGTGTGTGTGATTTGGTAGAGATTAAGGAAGTTGTTTAATCGTAGTTAGAAGAGAGAGTAAGAGCAATTTTGTTACACCCAGATTATACAATTTCTAAGATCAGCTGATTTTGACATCAACCTCAAAATGTTAGGTTAAACAAACACCACTGTTCGGTGATACTCCCCTGTGGAACGTCCTCTTCTTGGCTTCCTGAAAATCTACAACAACTACCCTCTACAATAAAGAATACACGTTTGATTATTTAACATAAAATATTCAGAGTATTTATTTATGTAAATCACTGATTTCCTCTTCTTCCAGTATACAAGTATTATAATCCATCTTTTCATTCAACAATACATTGGATCGATTTATTTAGGTAAACATTTGAATTATCATAAAATATATTTTTTATGATTTTATAATTTTATCCTTGATTAAACATTAAACAACATATAATTCGTTTTATTAATTTCCCCAGGGTTAAGGGTAAGTTCTTTGTGTTATGAGACGGTCAGAAATGAATAATTATATAGTACGCTTTACAAGATAAAAATAATAAATTTCGAATTTTTGGTTTATTTCGTAGTATGTAGTTCCGGATTTGTCCGCAAGAGTGCAGATTATTTCTTTATTATACACATGGAATCATTTACGAAATATTGGGACTGCACAACGATTTGATATGAGGTTGTCTTGGTTAATAATTATTAATAACGTTTATATTACCTCTTTCCTCGAAGTTTTTACTTGAATGGAGCTGTTCTAGTGTTGTAGTTCTAGTTGTTTTGTAATTTCGTTGAATGTCCATAAGATACAATCCCGCAAAAATCTCGAAGTGCTGTTTAACTAGGCCAGATCTGGTAATTGGTTATTTCACTTTTTTATCGGGTAAAGCACGTTATAGTTGATATCTGAAGGAGTTTGAACATAAGGTGGATACTGTGAGTTAATTTTTATTCCATTTTGGCACTGTTTCCGAAAGTTTTGAATGGTTTTAATAAAATTTTTGTGACATTACTTTTTCTCAACCGAACGGTTTCCAATCGTTGTAACAATTAATTCATATGTTGTTACCCGGTTACTCTTAGTAACCAATAATTTTTATATCATTTTTTATTGGTGCTTCTATCTACTTTTGAGTATATAGGCTGTTTTTAATTATTATAAATTTATTTCTTATTTATAGAAAAATAATTCTTTTTAACTTTGGTTTATTATCCAATTTGATTTATATAAGGTTTTTCCGTTTATTTTCTTATAACCTTAGATATAGGTCTTTAATATTATTATTTCCTTTAATTGAATTTATATATTATTTATTAATTCCTTATAGTATCCTTACACTGCACTATTTTCTTCTGCCATTTTACTCATACAGTATTATTTTATTTTTTATTATTATTTTATATTTAACTCTTTTATTTTTAACCCTGGGTTATCTTATATTCAAACATAATTATTCTATTAAATATAAAATTAAACCTAGGTACTAAATTTTAGTTGCCTACACAATACAAATCATACAATATTTAAACAAAACACATAATTAGTTAGTAGCAATACAGTCTACTATTATAATCCATTGTTTCTACATCTACAGCATAAGTCTGTGAGATGCTCCCTTCAAAGTCACTTATTTACTCACTGGGTACACTATAACTCACTTGGTACACTTTATGTCAATTAAATATAGTTTATAATGTTTTATGATATAAAGTAATTTATAGCTAGGTATATTATACCCATTTCTGACCTTTATGGTGGGGTAATTAAGTTATCATTTTATGTAGTATCATTTTAGTAAGGGACTGGGTTATGTAACGTTACAATATATATATATATATATATATATATATATATATATTACAACAACACATTTTGTGTATACAAATTTAAATTAATTTAATTTTTGTAGCCCCACGCTTTTGGGAGACAAAATTATACAACAATTTAACGTATTGCTACGACAGCACAGAACAATCTACGCGTTTATCGAATGCGCCAGAAAGATCTCGACGTAAGCGTGTGGTGTACATGCTACTAAACGCATTTTGCGAGAATTTTCTCGACTGTGCCAGGCTCCGCTCGGGCGCTCGGACTGTGTCAAGGCCGTAGCAATTTACGTAGTTCGCGAGAGATAAGACGCAGTTTGGAAGCTTCTGGTGTGTGAGCGTAACTATAAATACATCGCGTCGTGGCCTTAGTTTTTAGTTCAATGCGAGATTTTTGACTGTGCGGTTCGAGAGTATTAGTGCGATATATTTACAGAGCGGTTCGAGTTATTACGGTGTACGTTCAAGTAGTTATTAGTGAAGTGTTGCGTTTTATATTCGGACGGTATAATTGTAATACAGTTGAGTTTTAATATTAGTGGACATTTTATTGCGTATGAACAATTTCATTTGATTTGTTGTAGACACTGTGTTGTTAATTACGAACTGTTTTACTATAACAATTAAAGGTGTGATTAGTGACTTAATTGGTGTCTTGTACTCATTTTGTTTCCACTGTACCTACGACGATCGAGTAGACCGTCGTAACAGTGGTGTCAGAACTGGGATAGAACGGTTAACAGTGGAAACAGTGGATACTTTGTACAAGACGAGTGTAATTCGTAATTAATCGAAAAACAATGGATGCCAGTCAGATGATGGAACATTTCCAGGCGCTGTTGTTGCAGACAGAAGAACGACGACGACAGGATTCAGAGAAAGCGGAAGAGAGACAGAAAACCCTCCTGCTGGAAGCAGAGGAAAGACGCAGACAGGAGGCGGAAGAAGCAGAAAGACGACAAAAAGAAGAATGAATACAAGAAAGAGAAGAAGCAGAAAAACGACAGGATGAAAAACGCAAGCAGGAGGCAGATGACATAAAAGCATTAATTCATGAACAAAAGCAGATGCAAGAACATACTACCGCAGAATTGGGTCTCCTACGTGGTGACGTAGGTGAATTACGAGGTGAGCTCAACAATCAGATTACCAGAATATCTGACGTAGAAGAATCCATGTCAAATAAAATAGCTAAAGTAGAAAAATCTGTCTTGACTGTGGAAGAAGTTATGTCAACAAAAATATCTGCAGTAGAAAACTCAATGGCAAACATAAGAGAACAAATTAAAACTGAAGTCGAACAGTGCATGAAGATTCAACCAAAACAAATTTCTGAACAGACTGTACCAGTGATAAAGACAGAAAAATACACAGAAAATAAGTTAACAGAGAAAGTCACTTTGCCTGCAGTAGGGACAGTTCATGTCAAAGCTCCAACTTTTGACGGAAGCACTCACTGGGCAACGTACCTCCGCCAATTTGAAGCTGCTGCATGCGCAAATAATTGGACAGAAAAAGACAAGGCTGTTTCGCTCGTTCTCTCATTAAAAGGACCCGCGGCAGAACTATTACAGAAAGTGCCACCTGACAGCCAACATTTATGCCGAGTTGATAAAAGCTCTAGAATTACGCTACGGTGATAAACATTTGCGAGAGGTGTACTACGCTCAGTTGAGAACAAGACGACAACGTTCCGGGGAAAGTCTGCAAGAATTTGAAGCAAGTATCGACAGATTGATTAGATTGGCCTATCCTGAAGCACCAGAAGACTTCCGAATAAGGTTTACGGTGCAGACATTTATTGATGGCATCGGAGATTGTGAACTTCAGCAAGTGTTACGAATGGCAAGACACCGAGATAGCTCAGAAGCTCTTGTTCACGCCCTAGAGTTTGAAGCTGCCAAGTCAGCATCCCGCTACATTAATGGGTTTGTGCCATCACGTTGCAGTCAGAAGATCCCTGTATCACATTACCGTTACGATGGGTGCAGAAAAACAGTGTTGTCGGACAAACAGTTCAAAAGTTCAAGAGAGTCGCAATGATTTGAAAAAGACTGAAGACCGAAATGTTACAACTGTGGAAAACGTGGTCATCTACAGGTAGACTGTTGGGAGAAGAAGATACAGAGAGAAGAGACTGATCGCACCAATTGGAGAAGTAAAGGCCCAGAACAGCACACAGTTTCCACGCTACATAAGATCAGTGGAAACTTTATTGTTAGTGGATTTGCGGATGGTAAACCAACATCATTTACAGTTGACACGGGCGCAACAGTGTCCATTGTGCGCCCTGACTTAGTCTGTAACCGCCATCCTCTAATTAGCTCTTGTACAATACAGACTGTGACTGGAAGCCCCGTCAAGGTGCTAGGAAAGGTAGACGTACGTGTACGCCTGGGTCTTCTTGAGTTTAGCCACCAAATGCTCGTTGCAGACATTGTCGATGAATTGATTCTTGGTACGGACATTATGAATGCCTACGGATTCGTTGTGGACTTAAGAGAGAATGTCCTGAAAGTTGGCCAAGAGAAGATAAAGCTTTGCATGGCTAAAATGACAGGGTCTACCAACCATTCGATTAAGCGAGTGGCATTAGTCGAAGAAAAATTCAACAAGTCTGGTCAAGAGGAAACCTCCCTGTTGCAAGCGGAAATGGAGGCAGAACTAGCAGAGGAAGTACAAATAAGTATAACGACAAAAGAAGTGATTGGAGAGCCAACTATGGGTGTCGAGACAAAACTCTTGCTTGTTCCTGAGCTGATAGAAGCGGCTGAGGGTAAAGTGGCTGAAGATGAGGTTATGCAAGAGGTTGTTGACGAGAACCAAACAAACTTGCATCAGCCAGTGGTATTTAGGTCATTAGTACATGACGCAACGAGAGTGATTCCAGCGAAGCTAGTGGTTGCGCGAAAGATTCGCATTCCTGGGAACGTGATGTTCGGATCACACGAGACTGAATTCGAAGAACGGGAAAATTATCCTTCTCAAGGACGGCCACCTAGATCGCCTGGTCGAGTATTACTTGGAAGACGCTTTGCCAGTTCGGGACGAACAGGCTTAAGGAGGGGGCTGTGCTACGACAGCACAGAACAATCTACGCGTTTATCGAATGCGCCAGAAAGATCTCGACGTAAGCGCCAGAAAAGAATTTTCTCGACTGTGCCAGGCTCCGCTCGGGCACTCGGACTGTGTCAAGGCCGTAGCAATTTACGTAGTTCGCGAGAGATAAGACGCAGTTTGGAAGCTTCTGGTGTGTGAGCGTAACTATAAATACATCGCGTCGCGGCCTTAGTTTTCAGTTCAATGCGAGATTTTTGACTGTGCGGTTCGAGAGTATTAGTGCGATATATTTACAGAGCGGTTCGAGTTATTACGGTGTACGTTCAAGTAGTTATTAGTGAAGTGTTGCGTTTTATATTCGGACGGTATAATTGTAATACAGTTGAGTTTTAATATTAGTGGACATTTTATTGCGTATGAACAATTTCATTTGATTTGTTGTAGACACTGTGTTGTTAATTACGAACTGTTTTACTATAACAATTAAAGGTGTGATTAGTGACTTAATTGGTGTCTTGTACTTATTTTGTTTCCACTGTACCTACGACGATCGAGTTAACCGTCGTAACAGTATTAATTAAATGTAATCTAATTTGTGTAGTGGTATAAATCATACAACATTTTTTTATAAAATGTTAATTATAAATAGAGTTTGGGTTGTAATCATAATAAGAGTAGTCCTTTTATAAATCGTAACATGTTTTAATTACTTTATTCAAACAAAATTATAAGTAAAAAAAATAATAATATTTACTTCGCCATAAAATATTCATTATCAATTGTTTCAATGTTTCTTTGTTGCCATACATTGTAATATAATGCAAAATTCCTCTCCTTAAAGCCACACTGTTGGGTTCGTCAATTTGTAATATAATGAAAATGATCCTCGCCTTTAAGCCACACTGTTGGGCTAGCCAATTTGTAATATAATGCAAATGCTGTTATTGTTTTTTTTTTAAATAAAATTCAATTACGTTTAAATTATTATTTAGGAATATATTAAAATTTGTAGTGGTTGAAAATAGAAGGTTACTAACTCTCAAAAGTGGTTTAAAATGTAACATTCGAGTTTACTCAAAGTGTGTTTACAATTGTAGAATTATAATTGTCTGAAAAGAATTCCCTTAAATAAAACAAACAAAATAATGGTGTTGATATTATTTAAATACTAGCTTTGCTTAAGTTTAATAGTAAAGTATAATAGTTGGTCGCTCGATGATGGTGATCGTTTTGTTGATACTAGCTGTGAAACTTCTCCTCCGGGTCGATAATAGTCTAAGTACGTTACGTCTCGTAATGTCTGGACAATAGAATAAACATAATATACTTTCACGTACCTGGTCGTGTTTTCTAGAAGTTCAATAAGCTGTCAACACGGTTTACAAAAACCAACTCACTTTAGCTACAAGGTTAAGTTGCCTTGTTTGATGGTGGGCGCCACACGGATTTATTTTGGGAAAATCCCGTGTAAAACCCATAAATAGAATCAATTAATGATTTAAAGAAATTAAAATAATTGTTCATTACCTTTATGGCAGTGCTATTCAAAATATTTAATCACAACTGAAGGTTGTTTGAGTTTTCTGAATAAGATAGTTAGTCACCTTTTTGAAATAAATTAAGTCGAGTTATTCTGTTAATAATGGGTTTTTATTCATACCCTTGATAGAGAATTCAAACAAATATAATTAAAAACATACAATGAGGTACAATTGTAAATAAGTTATTATATACCCTGTAAGGCTTGCTCAGAATATAAGCAGTAAATCTGGCTAAGTCCAGATATTTCTTTTTACTTTAAACATTAATTTTAATTAAATCTCAGGTGTAAGTTCCTTGAGACACAAAAAAGAAAGTTTATGCCTACACAATAGCTAATGATTTTCTGATATAATATTGACTAGTACTGTTTTTGTCGTTACTATTATAAAGTAAACAAGTGAAAATAACCTATTTGATAGGTTGTGCGTTCGTCATGCCTGATTTATGATTTACAAAGGTTATATTTTGGAGAACACTTATAACTAACATTCAGCTTAACTAATATTGACAAATTCATAAAATAAATTTAGACATGGTGTAACATAAAAAATGTTGTTTCAGTGTTTTTGCGTCAGTACAGATCAGTGTATTAAAACGTACAGGTTATAGCGCTCGTAGAAAAAATGAAAAAATGATTACACTGTTACCTGGGATTTTAATCTTACGATTAAAATTTCTATTAACACTTCGATAATCGGATTATAATGATTATCGTTATTCACTACACACGCACTTGAACAGAGAATTTCGATCCGCTTCTAACTTACAGGATCATGAATAATACTATTTAATTCTTTCTGCTGTTCATTATTTTTTCCCGCACTAAAATGAAATAATACTGCACATAATCACAATGGTTCCTTGTAGAATAATTTGAAGTAGTTGTAGGTTGTTGTCGAACTGTTTCCTTTGATGTGTTCTGGCGATGACGCTATCAGTTATTAAAAATGTTGATATGAGATTGGCGTACCTGTCACACCGAATGCCGTTAAGAAGTGTCTGCTGAAAATTCGTTCCGGCTCTTTTTATAGTCGATACCTTGATCGGCTCTAGGCAACAGTGTTAATTACTAAGAAATTTTGTCATTGGCTTAGACAGGTGTGATGAATGTGACGTATGTTTTTTCCAACCGTCAAAACGGTTTTTATAACCGCCAAAAGCTAAAGTGATTGACAGCTACCGATGTTATTGGTATTTACGACCAAATTTCTTAAACATATCTTGTAAATGATGCTAACGCCTTTCACGCACTTAATACATTTGCGATTGGGGCTGTACCGCCATCAAATTAAAGAATATTTTGTCCTCTTTAATTTGATATAGTTTGATACCGAGTTAGTTTCACTTTTACTGACATTGCTACATAAACAATGTTCAGGTACACTATTTCGCACTGTCGTCTGTTTACCAAAATCGGCAATTATACACTTTGACTAATATTGTTTGTGTCCTACATCGCGTTTTATCACTCGAACGTTTATGTGAGAACACTATTAATTCTGTACCGATGCTTAATTACTGTACATTATGAATAAACCTTAACTTTAGACACTGTAATGACCTGTTCCTACATACTATGATATTTCGTTTCACATTAATTTGCTCTATTCTACTAACTAACAATCGAATTATAAATCATATCATTTTAATAATGCTTATTGCTATGTTTTAGCATAACAATTGTTTTGTGCAGGTGACCTACATTCCTATTACTTCCTAATAATCATCTCATTGATGATTGTTTGGTCTAGGCCTTGTTAAGGCATACCGTCTATACTGGGATTCTGCCTTAAAAGCTCTTATTAGTTCACAATTCGGTAATTTTGCTGAGGTAGCTTATTGGTATAAGATTCCCTCTTACAAACGTGTTTATTTGTCATAAGTATATTTGAGATTGAAATATAGCTTCATTTTCATTTTGTGGCCATTGCTAATTTTAGTTCTTGGCCTCAATAATTACTAGTCATAATTAATTTATTATCAGCCAAATGCTGATTCTGATCTCACATTATTCAGATTCTTATTTAATCATTTTTTAGTAACATATCATATTCTGTTTACATTATTCACTGACTCGTTTGACAGCTTAAAGTGAATTTAAACTTGTCCATCAGTTTGTGTCAGTTATAGTCTGGTTGTAGTGTCAAACAGTATTTGGGTTTGCTGTTTCTTGTGGCACTTCTGCTTCTTTCTTCCTCCATGATTCCTCTCTTCTTGGTTATTCTTATCATTACCTTATCTATTTATATTATCATTATGCATTTATTAAACCTTATAGAATATGTTTAGGTTATGTAACATTTTGTTATGTTACATATACTCCCTCCTCAAAATTGATAATTTGAGAAAAATTTGATCTTTTGATAAAATTATCATTTCTTGTCAGTTTTTACATATTACTACTGTTTTTTGTCTTGTACTCTTTACATTGATCTTTAACATATTATTAGTGTGTTACACTAGCTTGATTGCTGGTCTAGTGATATAATTCTTAGTTTACTAGTATTCCTTTCAAGTTGCTTACATTTTAAGTCATCTAATTACAATAGGTCTTATTTCTTAAATTAACAATTTCCTGTCTTATCATATTACATTTTTCTTTCTTATCACTTATCTTTACCTTTGTGATTATTTCAATGGTTCTTATATTTTATACCTCATAGATTTTTTTTTCATAATAGCCCTTGATACATTACAATATAACTCCCTAACTTTTGTAGTGGGTTCGGAATCAGAGTGGCTCACTGTGGCTTACATTCTCTGCTGTTCATCAATACACATACTCAGATTCAGAGGCATACTCTTCTCTGTCTGAGAAAAAAATAAACATTGCACCTGGCAATAGTTGCACTATCACAACACATAAAATATAATACATATCATTCATTTTCAATAATACAATATCTTCAATATAATATTCAAGGTATCAGAGGTTTTCATTCATATCACATTTCCTTCTTTTATACTTTATAACATACTTTCTTTTCACAGGTAATTATTTCTTTTCAGACTTGACATTCTCGACTATGCTTTTTTATTAGCCGTATCGTTTCTTTTTATACTAGTTGACAATTGTTTTAGTTTACTTGAGTATTCTTAAAATTACACACTTACATTGATGCTCATATAATTATGCGATTGTCTTTCACATATAGAGTCTATAATATTTTATTTTCACAATAGTTTACAAGTTTTTCTTTCTCGTTAGTAATTTATACTTATCCTGAATTATCAGGTTTTACAATATTCATATATAAAATGTTCTTGGTTAGATGTTCTCTAACATATTTTGCTACATACAATATTTGATAATTACTACACAGTGTGATAATACAATAACAATATTTTGATATCTAATTTTATAGACATTCTTGGGGTTACATGGTTCATTTAATAAACATTTTTTTTTCTCTCTCTCTACTTTCCATAATAATATCCTTCTTTCATATTACACTCTTTGTTATTCTTCTTCTCTACTCCTTCAAGTGATGGTGGTTCTCACTTATTCTGGATGATTTTATATAATATTTTAGTTTTATGAGAGGTACACAATAATCATTTGATATGCATTTTTTTTTCTTTCCTTTTTTTTTTCTAAGTATAGCATAGCAATTTTAGTTATAAAAGAGTAGTAGCTCCTCTCTCAATTAATTTAACATAGGAGTATTTAAAGTAAGTTTATGTTTTTATCCTAGGTATATTTTAGTTATATGCCACTTTTGGCTCTCTATGATATAATAGATGTCTTTTTTTTTCTCATTAAATTATTTAGTTTACAATACATATTTTTCTATCCTTCAGTGTGATAGATCTGGTTCTTTTTTAACAAGTAACGAATAGTTTGGCCTATATCTTAATCCTACACACTTTTTGTAACACAGTATGGTAAGTATGTTTGCTATAGACAATTAGTTACCTTCAGTAATTTGGGCATAATTCGTGATCCTTCTAATCACTAAATGAGTTCGTTTATAGTAATCATTTTTAAAACATATTTCTTCCTTTTTATACTCTAAATATTCTGGTGATAAGGGTTGCCTACCACTATACTTTATCTGCTCTGAATATTAATCACTTCTATGGTTTACATACATGGGGTTATTTCGTGCTTTTCCACTCTATTCCTATCATGCGGTTCTTCCACTTTGCGGCTACCAGATAGTCATTGGCTTCCCGTTTTCTCGTCTTCTTCTTCTCATCATCTTTGGTATCCAGGTGTCCAGTGTACTCCTGGTCTTTGTTATTATTGGCGTCCAGTACCTCTTCTAATTCGGGTTGACCGTCATTAGTTTCCTGGTTGGATTTTTCCATTGATTGGTTTCTCTCCTTCCGTAACTCTTTTATTTCTTGGGCATACCCTTCAATGATCCGGTCCAGTTGTTCTTGATAACCTTTTCTTTTCTTAGAATGCCTTATTCTCCCTTTGGAAATATTTGCTTTAAGTATTTGATTGGTTATAGTCTTCTTTGTTGCAACGCATTTCTTCTCCTCATCCAGCTTCATAAAGCTCCTTCGGTACTCCTTCCTATAGGTTCCTTCCTTACGGTTGTTGACTGGGAAATAAACCATATTAACTAGACCACTTCGAGTCATTTCGATTAATTCCTTTGTTACCCTAGTCTTCTTTGGGCGTATTATTCTTTTTATCTTCGCCTCCTTTTCTTCCGTTTTCTTAATTATTCTGGTCCTTTCTTCATGATTTTTAGTTTTTAAATTCACCTGTTCGGTGTTTTTACTTCTGGGTAATCCTTGTGTTTCCACTTGATCATTACACATGGGCAGATTATTTTGTTCTAAGTCTTCATTCTCGGCTAATAACTCTTCCGTTTTTTCAATTACCTGAGTCTTCTCTATGCTTTCGGTATCGATCTCCTTACATTGAACATCTTACTGATTTCTGTCAAACTCATTTTCAGTTGATGATGTATTTGAGTCCCCTTCATTCTCAGCTTGTTCGACCTCATCTTCAGGTTGCATGCTTAATTCTTCTATGGTTTCATCATTGGGTACTTCTTCTGTCTCTGAGTTGTTGTCGTTTGGTAATTCTCCTCTTGTTGTCTGATCCAATTCTCCCGTATATTTCTTATTCATTTCATCCATTTTCTGGCTAATTTTCTTTAATGTGGTGTTCAGCTCTTCTCTTATGGCTCTACTGTTGTCATCTATTTTATTGTTTAATATGTCCATGGATCTATGGGTATTGTCTACCCTTTTATTCAAGTCTTCTTTCAGTGACTCCACATTTTTACTAATAGACTCTATGTTTTTATTCAAGTCACGATGATTCTCCTTTATTGACTCTATATTTTTATTTAAATCTTCCTTTAAGGCTTCCATGTTTTTGTTATTCTTGAGACTATCTTCCTTCAAAGTTCGACTATCTTCCTTCAAAGTTCGACTATCTTCCTTCAAAGATTCCATCATTCTCCTCATCCATTCTTGGAAGGCTGTTTCTCCTGATTGCGCGACTCCTTCAGCTTGTCTGGGTTGGTTGTCGACTCTCACTTCCACTTCCGGTTCTGCATGAGGTGTTTCGTCGGTACGAGTTTTGATATTATTTATGGTAATGACTTCCATCTCGTCTGTGGGTTACGCTTCGTATGTCTCCATATCTAGCTGTCCTTCTCCTACCCGACTGTCCTTATATCTCGTATCATATTGATGGGTGTGTGGCATGTTTATCTTTTGTGTCTACCGGGCTGTTTATCAATATATAAAATATTTTTATTTAATATTTTTTAAGCCACACTAGTTGGTGCGCCAATTTGTAATATAATGCAAAATTCCTCTCCTTAAAGCCACACTGTTGGGTTCGTCAATTTGTAATATAATGAAAATGATCCTCTCCTTTAAGCCACACTGTTGGGCTAGCCAATTTGTAATATAATGCAAATGCTGTTATTGTTTTTTTTTTTTAAATAAAATTCAATTACGTTTAAATTATTATTTAGGAATATATTAAAATTTGTAGTGGTTGAAAATAGAAGGTTACTAACTCTCAAAAGTGGTTTAAAATGTAACATTCGAGTTTACTCAAAGTGTGTTTACAATTGTAGAATTATAATTGTCTGAAAAGAATTCCCTTAAATAAAACAAACAAAATAATGGTGTTGATATTATTTAAATACTAGCTTTGCTTAAGTTTAATAGTAAAGTATAATAGTTGGTCGCTCGATGATGGTGATCGTTTTGTTGATACTAGCTGTGAAACTTCTCCTCCAGGTCGATAATAGTCTAAGTACGTTACGTCTCGTAATGTCTGGACAATAGAATAAACATAATATACTTTCACGTACCTGGTCGTGTTTTCTAGAAGTTCAATAAGCTGTCAACACGGTTTACAAAAACCAACTCACTTTAGCTATAAGGTTAAGTTGCCTTGTTTGATGGTGGGCGCCACACGGATTTATTTTGGGAAAATCCCGTGTAAAACCCATAAATAGAATCAATTAATGATTTAAAGAAATTAAAATAATTGTTCATTACCTTTATGGCAATGCTATTCAAAATATTTAATCACAACTGAAGGTTGTTTGAGTTTTCTGAATAAGATAGTTAGTCACCTTTTTGAAATAAATTAAGTCGAGTTATTCTGTTAATAATGGGTTTTTATTCATACCCTTGATAGAGAATTCAAACAAATATAATTAAAAACATACAATGAGGTACAATTGTAAATAAGTTATTATATACCCTGTAAGGCTTGCTCAGAATATAAGCAGTAAATCTGGCTAAGTCCAGATATTTCTTTTTACTTTAAACATTAATTTTAATTAAATCTCAGGTGTAAGTTCCTTGAGACACAAAAAAGAAAGTTTATGCCTACACAATAGCTAATGATTTTCTGATATAATATTGACTAGTACTGTTTTTGTCGTTACTATTATAAAGTAAACAAGTGAAAATAACCTATTTGATAGGTTGTGCGTTCGTCATGCCTGATTTATGATTTACAAAGGTTATATTTTGGAGAACACTTATAACTAACATTCAGCTTAACTAATATTGACAAATTCATAAAATAAATTTAGACATGGTGTAACATAAAAAATGTTGTTTCAGTGTTTTTGCGTCAGTACAGATCAGTGTATTAAAACGTACAGGTTATAGCGCTCGTAGAAAAAATGAAAAAATGATTACACTGTTACCTGGGATTTTAATCTTACGATTAAAATTTCTATTAACACTTCGATAATCGGATTATAATGATTATCGTTATTCACTACACACGCACTTGAACAGAGAATTTCGATCCGCTTCTAACTTACAGGATCATGAATAATACTATTTAATTCTTTCTGCTGTTCATTATTTTTTCCCGCACTAAAATGAAATAATACTGCACATAATCACAATGGTTCCTTGTAGAATAATTTGAAGTAGTTGTAGGTTGTTGTCGAACTGTTTCCTTTGATGTGTTCTGGCGATGACGCTATCAGTTATTAAAAATGTTGATATGAGATTGGCGTACCTGTCACACCGAATGCCGTTAAGAAGTGTCTGCTGAAAATTCGTTCCGGCTCTTTTTATAGTCGATACCTTGATCGGCTCTAGGCAACAGTGTTAATTACTAAGAAAT
Organism: Magicicada septendecula; assembly: GCA_034769895.1. NCBI lineage: Eukaryota > Metazoa > Arthropoda > Insecta > Hemiptera > Cicadidae > Magicicada > Magicicada septendecula. Next base: position 795,502,533 of record CM068368.1, read on the forward strand.
TTTGTCATTGGCTTAGACAGGTGTGATGAATGTGACGTATGTTTTTTCCAACCGTCAAAACGGTTTTTATAACCGCCAAAAGCTAAAGTGGTTGACAGCTACCGATGTTATTGGTATTTACGACCAAATTTCTTAAACATATCTTGTAAATGATGCTAACGCCTTTCACGCACTTAATACAGTTGCGATTGGGGCTGTACCGCCATCAAATTAAAGAATATTTTGTCCTCTTTAATTTGATATAGTTTGATACCGAGTTAGTTTCACTTTTACTGACATTGCTACATAAACAATGTTCAGGTACACTATTTCGCACTGTCGTCTGTTTACCAAAATCGGCAATTATACACTTTGACTAATATTGTTTGTGTCCTACATCGCGTTTTATCACTCGAACGTTTATGTGAGAACACTATTAATTCTGTACCGATGCTTAATTACTGTACATTATGAATAAACCTTAACTTTAGACACTGTAATGACCTGTTCCTACATACTATGATATTTCGTTTCACATTAATTTGCTCTATTCTACTAACTAACAATCGAATTATAAATCATATCATTTTAATAATGCTTATTGCTATGTTTTAGCATAACAATTGTTTTGTGCAGGTGACCTACATTCCTATTACTTCCTAATAATCATCTCATTGATGATTGTTTGGTCTAGGCCTTGTTAAGGCATACCGTCTATACTGGGATTCTGCCTTAAAAGCTCTTATTAGTTCACAATTCGGTAATTTTGCTGAGGTAGCTTATTGGTATAAGATTCCCTCTTACAAACGTGTTTATTTGTCATAAGTATATTTGAGATTGAAATATAGCTTCATTTTCATTTTGTGGCCATTGCTAATTTTAGTTCTTGGCCTCAATAATTACTAGTCATAATTAATTTATTATCAGCCAAATGCTGATTCTGATCTCACATTATTCAGATTCTTATTTAATCATTTTTTAGTAACATATCATATTCTGTTTACATTATTCACTGACTCGTTTGACAGCTTAAAGTGAATTTAAACTTGTCCATCAGTTTGTGTCAGTTATAGTCTGGTTGTAGTGTCAAACAGTATTTGGGTTTGCTGTTTCTTGTGGCACTTCTGCTTCTTTCTTCCTCCATGATTCCTCTCTTCTTGGTTATTCTTATCATTACCTTATCTATTTATATTATCATTATGCATTTATTAAACCTTATAGAATATGTTTAGGTTATGTAACATTTTGTTATGTTACATATACTCCCTCCTCAAAATTGATAATTTGAGAAAAATTTGATCTTTTGATAAAATTATCATTTCTTGTCAGTTTTTACATATTACTACTGTTTTTTGTCTTGTACTCTTTACATTGATCTTTAACATATTGTTAGTGTGTTACACTAGCTTGATTGCTGGTCTAGTGATATAATTCTTAGTTTACTAGTATTCCTTTCAAGTTGCTTACATTTTAAGTCATCTAATTACAATAGGTCTTATTTCTTAAATTAACAATTTCCTGTCTTATCATATTACATTTTTCTTTCTTATCACTTATCTTTACCTTTGTGATTATTTCAATGGTTCTTATATTTTATACCTCATAGATTTTTTTTTTCATAATAGCCCTTGATACATTACAATATAACTCCCTAACTTTTGTAGTGGGTTCGGAATCAGAGTGGCTCACTGTGGCTTACATTCTCTGCTGTTCATCAATACACATACTCAGATTCAGAGGCATACTCTTCTCTGTCTGAGAAAAAAATAAACATTGCACCTGGCAATAGTTGCACTATCACAACACATAAAATATAATACATATCATTCATTTTCAATAATACAATATCTTCAATATAATATTCAAGGTATCAGAGGTTTTCATTCATATCACATTTCCTTCTTTTATACTTTATAACATACTTTCTTTTCACAGGTAATTATTTCTTTTCAGACTTGACATTCTCGACTATGCTTTTTTATTAGCCGTATCGTTTCTTTTTATACTAGTTGACAATTGTTTTAGTTTACTTGAGTATTCTTAAAATTACACACTTACATTGATGCTCATATAATTATGCGATTGTCTTTCACATATAGAGTCTATAATATTTTATTTTCACAATAGTTTACAAGTTTTTCTTTCTCGTTAGTAATTTATACTTATCCTGAATTATCAGGTTTTACAATATTCATATATAAAATGTTCTTGGTTAGATGTTCTCTAACATATTTTGCTACATACAATATTTGATAATTACTACACAGTGTGATAATACAATAACAATATTTTGATATCTAATTTTATAGACATTCTTGGGGTTACATGGTTCATTTAATAAACATTTTTTTTTTCTCTCTCTCTACTTTCCATAATAATATCCTTCTTTCATATTACACTCTTTGTTATTCTTCTTCTCTACTCCTTCAAGTGATGGTGGTTCTCACTTATTCTGGATGATTTTATATAATATTTTAGTTTTATGAGAGGTACACAATAATCATTTGATATGCATTTTTTTTTCTTTCCTTTTTTTTTTCTAAGTATAGCATAGCAATTTTAGTTATAAAAGAGTAGTAGCTCCTCTCTCAATTAATTTAACATAGGAGTATTTAAAGTAAGTTTATGTTTTTATCCTAGGTATATTTTAGTTATATGCCACTTTTGGCTCTCTATGATATAATAGATGTCTTTTTTTTTCTCATTAAATTATTTAGTTTACAATACATATTTTTCTATCCTTCAGTGTGATAGATCTGGTTCTTTTTTAACAAGTAACGAATAGTTTGGCCTATATCTTAATCCTACACACTTTTTGTAACACAGTATGGTAAGTATGTTTGCTATAGACAATTAGTTACCTTCAGTAATTTGGGCATAATTCGTGATCCTTCTAATCACTAAATGAGTTCGTTTATAGTAATCATTTTTAAAACATATTTCTTCCTTTTTATACTCTAAATATTCTGGTGATAAGGGTTGCCTACCACTATACTTTATCTGCTCTGAATATTAATCACTTCTATGGTTTACATACATGGGGTTATTTCGTGCTTTTCCACTCTATTCCTATCATGCGGTTCTTCCACTTTGCGGCTACCAGATAGTCATTGGCTTCCCGTTTTCTCGTCTTCTTCTTCTCATCATCTTTGGTATCCAGGTGTCCAGTGTACTCCTGGTCTTTGTTATTATTGGCGTCCAGTACCTCTTCTAATTCGGGTTGACCATCATTAGTTTCCTGGTTGGATTTTTCCATTGATTGGTTTCTCTCCTTCCGTAACTCTTTTATTTCTTGGGCATACCCTTCAATGATCCGGTCCAGTTGTTCTTGATAACCTTTTCTTTTCTTAGAATGCCTTATTCTCCCTTTGGAAATATTTGCTTTAAGTATTTGATTGGTTATAGTCTTCTTTGTTGCAACGCATTTCTTCTCCTCATCCAGCTTCATAAAGCTCCTTCGGTACTCCTTCCTATAGGTTCCTTCCTTACGGTTGTTGACTGGGAAATAAACCATATTAACTAGACCACTTCGAGTCATTTCGATTAATTCCTTTGTTACCCTAGTCTTCTTTGGGCGTATTATTCTTTTTATCTTCGCCTCCTTTTCTTCCGTTTTCTTAATTATTCTGGTCCTTTCTTCATGATTTTTAGTTTTTAAATTCACCTGTTCGGTGTTTTTACTTCTGGGTAATCCTTGTGTTTCCACTTGATCATTACACATGGGCAGATTATTTTGTTCTAAGTCTTCATTCTCGGCTAATAACTCTTCCGTTTTTTCAATTACCTGAGTCTTCTCTATGCTTTCGGTATCGATCTCCTTACATTGAACATCTTACTGATTTCTGTCAAACTCATTTTCAGTTGATGATGTATTTGAGTCCCCTTCATTCTCAGCTTGTTCGACCTCATCTTCAGGTTGCATGCTTAATTCTTCTATGGTTTCATCATTGGGTACTTCTTCTGTCTCTGAGTTGTTGTCGTTTGGTAATTCTCCTCTTGTTGTCTGATCCAATTCTCCCGTATATTTCTTATTCATTTCATCCATTTTCTGGCTAATTTTCTTTAATGTGGTGTTCAGCTCTTCTCTTATGGCTCTACTGTTGTCATCTATTTTATTGTTTAATATGTCCATGGATCTATGGGTATTGTCTACCCTTTTATTCAAGTCTTCTTTCAGTGACTCCACATTTTTACTAATAGACTCTATGTTTTTATTCAAGTCACGATGATTCTCCTTTATTGACTCTATATTTTTATTTAAATCTTCCTTTAAGGCTTCCATGTTTTTGTTATTCTTGAGACTATCTTCCTTCAAAGTTCGACTATCTTCCTTCAAAGTTCGACTATCTTCCTTCAAAGATTCCATCATTCTCCTCATCCATTCTTGGAAGGCTGTTTCTCCTGATTGCGCGACTCCTTCAGCTTGTCTGGGTTGGTTGTCGACTCTCACTTCCACTTCCGGTTCTGCATGAGGTGTTTCGTCGGTACGAGTTTTGATATTATTTATGGTAATGACTTCCATCTCGTCTGTGGGTTACGCTTCGTATGTCTCCATATCTAGCTGTCCTTCTCCTACCCGACTGTCCTTATATCTCGTATCATATTGATGGGTGTGTGGCATGTTTATCTTTTGTGTCTACCGGGCTGTTTATCAATATATAAAATATTTTTATTTAATATTTTTTAAGCCACACTAGTTGGTGCGCCAATTTGTAATATAATGCAAAATTCCTCTCCTTAAAGCCACACTGTTGGGTTCGTCAATTTGTAATATAATGAAAATGATCCTCTCCTTTAAGCCACACTGTTGGGCTAGCCAATTTGTAATATAATGCAAATGCTGTTATTGTTTTTTTTTTTTAAATAAAATTCAATTACGTTTAAATTATTATTTAGGAATATATTAAAATTTGTAGTGGTTGAAAATAGAAGGTTACTAACTCTCAAAAGTGGTTTAAAATGTAACATTCGAGTTTACTCAAAGTGTGTTTACAATTGTAGAATTATAATTGTCTGAAAAGAATTCCCTTAAATAAAACAAACAAAATAATGGTGTTGATATTATTTAAATACTAGCTTTGCTTAAGTTTAATAGTAAAGTATAATAGTTGGTCGCTCGATGATGGTGATCGTTTTGTTGATACTAGCTGTGAAACTTCTCCTCCAGGTCGATAATAGTCTAAGTACGTTACGTCTCGTAATGTCTGGACAATAGAATAAACATAATATACTTTCACGTACCTGGTCGTGTTTTCTAGAAGTTCAATAAGCTGTCAACACGGTTTACAAAAACCAACTCACTTTAGCTATAAGGTTAAGTTGCCTTGTTTGATGGTGGGCGCCACACGGATTTATTTTGGGAAAATCCCGTGTAAAACCCATAAATAGAATCAATTAATGATTTAAAGAAATTAAAATAATTGTTCATTACCTTTATGGCAATGCTATTCAAAATATTTAATCACAACTGAAGGTTGTTTGAGTTTTCTGAATAAGATAGTTAGTCACCTTTTTGAAATAAATTAAGTCGAGTTATTCTGTTAATAATGGGTTTTTATTCATACCCTTGATAGAGAATTCAAACAAATATAATTAAAAACATACAATGAGGTACAATTGTAAATAAGTTATTATATACCCTGTAAGGCTTGCTCAGAATATAAGCAGTAAATCTGGCTAAGTCCAGATATTTCTTTTTACTTTAAACATTAATTTTAATTAAATCTCAGGTGTAAGTTCCTTGAGACACAAAAAAGAAAGTTTATGCCTACACAATAGCTAATGATTTTCTGATATAATATTGACTAGTACTGTTTTTGTCGTTACTATTATAAAGTAAACAAGTGAAAATAACCTATTTGATAGGTTGTGCGTTCGTCATGCCTGATTTATGATTTACAAAGGTTATATTTTGGAGAACACTTATAACTAACATTCAGCTTAACTAATATTGACAAATTCATAAAATAAATTTAGACATGGTGTAACATAAAAAATGTTGTTTCAGTGTTTTTGCGTCAGTACAGATCAGTGTATTAAAACGTACAGGTTATAGCGCTCGTAGAAAAAATGAAAAAATGATTACACTGTTACCTGGGATTTTAATCTTACGATTAAAATTTCTATTAACACTTCGATAATCGGATTATAATGATTATCGTTATTCACTACACACGCACTTGAACAGAGAATTTCGATCCGCTTCTAACTTACAGGATCATGAATAATACTATTTAATTCTTTCTGCTGTTCATTATTTTTTCCCGCACTAAAATGAAATAATACTGCACATAATCACAATGGTTCCTTGTAGAATAATTTGAAGTAGTTGTAGGTTGTTGTCGAACTGTTTCCTTTGATGTGTTCTGGCGATGACGCTATCAGTTATTAAAAATGTTGATATGAGATTGGCGTACCTGTCACACCGAATGCCGTTAAGAAGTGTCTGCTGAAAATTCGTTCCGGCTCTTTTTATAGTCGATACCTTGATCGGCTCTAGGCAACAGTGTTAATTACTAAGAAATTTTGTCATTGGCTTAGACAGGTGTGATGAATGTGACGTATGTTTTTTCCAACCGTCAAAACGGTTTTTATAACCGCCAAAAGCTAAAGTGGTTGACAGCTACCGATGTTATTGGTATTTACGACCAAATTTCTTAAACATATCTTGTAAATGATGCTAACGCCTTTCACGCACTTAATACAGTTGCGATTGGGGCTGTACCGCCATCAAATTAAAGAATATTTTGTCCTCTTTAATTTGATATAGTTTGATACCGAGTTAGTTTCACTTTTACTGACATTGCTACATAAACAATGTTCAGGTACACTATTTCGCACTGTCGTCTGTTTACCAAAATCGGCAATTATACACTTTGACTAATATTGTTTGTGTCCTACATCGCGTTTTATCACTCGAACGTTTATGTGAGAACACTATTAATTCTGTACCGATGCTTAATTACTGTACATTAAGAATAAACCTTAACTTTAGACACTGTAATGACCTTTTCCTACATACTATGATATTTCGTTTCACATTAATTTGCTCTATTCTACTAACTAACAATCGAATTATAAATCATATCATTTTAATAATGCTTATTGCTATGTTTTAGCATAACAATTGTTTTGTGCAGGTGACCTACATTCCTATTACTTCCTAATAATCATCTCATTGATGATTGTTTGGTCTAGGCCTTGTTAAGGCATACCGTCTATACTGGGATTCTGCCTTAAAAGCTCTTATTAGTTCACAATTCGGTAATTTTGCTGAGGTAGCTTATTGGTATAAGATTCCCTCTTACAAACGTGTTTATTTGTCATAAGTATATTTGAGATTGAAATATAGCTTCATTTTCATTTTGTGGCCATTGCTAATTTTAGTTCTTGGCCTCAATAATTACTAGTCATAATTAATTTATTATCAGCCAAATGCTGATTCTGATCTCACATTATTCAGATTCTTATTTAATCATTTTTTAGTAACATATCATATTCTGTTTACATTATTCACTGACTCGTTTGACAGCTTAAAGTGAATTTAAACTTGTCCATCAGTTTGTGTCAGTTATAGTCTGGTTGTAGTGTCAAACAGTATTTGGGTTTGCTGTTTCTTGTGGCACTTCTGCTTCTTTCTTCCTCCATGATTCCTCTCTTCTTGGTTATTCTTATCATTACCTTATCTATTTATATTATCATTATGCATTTATTAAACCTTATAGAATATGTTTAGGTTATGTAACATTTTGTTATGTTACATATACTCCCTCCTCAAAATTGATAATTTGAGAAAAATTTGATCTTTTGATAAAATTATCATTTCTTGTCAGTTTTTACATATTACTACTGTTTTTTGTCTTGTACTCTTTACATTGATCTTTAACATATTGTTAGTGTGTTACACTAGCTTGATTGCTGGTCTAGTGATATAATTCTTAGTTTACTAGTATTCCTTTCAAGTTGCTTACATTTTAAGTCATCTAATTACAATAGGTCTTATTTCTTAAATTAACAATTTCCTGTCTTATCATATTACATTTTTCTTTCTTATCACTTATCTTTACCTTTGTGATTATTTCAATGGTTCTTATATTTTATACCTCATAGATTTTTTTTTTCATAATAGCCCTTGATACATTACAATATAACTCCCTAACTTTTGTAGTGGGTTCGGAATCAGAGTGGCTCACTGTGGCTTACATTCTCTGCTGTTCATCAATACACATACTCAGATTCAGAGGCATACTCTTCTCTGTCTGAGAAAAAAATAAACATTGCACCTGGCAATAGTTGCACTATCACAACACATAAAATATAATACATATCATTCATTTTCAATAATACAATATCTTCAATATAATATTCAAGGTATCAGAGGTTTTCATTCATATCACATTTCCTTCTTTTATACTTTATAACATACTTTCTTTTCACAGGTAATTATTTCTTTTCAGACTTGACATTCTCGACTATGCTTTTTTATTAGCCGTATCGTTTCTTTTTATACTAGTTGACAATTGTTTTAGTTTACTTGAGTATTCTTAAAATTACACACTTACATTGATGCTCATATAATTATGCGATTGTCTTTCACATATAGAGTCTATAATATTTTATTTTCACAATAGTTTACAAGTTTTTCTTTCTCGTTAGTAATTTATACTTATCCTGAATTATCAGGTTTTACAATATTCATATATAAAATGTTCTTGGTTAGATGTTCTCTAACATATTTTGCTACATACAATATTTGATAATTACTACACAGTGTGATAATACAATAACAATATTTTGATATCTAATTTTATAGACATTCTTGGGGTTACATGGTTCATTTAATAAACATTTTTTTTTTCTCTCTCTCTACTTTCCATAATAATATCCTTCTTTCATATTACACTCTTTGTTATTCTTCTTCTCTACTCCTTCAAGTGATGGTGGTTCTCACTTATTCTGGATGATTTTATATAATATTTTAGTTTTATGAGAGGTACACAATAATCATTTGATATGCATTTTTTTTTCTTTCCTTTTTTTTTTCTAAGTATAGCATAGCAATTTTAGTTATAAAAGAGTAGTAGCTCCTCTCTCAATTAATTTAACATAGGAGTATTTAAAGTAAGTTTATGTTTTTATCCTAGGTATATTTTAGTTATATGCCACTTTTGGCTCTCTATGATATAATAGATGTCTTTTTTTTTCTCATTAAATTATTTAGTTTACAATACATATTTTTCTATCCTTCAGTGTGATAGATCTGGTTCTTTTTTAACAAGTAACGAATAGTTTGGCCTATATCTTAATCCTACACACTTTTTGTAACACAGTATGGTAAGTATGTTTGCTATAGACAATTAGTTACCTTCAGTAATTTGGGCATAATTCGTGATCCTTCTAATCACTAAATGAGTTCGTTTATAGTAATCATTTTTAAAACATATTTCTTCCTTTTTATACTCTAAATATTCTGGTGATAAGGGTTGCCTACCACTATACTTTATCTGCTCTGAATATTAATCACTTCTATGGTTTACATACATGGGGTTATTTCGTGCTTTTCCACTCTATTCCTATCATGCGGTTCTTCCACTTTGCGGCTACCAGATAGTCATTGGCTTCCCGTTTTCTCGTCTTCTTCTTCTCATCATCTTTGGTATCCAGGTGTCCAGTGTACTCCTGGTCTTTGTTATTATTGGCGTCCAGTACCTCTTCTAATTCGGGTTGACCATCATTAGTTTCCTGGTTGGATTTTTCCATTGATTGGTTTCTCTCCTTCCGTAACTCTTTTATTTCTTGGGCATACCCTTCAATGATCCGGTCCAGTTGTTCTTGATAACCTTTTCTTTTCTTAGAATGCCTTATTCTCCCTTTGGAAATATTTGCTTTAAGTATTTGATTGGTTATAGTCTTCTTTGTTGCAACGCATTTCTTCTCCTCATCCAGCTTCATAAAGCTCCTTCGGTACTCCTTCCTATAGGTTCCTTCCTTACGGTTGTTGACTGGGAAATAAACCATATTAACTAGACCACTTCGAGTCATTTCGATTAATTCCTTTGTTACCCTAGTCTTCTTTGGGCGTATTATTCTTTTTATCTTCGCCTCCTTTTCTTCCGTTTTCTTAATTATTCTGGTCCTTTCTTCATGATTTTTAGTTTTTAAATTCACCTGTTCGGTGTTTTTACTTCTGGGTAATCCTTGTGTTTCCACTTGATCATTACACATGGGCAGATTATTTTGTTCTAAGTCTTCATTCTCGGCTAATAACTCTTCCGTTTTTTCAATTACCTGAGTCTTCTCTATGCTTTCGGTATCGATCTCCTTACATTGAACATCTTACTGATTTCTGTCAAACTCATTTTCAGTTGATGATGTATTTGAGTCCCCTTCATTCTCAGCTTGTTCGACCTCATCTTCAGGTTGCATGCTTAATTCTTCTATGGTTTCATCATTGGGTACTTCTTCTGTCTCTGAGTTGTTGTCGTTTGGTAATTCTCCTCTTGTTGTCTGATCCAATTCTCCCGTATATTTCTTATTCATTTCATCCATTTTCTGGCTAATTTTCTTTAATGTGGTGTTCAGCTCTTCTCTTATGGCTCTACTGTTGTCATCTATTTTATTGTTTAATATGTCCATGGATCTATGGGTATTGTCTACCCTTTTATTCAAGTCTTCTTTCAGTGACTCCACATTTTTACTAATAGACTCTATGTTTTTATTCAAGTCACGATGATTCTCCTTTATTGACTCTATATTTTTATTTAAATCTTCCTTTAAGGCTTCCATGTTTTTGTTATTCTTGAGACTATCTTCCTTCAAAGTTCGACTATCTTCCTTCAAAGTTCGACTATCTTCCTTCAAAGATTCCATCATTCTCCTCATCCATTCTTGGAAGGCTGTTTCTCCTGATTGCGCGACTCCTTCAGCTTGTCTGGGTTGGTTGTCGACTCTCACTTCCACTTCCGGTTCTGCATGAGGTGTTTCGTCGGTACGAGTTTTGATATTATTTATGGTAATGACTTCCATCTCGTCTGTGGGTTACGCTTCGTATGTCTCCATATCTAGCTGTCCTTCTCCTACCCGACTGTCCTTATATCTCGTATCATATTGATGGGTGTGTGGCATGTTTATCTTTTGTGTCTACCGGGCTGTTTATCAATATATAAAATATTTTTATTTAATATTTTTTAAGCCACACTAGTTGGTGCGCCAATTTGTAATATAATGCAAAATTCCTCTCCTTAAAGCCACACTGTTGGGTTCGTCAATTTGTAATATAATGAAAATGATCCTCTCCTTTAAGCCACACTGTTGGGCTAGCCAATTTGTAATATAATGCAAATGCTGTTATTGTTTTTTTTTTTAAATAAAATTCAATTACGTTTAAATTATTATTTAGGAATATATTAAAATTTGTAGTGGTTGAAAATAGAAGGTTACTAACTCTCAAAAGTGGTTTAAAATGTAACATTCGAGTTTACTCAAAGTGTGTTTACAATTGTAGAATTATAATTGTCTGAAAAGAATTCCCTTAAATAAAACAAACAAAATAATGGTGTTGATATTATTTAAATACTAGCTTTGCTTAAGTTTAATAGTAAAGTATAATAGTTGGTCGCTCGATGATGGTGATCGTTTTGTTGATACTAGCTGTGAAACTTCTCCTCCAGGTCGATAATAGTCTAAGTACGTTACGTCTCGTAATGTCTGGACAATAGAATAAACATAATATACTTTCACGTACCTGGTCGTGTTTTCTAGAAGTTCAATAAGCTGTCAACACGGTTTACAAAAACCAACTCACTTTAGCTATAAGGTTAAGTTGCCTTGTTTGATGGTGGGCGCCACACGGATTTATTTTGGGAAAATCCCGTGTAAAACCCATAAATAGAATCAATTAATGATTTAAAGAAATTAAAATAATTGTTCATTACCTTTATGGCAATGCTATTCAAAATATTTAATCACAACTGAAGGTTGTTTGAGTTTTCTGAATAAGATAGTTAGTCACCTTTTTGAAATAAATTAAGTCGAGTTATTCTGTTAATAATGGGTTTTTATTCATACCCTTGATAGAGAATTCAAACAAATATAATTAAAAACATACAATGAGGTACAATTGTAAATAAGTTATTATATACCCTGTAAGGCTTGCTCAGAATATAAGCAGTAAATCTGGCTAAGTCCAGATATTTCTTTTTACTTTAAACATTAATTTTAATTAAATCTCAGGTGTAAGTTCCTTGAGACACAAAAAAGAAAGTTTATGCCTACACAATAGCTAATGATTTTCTGATATAATATTGACTAGTACTGTTTTTGTCGTTACTATTATAAAGTAAACAAGTGAAAATAACCTATTTGATAGGTTGTGCGTTCGTCACGCCTGATTTATGATTTACAAAGGTTATATTTTGGAGAACACATATAACTAACATTCAGCTTAACTAATATTGACAAATTCATAAAATAAATTTAGACATGGTGTAACATAAAAAATGTTTCAGTGTTTTTGCGTCAGTACAGATCAGTGTATTAAAACGTACAGGTTATAGCGCTCGTAGAAAAAATGAAAAAATGATTACACTGTTACCTGGGATTTTAATCTTACGATTAAAATTTCTATTAACACTTCGATAATCGGATTATAATGATTATCGTTATTCACTACACACGCACTTGAACAGAGAATTTCGATCCGCTTCTAACTTACAGGATCATGAATAATACTATTTAATTCTTTCTGCTGTTCATTATTTTTTCCCGCACTAAAATGAAATAATACTGCACATAATCACAATGGTTCCTTGTAGAATAATTTGAAGTAGTTGTAGGTTGTTGTCGAACTGTTTCCTTTGATGTGTTCTGGCGATGACGCTATCAGTTATTAAAAATGTTGATATGAGATCGGCGTACCTGTCACACCGAATGCCGTTAAGAAGTGTCTGCTGAAAATTCGTTCCGGCTCTTTTTATAGTCGATACCTTGATCGGCTCTAGGCAACAGTGTTAATTACTAAGAAATTTTGTCATTGGCTTAGACAGGTGTGATGAATGTGACGTATGTTTCTTCCAACCGTCAAAACGGTTTTTATAACCGCCAAAAGCTAAAGTGATTGACAGCTACCGATGTTATTGGTATTTATGACCAAATTTCTTAAACATATCTTGTAAATGATGCTAACGCCTTTCACGCACTTAATACAGTTGCGATTGGGGCTGTACCGCCATCAAATTAAAGAATATTTTGTCCTCTTTAATTTGATATAGTTTGATACCGAGTTAGTTTCACTTTTACTGACATTGCTACATAAACAATGTTCAGGTACACTATTTCGCACTGTCGTCTGTTTACCAAAATCGGCAATTATACACTTTGACTAATATTGTTTGTGTCCTACATCGCGTTTTATCACTCGAACGTTTATGTGAGAACACTATTAATTCTGTACCGATGCTTAATTACTGTACATTATGAATAAACCTTAACTTTAGACACTGTAATGACCTGTTCCTACACACTATGATATTTCGTTTCACATTAATTTGCTCTATTCTACTAACTAACAATCGAATTATAAATCATATCATTTTAATAATGCTTATTGCTATGTTTTAGCATAACAATTGTTTTGTGCAGGTGATCTACATTCCTGTTACTTCCTAATAATCATCTCATTGATGATTGTTTGGTCTAGGCCTTGTAAGGCATACCGTCTATACTGGGATTCTGCCTTAAAAGCTCTTATTAGTTCACAATTCGGTAATTTTGCTGAGGTAGCTTATTGGTATAAGATTCCCTCTTACAAACGTGTTTATTTGTCATAAGTATATTTGAGATTGAAATATAGCTTCATTTTCATTTTGTGGCCATTGCTAATTTTAGTTCTTGGCCTCAATAATTACTAGTCATAATTAATTTATTATCAGCCAAATGCTGATTCTGATCTCACATTATTCAGATTCTTATTTAATCATTTTTTAGTAACATATCATATTCTGTTTACATTATTCACTGACTCGTTTGACAGCTTAAAGTGAATTTAAACTTGTCCATCAGTTTGTGTCAGTTATAGTCTGGTTGTAGTGTCAAACAGTATTTGGGTTTGCTGTTTCTTGTGGCACTTCTGCTTCTTTCTTCCTCCATGATTCCTCTCTTCTTGGTTATTCTTATCATTACCTTATCTATTTATATTATCATTATGCATTTATTAAACCTTATAGAATATGTTTAGGTTATGTAACATTTTGTTATGTTACAACATTCATCATAAAATAAATCTTATATCTTATATTAGCAGAACTCTGTGTTAACCATATCTTTGTTACACTATAAATTCTCGACTGCTCAGTCTGACTGTGTGCTTTATAAGTTTGTTCTTATTTACATTATTATTCTATGCTTGGCATACATTTTAATGCTTTATAAAATTTTAAATGTAGTAATCGAATCGTTAGTCTTCTTCTGTATTTCCAATTACTTTATACATTTCTTGTGATATTACATGCTGATTACTTTACACACTTTAAGTGAACATTTAAAATTATTAAATCAATTGTTAATCATCCAAGCAATGATTGAAGTTATCTTTAAATTAATTGATCATCATTAAAGAAAATTCTTACTAAAGTTAAATTACATTCTCTTATCTCTATCTACATATGACATAAAGTTTCTTTAGCTTCTTGGTACATCCTCTTCATTCACTTATTAATATTTATATAAATATATATTAACATTTTCACTGTGAACTTACTTTTAGGTTTTGATTACCCAGACGTTTCGACGTAGTATTCGTCTTTCTCAATGGGTTTTTAAATACTGAATGTCTGTACAGTAACGGTTATGGAATGTGGGTGTGTGTGGTGGGGGTTGCTGGTGAGAGGGAATCCCAGCGCCAGCTGGGATTCAAATTTTGTGTAGGTATCAGTGTATCGAAAAGTATGTGTGATCTGTAATGTAATTGTTCATTTAATATGTTGTTTGGTTGTAGTGTGTGATATCTGTAAATTTCAAATTGTTCTGCTGTGTTTAGTTTTCTACTTTTAGGTAAGTAGTGTAGTATTTCCATGTTGTGTTCTATGTTTGTGTAACTGTGGTTTTCGTTTTGTAAATGTGCTACACATATGCCACACATATGTGCTATAAAATTAATACAAAGAATTTTTTTATAAAATAAACATGAACACAAAGTTTTCTTTTTTTATGGTATTACTAGATTCATTAATATTGATTTCATGCACTGAATTTGTCTTATGTTCAATAAAGTAACTTTTGTATTTCATAACTTGTATTTTTTGCTAATTTTTCCATTTTTGAAACCACCTTTTCAGGAGCCAGGGGGGTGTAAATGCACCCCCTTGGGGCGCCCATGTTTTCATGTATTAGTGCTTTCATTTAAAGTAGTTGTAATTAGTAGTTTCGTATGTCCTATAATTTCTAGTGTTTAGTGGTCTCTTGGCACCGGTTTAAATACAAGTTTTACATGGTAGATGCAGCATACATGTTTTTTACGGTTTTGCAAGATGAGCAGACAGAAATACTTGGGTTATTGGACAAAATTAAAGTGAACTTCAGTATACATCATTTTGGGAATGGTCGTATATAGAATAATAATAATAATAATCATCGTCATCTTGACCATTTGTGTTCTGGTAAGTAAAGATCCCTTATCACCCTTCAGTTGTTTTTTTCCAGAGAAAATCTTGTCCAGTTGAATGACTTAACCAAGGGTGAATGACTCATTCTTAAAGGGGTGTTTATATGTTTTGACCTCCAGTCTAGCAAACTTTTATGATCGTCTTGATCATCTGCTTCTTTTTATGTGGAAAATAGCCTGCCTATTACAATTTCCTCTTTTTAATTCTGAAAATAATTTCCTTTCTACTTTAGTTTGGTCGTGTAGATGTGTATCAAATTCTGTTTGATCAAGTGACTTCTGACTTTGATTTTCTTTCTGGCTTTTATTTGGTCACACAAATCTCACTGCTAACATTATATTCTTAGAGAACTAATTCTACGTACACAGTTTATCATGGCCTGAATAATGTCGAGGTGGAGCTCTTGAGCTCACAAGACAGAAAATTAGTATCCCTCGTGTATACACCCAATTTTCCAGTCAACATTTAACATTGGTGTTTGTAAGTAATACTGATGTCATTTTAATGCTTAGCAGACAGTTTTCAATCATAAAACCATATACTTTAAGTATAACTTTGTCCCTTGTTTGTCAGTGCCGTACCAGAACAATGGTTGCTTGATTGATTAAGAGCATATTTGATGAGAGTGGTGTACCAATCTGTTATTTATTTTCACCATTACTTTATGTCCCAAAACTGTCATATTGATAATTACACCTGGTGCTATAGATTATTCAAACAAGATGTTCAATCAAAAATTTGCTTTAGTAATATGTGTGCTCAATCAGAGCCTTGTGTATATATAATAATTATATATATCTTTGTGTTTAGGTTTTTTTTTAAGTATGAAGTTTAAATAGGTTTGTTCTGATTTTAGGTTTTGTGGAAGTGTGTATAATGCATCCACTAGATCTTGTAAAAACAAGACTCCAGCTTCAGACCAGTCCAAAGGTACCTGGAGACCCACATTACTATTCTGGAATTACAGATTGTTTTATTAAAATGCAGAAGTCAGAAGGTCTTCTGTCATTTTGGAAAGGAATATTGCCACCAATTTTAGCAGAAACACCAAAGCGAGCAGTTAAAGTAAGACTGTTTTTCTTAATGCAGTGACCCTTCAATATCTGACTGGGTTTGATTAAAGAATTTTTGTATCAAAATATTTTTTAATCATATTGTTATGACGGTCTACTTGATCGTCGTACGTACAGTGGAAAACAAAATACAAGACACCAATTAAGTCACTAATCACCAGCTTTAATTTTCACAGTTAAACAGTTCGTAATTAACAACACAGTCTCTTACAACAAATCAAATAAAAATTGTTCACTTGCAATAAAATGTCCACTAAAAATAAACACAATTGTATTACAATTATCCTGCCCGATTATTAAACACTTCACTAATAACTACTTGAATGCACACAGTAATATCGCCAGATCATCACTTGTAATCGCCCGACAATAAACTCGGACCGCACTGTAAATATATCGCCACTATACTGAAAACTAAGGCCGCCGCCGCCATGTATTTATACCTCCGCTCACAGACCAGAACGTTCCAAACTACGTCTTAGCGCCAGTGTGTACTACGTAATTAATTGCGGCCTTGACACAGTCCGCGTGGTTGGCGGCTTCGAGAAAAGACTCGCGAATGTGTCTAGAGTCACTTATGCCACACACATTAGAGCGAGATTCTTCTGGCACATTCGACAAACATGTAGAGTGTTCTGTAATGTCGTAACAATATTATTCACTACTTTGTTGCACTTGATATTTTATTGGTAATACTTTTAACTCATGTTCATGATAAGCCAGTTTTAAACTTAACCTACACTTAATCTGTTACATTTAATTCTATTACAGTGTAATGTCAGTGAACCAGAACGTCAGTTGTTCACCAGAGATTCCATGGAAAGGTTAAAAAATATTTTAAAAAAATGTTTTTTTTTTTTTAATTATATTTCTTCTTTACACTACTGGTTCATCCTTCAGTCTCCCCCTTTATGTAGGAATTTAGTTTCAAGAAAAAATTAATAGTCACAACCAACACACATTGATCCTTGTTTAAAAAAAAAAAATGGTACATAACCAGTGTCTTACCATGTGTGCTTTATTGAATGTGTACCACACGTTTCTTCATATAATATGATAATGTTTAATATAATTTTACCATTTATGTCTTATGTGTAGATTAGTTTGCAAATTTGTCAGAACTAAGTCTGTTAAGTGTGTGTTAAATGATATAGACAGTTTGGTTATACCAAAGACTCTCCAATGTATTTGTGTTTCGTATTTAGTATGATTTGATACTTAATTTGTTATCTTATTTAATGTTTATGCATGCTGCCTTAGTTTTCGTATTACGTAATTAAACAAGAATCAGTTGTACTTAAAAGTTTAAATGTAAATATATTCTCTTTGTTTTGTCATTATTTTAATTATTAAACACACACATATACACATAGAAATATACACCTATACAGTATGGTTTCATTCCTTTATTGGTGTTACATTTTATAAGATATGGTGTTCATTCAAGACAATACTAATATTCGGTTAAATGTAAAATTATTTTTCTGTACACTAAATATTTCACCCACTCTGTAATGAGGCAACCTCAGTAATTTGACTATAATTCAGACTGATATGCAATTATAGAATGGGTGAAATGTTTATGGTAACGAAAATAATACTTAAGAACTTGACTACTGAACCCACCATTTTATGGGGTAGTGAAAATTGTGTAGAATGCTGAACCTGCCATTTGATAGACACTCTTGTATTAACACTTTCCAGTCTGAGAATATAGTTACGTGTATAGTCCTTCCAGTCTGGCCAATTTTGCCAACTTTCCTGGCTGTTTATTTCTTAACACTTTTTATATGTACATATTGTTACAACACAAATAAGCCACCCCAGTACCAGGGATGAAAAAGATAATTTTGAATATAAAATAATACTTCATATTAAATAAAATGCTTAATTTAAATAAAATATAAAGACAATGACTCAACAAACGATGACATGACCCAACCCAAGTGATTGATCCAACAAAAGGAAACAAAAGAAGAAGGGAACCACGAAAAACAAACGAGAATAAATCCAAAAAGAGAAGAAGAAGGGAAAAACCCGAAACTAAACAAAAATGAAACAAGTTCATGGGATTGAATGAATCAATGTAACATGTTAATTTGAACCCAAAGGAGGAGGTGGAAAAACCAAAGTATTAAACAAATACGATGAAAATGAAGAAGAAGGGGAATGAAAAAGGAACAAACCCAAAACGAAGGGAAATAAATAAATAAAAATGAAGACCAATGGTGATACACAAACAAGTAATAAAGAATATGAGCAGGAGAAATAATGCACTCAAATGTAATATTGGAAACAAGACCAATAAGTAACCTATGAAAATAAAATAAAAACAAAAGTAAGTATTATCATCCATTAATGGACAATAATAATCTATAGAAGAAACCCAGTTAAAGATAAATAAAAAGCAAACTAACCCACAATTTAGAGTTAGATATAATAATAGAAATGTAAGGACATAAAATTGTTAATATTATTAAGGAAATATTGTAATGAAAGAGATAGTACGGTAGTGAGATAGTAATTAGAGGGATTACCCATTCAGAAACACTTAAAAAACAAAAAACATTTGTATTTCTTTTATGAATTTGCTAACTGCTATAATTTTTTATTGTTCGACTAAGCTTTTCGTCATTACTGACATCTTCAGGTCTTAAACAACGTCTATCAACTGTACGTTGTAGGCTTTTATACTTTAGGCCCCTCCCCTTATGTCATCGCCCCTCCTATTGGTTCTAGCTGCTACCGCTCTTCACGGAAACTTTGTCTACCTTTTTCCGTTAGGCATTTTTCTAACGTCCGTCAAATTGTTTTAAGAATTTCCCATTAATTTCTTCATTCTTGACTTATAATTTTTTTGTAACCTTTTACATTTCGTCATTTTTTAGTGTGTTATTCTTATTATTTTAATTTATTTTTGTTTATTGTTTAATATATAATAAAATATTTCTTCATTTGTAAAATCCACTTTTATATTCATTAATTTATTTTTATCTTCTTTTTTAACTTTAATTATTTCTAGTTCTTCTATTAAATTTCTTTTTTGCGGATTGTTTTCTATTTTGATTATTTCCATATTTTCATTGGGATTTATGAATTTATGGCCTGATTCGTTGAAATGTCTTGCATATAGTGAGTTCGTTACTCTAACCCCTTCTCCTTTGCGTGTTCATTCATTCTAATTTTAAATTTTCTTCCAGTTTCGCCCAGATATATCTTATTACATTCCCCACATTTTAATTTGTATACGCCGCTTTTTTCTGTTAATGGAATTTCTTCTGTTTTATCATTTTTTATATATTCGAATACATTTTTCGTTTTCTTTATTCCTATCTGTGTTTCATACTTTTCGAAACATTTTTGTTTGATATCCTATGTATGTTATTGCTCCTTTATATTTCTTTTCTTCATTTGTTTTTTCTTTTTTGTTATTTTCTATTTCTTTATTTTCCTCTATTTTCTTAACTATTCTATTAATTATTTTAGGGTTGTAATTATTATTTTTTGCTATTTGTTGTATTTTCTTTAATTCTTTTTGTTTGAGTTCTTCATTTTCTAGATAATTTATAGCTCTATAGCAAAATGAATTTAATACTGCCATTTTATAATTGACTGGATGATATGATTCTTGTGGAATTATTAAATCTGAGTATGTTTCTTTCCTATATATATCGAATTTGAGTTTGTTATCTTCAATTTTTATATTGATATCCAGGAAATTAATTTCTAATCCTCCAATTTCTTCTTGAAATTTTATTGTTTTTTCTATGTTATTTAGTTGTTCCATAAATTTTTTAAATTCATTTACTTCACCTTCCCAAACTATTAGTATGTCATCTACATACCTGATCCATTTTTTAATTCTTCTTTCTTTATCTATATCTTTTAAAATTTTGATTTCAAAGCTATTCATGAATATCTCTGCCATTAATGGTGAAAGCGGTGATCCCATTGGTAATCCATTTTCTTGTATGTAAAATTTGTTATTAAATCTGAAGTAGTTCTGGCTTAGGCATAATTCTAATCCTTCTATTATTTCGTTTTTCCATTCTACATTACTTAATTTGTTTTTCTTTATTATTTCTACTGTTTTTGCTATTGGTATGTTGGTGTACATATCTTTTATATCTAATGACATTAATTTTGTCTTATTTGTTATGGTAATTTCTTTTAATCTTTCTATTACCTTTTTACTATTTTCTATGCTGTGGATTTCTTCTTTTTCATATGCCATTTTGATTCTTTTACTTATTTCTTTTGATATTTTGTATGTTGGCGAATTTATAAATGATACTATAGGTCTTAATGGCATTTCTTTTTTATGTAACTTAATTTGACATCTAAATTTTGGAGCTTCAGGATTATGTTCTATTTTTTGTTTCTTTTGCCATTCTGTTAAATATGTTGTCTTTTTTATCAATTTCTTTGTTTGTGCTTGAAATTTACTTCTGTAATCATATTTTATTTCTTTATATGGTCCTTTTTGTATAAATTGTTCTGCTTTTTCGATATAATCTCTTTTGTTCATTACAACTGCTGTGTTACCTTTATCGGCTTTTATAACTATCAAATTGTTCTCCGTGATTTTCTTTTTTAATTCTCTTATATTTCTTTTTATTTGTGTTTCATTTTTATTTCTTACATTTTTGTTTTTCTTACATATTTTTTCTACTATTTCTTTTACTTCACTTCTTAATTGTTTTTTAGTTTCTTCATTTTTTATTTTATCGATTATTTCTTCACATTCTATTATTGTATTTTCTTTATCTGTGTTTGTTTTTGTTGCATATTTTAAACTTTTCCCTAATAATTTATGTTCATTTTCTGTAAACTTTGTTTCTGTTAAATTTAATACTTTTTCAGCAAATTTTATTTCTTTATCTTTTTCTTTATTTTTATTTCTTGTTCCTTCTATTAATTCCTTGAGTTTCTTATTTAATCTCTCTTCCATTTTTCTTATTTTCTTTTCTATGTATTTTTCACCAAACTCTTTTCTCATTTCTTCTATTTCTATATAATTGTAACTTGTATATAATTTTTGATGTAATTGATATATTTCTTTGTTATATTTATTTATTTTACTGTATAAGTTCTTAATTTCAAGTTTTATCCATATTTTTTCCGCCATGTTTTTCACTTGGTTTGCTACTTTGCTTTTGTTATTAATTTTAATTTTTGCATATTTTGGAGTTATTTTATTAATTAAACACTGTTTATTAAACCAAATTTTCCCTAGCGTTTTTTTCAATGTTGCTTTAATTTTTAAATACTTAAAAAATTCCCTTACATTTTTATATTTATCTGCTTGCAATTCGCATGTTTTATTCTTCGTATTGTTTAAATTAACAGCCATCCTTACTATTTCTTTTATGAATTTGCTAACTACTATAATTTTTTATTGTTCGACTAAGCTTTTCGTCGTTACTGACATCTTCAGGTCTTAAACAACGTCTATCAACTGTACGTTGTAGGCTTTTATACTTTAGGCCCCTCCCCTTATGTCATCGCCCCTCCTATTGGTTCTAGCTGCTACCGCCCTTCACGGAAACTTTGTCTACCTTTTTCCGTTAGGCATTTTTCTAACGTCCATCAAATTGTTTTAAGAATTTCCCATTAATTTCTTCATTCTTGACTTATAATTTTTTTGTAACCTTTTACATTTCGTCATTTTTTAGTGTGTTATTCTTATTATTTTAATTTATTTTTGTTTATTGTTTAATATATAATAAAATATTTCTTCATTTGTAAAATCCACTTTTATATTCATTAATTTATTTTTATCTTCTTTTTTAACTTTAAGTATTTCTAGTTCTTCTATTAATTTTCTTTTTTGCGGATTGTTTTCTATTTTGATTATTTCCATATTTTCATTGGGATTTATGAATTTATGGCCTGATTCGTTGAAATGTCTTGCATATAGTGAGTTCGTTACTCTAACCCCTTCTCCTTTTGCATGGTCATTCATTCTAATTTTAAATTTTCTTCCAGTTTCGCCCAGATATATCTTATTACATTCCCCACATTTTAATTTGTAATGTGGCAGAGATCACCGCTTTCACCATTAATGGCAGAGATATTCATGAATAGCTTTGAAATCAAAATTTTAAAAGATATAGATAAAGAAAGAAGAATTAAAAAATGGATCAGGTATGTAGATGACATACTAATAGTTTGGGAAGGTGAAGTAAATGAATTTAAAAATTTACGGAACAACTAAATAACATAGAAAAAACATTAAAATGTCAAGAAGAAATTGGAGGATTAGAAATTAATTTCCTGGATATCAATATAAAAATTGAAGATAAACTCAAATTCGATATATATAGGAAAGAAACATACTCAGATTTAATAATTCCACAAGAATCATATCATCCAGTCAATTATAAAATGGCAGCATTAAATTCATTTTGCTATAGAGCTATAAATTATCTAGAAAATGAAGAACTCAAACAAAAAGAATTAAAGAAAATACAACAAATAGCAAAAAATAATAATTACAACCCTAAAATAATTAATAGAATAGTTAAGAAAATAGAGGAAAATAAAGAAATAGAAAATAACAAAAAAGAAAAAACAAATGAAGAAAAGAAATATAAAGGAGCAATAACATACATAGGATATCAAACAAAAATGTTTCGAAAAGTATGAAACACAGATAGGAATAAAGAAAACGAAAAATGTATTCGAATATATAAAAAATGATAAAACAGAAGAAATTCCATTAACAGAAAAAAGCGGTGTATACAAATTAAAATGTGGGGAATGTAATAAGATATATCTGGGCGAAACTGGAAGAAAATTTAAAATTAGAATGAATGAACACGCAAAGGAGAAGGGGTTAGAGTAACGAACTCACTATATGCAAGACATTTCAACGAATCAGGCCATAAATTCATAAATCCCAATGAAAATATGGAAATAATCAAAATAGAAAACAATCCGCAAAAAAGAAACTTAATAGAAGAACTAGAAATAATTAAAGTTAAAAAAGAAGATAAAAATAAATTAATGAATATAAAAGTGGATTTTACAAATGAAGAAATATTTTATTATATATTAAACAATAAACAAAAATAAATTAAAATAATAAGAATAACACACTAAAAAATGACGAAATGTAAAAGGTTACAAAAAAATTATAAGTCAAGAATGAAGAAATGAATGGGAAATTCTTAAAACAATTTGACGGACGTTAGAAAAATGCCTAACGGAAAAAGGTAGACAAAGTTTCCGTGAAGAGCGGTAGCAGCTAGAACCAATAGGAGGGGCGATGACATAAGGGGAGGGGCCTAAAGTATAAAAGCCTACAACGTACAGTTGATAGACGTTGTTTAAGACCTGAAGATGTCAGTAACGACGAAAAGCTTAGTCGAACAATAAAAAATTATAGCAGTTAGCAAATTCATAAAAGAAATAGTAAGGATGGCTGCTAATTTAAACAATACGAAGAATAAAACATGTGAATTGCAAGCAGATAAATATAAAAATGTAAGGGAATTTTTTAAGTATTTAAAAATTAAAGCAACATTGAAAAAAACGCTAGGGAAAATTTGGTTTAATAAACAGTGTTTAATTAATAAAATAACTCCAAAATATGCAAAAATTAAAATTAATAACAAAAGCAAAGTAGCAAACCAAGTGAAAAACATGGCGGAAAAAATATGGATAAAACTTGAAATTAAGAACTTATACAGTAAAATAAATAAATATAACAAAGAAATATATCAATTACATCAAAAATTATATACAAGTTACAATTATATAGAAATAGAAGAAATGAGAAAAGAGTTTGGTGAAAAATACATAGAAAAGAAAATAAGAAAAATGGAAGAGAGATTAAATAAGAAACTCAAGGAATTAATAGAAGGAACAAGAAATAAAAATAAAGAAAAAGACAAAGAAATAAAATTTGCTGAAAAAGTATTAAATTTAACAGAAACAAAGTTTACAGAAAATGAACATAAATTATTAGGGAAAAGTTTAAAATATGCAACAAAAACAAACATAGATAAAGAAAATACAATAATAGAATGTGAAGAAATAATCGATAAAATAAAAAATGAAGAAACTAAAAAACAATTAAGAAGTGAAGTAAAAGAAATAGTAGAAAAAATATGTAAGAAAAACAAAAACGTAAGAAATAAAAATGAAACACAAATAAAAAGAAATATAAGAGAATTAAAAAAGAAAATCACGGAGAACAATTTGATAGTTATAAAAGCCGATAAAGGTAACACAGCAGTTGTAATGAACAAAAGAGATTATATCGAAAAAGCAGAACAATTTATACAAAAAGGACCATATAAAGAAATAAAATATGATTACAGAAGTAAATTTCAAGCACAAACAAAGAAATTGATAAAAAAGACAACATATTTAACAGAATGGCAAAAGAAACAAAAAATAGAACATAATCCTGAAGCTCCAAAATTTAGATGTCAAATTAAGTTACATAAAAAAGAAATGCCATTAAGACCTATAGTATCATTTATAAATTCGCCAACATACAAAATATCAAAAGAAATAAGTAAAAGAATCAAAATGGCATATGAAAAAGAAGAAATCCACAGCATAGAAAATAGTAAAAAGGTAATAGAAAGATTAAAAGAAATTACCATAACAAATAAGACAAAATTAATGTCATTAGATATAAAAGATATGTACACCAACATACCAATAGCAAAAACAGTAGAAATAATAAAGAAAAACAAATTAAGTAATGTAGAATGGAAAAACGAAATAATAGAAGGATTAGAATTATGCCTAAGCCAGAACTACTTCAGATTTAATAACAAATTTTACATACAAGAAAATGGATTACCAATGGGATCACCGCTTTCACCATTAATGGCAGAGATATTCATGAATAGCTTTGAAATCAAAATTTTAAAAGATATAGATAAAGAAAGAAGAATTAAAAAATGGATCAGGTATGTAGATGACATACTAATAGTTTGGGAAGGTGAAGTAAATGAATTTAAAAAATTTATGGAACAACTAAATAACATAGAAAAAACAATAAAATTTCAAGAAGAAATTGGAGGATTAGAAATTAATTTCCTGGATATCAATATAAAAATTGAAGATAACAAACTCAAATTCGATATATATAGGAAAGAAACATACTCAGATTTAATAATTCCACAAGAATCATATCATCCAGTCAATTATAAAATGGCAGTATTAAATTCATTTTGCTATAGAGCTATAAATTATCTAGAAAATGAAGAACTCAAACAAAAAGAATTAAAGAAAATACAACAAATAGCAAAAAATAATAATTACAACCCTAAAATAATTAATAGAATAGTTAAGAAAATAGAGGAAAATAAAGAAATAGAAAATAACAAAAAAGAAAAAACAAATGAAGAAAAGAAATATAAAGGAGCAATAACATACATAGGATATCAAACAAAAATGTTTCGAAAAGTATGAAACACAGATAGGAATAAAGAAAACGAAAAATGTATTCGAATATATAAAAAATGATAAAACAGAAGAAATTCCATTAACAGAAAAAAGCGGCGTATACAAATTAAAATGTGGGGAATGTAATAAGATATATCTGGGCGAAACTGGAAGAAAATTTAAAATTAGAATGAATGAACACGCAAAGGAGAAGGGGTTAGAGTAACGAACTCACTATATGCAAGACATTTCAACGAATCAGGCCATAAATTCATAAATCCCAATGAAAATATGGAAATAATCAAAATAGAAAACAATCCGCAAAAAAGAAACTTAATAGAAGAACTAGAAATAATTAAAGTTAAAAAAGAAGATAAAAATAAATTAATGAATATAAAAGTGGATTTTACAAATGAAGAAATATTTTATTATATATTAAACAATAAACAAAAATAAATTAAAATAATAAGAATAACACACTAAAAAATGACGAAATGTAAAAGGTTACAAAAAAATTATAAGTCAAGAATGAAGAAATTAATGGGAAATTCTTAAAACAATTTGACGGACGTTAGAAAAATGCCTAACGGAAAAAGGTAGACAAAGTTTCCGTGAAGAGCGGTAGCATCTAGAACCAATAGGAGGGGCGATGACATAAGGGGAGGGGCCTAAAGTATAAAAGCCTACAACGTACAGTTGATAGACGTTGTTTAAGACCTGAAGATGTCAGTAATGACGAAAAGCTTAGTCGATCAATAAAAAATTATAGCAGTTAGCAAATTCATAAAAGAAATAGTAAGGATGGCTGCTAATTTAAACAATACGAAGAAAAAAACATTTGTGAAGTGCAAAATGAAAGTGTAAAAACCCCAGAGTGTAGTGATAAAGAAAGTACACTAGTTAAATTATAGTTAACTATAAATAATTTAAAAGTGAAGGTGATGATTGAATGAAAATATTGTAAGATGTAGAATGGAAATATAGTGAAAAATAGTGAATGATACGAGGGCTATCCAGAAAGTAACAGACGTTTTAATTGACCGCGGCGGTGGGCGGGGATAGAGCCACCATCTTGGTGTCAGAACGTTCCTACACTTAGTACGCATCCAGCTGTGGTAGCGTGCGGTCTGTGCCCCTCTTACTTTGCTCTCTGTGACGTGTTAAAATGTGTGCTGCAATAGAAAATCCCGCCACTTGTGAGGTGCGTTCTGTGATTAGGTTTTTGTTGGCAAAAAATCACAAACCAATTGAAATTTATCGCCAACTTTGTGATGTGTACGGAAAAGGAATAATGAGTGAAAGCCGAGTGAGGCAATGGTGCATTGATTTTAAAAATGGCCGTACCAATGTTCACGATGAGGACCGCAGTGGTAGACCTAGCCTTGTGACTGATGAACTGGTGATGAAAATCAACGACAAAATTCGTGAAGATCGTCGTTTCACGATTACGGAACTTTCGAAACATTTTCCCCAAATTTCACGGAGTTTGGTGCATGAAATTGTGGCGTAAAAGCTTGGTTACCACAAATTTTGTGCTAGGTGGATTCCGAAAATCCTAACGGAAGATCACAAAAAACAGAGACTGGCTGCAGCACTAATTTTCCTCGAAGATTATGACAAAAATGGTAAAGTTATCGATCGTATCGTAACTGGGGACGAGACTTGGGTGAAGCATGTCAATAGTGAAACAAAAAGGCAGTCGATGGAATGGGGACACACAAATTCTCCCAAGAAACCAAGGAAGTGTTTGCAAACGCTGTCAGCAAGAAAGATCATGGCTACTGTGTTTTGGGACTCTGAAGGAGTGATTCTCGTTGATTTTCTTGAACGTGGCACAACAATTAACTCAGAGAGGTATTGTGAAACACTGAGAAAGTTAAGGCGCGCGATACAAAACAAGCGTCGGGGAAAACTTAGTGCAAAGGTTTTGTTTTTTCATGACAACGCACGTCCACACACAGCCAATCGTACCTGAGAGCTCTTCGATGGTTTTGGATGGGAGGTGTTCGATCATCCACCATACAGCCCGGATTTGGCGCCGAGCGACTATCACCTCTTCCCAGCGATGAAGACATGGCTCGCTACACAACGCTTTGATACTGATGCCGAACTGCATGCCGGTGTAAACCAATGGTTGAAATCGCAGGCGGCAGATTTCTACAGAGACGGTATTGAAAACCTTGTGCCACAGTATGATAAGTGCCTTAATTTGAATGGTGATTATGTAGAAAAATAGCTTAAGAGTGTACCTTTCAAATGTATATAATAAAATTTTGTTTTTTCATTTTGTAAATTTTTTATTTCAAAACGTCTGTTACTTTCTGGATAGCCCTCGTAAAATCATTAACAATTAATAAATCCTAATGAAACACTAAATAATTAAAAATGAAGAATATTAGTAGTTAAGAATGGCAGTATAAACTGATAAGACAGTATTTAGTTAAGGAAAATATTATTATTATGAAATCTAAGTAAATGCAAGTATAATTGAAGGGAAGAAGACCAGATAGTGTTAACATGGAGGGAGAGTAAAGATTGTTTAAAAATTAAGTAATTACAACAAATCAAAAAACACCCATGTTATAAGGGATCGTTTATAAGTTCATAAAGTGATGTTGTTTATCACACTAAAAAATAATATAAAATAAAATAAATTGTAAACAAAGATTAGCAAATAATAGTTAAATAATTATTCAAGCCAGTTTATGAATCGGATGTGGCTGTAAGAATCATACAGACCATAGGCCTATATGTTATATTTAATAAGATTAAAAAATAGTAAATAATAGCCACATTATTATTGGCTAAGTAAATAAGTATAAAAGTTAAGAAATGTATGACTAGAAAACGTGGAAACCAAATAGTAAACAATTATGTGTAAAATAATAGTGACAAGATAATAACACATAAACAGACCCAAAACACAACACAACCAATTATAATAACAAAATAAAGCCCATTAGGCTGAATTGAAATGTAATTTAAATGAAATAAGTCAAATACCATAATGGCTACTTAGGCCTATGAAAATGCCTAACTGTCAGAAACAAACAACTACAAATTATAACAAATTAACAAAGACATTAGCAAATCCGAGGTGAAGGAATCACCCAGAATAAATCGTAAATCATTTGTGAAACAAAATATTATATTTTGCCAAACATTATGCCACTGACTTGTTATAATATTATTATATACACACCACCAAAATCAGTAAAATTCCATTTTCAAATCAATGAATAAGGCCTTTTTGAAATATTAAAATTTCATCCTCAGTTCGTACACTGTAATGTTCCTGTTATGATGTTATTCTGTAAATGTATAATTGCTGTTAACTGTGTCTACTACCTCTCACTGTACTTCATTTTGAACTTTACACTGCCATCATTATTGGGTGAACCAAGCCAGATATGTATTGAAACAATTGATCATTTTCACATATTGTCTGTTGATTCATCAATTTGTCATATTTTTTATGAAGGTATATATATAATTTTTCTAACTGTATAATATCATTTTTATTATTGTTTATTTCCACTATTTCCATATTGTTGGTTATATATGTTATACTATGATTCATACTAATAAGGTGATCTGCTATGTTGGAGATTCCCGTTTTTTTATTATTAAAAACTCTGAAATGTTCCATAAATCTCTGTCTGAAATTTCTATGTGTTCTTCCGATGTATATGTAGTCACAGTTATTACATTTTATTCTGTATATTCCACTTAATTTGTATATATCACAGTCTTTTCTATTCATTATTATATTATATATACTTTTATTTGGTTTGTATGCATATTTATATTTATGTTTATCCAATTTTGTATTCTTTATAATGTATTGTAGATCTTGATATGTGTATTTGTAAGTTAGGTATGTTACATGTTCTTCTTTTTTGCATGCATTTATCCTGTCTAATTTTGTTCTATTATTTAATATTGTTTTTTCCTTATATTTTTTATTTAATTTGTTTATATATTTGCTGTCATATCCATTTTCTATTGCTATTTCTTTTATGATGTTCAGTTCCTGATGTAATTTCTCTTCGTTATTTATGTATTTGTATGCTCTATTAATCATATTGTAATATGTATTAACCTTGTGTATCCAAGGATGTGATGAATCTTTGTGTATTGTTGTATTATTATTTGTTTCCTTTCTGTATACATTAGTAGTTATTTCGTTATCTTTTCCAATTTGAATATCAATGTCCAAAAAATTGATTCTTCTATTTACTTCTTCTTCAAATGTAAATTTCACATTATCATTGTATGTATTTAATTTATTTAGTATTATTAAATGTTCATTTTTTATGCTAGGATTATATATGACCAATATATCATCTACATATCTGATCCATAATAACACTTTATGCACATTTATGATACCTAAAATAATTTTGCTTTCCAAATCCTGTATATAAATTTCTGACATAATTGATGAAATAGGTGAACCCATTGCCAATCCCTTGGTTTGTGTATAATATTTGTTATTGAAAGCAAAATAATGCTGGTTACATATGTTTTTTATTATAATAATCAAGTTATTTATGAAACTGTTGTTTTCATTATTGTTTTTTAATTTTTTCTTTATGATTTCCAGTGTTTCATTTATTGGTATGTTATTATACATATTTGATATATCAAATGATATTAATTTTGTTTCTTCTGTAATGTGTATTTTCTTTAGGTTTTCTATAACTGTATATCCATTCTTTACATTGTACCTATTTTCCAATATTATCTTCTCTCTGAGTATTTTATCTATTGTTTTTGCTATATATGCCGGTGCAGTCTTCACAAAATTGGATAAACATAAATATAAATATGCATACAAACCAAATAAAAGTATATATAATATAATAATGAATAGAAAAGACTGTGATATATACAAATTAAGTGGAATATACAGAATAAAATGTAATAACTGTAACTACATATACATCGGAAGAACACATAGAAATTTCAGACAGAGATTTATGGAACATTTCAGAGTTTTTAATAATAAAAAAACGGGAATCTCCAACATAGCAGATCACCTTATTAGTATGAATCATAGTATAACAAATATAACCAACAATATGGAAATAGTGGAAATAAACAATAATAAAAATGATATTATACAGTTAGAAAAATTATATATATACCTTCATAAAAAATATGACAAATTGATGAATCAACAGACAATATGTGAAAATGATCAATTGTTTCAATACATATCTGGCTTGGTTTCACCCAATAATGATGGCAGTGTAAAGTTCAAAATGAAGTACAGTGAGAGGTAGTAGACACAGTTAACAGCAATTATACATTTACAGAATAACATCATAACAGGAACATTACAGTGTACAAACTGAGGATGAAATTTTAATATTTCGATAAGGCCTTATTCGTTGATTTGAAAATGGAATTTTACTGATTTTGGTGGTGTGTATATAATAATAATATAATAATAAAATATTATAATAAGCATATTGTAACGGGACATTTTGGGCCTATTTTGGGTTAATAAAGAAATTTGTATTTTTTAGTAAAGCAAATAACATTAAGTAATAATAACAATATGAATACAAAAAGAAATGTAATTAACAAGTATTAACATAATTGTAAAAACATAAAATCTAAAATAACCCAAACTTGTGGGGTATCAAAATAATCTATGAAAGGAAATACATAATATGGTGACAATATTTAATAACCAGGAAGGAAGATAGAGGAATAACAGCAGTCAGAAGATACACGAGGATTTTGAAAGGAATTCAAATTTTGATAACAATGTATCATATCAAAATCAGCCAATCAGAATTATTCAGTTACCATAGAAACGACCGTTGATGGCAAAATTACGGTTGAATACCGTTACTCGTGAAGCGTCAGTCAAGCAGTACAGAAGCCAAAGTTTGGAAGACCAATTTTCTAATAAAATAATGTAAAACAGTAATCGAAGTTCATAACCATGACTGTATAAGATGTTGACGAACCATTAGCACAGTCCACGCAAGATCCAGGACCATACAACTGAGAATTAACGGAAAATTATGACCAGACATTATAAGAAAAGGACGCCAGACCAAATGAAGTCCGAAAATTAATGAAAAAAGAACTTATTGCAGCCCAATCCTACCCGATCCAATGAACAAAGACACCGAGTCATGCTGAGGTGTTAAGTACAATTGAATTACCTATTTCCAAAAACCTAATCACTCTAAATTTTACTAAAGGTAAAGTGATCTCACTATAAACCGACTATTTCTCTTTCACAGATTATTTAAGTAAAATAAATACATTGAAAATTTGTTGACAAAATCTAACCTATTGTTTAAACACGAACTTTCAAAACACATTTAACCACACTACAGCACAGATTGTAACATCACACATTATTATTTATGTACACTTAGAGTAAGGTAAAATATTTTTATTGTAACCATAGGAATTCTTTGCTTTATAATCACAAGAATCCAACGATTTATTAACGAAAAAACATAGAAATATCTAAACGTTCAGCTGCCTTGCTGATACGGATATATCGTTACAGAATCGATTTTCGTCAGCCTTGAGAGCAAGTGTTTCATGTAAAAAGTCGGTGCAAATTTATTATAATCTAATTGTCAAATTGAACATTTTAATTATTACCCATTAAAAATAACTATTACAGGGAGTAACCGTTGTTATTATTTCATAGGGAGTGCATTATTTTACTTGTGTTTATTTACGAAGACTAGGTTTGGTGAGTAGCGATCGAGTTGTCATTCACACAGCTGTATACCCGATTCAGAAGGCGGTACGAGCGGGAATTATTTGAACGCCCCGACCGTCACACTTGAAAACACTGTATCAAGTAATTTTAATTGTTTTAATAAACAATTTGGCGCCACCCGGGATTAACGCACCCCTATAATTATAAACAGGTAAGGTTACTGCCGTGTTATACTGGTGATTACCGCAACGCTACG
Organism: Magicicada septendecula; assembly: GCA_034769895.1. NCBI lineage: Eukaryota > Metazoa > Arthropoda > Insecta > Hemiptera > Cicadidae > Magicicada > Magicicada septendecula. The sequence continues at coordinate 795,535,611 of CM068368.1, forward strand.
GACATCGTTAGCGAAAAATTAATGTAACAACCCCAGTGCGAGACGAACGCACTAACACATTATACACATCCAAAACTGGTTCACATTTTACAGAGACGTACCAGTCTTCTACATCGTTACAGAGTTGGCTTCCATCGCGGGGAATAAACGAAGACGAGGACGTCTTTTATAGTGTTACAGATTGGCGACCAACCGGTGAGGCCTTAAAAGAAGACCAGCAGTGATTATGAAGAGACATTCCATGGTTACCAGATACGACATTAAGAAAGGAACCAACCAAGAAGAAATTGAAGAAATGATCGGAGGATTGTTCGAAGAGGATCCCCAGGAGGACCAACCAGAAAACCCAAACCAACCAGAACCGGAAGTGGAAGTAATGGTCGGGGACCAACCCAGTAAACCAACTCAGAAGGAGAACTTGAGCCTGTAAGATATCATGAATTTTATAGCAGAAACTTCAAAGAAACAAGAAGAAAAAATTAACGAAAAACTAGACAGAAATAATTACAAAATAGACCAGATGAAGGAAGAAACAAGGGAACAAAGAAAGGAAGACAGGGAATTCTTGAAAGAGAATATAGAACTTCTGAATAACAAAATGGAAAGCAACCATGAATCCCTGAAAAGAAACCAAGAAACATTAGAAAAGAAGAGTGAGGAGCTGAAGAGGCAAATAAAGAGGGATCTTGAAATATTAAATAACAAAATTGAAAATAATAGTGAAACACTCCAAAGACAGTTAAAGGAAGACAGCGAGAAGACGAAGGAAGAATGGAGACAACAGTTGGTGGAATGCAGAGAAGAAATTAAACAGACTATAACCGAGACGAACGAAACGGTAATACATGTCCAGGAAGAGCTGACCGATAAAATAAATCACGTCAAGGAGGAAGGGATTATCAGAGTCCAAGAACTGCAGAAAACCACCACCGAAGAGTGCATAAAAAATAAACATGAGGTGCTTCAGAAACTGAAGGAGAGGCACAAGGAAATCCAGACTGATGTCAGCGAACGCGTCGAAAGAGTGTATGCCACGATCAATAAGATTGACGAGAAGATGCAAGAAAATAAGGAGAAAATCATAGAAATCAGTCAGAGGGAGAAACAGATGCAGGAGGAACTAGACGCTTTGAGGGAGAAGACTTGCAATAACACCCACATCATTACAAGTGAAAATAGGGAGGTAATAAACTTTAAGAGTTACCGAAGGAACCCCATAGAATTCCTGAAGAGGGTGGAGGAGCTCATAGAGAAAAACCGAGAAACCAGATGGACAACAGTGAGGAGCCTTATTGACGAGATGTTTAGGGATACGAATGACAATTGGTGGACAGCCACTCGACCAGAAATCAGCTGTACACAAGAATTCAAAACATTGTTCCGCAAAAAATACTGGTCAGAATCGACTCAAAATGTGGTGAGAAATGACATCAGTAACAGAAGATATGAGCCACAGGCAGGACATACGCTAACATCGTACTTCTTAGGAAAAGTCTGCCTAGCTCAAAACCTCGAACCAAAGATACCCAAAGAATCCCTAGTCATACAACTAGGCTATCATTATGAAGACGCTATCCAGAGGGCCCGGAGACAGGGACAAATTAAGACCATACAGGGAATGGCCAATTTATTAGAGGACCACGAAAACGATAGGCAGTATCGTCGTAATCGAATGGTCAATTTGAGATATAACCGTGGGGACGAAAACCAAACCCACCTAATTACAATCCGTCCTATAACAAACCACAGTACAACGACCCGAGTAACCAAAACCGGAATGATAATAATTATCAATATAGGGGTAACCACCCAAATTATAATCAGGGCAATCCACCGTTCAGCGGAACTAATCCGAACAATAACAATTACAGGGGCAATGGACCAAACCAGCGTCCCAACAACTACCCAAACAATAATAACAATTATGGGAATAATAACAACCCAAATTATCAAAATAATAATAGAAGAGGAAACGGTGATAACTGTAATAATAACAATCAGCCAAGGGTACACTTTATAAGAGGGAACAATCGAAATAATCAAGGGAGGCGTTACCCAAGACCACCATCCAATGAACAAAACAATGATAACGATCGGAGTGATAACCAAAACCCCAGGGAAGAGAATGCAGAAAATGTACAACAGGTAAACAATGTTGTAGGAGTGAGATCCGGAAGCGGTAACCAGAGAAGGGACGCACCATCCGGAAGTAACCAGCCGGAAGAAGAAAACTATGACTGCATACCTTTCAGCAGTAATCCAGCAGAGAGTTTCCGCATAGCGTATAATAAACAAAACCCGCCAGAACTCTGGATTCATCAAGAAGTAATGGAAACCAATCAAACACACCTCAGGGAGGAAGACAAGTCATTGATGAAGAAGAAGAAACGGCCGATCGATGGAACGCATAATAAACCATAATAAATAAATTTAAAAATTATCCAGAATAAATGTTCAAACATCTAACATTTGAAGGAGTAGAGAAGAAAGACAACAAAGAGTGTAATATATAAGAGAAGGCAATAATAATGAAAGAAAAGGAGAAGATCAACTTACAAAAAAAATATATATAAATAAAAGGGTCCTACATAGAGTCCAATTTATAACCCTACGTCATCACGAAAGATAATGGAAACAATACTTATGAGATAAGCAATATAACCACCAAGAAGATAAAAGGAGTTTACAATCAAGCTTCAATAAAAAAGTTTTATGAAGAAAAATAAATTACAATAAATAAAATAAACAAATGCCAAAATTCAAAAATTATGTGAGCACAACTTACAACAATATTTAGATGACTTATGAGGCCTAATATAAAGTGTTAAAAAAGGAATAAGTTACACAAATTCCTATAAAAGTAAGATCAACTTACAGTCAAATAAAGTTGATATATGAAGTATAAAATAAAAAATGATAATAAAGGGATAAGTTACAAAAATTCCTATAAAGTAAGAAAAACGAACTTACAAAAAATTATCAAGAATAATAATTAAAACAAAATAAAATAAACAAAAATAAAATCAAGCAAAAACTGCTGAGATAAATACCTAAAATTATAATGACAAAAAAAATCCGAACTGGTACGATGGAAAAAAGAGAAGTTATGTATAAAATAAATGTAAAAAAAATGGCTAAAGCAGAATATTGCTAAACAACCAAGAAAAAGAATAAAGATGTCTGAGATAATTAAAATGATCACAATAAGAATAGAAAAACAAACTAATGAAAAGTTAGATATGATGATATTAACAAATAAATAAACAAAAAAAAATCAACTGTATGAGTAAATGACAGTATATAGCAAAGGTACAGCGGAAGGAAGAATGAGTAAAAGGCCAAAGTGATCTAAAAACAAACCACAAGGTGGACAATCCCAAAATATATTATTATTATTAATTTAAGTCACAAGTTGACAAAAAAGGTATTTAAGATTGACTGTTGAAAAGTCCAGCAATCAAAATAAACTGAGCAGAGATGATGTTCCTGTGGTCTCAGAAAAAAATGAGTAGTAATGGAAGAAACCAGCTACAAAAAAGTTATAAAAGGGAGAACACACTAATGGAAATAAATAAAAACAGATCCAAATAAAATGGAATGAATCAAATAAGAAGAGAAATAAGAATGAAGAAACAAACAAGAAAGAAAAGGAAAAAGATTATATATAACTGATAATTTCATAAAAAACTATGCTAGTGTTTTATTAAAATGATCAATTTTGAAGGAGAGGCATTATGTTACAACACAAATAAGCCACCCCAGTACCAGGGATGAAAAAGATAATTTTGAATATAAAATAATACTTCATACTAAATAAAATGCTTAATTTAAATAAAATATAAAGACAATGACTCGACAAACGACGACATGACCCAACCCAAGTGATTGATCCAACAAAAGGAAACAAAAGAAGAAGGGAACCACGAAAAACAAACGAGAATAAAACCAAAGAAGAGAAGAAGAAAGGAAAAAACCGAAACTAAACAAAAATGAAACAAGTTCATGGGATTGAATGAATCAATGTAACATGTTAAAATGAACGCAAAGGAGGAGGTGGAAAAACCAAAGTATTAAACAAATACGATGAAAATGAAGAAGAAGGGGAATGAAAAAGGAACAAACCCAAAACGAAGGGAAATAAATAAATAAAAATGAAGACCAATGGTGATACACAAACAAGTAATAAAAAATATGAGCAGGAGAAATAATGCACTCAAATGTAATATTGGAAACAAGACCAATAAGTAACCTATGAAAATAAAATAAAAACAAAAGTAAATATTATCATCCATTAATGGACAATAATAATCTATAGAAGAAACCCAGTTAAAGATAAATAAAAAGCAAACTAACCCACAATTTAGAATTAGATGTAATAATAGAAATGTAAGGACATAAAATTGTTAATATTATTAAGGAAATATTGTAATAAAGGAGATAGTAAGGTAGTGAGATAGTAATTAGAGGGATTACCCATTCAGAAACACTTAAAAAACAAAAAACATTTGTGAAGTGCAAAATGAAAGTGTAAAACCCCCAGAGTGTAGTGATAAAGAAAGTACACTAGTTAAATTATAGTAAACTATAAATAATTTAAAAGTGAAGGTGATGATTGAATGAAAATAGTGTAAGATGTAGAATGGAAATATAGTGAAAAATAGTGAATGATAAAATCATTAACAATTAATAAATCCTAATGAAACACTAAATAATTAAAAATGAAGAATATTAGTAGTTAAGAATGGCAGTATAAACTGATAAGACAGTATTTAGTTAAGGAAAATATTATTATTATGAAATCTAAGTAAATGCAAGTATAATTGAAGGGAAGAAGACCAGATAGTGTTAACATGGAGGGAGAGTAAAGATTGTTTAAAAATTAAGTAATTACAACAAATCAAAAAACACCCATGTTATAAGGGATCGTTTATAAGTTCATAAAGTGATGTTGTTTATCACACTAAAAAATAATATAAAATAAAATAAATTGTAAACAAAGATTAGCAAATAATAGTTAAATAATTATTCAAGCCAGTTTATGAATCGGATATGGCTGTAAGAATGATACAGACCATAGGCCTATATGTTATATTTAATAAGATTAAAAAATAGTAAATAATAGCCACATTATTATTGGCTAAGTAAATAAGTATAAAAGTTAAGAAATGTATGACTAGAAAACGTGGAAACCAAATAGTAAACAATTATGTGTAAAATAATAGTGACAAGATAATAACACATAAACAGACCCAAAACACAACACAACCAATTATAATAACAAAATAAAGCCCATTAGGCTGAATTGAAATGTAATTTAAATGAAATAAGTCAAATACCATAATGGCTACTTAGGCCTATGAAAATGCCTAACTGTCAGAAACAAACAACTACAAATTATAACAAATTAACAAAGAAATTAGCAAATCCGAGGTGAAGGAATCACCCAGAATAAATCGTAAATCATTTGTGAAACAAAATATTATATTTTGCCAAACATTATGCCACTGACTTGTTATAATATTATCATATACACACCACCAAAATCAGTAAAATTCCATTTTCAAATCAATGAATAAGGCCTTTTTGAAATATTAAAATTTCATCCTCAGTTCGTACACTGTAATGTTCCTGTTATGATGTTATTCTGTAAATGTATAATTGCTGTTAACTGTGTCTACTACCTCTCACTGTACTTCATTTTGAACTTTACACTGCCATCATTATTGGGTGAACCAAGCCAGATATGTATTGAAACAATTGATCATTTTCACATATTGTCTGTTGATTCATCAATTTGTCATATTTTTTATGAAGGTATATATATAATTTTTCTAACTGTATAATATCATTTTTATTATTGTTTATTTCCACTATTTCCATATTGTTGGTTATATTTGTTATACTATGATTCATACTAATAAGGTGATCTGCTATGTTGGAGATTCCCGTTTTTTTATTATTAAAAACTCTGAAATGTTCCATAAATCTCTGTCTGAAATTTCTATGTGTTCTTCCGATGTATATGTAGTCACAGTTATTACATTTTATTCTGTATATTCCACTTAATTTGTATAATCACAGTCTTTTCTATTCATTATTATATTATATATACTTTTATTTGGTTTGTATGCATATTTATATTTATGTTTATCCAATTTTGTATTCTTTATAATGTATTGTAGATCTTGATATGTGTATTTGTAAGTTAGGTATGTTACATGTTCTTCTTTTTTGCATGCATTTATCCTGTCTAATTTTGTTCTATTATTTAATATTGTTTTTTCCTTATATTTTTTATTTAATTTGTTTATAAATTTGCTGTCATATCCATTTTCTATTGCTATTTCTTTTATGATGTTCAGTTCCTGATGTAATTTCTCTTCGTTATTTATGTATTTGTATGCTCTATTAATCATATTGTAATATGTATTAACCTTGTGTATCCAAGGATGTGATGAATCTTTGTGTATTGTTGTATTATTATTTGTTTCCTTTCTGTATACATTAGTAGTTATTTCGTTATCTTTTCCAATTTGAATATCAATGTCCAAAAAATTGATTCTTCTATTTACTTCTTCTTCAAATGTAAATTTCACATTATCATTGTATGTATTTAATTTATTTAGTATTATTAAATGTTCATTTTTTATGCTAGGATTATATATGACCAATATATCATCTACATATCTGATCCATAATAACACTTTATGCACATTTATGATACCTAAAATAATTTTGCTTTCCAAATCCTGTATATAAATTTCTGACATAATTGATGAAATAGGTGAACCCATTGCCAATCCCTTGGTTTGTGTATAATATTTGTTATTGAAAGCAAAATAATGCTGGTTACATATGTTTTTTATTATAATAATCAAGTTATTTATGAAACTGTTGTTTTCATTATTGTTTTTTAATTTTTTCTTTATGATTTCCAGTGTTTCATTTATTGGTATGTTATTATACATATTTGATATATCAAATGATATTAATTTTGTTTCTTCTGTAATGTGTATTTTCTTTAGGTTTTCTATAACTGTATATCCATTCTTTACATTGTACCTATTTTCCAATATTATCTTCTCTCTGAGTATTTTATCTATTGTTTTTGCTATTATATATGCCGGTGCAGTCTTCACAAAATTGGATAAACATAAATATAAATATGCATACAAACCAAATAAAAGTATATATAATATAATAATGAATAGAAAAGACTGTGATATATACAAATTAAGTGGAATATACAGAATAAAATGTAATAACTGTGACTACATATACATTGGAAGAACACATAGAAATTTCAGACAGAGATTTATGGAACATTTCAGAGTTTTTAATAATAAAAAAACGGGAATCTCCAACATAGCAGATCACCTTATTAGTATGAATCATAGTGTAACAAATATAACCAACAATATGGAAATAGTGGAAATAAACAATAATAAAAATGATATTATACAGTTAGAAAAATTATATATATACCTTCATAAAAAATATGACAAATTGATGAATCAACAGACAATATGTGAAAATGATCAATTGTTTCAATACATATCTGGCTTGGTTTCACCCAATAATGATGGCAGTGTAAAGTTCAAAATGAAGTACAGTGAGAGGTAGTAGACACAGTTAACAGCAATTATACATTTACAGAATAACATCATAACAGGAACATTACAGTGTACGAACTGAGGATGAAATTTTAATATTTCGAAAAGGCCTTATTCGTTGATTTGAAAATGGAATTTTACTGATTTTGGTGGTGTGTATATAATAATAATATAATAATAAAATATTATAATAAGCATATTGTAACGGGACATTTTGGGCCTATTTTGGGGTAATAAAGAAATTTGTATTTTTTAGTAAAGCAAATAACATTAAGTAATAATAACAATATGAATACAAAAAGAAATGTAATTAACAAGTATTAACATAATTGTAAAAACATAAAATCTAAAATAACCCAAACTTGTGGGGTATCAAAATAATCTATGAAAGGAAATACATAATATGGTGACAATATTTAATAACCAGGAAGGAAGATAGAAGAATAACAGCAGTCAGAAGATACACGAGGATTTTGAAAGGAATTCAAATTTTGATAACAATGTATCATATCAAAATCAGCCAATCAGAATTATTCAGTTACCATAGAAACGACCGTTGATGGCAAAATGACGGTTGAATACCGTTACTCGTGAAGCGTCAGTCAAGCAGTACAGAAGCCAAAGTTTGGAAGACCAATTTTCTAATAAAATAATGTAAAACAGTAATCGAAGTTCATAACCATGACTGTATAAGATGTTGACGAACCATTAGCACAGTCCACGCAAGATCCAGGACCATACAACTGAGAATTAACAGAAAATTATGACCAGACATTATAAGAAAAGGACGCCAGACCAAATGAAGTCCGAAAATTAATGAAAAAAGAACTTATTGCAGCCCAATCCTACCCGATCCAATGAACAAAGACACCGAGTCATGCTGAGGTGTTAAGTACAATTGAATTACCTATTTCCAAAAACCTAATCACTCTAAATTTTACTAAAGGTAAAGTGATCTCACTATAAACCGACTATTTCTCTTTCACAGATTATTTAAGTAAAATAAATACATTGAAAATTTGTTGACAAAATCTAACCTATTGTTTAAACACGAACTTTCAAAACACATTTAACCACACTACAGCACAGATTGTAACATCACACATTATTATTTATGTACACTTAGAGTAAGGTAAAATATTTTTATTGTAACCATAGGAATTCTTTGCTTTATAATCACAAGAATCCAACGATTTATTAACGAAAAAACATAGAAATATCTAAACGTTCAGCTGCCTTGCTGATACGGATATATCGTTACAGAATCGATTTTCGTCAGCCTTGAGAGCAAGTGTTTCATGTAAAAAGTCGGTGCAAATTTATTATAATCTAATTGTCAAATTGAACATTTTAATTATTACCCATTAAAAATAACTATTACAGGGAGTAACCGTTGTTATTATTTCATAGGGAGTGCATTATTTTACTTGTGTTTATTTACGAAGACTAGGTTTGGTGAGTAGCGATCGAGTTGTCATTCACACAGCTGTATACCCGATTCAGAAGGCGGTACGAGCGGGAATTATTTGAACGCCCCGACCGTCACACTTGAAAACACTGTATCAAGTAATTTTAATTGTTTTAATAAACAATTTGGCGCCACCCGGGATTAACGCACCCCTATAATTATAAACAGGTAAGGTTACTGCCGTGTTATACTGGTGATTACCGCAACGCTACGGACATCGTTAGCGAAAAATTAATGTAACGACCCCAGTGCGAGACGAACGCACTAACACATTATACACATCCAAAACTGGTTCACATTTTACAGAGACGTACCAGTCTTCTACATCGTTACAGAGTTGGCTTCCATCGCGGGGAATAAACGAAGACGAGGACGTCTTTTATAGTGTTACAGATTGGCGACCAACCGGTGAGGCCTTAAAAGAAGACCAGCAGCGATTATGAAGAGACATTCCATGGTTACCAGATACGACATTAAGAAAGGAACCAACCAAGAAGAAATTGAAGAAATGATCGGAGGATTGTTCGAAGAGGATCCCCAGGAGGACCAACCAGAAAACCCAAACCAACCAGAACCGGAAGTGGAAGTAATGGTCGGGGACCAACCCAGTAAACCAACTCAGAAGGAGAACTTGAGCCTGTAAGATATCATGAATTTTATAGCAGAAACTTCAAAGAAACAAGAAGAAAAAATTAACGAAAAACTAGACAGAAATAATTACAAAATAGACCAGATGAAGGAAGAAACAAGGGAACAAAGAAAGGAAGACAGGGAATTCTTGAAAGAGAATATAGAACTTCTGAATAACAAAATGGAAAGCAACCATGAATCCCTGAAAAGAAACCAAGAAACATTAGAAAAGAAGAGTGAGGAGCTGAAGAGGCAAATAAAGAGGGATCTTGAAATATTAAATAACAAGATTGAAAATAATAGTGAAACACTCCAAAGACAGTTAAAGGAAGACAGCGAGAAGACGAAGGAAGAATGGAGACAACAGTTGGTGGAATGCAGAGAAGAAATTAAACAGACTATAACCGAGACGAACGAAACGGTAATACATGTCCAGGAAGAGCTGACCGATAAAATAAATCACGTCAAGGAGGAAGGGATTATCAGAGTCCAAGAACTGCAGAAAACCACCACCGAAGAGTGCATAAAAAATAAACAGGAGGTGCTTCAGAAACTGAAGGAGAGGCACAAGGAAATCCAGACTGATGTCAGCGAACGCGTCGAAAGAGTGTATGCCACGATCAATAAGATTGACGAGAAGATGCAAGAAAATAAGGAGAAAATCATAGAAATCAGTCAGAGGGAGAAACAGATGCAGGAGGAACTAGACGCTTTGAGGGAGAAGACTTGCAATAACACCCACATCATTACAAGTGAAAATAGGGAGGTAATAAACTTTAAGAGTTACCGAAGGAACCCCATAGAATTCCTGAAGAGGGTGGAGGAGCTCATAGAGAAAAACCGAGAAACCAGATGGACAACAGTGAGGAGCCTTATTGACGAGATGTTTAGGGATACGAATGACAATTGGTGGACAGCCACTCGACCAGAAATCAGCTGTACACAAGAATTCAAAACATTGTTCCGCAAAAAATACTGGTCAGAATCGACTCAAAATGTGGTGAGAAATGACATCAGTAACAGAAGATATGAGCCACAGGCAGGACATACGCTAACATCGTACTTCTTAGGAAAAGTCTGCCTAGCTCGAAACCTCGAACCAAAGATACCCAAAGAATCCCTAGTCATACAACTAGGCTATCATTATGAAGACGCTATCCAGAGGGCCAGGAGACAGGGACAAATTAAGACCATACAGGGAATGGCCAATTTATTAGAGGACCACGAAAACGATAGGCAGTATCGTCGTAATCGAATGGTCAATTTGAGATATAACCGTGGGGACGAAAACCAAACCCACCTAATTACAATCCGTCCTATAACAAACCACAGTACAACGACCCGAGTAACCAAAACCGGAATGATAATAATTATCAATATAGGGGTAACCACCCAAATTATAATCAGGGCAATCCACCGTTCAGCGGAACTAATCCGAACAATAACAATTACAGGGGCAATGGACCAAACCAGCGTCCCAACAACTACCCAAACAATAATAACAATTATGGGAATAATAACAACCCAAATTATCAAAATAATAATAGAAGAGGAAACGGAGATAACCGTAATAATAACAATCAGCCAAGGGTACACTTTATAAGAGGGAACAATCGAAATAATCAAGGGAGGCGTTACCCAAGACCACCATCCAATGAACAAAACAATGATAACGATCGGAGTGATAACCAAAACCCCAGGGAAGAGAATGCAGAAAATGTACAACAGGTAAACAATGTTGTAGGAGTGAGATCCGGAAGCGGTAACCAGAGAAGGGACGTACCATCCGGAAGTAACCAGCCGGAAGAAGAAAACTATGACTGGATACCTTTCAGCAGTAATCCAGCAGAGAGTTTCCGCATAGCGTATAATAAACAAAACCCGCCAGAACTCTGGATTCATCAAGAAGTAATGGAAACCAGTCAAACACACCTCAGGGAGGAAGACAAGTCATTGATGAAGAAGAAGAAACGGCCGATCGATGGAACGCATAATAAACCATAATAAATAAATTTAAAAATTATCCAGAATAAATGTTCAAACATCTAACATTTGAAGGAGTAGAGAAGAAAGACAACAAAGAGTGTAATATATAAGAGAAGGCAATAATAATGAAAGAAAAGGAGAAGATCAACTTACAAAAAAAATATATATAAATAAAAGGGTCCTACATAGAGTCCAATTTATAACCCTACGTCATCACGAAAGATAATGGAAACAATACGTATGAGATAAGCAATATAACCACCAAGAAGATAAAAGGAGTTTACAATCAAGCTTCAATAAAAAAGTTTTATGAAGAAAAATAAATTACAATAAATAAAATAAACAAATGCCAAAATTCAAAAATTATGTGAGCACAACTTACAACAATATTTAGATGACTTATGAGGCCTAATATAAAGTGTTAAAAAAGGAATAAGTTACACAAATTCCTATAAAAGTAAGATCAACTTACAGTCAAATAAAGTTGATATATGAAGTATAAAATAAAAAATGATAATAAAGGGATAAGTTACAAAAATTCCTATAAAGTAAGAAAAACGAACTTACAAAAAATTATCAAGAATAATAATTAAAACAAAATAAAATAAACAAAAATAAAATCAAGCAAAAACTGCTGAGATAAATACCTAAAATTATAATGACAAAAAAATCCGAACTGGTACGATGGAAAAAAGAGAAGTTATGTATAAAATAAATGTAAAAAAAATGGCTAAAGCAGAATATTGCTAAACAACCAAGAAAAAGAATAAAGATGTCTGAGATAATTAAAATGATCACAATAAGAATAGAAAAACAAACTAATGAAAAGTTAGATATGATGATATTAACAAATAAATAAACAAAAAAAAATCAACTGTATGAGTAAATGACAGTATATAGCAAAGGTACAGCGGAAGGAAGAATGAGTAAAAGGCCAAAGTGATCTAAAAACAAACCACAAGGTGGACAATCCCAAAATATATTATTATTATTAATTTAAGTCACAAGTTGACAAAAAAGGTATTTAAGATTGACTGTTGAAAAGTCCAGCAATCAAAATAAACTGAGCAGAGATGATGTTCCTGTGGTCTCAGAAAAAAATGAGTAGTAATGGAAGAAACCAGCTACAAAAAAGTTATAAAAGGGAGAACACACTAATGGAAATAAATAAAAACAGATCCAAATAAAATGGAATGAATCAAATAAGAAGAGAAATAAGAATGAAGAAACAAACAAGAAAGAAAAGGAAAAAGATTATATATAACTGATAATTTCATAAAAAACTATGCTAGTGTTTTATTAAAATGATCAATTTTGAAGGAGAGGCATTATGTTACAACACAAATAAGCCACCCCAGTACCAGGGATGAAAAAGATAATTTTGAATATAAAATAATACTTCATACTAAATAAAATGCTTAATTTAAATAAAATATAAAGACAATGACTCGACAAACGACGACATGACCCAACCCAAGTGATTGATCCAACAAAAGGAAACAAAAGAAGAAGGGAACCACGAAAAACAAACGAGAATAAATCCAAAGAAGAGAAGAAGAAGGGAAAAAACCGAAACTAAACAAAAATGAAACAAGTTCATGGGATTGAATGAATCAATGTAACATGTTAAAATGAACCCAAAGGAGGAGGTGGAAAAACCAAAGTATTAAACAAATACGATGAAAATGAAGAAGGGGAATGAAAAAGGAACAAACCCAAAACGAAGGGAAATAAATAAATAAAAATGAAGACCAATGGTGATACACAAACAAGTAATAAAAAATATGAGCAGGAGAAATAATGCACTCAAATGTAATATTGGAAACAAGACCAATAAGTAACCTATGAAAATAAAATAAAAACAAAAGTAAATATTATCATCCATTAATGGACAATAATAATCTATAGAAGAAACCCAGTTAAAGATAAATAAAAAGCAAACTAACCCACAATTTAGAATTAGATGTAATAATAGAAATGTAAGGACATAAAATTGTTAATATTATTAAGGAAATATTGTAATAAAGGAGATAGTAAGGTAGTGAGATAGTAATTAGAGGGATTACCCATTCAGAAACACTTAAAAAACAAAAAACATTTGTGAAGTGCAAAATGAAAGTGTAAAAACCCCAGAGTGTAGTGATAAAGAAAGTACACTAGTTAAATTATAGTAAACTATAAATAATTTAAAAGTGAAGGTGATGATTGAATGAAAATAGTGTAAGATGTAGAATGGAAATATAGTGAAAAATAGTGAATGATAAAATCATTAACAATTAATAAATCCTAATGAAACACTAAATAATTAAAAATGAAGAATATTAGTAGTTAAGAATGGCAGTATAAACTGATAAGACAGTATTTAGTTAAGGAAAATATTATTATTATGAAATCTAAGTAAATGCAAGTATAATTGAAGGGAAGAAGACCAGATAGTGTTAACATGGAGGGAGAGTAAAGATTGTTTAAAAATTAAGTAATTACAACAAATCAAAAAACACCCATGTTATAAGGGATCGTTTATAAGTTCATAAAGTGATGTTGTTTATCACACTAAAAAATAATATAAAATAAAATAAATTGTAAACAAAGATTAGCAAATAATAGTTAAATAATTATTCAAGCCAGTTTATGAATCGGATATGGCTGTAAGAATGATACAGACCATAGGCCTATATGTTATATTTAATAAGATTAAAAAATAGTAAATAATAGCCACATTATTATTGGCTAAGTAAATAAGTATAAAAGTTAAGAAATGTATGACTAGAAAACGTGGAAACCAAATAGTAAACAATTATGTGTAAAATAATAGTGACAAGATAATAACACATAAACAGACCCAAAACACAACACAACCAATTATAATAACAAAATAAAGCCCATTAGGCTGAATTGAAATGTAATTTAAATGAAATAAGTCAAATACCATAATGGCTACTTAGGCCTATGAAAATGCCTAACTGTCAGAAACAAACAACTACAAATTATAACAAATTAACAAAGAAATTAGCAAATCCGAGGTGAAGGAATCACCCAGAATAAATCGTAAATCATTTGTGAAACAAAATATTATATTTTGCCAAACATTATGCCACTGACTTGTTATAATATTATCATATACACACCACCAAAATCAGTAAAATTCCATTTTCAAATCAATGAATAAGGCCTTTTTGAAATATTAAAATTTCATCCTCAGTTCGTACACTGTAATGTTCCTGTTATGATGTTATTCTGTAAATGTATAATTGCTGTTAACTGTGTCTACTACCTCTCACTGTACTTCATTTTGAACTTTACACTGCCATCATTATTGGGTGAACCAAGCCAGATATGTATTGAAACAATTGATCATTTTCACATATTGTCTGTTGATTCATCAATTTGTCATATTTTTTATGAAGGTATATATATAATTTTTCTAACTGTATAATATCATTTTTATTATTGTTTATTTCCACTATTTCCATATTGTTGGTTATATTTGTTATACTATGATTCATACTAATAAGGTGATCTGCTATGTTGGAGATTCCCGTTTTTTTATTATTAAAAACTCTGAAATGTTCCATAAATCTCTGTCTGAAATTTCTATGTGTTCTTCCGATGTATATGTAGTCACAGTTATTACATTTTATTCTGTATATTCCACTTAATTTGTATATATCACAGTCTTTTCTATTCATTATTATATTATATATACTTTTATTTGGTTTGTATGCATATTTATATTTATGTTTATCCAATTTTGTATTCTTTATAATGTATTGTAGATCTTGATATGTGTATTTGTAAGTTAGGTATGTTACATGTTCTTCTTTTTTGCATGCATTTATCCTGTCTAATTTTGTTCTATTATTTAATATTGTTTTTTCCTTATATTTTTTATTTAATTTGTTTATAAATTTGCTGTCATATCCATTTTCTATTGCTATTTCTTTTATGATGTTCAGTTCCTGATGTAATTTCTCTTCGTTATTTATGTATTTGTATGCTCTATTAATCATATTGTAATATGTATTAACCTTGTGTATCCAAGGATGTGATGAATCTTTGTGTATTGTTGTATTATTATTTGTTTCCTTTCTGTATACATTAGTAGTTATTTCGTTATCTTTTCCAATTTGAATATCAATGTCCAAAAAATTGATTCTTCTATTTACTTCTTCTTCAAATGTAAATTTCACATTATCATTGTATGTATTTAATTTATTTAGTATTATTAAATGTTCATTTTTTATGCTAGGATTATATATGACCAATATATCATCTACATATCTGATCCATAATAACACTTTATGCACATTTATGATACCTAAAATAATTTTGCTTTCCAAATCCTGTATATAAATTTCTGACATAATTGATGAAATAGGTGAACCCATTGCCAATCCCTTGGTTTGTGTATAATATTTGTTATTGAAAGCAAAATAATGCTGGTTACATATGTTTTTTATTATAATAATCAAGTTATTTATGAAACTGTTGTTTTCATTATTGTTTTTTAATTTTTTCTTTATGATTTCCAGTGTTTCATTTATTGGTATGTTATTATACATATTTGATATATCAAATGATATTAATTTTGTTTCTTCTGTAATGTGTATTTTCTTTAGGTTTTCTATAACTGTATATCCATTCTTTACATTGTACCTATTTTCCAATATTATCTTCTCTCTGAGTATTTTATCTATTGTTTTTGCTATTATATATGCCGGTGCAGTCTTCACAAAATTGGATAAACATAAATATAAATATGCATACAAACCAAATAAAAGTATATATAATATAATAATGAATAGAAAAGACTGTGATATATACAAATTAAGTGGAATATACAGAATAAAATGTAATAACTGTGACTACATATACATTGGAAGAACACATAGAAATTTCAGACAGAGATTTATGGAACATTTCAGAGTTTTTAATAATAAAAAAACGGGAATCTCCAACATAGCAGATCACCTTATTAGTATGAATCATAGTGTAACAAATATAACCAACAATATGGAAATAGTGGAAATAAACAATAATAAAAATGATATTATACAGTTAGAAAAATTATATATATACCTTCATAAAAAATATGACAAATTGATGAATCAACAGACAATATGTGAAAATGATCAATTGTTTCAATACATATCTGGCTTGGTTTCACCCAATAATGATGGCAGTGTAAAGTTCAAAATGAAGTACAGTGAGAGGTAGTAGACACAGTTAACAGCAATTATACATTTACAGAATAACATCATAACAGGAACATTACAGTGTACGAACTGAGGATGAAATTTTAATATTTCGAAAAGGCCTTATTCGTTGATTTGAAAATGGAATTTTACTGATTTTGGTGGTGTGTATATAATAATAATATAATAATAAAATATTATAATAAGCATATTGTAACGGGACATTTTGGGCCTATTTTGGGGTAATAAAGAAATTTGTATTTTTTAGTAAAGCAAATAACATTAAGTAATAATAACAATATGAATACAAAAAGAAATGTAATTAACAAGTATTAACATAATTGTAAAAACATAAAATCTAAAATAACCCAAACTTGTGGGGTATCAAAATAATCTATGAAAGGAAATACATAATATGGTGACAATATTTAATAACCAGGAAGGAAGATAGAGGAATAACAGCAGTCAGAAGATACACGAGGATTTTGAAAGGAATTCAAATTTTGATAACAATGTATCATATCAAAATCAGCCAATCAGAATTATTCAGTTACCATAGAAACGACCGTTGATGGCAAAATGACGGTTGAATACCGTTACTCGTGAAGCGTCAGTCAAGCAGTACAGAAGCCAAAGTTTGGAAGACCACTTTTCTAATAAAATAATGTAAAACAGTAATCGAAGTTCATAACCATGACTGTATAAGATGTTGACGAACCATTAGCACAGTCCACGCAAGATCCAGGACCATACAACTGAGAATTAACAGAAAATTATGACCAGACATTATAAGAAAAGGACGCCAGACCAAATGAAGTCCGAAAATTAATGAAAAAAGAACTTATTGCAGCCCAATCCTACCCGATCCAATGAACAAAGACACCGAGTCATGCTGAGGTGTTAAGTACAATTGAATTACCTATTTCCAAAAACCTAATCACTCTAAATTTTACTAAAGGTAAAGTGATCTCACTATAAACCGACTATTTCTCTTTCACAGATTATTTAAGTAAAATAAATACATTGAAAATTTGTTGACAAAATCTAACCTATTGTTTAAACACGAACTTTCAAAACACATTTAACCACACTACAGCACAGATTGTAACATCACACATTATTATTTATGTACACTTAGAGTAAGGTAAAATATTTTTATTGTAACCATAGGAATTCTTTGCTTTATAATCACAAGAATCCAACGATTTATTAACGAAAAAACATAGAAATATCTAAACGTTCAGCTGCCTTGCTGATACGGATATATCGTTACAGAATCGATTTTCGTCAGCCTTGAGAGCAAGTGTTTCATGTAAAAAGTCGGTGCAAATTTATTATAATCTAATTGTCAAATTGAACATTTTAATTATTACCCATTAAAAATAACTATTACAGGGAGTAACCGTTGTTATTATTTCATAGGGAGTGCATTATTTTACTTGTGTTTATTTACGAAGACTAGGTTTGGTGAGTAGCGATCGAGTTGTCATTCACACAGCTGTATACCCGATTCAGAAGGCGGTACGAGCGGGAATTATTTGAACGCCCCGACCGTCACACTTGAAAACACTGTATCAAGTAATTTTAATTGTTTTAATAAACAATTTGGCGCCACCCGGGATTAACGCACCCCTATAATTATAAACAGGTAAGGTTACTGCCGTGTTATACTGGTGATTACCGCAACGCTACGGACATCGTTAGCGAAAAATTAATGTAACGACCCCAGTGCGAGACGAACGCACTAACACATTATACACATCCAAAACTGGTTCACATTTTACAGAGACGTACCAGTCTTCTACATCGTTACAGAGTTGGCTTCCATCGCGGGGAATAAACGAAGACGAGGACGTCTTTTATAGTGTTACAGATTGGCGACCAACCGGTGAGGCCTTAAAAGAAGACCAGCAGCGATTATGAAGAGACATTCCATGGTTACCAGATACGACATTAAGAAAGGAACCAACCAAGAAGAAATTGAAGAAATGATCGGAGGATTGTTCGAAGAGGATCCCCAGGAGGACCAACCAGAAAACCCAAACCAACCAGAACCGGAAGTGGAAGTAATGGTCGGGGACCAACCCAGTAAACCAACTCAGAAGGAGAACTTGAGCCTGTAAGATATCATGAATTTTATAGCAGAAACTTCAAAGAAACAAGAAGAAAAAATTAACGAAAAACTAGACAGAAATAATTACAAAATAGACCAGATGAAGGAAGAAACAAGGGAACAAAGAAAGGAAGACAGGGAATTCTTGAAAGAGAATATAGAACTTCTGAATAACAAAATGGAAAGCAACCATGAATCCCTGAAAAGAAACCAAGAAACATTAGAAAAGAAGAGTGAGGAGCTGAAGAGGCAAATAAAGAGGGATCTTGAAATATTAAATAACAAGATTGAAAATAATAGTGAAACACTCCAAAGACAGTTAAAGGAAGACAGCGAGAAGACGAAGGAAGAATGGAGACAACAGTTGGTGGAATGCAGAGAAGAAATTAAACAGACTATAACCGAGACGAACGAAACGGTAATACATGTCCAGGAAGAGCTGACCGATAAATAAATCACGTCAAGGAGGAAGGGATTATCAGAGTCCAAGAACTGCAGAAAACCACCACCGAAGAGTGCATAAAAAATAAACAGGTGGTGCTTCAGAAACTGAAGGAGAGGCACAAGGAAATCCAGACTGATGTCAGCGAACGCGTCGAAAGAGTGTATGCCACGATCAATAAGATTGACGAGAAGATTCAAGAAAATAAGGAGAAAATCATAGAAATCAGTCAGAGGGAGAAACAGATGCAGGAGGAACTAGACGCTTTGAGGGAGAAGACTTGCAATAACACCCACATCATTACAAGTGAAAATAGGGAGGTAATAAACTTTAAGAGTTACCGAAGGAACCCCATAGAATTCCTGAAGAGGGTGGAGGAGCTCATAGAGAAAAACCGAGAAACCAGATGGACAACAGTGAGGAGCCTTATTGACGAGATGTTTAGGGATACGAATGACAATTGGTGGACAGCCACTCGACCAGAAATCAGCTGTACACAAGAATTCAAAACATTGTTCCGCAAAAAATACTGGTCAGAATCGACTCAAAATGTGGTGAGAAATGACATCAGTAACAGAAGATATGAGCCACAGGCAGGACATACGCTAACATCGTACTTCTTAGGAAAAGTCTGCCTAGCTCGAAACCTCGAACCAAAGATACCCAAAGAATCCCTAGTCATACAACTAGGCTATCATTATGAAGACGCTATCCAGAGGGCCAGGAGACAGGGACAAATTAAGACCATACAGGGAATGGCCAATTTATTAGAGGACCACGAAAACGATAGGCAGTATCGTCGTAATCGAATGGTCAATTTGAGATATAACCGTGGGGACGAAAACCAAACCCACCTAATTACAATCCGTCCTATAACAAACCACAGTACAACGACCCGAGTAACCAAAACCGGAATGATAATAATTATCAATATAGGGGTAACCACCCAAATTATAATCAGGGCAATCCACCGTTCAGCGGAACTAATCCGAACAATAACAATTACAGGGGCAATGGACCAAACCAGCGTCCCAACAACTACCCAAACAATAATAACAATTATGGGAATAATAACAACCCAAATTATCAAAATAATAATAGAAGAGGAAACGGAGATAACCGTAATAATAACAATCAGCCAAGGGTACACTTTATAAGAGGGAACAATCGAAATAATCAAGGGAGGCGTTACCCAAGACCACCATCCAATGAACAAAACAATGATAACGATCGGAGTGATAACCAAAACCCCAGGGAAGAGAATGCAGAAAATGTACAACAGGTAAACAATGTTGTAGGAGTGAGATCCGGAAGCGGTAACCAGAGAAGGGACGCACCAGCCGGAAGAAGAAAACTATGACTGGATACCTTTCAGCAGTAATCCAGCAGAGAGTTTCCGCATAGCGTATAATAAACAAAACCCGCCAGAACTCTGGATTCATCAAGAAGTAATGGAAACCAATCAAACACACCTCAGGGAGGAAGACAAGTCATTGATGAAGAAGAAGAAACGGCCGATCGATGGAACGCATAATAAACCATAATAAATAAATTTAAAAATTATCCAGAATAAATGTTCAAACATCTAACATTTGAAGGAGTAGAGAAGAAAGACAACAAAGAGTGTAATATATAAGAGAAGGCAATAATAATGAAAGAAAAGGAGAAGATCAACTTACAAAAAAAATATATATAAATAAAAGGGTCCTACATAGAGTCCAATTTATAACCCTACGTCATCACGAAAGATAATGGAAACAATACGTATGAGATAAGCAATATAACCACCAAGAAGATAAAAGGAGTTTACAATCAAGCTTCAATAAAAAAGTTTTATGAAGAAAAATAAATTACAATAAATAAAATAAACAAATGCCAAAATTCAAAAATTATGTGAGCACAACTTACAACAATATTTAGATGACTTATGAGGCCTAATATAAAGTGTTAAAAAAGGAATAAGTTACACAAATTCCTATAAAAGTAAGATCAACTTACAGTCAAATAAAGTTGATATATGAAGTATAAAATAAAAAATGATAATAAAGGGATAAGTTACAAAAATTCCTATAAAGTAAGAAAAACGAACTTACAAAAAATTATCAAGAATAATAATTAAAACAAAATAAAATAAACAAAAATAAAATCAAGCAAAAACTGCTGAGATAAATACCTAAAATTATAATGACAAAAAAAATCCGAACTGGTACGATGGAAAAAAGAGAAGTTATGTATAAAATAAATGTAAAAAAAATGGCTAAAGCAGAATATTGCTAAACAACCAAGAAAAAGAATAAAGATGTCTGAGATAATTAAAATGATCACAATAAGAATAGAAAAACAAACTAATGAAAAGTTAGATATGATGATATTAACAAATAAATAAACAAAAAAAAATCAACTGTATGAGTAAATGACAGTATATAGCAAAGGTACAGCGGAAGGAAGAATGAGTAAAAGGCCAAAGTGATCTAAAAACAAACCACAAGGTGGACAATCCCAAAATATATTATTATTATTAATTTAAGTCACAAGTTGACAAAAAAGGTATTTAAGATTGACTGTTGAAAAGTCCAGCAATCAAAATAAACTGAGCAGAGATGATGTTCCTGTGGTCTCAGAAAAAAATGAGTAGTAATGGAAGAAACCAGCTACAAAAAAGTTATAAAAGGGAGAACACACTAATGGAAATAAATAAAAACAGATCCAAATAAAATGGAATGAATCAAATAAGAAGAGAAATAAGAATGAAGAAACAAACAAGAAAGAAAAGGAAAAAGATTATATATAACTGATAATTTCATAAAAAACTATGCTAGTGTTTTATTAAAATGATCAATTTTGAAGGAGAGGCATTATGTTACAACACAAATAAGCCACCCCAGTACCAGGGATGAAAAAGATAATTTTGAATATAAAATAATACTTCATACTAAATAAAATGCTTAATTTAAATAAAATATAAAGACAATGACTCGACAAACGACGACATGACCCAACCCAAGTGATTGATCCAACAAAAGGAAACAAAAGAAGAAGGGAACCACGAAAAACAAACGAGAATAAATCCAAAGAAGAGAAGAAGAAGGGAAAAAACCGAAACTAAACAAAAATGAAACAAGTTCATGGGATTGAATGAATCAATGTAACATGTTAAAATGAACCCAAAGGAGGAGGTGGAAAAACCAAAGTATTAAACAAATACGATGAAAATGAAGAAGGGGAATGAAAAAGGAACAAACCCAAAACGAAGGGAAATAAATAAATAAAAATGAAGACCAATGGTGATACACAAACAAGTAATAAAAAATATGAGCAGGAGAAATAATGCACTCAAATGTAATATTGGAAACAAGACCAATAAGTAACCTATGAAAATAAAATAAAAACAAAAGTAAATATTATCATCCATTAATGGACAATAATAATCTATAGAAGAAACCCAGTTAAAGATAAATAAAAAGCAAACTAACCCACAATTTAGAATTAGATGTAATAATAGAAATGTAAGGACATAAAATTGTTAATATTATTAAGGAAATATTGTAATAAAGGAGATAGTAAGGTAGTGAGATAGTAATTAGAGGGATTACCCATTCAGAAACACTTAAAAAACAAAAAACATTTGTGAAGTGCAAAATGAAAGTGTAAAAACCCCAGAGTGTAGTGATAAAGAAAGTACACTAGTTAAATTATAGTAAACTATAAATAATTTAAAAGTGAAGGTGATGATTGAATGAAAATAGTGTAAGATGTAGAATGGAAATATAGTGAAAAATAGTGAATGATAAAATCATTAACAATTAATAAATCCTAATGAAACACTAAATAATTAAAAATGAAGAATATTAGTAGTTAAGAATGGCAGTATAAACTGATAAGACAGTATTTAGTTAAGGAAAATATTATTATTATGAAATCTAAGTAAATGCAAGTATAATTGAAGGGAAGAAGACCAGATAGTGTTAACATGGAGGGAGAGTAAAGATTGTTTAAAAATTAAGTAATTACAACAAATCAAAAAACACCCATGTTATAAGGGATCGTTTATAAGTTCATAAAGTGATGTTGTTTATCACACTAAAAAATAATATAAAATAAAATAAATTGTAAACAAAGATTAGCAAATAATAGTTAAATAATTATTCAAGCCAGTTTATGAATCGGATATGGCTGTAAGAATGATACAGACCATAGGCCTATATGTTATATTTAATAAGTTTAAAAAATAGTAAATAATAGCCACATTATTATTGGCTAAGTAAATAAGTATAAAAGTTAAGAAATGTATGACTAGAAAACGTGGAAACCAAATAGTAAACAATTATGTGTAAAATAATAGTGACAAGATAATAACACATAAACAGACCCAAAACACAACACAACCAATTATAATAACAAAATAAAGCCCATTAGGCTGAATTGAAATGTAATTTAAATGAAATAAGTCAAATACCATAATGGCTACTTAGGCCTATGAAAATGCCTAACTGTCAGAAACAAACAACTACAAATTATAACAAATTAACAAAGAAATTAGCAAATCCGAGGTGAAGGAATCACCCAGAATAAATCGTAAATCATTTGTGAAACAAAATATTATATTTTGCCAAACATTATGCCACTGACTTGTTATAATATTATCATATACACACCACCAAAATCAATAAAATTCCATTTTCAAATCAATGAATAAGGCCTTTTTGAAATATTAAAATTTCATCCTCAGTTCGTACACTGTAATGTTCCTGTTATGATGTTATTCTGTAAATGTATAATTGCTGTTAACTGTGTCTACTACCTCTCACTGTACTTCATTTTGAACTTTACACTGCCATCATTATTGGGTGAACCAAGCCAGATATGTATTGAAACAATTGATCATTTTCACATATTGTCTGTTGATTCATCAATTTGTCATATTTTTTATGAAGGTATATATATAATTTTTCTAACTGTATAATATCATTTTTATTATTGTTTATTTCCACTATTTCCATATTGTTGGTTATATTTGTTATACTATGATTCATACTAATAAGGTGATCTGCTATGTTGGAGATTCCCGTTTTTTTATTATTAAAAACTCTGAAATGTTCCATAAATCTCTGTCTGAAATTTCTATGTGTTCTTCCGATGTATATGTAGTCACAGTTATTACATTTTATTCTGTATATTCCACTTAATTTGTATATATCACAGTCTTTTCTATTCATTATTATATTATATATACTTTTATTTGGTTTGTATGCATATTTATATTTATGTTTATCCAATTTTGTATTCTTTATAATGTATTGTAGATCTTGATATGTGTATTTGTAAGTTAGGTATGTTACATGTTCTTCTTTTTTGCATGCATTTATCCTGTCTAATTTTGTTCTATTATTTAATATTGTTTTTTCCTTATATTTTTTATTTAATTTGTTTATAAATTTGCTGTCATATCCATTTTCTATTGCTATTTCTTTTATGATGTTCAGTTCCTGATGTAATTTCTCTTCGTTATTTATGTATTTGTATGCTCTATTAATCATATTGTAATATGTATTAACCTTGTGTATCCAAGGATGTGATGAATCTTTGTGTATTGTTGTATTATTATTTGTTTCCTTTCTGTATACATTAGTAGTTATTTCGTTATCTTTTCCAATTTGAATATCAATGTCCAAAAAATTGATTCTTCTATTTACTTCTTCTTCAAATGTAAATTTCACATTATCATTGTATGTATTTAATTTATTTAGTATTATTAAATGTTCATTTTTTATGCTAGGATTATATATGACCAATATATCATCTACATATCTGATCCATAATAACACTTTATGCACATTTATGATACCTAAAATAATTTTGCTTTCCAAATCCTGTATATAAATTTCTGACATAATTGATGAAATAGGTGAACCCATTGCCAATCCCTTGGTTTGTGTATAATATTTGTTATTGAAAGCAAAATAATGCTGGTTACATATGTTTTTTATTATAATAATCAAGTTATTTATGAAACTGTTGTTTTCATTATTGTTTTTTAATTTTTTCTTTATGATTTCCAGTGTTTCATGTATTGGTATGTTATTATACATATTTGATATATCAAATGATATTAATTTTGTTTCTTCTGTAATGTGTATTTTCTTTAGGTTTTCTATAACTGTATATCCATTCTTTACATTGTACCTATTTTCCAATATTATCTTCTCTCTGAGTATTTTATCTATTGTTTTTGCTATTATATATGCCGGTGCAGTCTTCACAAAATTGGATAAACATAAATATAAATATGCATACAAACCAAATAAAAGTATATATAATATAATAATGAATAGAAAAGACTGTGATATATACAAATTAAGTGGAATATACAGAATAAAATGTAATAACTGTGACTACATATACATTGGAAGAACACATAGAAATTTCAGACAGAGATTTATGGAACATTTCAGAGTTTTTAATAATAAAAAAACGGGAATCTCCAACATAGCAGATCACCTTATTAGTATGAATCATAGTGTAACAAATATAACCAACAATATGGAAATAGTGGAAATAAACAATAATAAAAATGATATTATACAGTTAGAAAAATTATATATATACCTTCATAAAAAATATGACAAATTGATGAATCAACAGACAATATGTGAAAATGATCAATTGTTTCAATACATATCTGGCTTGGTTTCACCCAATAATGATGGCAGTGTAAAGTTCAAAATGAAGTACAGTGAGAGGTAGTAGACACAGTTAACAGCAATTATACATTTACAGAATAACATCATAACAGGAACATTACAGTGTACGAACTGAGGATGAAATTTTAATATTTCGAAAAGGCCTTATTCGTTGATTTGAAAATGGAATTTTACTGATTTTGGTGGTGTGTATATAATAATAATATAATAATAAAATATTATAATAAGCATATTGTAACGGGACATTTTGGGCCTATTTTGGGGTAATAAAGAAATTTGTATTTTTTAGTAAAGCAAATAACATTAAGTAATAATAACAATATGAATACAAAAAGAAATGTAATTAACAAGTATTAACATAATTGTAAAAACATAAAATCTAAAATAACCCAAACTTGTGGGGTATCAAAATAATCTATGAAAGGAAATACATAATATGGTGACAATATTTAATAACCAGGAAGGAAGATAGAGGAATAACAGCAGTCAGAAGATACACGAGGATTTTGAAAGGAATTCAAATTTTGATAACAATGTATCATATCAAAATCAGCCAATCAGAATTATTCAGTTACCATAGAAACGACCGTTGATGGCAAAATGACGGTTGAATACCGTTACTCGTGAAGCGTCAGTCAAGCAGTACAGAAGCCAAAGTTTGGAAGACCAATTTTCTAATAAAATAATGTAAAACAGTAATCGAAGTTCATAACCATGACTGTATAAGATGTTGACGAACCATTAGCACAGTCCACGCAAGATCCAGGACCATACAACTGAGAATTAACAGAAAATTATGACCAGACATTATAAGAAAAGGACGCCAGACCAAATGAAGTCCGAAAATTAATGAAAAAAGAACTTATTGCAGCCCAATCCTACCCGATCCAATGAACAAAGACACCGAGTCATGCTGAGGTGTTAAGTACAATTGAATTACCTATTTCCAAAAACCTAATCACTCTAAATTTTACTAAAGGTAAAGTGATCTCACTATAAACCGACTATTTCTCTTTCACAGATTATTTAAGTAAAATAAATACATTGAAAATTTGTTGACAAAATCTAACCTATTGTTTAAACACGAACTTTCAAAACACATTTAACCACACTACAGCACAGATTGTAACATCACACATTATTATTTATGTACACTTAGAGTAAGGTAAAATATTTTTATTGTAACCATAGGAATTCTTTGCTTTATAATCACAAGAATCCAACGATTTATTAACGAAAAAACATAGAAATATCTAAACGTTCAGCTGCCTTGCTGATACGGATATATCGTTACAGAATCGATTTTCGTCAGCCTTGAGAGCAAGTGTTTCATGTAAAAAGTCGGTGCAAATTTATTATAATCTAATTGTCAAATTGAACATTTTAATTATTACCCATTAAAAATAACTATTACAGGGAGTAACCGTTGTTATTATTTCATAGGGAGTGCATTATTTTACTTGTGTTTATTTACGAAGACTAGGTTTGGTGAGTAGCGATCGAGTTGTCATTCACACAGCTGTATACCCGATTCAGAAGGCGGTACGAGCGGGAATTATTTGAACGCCCCGACCGTCACACTTGAAAACACTGTATCAAGTAATTTTAATTGTTTTAATAAACAATTTGGCGCCACCCGGGATTAACGCACCCCTATAATTATAAACAGGTAAGGTTACTGCCGTGTTATACTGGTGATTACCGCAACGCTACGGACATCGTTAGCGAAAAATTAATGTAACGACCCCAGTGCGAGACGAACGCACTAACACATTATACACATCCAAAACTGGTTCACATTTTACAGAGACGTACCAGTCTTCTACATCGTTACAGAGTTGGCTTCCATCGCGGGGAATAAACGAAGACGAGGACGTCTTTTATAGTGTTACAGATTGGCGACCAACCGGTGAGGCCTTAAAAGAAGACCAGCAGCGATTATGAAGAGACATTCCATGGTTACCAGATACGACATTAAGAAAGGAACCAACCAAGAAGAAATTGAAGAAATGATCGGAGGATTGTTCGAAGAGGATCCCCAGGAGGACCAACCAGAAAACCCAAACCAACCAGAACCGGAAGTGGAAGTAATGGTCGGGGACCAACCCAGTAAACCAACTCAGAAGGAGAACTTGAGCCTGTAAGATATCATGAATTTTATAGCAGAAACTTCAAAGAAACAAGAAGAAAAAATTAACGAAAAACTAGACAGAAATAATTACAAAATAGACCAGATGAAGGAAGAAACAAGGGAACAAAGAAAGGAAGACAGGGAATTCTTGAAAGAGAATATAGAACTTCTGAATAACAAAATGGAAAGCAACCATGAATCCCTGAAAAGAAACCAAGAAACATTAGAAAAGAAGAGTGAGGAGCTGAAGAGGCAAATAAAGAGGGATCTTGAAATATTAAATAACAAGATTGAAAATAATAGTGAAACACTCCAAAGACAGTTAAAGGAAGACAGCGAGAAGACGAAGGAAGAATGGAGACAACAGTTGGTGGAATGCAGAGAAGAAATTAAACAGACTATAACCGAGACGAACGAAACGGTAATACATGTCCAGGAAGAGCTGACCGATAAAATAAATCACGTCAAGGAGGAAGGGATTATCAGAGTCCAAGAACTGCAGAAAACCACCACCGAAGAGTGCATAAAAAATAAACAGGAGGTGCTTCAGAAACTGAAGGAGAGGCACAAGGAAATCCAGACTGATGTCAGCGAACGCGTCGAAAGAGTGTATGCCACGATCAATAAGATTGACGAGAAGATGCAAGAAAATAAGGAGAAAATCATAGAAATCAGTCAGAGGGAGAAACAGATGCAGGAGGAACTAGACGCTTTGAGGGAGAAGACTTGCAATAACACCCACATCATTACAAGTGAAAATAGGGAGGTAATAAACTTTAAGAGTTACCGAAGGAACCCCATAGAATTCCTGAAGAGGGTGGAGGAGCTCATAGAGAAAAACCGAGAAACCAGATGGACAACAGTGAGGAGCCTTATTGACGAGATGTTTAGGGATACGAATGACAATTGGTGGACAGCCACTCGACCAGAAATCAGCTGTACACAAGAATTCAAAACATTGTTCCGCAAAAAATACTGGTCAGAATCGACTCAAAATGTGGTGAGAAATGACATCAGTAACAGAAGATATGAGCCACAGGCAGGACATACGCTAACATCGTACTTCTTAGGAAAAGTCTGCCTAGCTCGAAACCTCGAACCAAAGATACCCAAAGAATCCCTAGTCATACAACTAGGCTATCATTATGAAGACGCTATCCAGAGGGCCAGGAGACAGGGACAAATTAAGACCATACAGGGAATGGCCAATTTATTAGAGGACCACGAAAACGATAGGCAGTATCGTCGTAATCGAATGGTCAATTTGAGATATAACCGTGGGGACGAAAACCAAACCCACCTAATTACAATCCGTCCTATAACAAACCACAGTACAACGACCCGAGTAACCAAAACCGGAATGATAATAATTATCAATATAGGGGTAACCACCCAAATTATAATCAGGGCAATCCACCGTTCAGCGGAACTAATCCGAACAATAACAATTACAGGGGCAATGGACCAAACCAGCGTCCCAACAACTACCCAAACAATAATAACAATTATGGGAATAATAACAACCCAAATTATCAAAATAATAATAGAAGAGGAAACGGAGATAACCGTAATAATAACAATCAGCCAAGGGTACACTTTATAAGAGGGAACAATCGAAATAATCAAGGGAGGCGTTACCCAAGACCACCATCCAATGAACAAAACAATGATAACGATCGGAGTGATAACCAAAACCCCAGGGAAGAGAATGCAGAAAATGTACAACAGGTAAACAATGTTGTAGGAGTGAGATCCGGAAGCGGTAACCAGAGAAGGGACGCACCATCCGGAAGTAACCAGCCGGAAGAAGAAAACTATGACTGGATACCTTTCAGCAGTAATCCAGCAGAGAGTTTCCGCATAGCGTATAATAAACAAAACCCGCCAGAACTCTGGATTCATCAAGAAGTAATGGAAACCAGTCAAACACACCTCAGGGAGGAAGACAAGTCATTGATGAAGAAGAAGAAACGGCCGATCGATGGAACGCATAATAAACCATAATAAATAAATTTAAAAATTATCCAGAATAAATGTTCAAACATCTAACATTTGAAGGAGTAGAGAAGAAAGACAACAAAGAGTGTAATATATAAGAGAAGGCAATAATAATGAAAGAAAAGGAGAAGATCAACTTACAAAAAAAATATATATAAATAAAAGGGTCCTACATAGAGTCCAATTTATAACCCTACGTCATCACGAAAGATAATGGAAACAATACGTATGAGATAAGCAATATAACCACCAAGAAGATAAAAGGAGTTTACAATCAAGCTTCAATAAAAAAGTTTTATGAAGAAAAATAAATTACAATAAATAAAATAAACAAATGCCAAAATTCAAAAATTATGTGAGCACAACTTACAACAATATTTAGATGACTTATGAGGCCTAATATAAAGTGTTAAAAAAGGAATAAGTTACACAAATTCCTATAAAAGTAAGATCAACTTACAGTCAAATAAAGTTGATATATGAAGTATAAAATAAAAAATGATAATAAAGGGATAAGTTACAAAAATTCCTATAAAGTAAGAAAAACGAACTTACAAAAAATTATCAAGAATAATAATTAAAACAAAATAAAATAAACAAAAATAAAATCAAGCAAAAACTGCTGAGATAAATACCTAAAATTATAATGACAAAAAAATCCGAACTGGTACGATGGAAAAAAGAGAAGTTATGTATAAAAAAAATGGCTAAAGCAGAATATTGCTAAACAACCAAGAAAAAGAATAAAGATGTCTGAGATAATTAAAATGATCACAATAAGAATAGAAAAACAAACTAATGAAAAGTTAGATATGATGATATTAACAAATAAATAAACAAAAAAAAATCAACTGTATGAGTAAATGACAGTATATAGCAAAGGTACAGCGGAAGGAAGAATGAGTAAAAGGCCAAAGTGATCTAAAAACAAACCACAAGGTGGACAATCCCAAAATATATTATTATTATTAATTTAAGTCACAAGTTGACAAAAAAGGTATTTAAGATTGACTGTTGAAAAGTCCAGCAATCAAAATAAACTGAGCAGAGATGATGTTCCTGTGGTCTCAGAAAAAAATGAGTAGTAATGGAAGAAACCAGCTACAAAAAAGTTATAAAAGGGAGAACACACTAATGGAAATAAATAAAAACAGATCCAAATAAAATGGAATGAATCAAATAAGAAGAGAAATAAGAATGAAGAAACAAACAAGAAAGAAAAGGAAAAAGATTATATATAACTGATAATTTCATAAAAAACTATGCTAGTGTTTTATTAAAATGATCAATTTTGAAGGAGAGGCATTATGTTACAACACAAATAAGCCACCCCAGTACCAGGGATGAAAAAGATAATTTTGAATATAAAATAATACTTCATACTAAATAAAATGCTTAATTTAAATAAAATATAAAGACAATGACTCGACAAACGACGACATGACCCAACCCAAGTGATTGATCCAACAAAAGGAAACAAAAGAAGAAGGGAACCACGAAAAACAAACGAGAATAAATCCAAAGAAGAGAAGAAGAAGGGAAAAAACCGAAACTAAACAAAAATGAAACAAATTCATGGGATTGAATGAATCAATGTAACATGTTAAAATGAACCCAAAGGAGGAGGTGGAAAAACCAAAGTATTAAACAAATACGATGAAAATGAAGAAGAAGGGGAGTGAAAAAGGAACAAACCCAAAACGAAGGGAAATAAATAAATAAAAATGAAGACCAATGGTGATACACAAACAAGTAATAAAAAATATGAGCAGGAGAAATAATGCACTCAAATGTAATATTGGAAACAAGACCAATAAGTAACCTATGAAAATAAAATAAAAACAAAAGTAAATATTATCATCCATTAATGGACAATAATAATCTATAGAAGAAACCCAGTTAAAGATAAATAAAAAGCAAACTAACCCACAATTTAGAATTAGATGTAATAATAGAAATGTAAGGACATAAAATTGTTAATATTATTAAGGAAATATTGTAATAAAGGAGATAGTACGGTAGTGAGATAGTAATTAGAGGGATTACCCATTCAGAAACACTTAAAAAACAAAAAACATTTGTGAAGTGCAAAATGAAAGTGTAAAAACCCCAGAGTGTAGTGATAAAGAAAGTACACTAGTTAAATTATAGTAAACTATAAATAATTTAAAAGTGAAGGTGATGATTGAATGAAAATAGTGTAAGATGTAGAATGGAAATATAGTGAAAAATAGTGAATGATAAAATCATTAACAATTAATAAATCCTAATGAAATACTAAATAATTAAAAGTGAAGAATATTAGTAGTTAAGAATGGCAGTATAAACTGATAAGACAGTATTTAGTTAAGGAAAATATTATTATTATGAAATTTAAGTAAATGCAAGTATAATTGAAGGGAAGAAGACCAGATAGTGTTAACATGGAGGGAGAGTAAAGATTGTTTAAAAATTAAGTAATTACAACAAATCAAAAAACACCCATGTTATAAGGGATCGTTATAAGTTCATAAAGTGATGTTGTTTATCACACTAAAAAATAATATAAAATAAAATAAATTGTAAACAAAGATTAGCAAATAATAGTTAAATAATTATTCAAGCCAGTTTATGAATTGGATATGGCTGTAAGAATCATACAGACCATAGGCCTATATGTTATATTTAATAAGATTAAAAAATAGTAAATAATAGCCACATTGTTATTATTGGCTAAGTAAATAAGTATAAAAGTTAAGAAATGTATGACTAGAAAACGTGGAAACCAAATAGTAAACAATTATGTGTAAAATAATAGTGACAAGATAATAACACATAAACAGACCCAAAACACAACACAACCAATTATAATAACAAAATAAAGCCCATTAGGCTGAATTGAAATGTAATTTAAATGAAATAAGTCAAATACCATAATGGCTACTTAGGCCTATGAAAATGCCTGTCAGAAACAAACAACTACAAATTATAACAAATTAACAAAGAAATTAGCAAATCCGAGGTGAAGGAATCACCCAGAATAAATCGTAAATCATTTGTGAAACAAAATATTATAATAAGCATATGAATACAAAAAGAAATGTAATTAACAAGTATTAACATAATTGTAAAAACATAAAATCTAGAATAACCCAAACTTGTGGGGTATCAAAATAATCTATGAAAGGAAATACATAATATGGTGACAATATTTAATAACCAGGAAGGAAGATAGAGGAATAACAGCAGTCAGAAGATACACGAGGATTTTGAAAGGAATTCAAATTTTGATAACAATGTATCATATCAAAATCAGCCAATCAGAATTATTCAGTTACCATAGAAACGACCGTTGATGGTATTATTTATGTACACTTAGAGTAAGGTAAAATATTTTTATTGTAACCATAGGAATTCTTTGCTTTATAATCACAAGAATCCAATGATTTCTTAACGAAAAAACATAGAAATATCTAAACGTTCAGCTGCCTTGCTGATACGGATATATCGTTACAGAATCGATTTTCGTCAGCCTTGAGAGCAAGTGTTTCATGTAAAAAGTCGGTGCAAATTTATTATAATCTAATTGTCAAATTGAACATTTTAATTATCACCCATTAAAAATAACTATTACAGGGAGTAACCGTTGTTATTATTTCATAGGGAGTGCATTATTTTACTTGTGTTTATTTACGAAGACTAGGTTTGGTGAGCAGCGATCGAGTTGTCATTCACACAGCTGTATACCCGATTCAGAAGGCGGTACGAGTGGGAATTATTTGAACGCCCCGACCGTCACACTTGAAAACACTGTATCAAGTAATTTTAATTGTTTTAATAAGCAATTTGGCGCCACCCGGGATTAACGCACCCCTATAATTATAAACAGGTAAGGTTACTGCCGTGTTATACTGGTGATTACCGCAACGCTACGGACATCGTTAGCAAAAAATTAATGTAACGACCCCAGTGCGAGACGAACGCACTAACACATTATACACATCCAAAACTGGTTCACATTTTACAGAGACGTACCAGTCTTCTACATCGTTACAGAGTTGGCTTCCATCGCAGGGAATAAACGAAGACGAGGACGTCTTTTATAACATTACAATATGTATTACATATTAAATAAATATTCAGACATTACTAAAATATTGTATTAATATATACACAATGTTACAAATAAAATAATACTATTTCTTTCATAATGTCAATTTTTTATAAAATAAAAGAACTGGAACGCCCAGCTTCTAGATATAATTGGCAACTATGTGGTATGTTTGGAAACATTCTGTCATACCAGTACATAAAGGCTCTATGTTAATTTAGTTTAATACTTCGCTAACTTTAATTAGAAAAACAACAATGAACACACACTAACGATAAACGCACAGTGATAGAGGTTAGAAACCATGCTAAAAATAAATTGAATTAGCTGTTTAAGAGCCGATTGTGTTTACAAAAACTGAAACCAGAGCGCACTGTACACAATCATATATCGATATGAAAGCATTTTGTGATGTCTGATTCCGATACGTATCTGTAATTCGATACCAAGGCAAGCGAAGACACGGCCTGAGCTATACTCAGGTTCCGTCCGCTAGACAGAAGCACACTGCCCGACGTATACTCGGGCTTAGACCGGAAAGTGTTAATTTAAATATATCACTTGGGTAACTTTACCAGTAACCACGTGATATAAACATAGGTCCAGAAACGCTTCATTAGCGAGTTATGGCTTGCAACAAGTTTGTGCCAAATTTCTCCTCCCATGGTAAAATGAGGTGGCATTTAAATTTTGGGGGCTAATTAGGTGGTTTTATAATGTTTTGACCTGATCATATTTTTTTAATGGGTCCCAGAAATGTATCTCCTTTAGTTTTCAAGTTAACCAGTGTAAAACACAAAAGAATGGTATTGAAAAACCAATTTTTGGTTTGATTTGAAATTTTTCTGTGAAGTTCTGGTCAGTTTTGCTTTCAATAAAAACCGAATTCCTCAAGTTTCTACATTTTCTACAAGTTCAAACCGAATTAAATTTTCTACAAGTTTTGTACATAAGCTTTTTGCATTTATTAGTCATTTTAACAAATTTATTGCCTAAAAAAACATGTTTTGATACAAAATTTTTGTTTTACACATTACCTTGAAAACTACAGGAGGTACAATATTGTTCTAAGGCTTTCACGGCCGGTGTCAGTTGTATTTGAAATATCTACCGGGCTGTTTGGTCGTGGTCCAAGGTTTACATTCAAACCAAACGTTTCAGCAGCAGCACTGGCTGCCATCTTCAGTGTATATTCGAGTCAACCTAACGCGGGGTGTTGTACATCAGGCCCACTGTGGTGAAGCGGGTGCTGCTGAAACGTTTGGTTTGAATGTAAACCTTGGACCACGACCAAACAGCCCGTAGATATTTCAAATACAGGAGGTACAGTTCTGGGGCCCAATTTTTAAAACTTTTCAGGTCAAAAACCATGTAAAGCTACATAATTTGCTCCTTAATTTATGCCCCAACAATTTCAGTGTCACTTCATTTTACCATGGGTGCAGAAAGTTGGGGAAATTTTTTGCAAGTCGTAACTTGCTAACAAAGTGTTTCTGGACCTATGTTTATATAAGTTTTTCTTTATTTTTACTAGTAGAACACTTCGTGAAAGTTTCTCCACTGCTTCTTAAATCACTCTGTATATTTACCTTTATTTTTATTCCTTTTTTTAATTTTTCTTAATTTTAAATTCTTGTAAGTTTTTAATGCTTATTAAGTTTATCTTATAAGTTTTATTCAGTTATTTTTTTTCATTTCCTACGTATTGTAATTTATTTAGATGTTTGTTAGTATTATACCTTTAACTTTGTGATATCTAAGGCACTTCACTATGCATGCAATTTGGAAGTTTCAGTATGAAATAAATCATAATATGTTTATTTTTATGAATTAAAGAAAATATTATGAATTAAATTAAACATTCATGTTATAAATAATATGATGTAAAATAATTTTTTATTCTGTAAAGTGTTTATTAGAATATTTTTAATTGTCTGTTTCTCTTTGGAACTTTTCTTATTTTAATTGGTGTTTAAAAGTGTAACATGACAGATATAAGCATAATATTGAATGGCAATTGATCATTAGAATAATGAAGTTATAATATTTAAATTTGGAAGAAAGCATTAAGTTTAATATAAAAAGATTAATTCATAGCAACTGTGGAAAGAAATCATTATTATAAAGAAAAGACAAGTTCAAATAAAAGGAGTTACTAGCGATGAGTCATCCAAAACCAGTCTCATAACCAAAGGTTTCCAAGGTATAACCCAGGAAGGTAAGAAAGTAAATAACCAAGCAGTACACAATATGACCAAACCCACAACGAGGGAGAATAAATAGAATAGAAACCCTAAAATAAGCCAAGATCAACCAATACAGGTTGTGTATTTCTGAAATAAAGAAGAAGATGGAGAAGATCCCAAGAAACCTGATGGCATCAAGAAGAAGATGGAGAAGATACCCGTCCCAGAAGGCAGGAGAAAAGAAGACTGATGAAAGAAGAAGAAGGCAGCATCCTGAAGAAGATGTCATGCTCTTATAAAAGACACCCAAATCCCTATATCCCCAAAATAAATATTTAAAAACAAAAGTATAACGAAATAAAAACCACATGTATATAAATTTAAGAGAGAGAAATGTATAAAGTAAAAGTTGCCTGTGAACTAAGATGAAACGATAATATAGTACCCATGGAACAAATCTCCATTGAAAAACGCTAACCAATTTATTATGTTAATAAGACTATACGACCATTTAGCATTAACATAATTATATAAGTGCAAAGTGAACCAGTGATAGTTTTGGGTATTATAAAAAATGAACCTTGTGTTTCATTCTTGGCAATCACAAACATTGAATGCAATGAAATATGCATTTTTCAATGACTTAAAATGTGTACTGTGACAATATGTTGTTCATAAGACATGAATCTGTTTAAAATAACATTTTGTTTTACATGAAAAAAGAAAAACAGATTTCATGATACTTTTTGAACAATTCATACTATTTATTTATTAATGACAGGGTACAATTCCCCAAAGACAATGTATAAAAGACGGTATAAAAACTGTAGAATCCTATTTATAATAATAGTTAGAAATAAGAATATATATATAAGGTTTTTATGTATATAGTAAAAGAATGTTTAAAAATGTTTTAGATATAAGGCCATTTGTTTGGGTCTGATACAACTAACATCAGAACTATAAAAATAGTTACTACTTGTAAATAGTAGAGAGTAATTAAGATGTTAGTTAGTAAAAAACCTTTTTTGTAAACCATATTTCCATGTTGGAAATGGGGATTTTGTTGTAAAATGTCTGACTTGAAGACAACCATTTATTTAAAAAAATATTCTTTATTTGTTTTAACTATTATTTGTATTGTAACCAATACTAATTGTTTTTGTGTAATTTGAAAACATGTTTAATTTATAATACTATATGTAAAAGTCAGAGAGGGTATCACACATCATATATTGTTTGTAAAATATTTTGTAAGAAAAATTGTTAAAAAATCATAGGCCAAAAGAATGGAAACCAAACTTCATCAAAACAGAGAAATTAATCATTTAAATGCGAATAAACAAAAGGGGTTTAGACAAAATAAACTTGAGATCATGCCATATAATTGCACATACCATTTAGAGAGATTTTAATAAATATATTCAGAATTATAAATAAAAATGAAAATGACTAAACTCAGAAATTTGGACATGGGAGTCATATATTCCAGAATAATGTTTCAGAATACAACTAATTCAATTAATTACCAGAAAATAAGGGAATATGAACCCTTTAATACAATATAGGATTATTAATATTAAATATAACTGATAAAATGGCTGAATTTATATAATGACAGGAAGTAAATTTTGATGTTTTGACTTTTCAGAGTATACCAAACTGAAAGTGAAATTACTATTTTTTGGACAGAAAACACTATAAAATGGCATTATTTAATCTGAAAATAACCAGAATGAACTGAAAGATTAATTTAAATCACATCTAGTGAATAAAATTGACAAATAACCAAAGTTTAGGCATTCATATAGTGAAATAGTAAAGTGTACACAGGATGTGAAAAAATATTTGAACAATGTTAAGAATAATATTATATGGGCTAAGAGTTTAATTGAAACTGAAGGAAACAGTTAGTTAATTATTGGTATTTGAACGGTTAACATGACATACGTTTGGTAACGTGCATAACCTAACCTATAATAGACATACAAAGCGAGTGTATAGTACGTTATTGTGAAATCGCGAGTGACTTGTAAAATACTTCTGGAACTCTCATATTATAACAGAAACAATCAAGTAACACTCCATAACACAGAACAATATAAATCTACTCCGAAAAACACCACAAAACACTAGAAAACTGTATAATACATTAACCCAAATTAGTGACGGAATCGGGGAAAGTGTTTGAACTAATAATTATACGGATACACTAAATACCACTCAGAAACAGTACACCAATCACTACACTACATGTAACAAGAGATTTGCAGACACAAGAACAGGAATATTGCCAGAAAATACATTATTTGGAACACGGCAGGAACGAGCAACATTTTGATCAACTTGACGGCAGCCATTTTTCTTTGACGATCCCAGTGCCTTCCTCTTAGTTCAACTCAGCTGTTTGGTGAAAACAATTATTATATTTACAATTTATTATTCAATGTCTGTGTTTATTAATAACTATTAATTTGATTGTAACGTTATACTTTTTAAATATTAGCCCGATTTCTCTGACTTTGATAATAACTGGCTGTTTAAAGAACCCTGTATAATTTTTATATAATATACTTTGTAATTTTTTCGATATCCTGAGAATCGATACTAATCGATAAGAGTCAACATTGCCATTAATTAATAAAACTTTAATACTTTTCAATACTTAATAGTTCTTTATTTCTTCAATAATACTAATTACCAATAATATAATTCTAATTGATAATCTACAAGGACTTTACCACCTATAAGTGAAGATAACCTAAAAAATAAAAAGGTAAACAAGTATCGATTGGTTTGAAGACAGTCTTATGAGTGGTAATAGCTTATTTAAAATATACTAAAACTTTAATAAAAATTTTCAGAAGGGCATTACACTGTTTAAAACTTCACAGCCCTATATTAATTAATTGATCCTAATTAATTAATTAATAAAATTTAAAATTTTTTTTTAATAATTATTTTTTTTTATAAACATAATTTTTTTTTTTAATTTCCTTCAAAACAATAAATTTTGTTTTGAAACTTTCGGCGAAGCTGAACATATATATTCCTTCATCAACTTTACGCTACTCGACCGGTCTTGCTACCATTAGGACTCGACCAGCTGGGAAACTTAAGGAAGTGTTTCAGGCCAGTAAGACGTCGAGAGCCACACCAATTACACATATTACATTGGACTTGATTACATCGGAGTCACATACTCCACAATCTCTATATCATCAATACACATCTATTTATTATATTATTACAAAAGCAATGACAAAAGTTTCCAGTACTTTCTCTTTATCCGCACCACATTTATGATGTTTCAGTTGTGCAATAGTTGGTATCAGTATGTAGTGAATATCATTTATATGTTCAGTAAAATAACCTGGAAAAAGGTAACGAGTTGTTTTATCAAATTAACTAGTTTGTTTTTGAACATTGTCACTATTTAATGTCATTTAACTACGGTGCAAAGTATTTCTAGCAATATTATAGACTAAACATGCATTACTTGTGGAAAAACATGGTGTTGTTAGGTTAACGTACAAACTGAAGCAAACGCACAAAAACCAACGGACATAAAGTAAAATGCTTTTTATTTAACAATCTACAAAAAAGTCCAACTTCATCTAAAGGGGGCCCTACACGTACAGACATGTGTGTCTAACATGTATGTGCAAACAAAAAATATCACGGCCCTAGTCGTGCAAACAAGTTTAACAGAAAAACTGACTAAAATTTGTTGGTGTCAACATAAATTGGAACTACATGTATTGACATGTTTGAAAGACTTGTATGTACATACAAGTTCACCAACATGAGTAACTTTTACTTGTATGTACATAGATTTTTCTTACAACATGTTTGCACATACATATATTGCCACTACACACTGAACAAATTTATCACACTTGTTGCTTCTAACATGCATGTACAAACAGGTTTCTTCATTTAGGGACTACACATGTATGGCAAACATGCATGCACATACATGTCTGTGGTTGTCTGCAGAGTTTGATTTTTGTTCAACATGTCAGTGTGAATGCTGAAGTGTTTACGGGTAGTAGTCTGCGGTACCACACCATTGTTTTAAATCAGATATCATGTGTGACATGCCAAATTATTCGAAAACGTTCATACAAGAATTTATGGAACTCTACAGAAGCTATCCTTGTTTATGGAAGATAAAAGCTAAAGAATATAGCAACAGAAATCTGAGAAACTAAGCTTAATTGGTTTAATTTTTTTTCTAATAAAATTTTAAAATGTATTTTGTCTATGCACAAAAATTTTTTAGATCGTTTTGTGAAGACGTTCTTAATTCATTCAATAAATTAATATGCGACTGACTACCATTTTTTAAACCACTCTTTACACCACAAACGATGTTTATTTTTTTTGTTAAAATGATGTATTATTATTATTGCTGCAGCAGCAGCTTGTCTGTGTGACATGGTTAACAGGTAGCACAAAACTGGGACCTGGGTATGACAATGTAGGGCTTTGATTTGTATGCACCAACATTCAATGCACTCACACTTGTATAACAAACGTGTGTAGCCTACACTGTAAGATGTGTTTGTACAGACATTGTTAACAACAAATAAGAGTAATTTTGTTCGAACGTTTGGGGACATTACATGAATGACTGTCTTGGTTGAGTATTTCAAAAACATGTTACAGCCCCACACACTCAGTAATGTTTGTACAAACTTGTCTGTTCATACAAGTCTTTGATAATGTTACAAGGTGTAGTGGCTTTTTATGTATGAACAGCATGTTTGTGCAAACAAGTCAAACGCACAAGTATGTATGTGTAGGGCCCCCTTAAGGCTGAGTAGGCCTTGTAGTTTACTATGCTGGACTGCATTGAGTAACAACACCCACTTTTTGCCGAAACAGTATAAACTTCTCAATGTATATATTTATTTATTTTTTATTTTATTTGTTTTTTGTAACCAGTGTTTTGGCTTTCACATTATCTGCCCCACACTACATTTCTGCTGTCATCAGTATCTTGTTTATATCATACATTTGTTTTAATAAAGTACAGAGAGATATATTTACTGTTTTTCACTTTACTTGTGTATATAGAAACGCCTAACGTTTTCATGCAGAAAGTTGGGTACAGTAGTTAGTAGTTTAGGTTTTTAATACAATGTTTTAGTCAGAAATTAGTTAAACATTACGTGTAGCATTATACTCTAGAATCTGTACTTTACCTATGTACTAATATTACCTATGTATGTCACTGGATTACTAATATTATGTTTAATTGTTAAAGAGTCAGTTATTAATTTATTAAAAACCATTTAGTTCTGTGTGTTTTTAAATGCTACTCTGTTACAATTACTACATATAGTTATAAAATGTTTTAGTGTGGCATGACATGATTGTTCTTTTTGTTTACAAAATAAATTAAAAATTGAAACATTCTTTCCTAATATAACCATGAAAACATTACATATTTCCACATGCAGTTAAGCAATGGAACCTTTTACAGTTCGTGTACTTATTCTTCACACCACGACATACCAACACTATTGT
Organism: Magicicada septendecula; assembly: GCA_034769895.1. Classification (NCBI taxonomy): domain Eukaryota; kingdom Metazoa; phylum Arthropoda; class Insecta; order Hemiptera; family Cicadidae; genus Magicicada; species Magicicada septendecula. The sequence goes on from CM068368.1 coordinate 795,577,699, forward strand.
AAAGTCAAAACTTTAAAAATGTAGTGCGGGTACAGATACAGGAAAACCCCAAGTTTTCAAGCCTATTACAAAGAAGTATGTACCTTTGTGAAGAAGAAATGTCATAGTTTATAAGCACCATTTTTGTATTACATGTTATAATTTTATAACATATAACTTACAAATATTAAGAGCACTTACTCAGCTTTTAGAAAAGATTGTATTTCAGTATTGTGTGTATTGTCTTGTATGTACTGTATTTCAACATTCGACAAAAGTTATGCACAAAAAGGCCTGGCAGTCAAAGCATTGAAACCAACATTGTTCTTATAATAAAACAATAAGTTGTGTGTCTAGTAGTTATAGTAAATACAGTTGTACACAACAGGCATTTAATTAGTTTATGTCTTATTTGTTTTAGTTCCTGACATTTGAGCAGTACAAACGGTTCTTTTTGTTTGGTTCACCAAGTCCAACGCCTCTGGTACGGTAAGCCCAGGTGCATATCCACTAACCTTACATTTGCATTCTAACATTACATTTTCATTTTGGCTGATTGCATACTGCTGTCATATGCACTGCATTATTATGATGTATTATGCTTTTATTTTGTCACATGTTCTAATGAACAGCTGTGCAAAATAAGAAGTATGTTATGCACTTTTGAATAACAAGATTTGCTGTATGTTGATTTTTATTTGCTAGAAAACAAACTTTTACCAGACCCACAGTAACGAGGGAAGCCAATACTTTATGGCCACAAAGAGCGTTCTGATATGGGAGGGATAAAGCTGATGTGATAAGAGCAAACTACTCCTTTACCTACAAACAGTAGTACGCCCATTTGTGGTTTCATATTATGAAACTACACTATTTTAGTTATGTAAAATACACTACGCTATACTATTCAGTAAGGAAGTCTGGCTAATACAGTGATTTAAACAAAGAGGCTTATTGAAAAGAATAATTTTCATTCATTCGCCTCTTTGACAATGGCTTAGTTAGTCGAAACAGCTGTCAGAGTTAATTAAAAAATTTGTGAAACTTACCAAGTGTTTTTATATATTTTACAAAACCTTTGTATTAAAACTCATAATAATTCATGTATCTTTTGTTAAATCTATTACTATTGGCAATTCAATCTGTCTAAGAACCTACTTTCAAATGAGAATTGATGAGAAGCTAAGATTTCAATATTGTGAATCATTTTAAGATTGTATGTAAATTTGTAATGTGTTAATGAAGAGTTTATTAAATTTAGGATTCATTCAGTTCAAATGGTGTTAATAATCATTTTGATACCTTGAGATAATTTTAAGAGTCACCATCAAAGCAAGAGTTGAGAGCTTAGTATTAGTGAATTACACCTATCTTTTTCTAGCTCTAAACTGCGAGGGTGGTATTTGGCGCCCAACGTGGGGCTTACAAAGACCAAATCCTACGCTAGGTAGTATTTGGAGCCCATTGCATGGCTTAATTTGTAAGCTAAACAGACAATTGAATTGCAAATAGAGTATAAGAAAAGTAGAATAAGAAACGTAGAGAATAAGAATAATTTTGTATGATCACACGAAGCAAAAGTAGACAAACGAAATACATACAAAACAACACAAACAAAATTAACGACAACATGAATACAGAAACAGAGACCACTCAGAATAGCGAAGGGGAGTTTGATATTAATAACCAGTTAGGGGATGAACATACACTCACCCAATTAACAGTGGAGGATCAAGAGTCAAGGACATGGGGACAGGACCACGAAGAAGTAGAAACACCACAAATAACACCAGAGATACAACACGAGGTTAGACCAAGATTAGCACAAAAAACAACAACAGAAGCACCTAAAGAACCGATATGTATGCATTACTACAACAATTGTCACAACAGATGTCACAACAAATGACACAGCAAACAGAATTATTATAAAAACAAATGCGTTGAACAGAAGTCAGAACAATCACAACAGACGAAACAATTGCAAGAACGACTATCAACACAATTACAAGAGCAAATATCGAGACAATCACAAAATTCAAAACAGTTACAACAACTATCACAACAGATTACACAACAAAACCAGGTCTTAAGAGACAAAATAGCCACACAACTCAGTAAATTCAAAAAGGAAAACAATGAAATTTTGCAACAATTTAAAGTAGACACCAAAACTATGATAGATGAAGAGATTAGTACTATTAAGGATGAAATTAATAATAAGTTTAGTGATAATGAAAAATTACTGAAGGAAATAGACGATAAGCATAGTAGTGACATAAAAATTATAAACAAAAAAGTAATAGCGACCAATAAACGTTGGGACGAAAGTATTGCTGCTCACAAAATAGGGGCAGATAAATTAAAAGAGTTAGAAAGCAAAATGGATAACCATTCGGGCAAAACGAACCTCAAGTTGCAGCAGTTACAAAGCGACGTTCGGACGAAGATGGCATTGGTAAACGCGTCACCCGTCACCCGAAGTGTTGTCAACGAGCAGATAAAAGAAATCAAATTTAATGGATCCAGCGATTTCCCGATGGAGTTCATCAAGGAACTAACTGAGCTATACCATGAGCATTATCACGACATCAACAACATCGCATGGGTATCGAGACATCTGGAAGGAGAGGCTGCAATTTGGTGACGGTTAGTCAAAGATAGTGTTAACAGTTCTGCGGGGTTTACAGAAGCCTTTAGTAATAAGTATTGGAATGCCGTTATCCAGGAACGGGTGCGAGACCAGTTGGAATTTGGACTGTACCACTCAGAGACAGGGATGTGTACAATCCAGTACTTAGAAAGAAAATTGTTGGAGAATAGGCAGTTGATTCCGCCCATCTCAGATAGACATTTGATAAGAAAATTGGCAAAACATTACCCGCATGAGATTGAGGTAGCTATTATCACTCGTGGGGTAAATACGATTACTGAATTTGAGCAAGTGTTACTGGAATTCAATCACTTACGAAATGGCAGTAGGTCGATGAACCAAAGACCAGCCTGACAGCCGGCTTGAAAGGAACCATTGGAAGCATAGCGGTGAAGAGAGAGTGAAAATGACTGAGCGAGACGGAATTAATAAAGAGCGGACACAATACCCTAGACCGGCTAAGTGGAAAAACCAGTTTAAGGCAGAAACTAATGTCGTTCTGTCGGCAAGTAATGCAGGTAGCAAGGTTGAACCAACGAGGCGAAAAAAATAGAGAAAGCATGTAAATATGTCTTAGATTTAAATGATAAATATTAAATATGTAAATACGACTTTCTTAGATATTAGGGATGACTTGATAAGTGATGATAATAAATATGTTAGATTGATAAGCAATAAATGCCTGGAGCTTCAAATAATGTTGAACGGCGTGCCGATTAACGCATTGATGGATACTGGCAGCCAAATAAATGCGATTTTGGAATGTTGGTTTAACAGTAATAAAAAAGATCTGAGGAAAATAGAGATGTTAAAACTATCTAATACCATAATTAAAGGAGCCACGGGTGGTAAATCTAAAAGAATTACACAGCAGGTATTGCTAAATGTGCAGGTTAAAGATTTACAGTTCGAAAGTGTTTTTATAGTAGTGCCGGACCTGGTGAGAGAATGTATTTTGGGTGTTGACATGCTGGTGGAGAGTGGGTGTGTGATAGACCTTAATAATAAACAACTAATAATTAAAGGAGATCCTACCCATGGAGAGACGACCATAGCAGAAATATTACAGGTGGAGCTGGCAACAGTAGAAGAAGGCATCGTAGAAGTTATCAACCAAAAAATCCAGGAAATTACAGAGTTAACCAACTGCGACAAGGAAGAACTACGGAAGATATTAACAAATAATAAAACGGTATTTCGTGAGACACCAGGGCAAATTACAACTTATTGCCACACATTTGAAGTGACAGATAAAACACCATATTGTCAGAAGGGTTGGCCAATTCCAATGAGATATCAAGATGCTCTGAGAACTGAAATTCGGAGAATGGAGGAGCACGGGGTGATTGAAAGGGCACAAAGTTCATACATAAACCCAATGGTTACTGTGATAAAGAAAGATCAGACAGTAAGGTTATGTTTGGATGCTCGGAAGCTTAATTCGGTCACTATGCCAGATTATGAAGGTGCAATCCCGATAAATGAAGTACTGACCAAGTGTGGAAATATCAAAGTAATGTCTACTATTGATTTACGAAGCTCATTTTGGCAGATTCCTTTACACCTGGATTGTAAGGATTATACTGGATTTTTATATGAGGGCAAGTGCTACCGATATACTGTAACTCCATTCGGCCTAAAAACCAGTTCAGCCAGTTTGACACGCGGATTGGACCGAGGACTATCTGACGAGGTGAAGAGTTTCACTATCCTATATGTGGATGATTGCCTATGTATTTCAGCCAGTGTGGAAGAGCATTTAAGACACCTAAAATTATTATTTCGAGATCTGAAACAGGCAAACCTTACGGTAAATTTTAAGAAGTCACAGTTTTTCGCAAAGAGATCAATTATTTAGGATACTGTTTGACTACACAGGGGATAACAGCTGCTCCAGATAAAGTGAAAGCTATACAAGAATTCCGTAGGCCTAAAAACCAAAAAGAACTTAAGGGATTTCTGGGGTTAACTAACTTTTATAGCAGGTTTACGAACAAATATGCTGAGGCTACACAACCGCTGCTGGACTTGTTAAAGAAAAATTCAAATTTTTAAGTGGACTCAGGAAATAGATCGACAGTTTCAAAGGGTTAAGGAGTTGTTTATTGAAACGGTAATGCTCAAACACCCTGACCTAAATAAGCATTATACCTGCAGATGGACGCCAGTAAATATGCTATCGGAGGACAACTTTATCAGCTGGATGAAAATAATGAAATCGGCGTGGTCGCGTTCACCAGTCGCATGCTACGAGGCGCGGAGCTGAACTATTTCACCACGGAATTAGAGTTGTTGAGCGTCGTCCATTGTCTGCAAAAGTTTCGCACGTATGTATGTGGGAGACTATTAACTATCATTACTGATAATAAGGCTTTGATATTTATCAAGAAGTGTCACCTGAACAATTCACGCATCACCAGGTGGATTCTGGCTATTCAAGATTATGATTTCGATATAGTCCATTGCAAAAGGCGAGAGAACGTTGTCGCTGACGTCCTTAGTAGATATCCTGAGGATATGGACGCTGAGAAAGCAATTGATCATACTGAAGAATTCGAAGTCAATAGTGTCACTATCCATATTAATAAGGAGGTAAAGAATAAATTAAAAACTATAACATTTCACCAATTAGCAGATAAGAAATTGAAGTCAGTTATAGAAACTGTGCAAACAAACCCAGATCACCAGCTGAATGACAAATATGCATGGTACAAAAGCAAGCTTTACAGGAAGGACAGAGGGGCGTGGAAACTTATGTTGACAGAGGAGCTAAGCCGAACGTTGATTTACGAGCTACACAACGCCTATAGTCACATAGGGAACCGATGTACCTACCAGTTATTCAAAGAGTATTTCACGGGAGACTCCATCAACAAGATTACGCAACATGTTATAAAAACTTGTCAGACATGTCAGAAGAGTAAAGACTATTATCAAAGGATGCTGGGAGAAACCCAACCCGTCATTCCTAAGTCGAAGGGAGAATTAGTTAGCATCGACTATTATGGCCTTTACCAACTTCAACAGGCGGTGTCAAATATATACTAATTATGGTGGATAACTTCACTAAATTCCTAAAACTCTACCTAAAAAAGGCTAAATATTTAGAATTAATATTAGGCAATTACCTGTATTAACTTCCGTCTTGTGACTTATTTGGTTTTTTCTTAAAACGACGCGTTTCGAGCATAAATTCTCATCATCAGGTTTCAATACTATAAAAACATCAAATTCACCCAAAAGGGGTCGTCAGCTAGTTAAAACACACAAACACAAAAACACCACACATAATTTAACATCGACACAGTCACGTCACAGTCCGATGCGCATCGTCTCGTTGCCAACGACCACAAATTGGCTACCACCACAGTCACCATAAATAAAATAAAACTGTACTGCGAAGAAATCGGTAAACCAGTCGCAATATTGTCCGATAATGGAACGCAGTTTACAAGTCAGAAATGGATAACCACATTACAGCAACTACACATTAAACCGAAATTTACCGCCGTACGAAATCCTTGCACCAACCTGGCAGAGCGAATCAATCGACAATTTGGAAACATGTTTCGGGCGCTAACGTCAGAAAGACACTCTAAGTGGGCTAGATATTTAGGACTAATTGAAGCGTGTATCAATCAGACATATCACGAGACCATTGAAACAACGCCATACGAAGCTCAATGGGGAAGAAAACCAGAGCGTGATTGGGCCAAGTACGTAGATAGTGAAATGGTACCAGCAAATCAGCCAGTTGACTACAAAAATATTTATTTAAGAATTAAGGAGAAGGGTAGAAAACGGACAGAACAGATCAATTCAGCCAATAAAATTACGAAGTTTCAGGTAGGTGACAAAGTGTTATTACGAGCATACCCAATGTCAGATTTAAATAAAAAGGTACTTGGAAAATTTTGTAATATTTTCGAAGGTCCATATAAGGTCTGTAAGGAAGTCGGAATGGCAACGTACCAACTCGAAGACATTCAACAGCCTGGAAAGATTCGAGGAAAGTTTAATATCAGACAGCTCAAACTATATTATGAAATTTAACACACATTACACAGAGACAAAAGATTAAAAAAAAAATTAATAAACAGATTGTAAGAACACAACTTTCATAGATGTATATGTAATAACTTATAAGTAAATTTTAATAAGACTGAATTGACAAAATGTCGAAAGGATAATTAATTAACATTGGATTGTATGTATAGGATAAGCTTTCAAATGGAGTATGTGTATAAGAAAGTAGGTAATATCAAGGGAAAGTATTTGTTTGTAACTATGTCATGAATAGCGGGACATGGGGCCCAAAGCGGTATGTAGCTTTTGACAAGCAGGTAGCACAAACCAGTTGAGGGTTCTGTTTGTAAACAAACTGTGGGCCCAGTGACAATGTAAACAGCTACTGGATGTAAAGGGTAGAGAATGGAGTAATAAAAGAAATTACTAAATGTACCGTAGTATATGTAATTAAAATTGACTTGTAGATATATAATTAACGTAATATGAATGTAATAGGTGTAAGAATTTTAAAAAAACATTGTAAAGGGGTTAAATAAGTGTAATAAGTTTATGCTACACTCACTTGTTGCACACACCACAAGTCACTATGACACCGATTAGCGCTTAAATTTATTTAACCACTAATAAAAATTGTAGTTTAAATGTAATAAGATCCATTTGAAGGACGCAGCAATAGAATCCTCATCAATTTTCTACCAAAAATCTTATATGATTCTATTGGGGGACAAATATAATGTTAAAATTGAATGCTACTCAATTTTACTCAGATTTTATATAGAATAATGATTAGTAATTGTTTATTAGACATGCAAGTAACGTTGAGTTGAAGTACTGTTAGCACCAAGCCTAGCAGTGTTCTTCAAAAGAACACACCCTTGTCGAGGCACCTGTCTGATGGGGAGAAAACCATACAACAAGTCACGTACAGGGTGACGAATCATAAAATGTATTGTACTAAAAAAAGCAATAAAGTTTAAGTGAAATCGAGAGAAAGCTGAGTGTTCAGACAATACAGTCCGTTAGAAATAGAGTGAGAAGTTAGAGCGAGCGAGCGAGCATTAGGTGGCGTCCCTCCCCACTTGTTTGTATAAGTTTGGCACGCGCTGTTTTTTGGCGAATGAAAGAAAGCGTAATTTTTTTAGTGGGTGAAATTAGCTAGTTGGGTTGGAGGAAATCAAATATCGCAGTACTTGAAACCAATGGGAACGCGATTTGTAAATATTGAGTGTGGGTAAGGATTGTGTGTGTATAAAAAACGTAGTTTGGAAATTTGTCGGGAGTCTACGGAGAACATTACAGCTATCAGACTCGTCACTGCGTATTAAGTCAACGAAGATTTTTTTTATTTATAACTAAACTTGCGATAGTTAGTATGAGTACAATATTCGTGTCGTGCATTAATAGTATTAAAACCGTTATTGCAGTGGAAGAAATATACTAGATTCAAAGTAATCATTATGATAAATTACTGTAACTTGACGATGAACTATCGAAATCCACATCAAAGATAATCTACCACGTGAATCGGGAAGTTACGAAGCGTTGAAGTGTATTCGGTATGAATTACTGATATTGTGAGCACTCAGCTTAATAACATATTTACTAAGGTGGTGTCAGAATAAATAGTAGTTATACACTAATTACATTCTAAATCAGTAAGTAGATGTGAGCTGTGTAGTGAAAGTGAAACCTAGGTAATTAAAGTGTTAGTGTCAACGAGTGTCGACAACAGGATCGTCCGAATCGCTGTCGAACGCAAAGCTCCAGCATCGCAGACTCCGAGGGAAGGAATCGCCAACACAAACGGAATTCAACCAACAATTAAACAAATTTGAACATTAAAACTCATAATAATTCATGTATCTTTTGTTAAATCTATTACTATTGGCAATTCAATCTGTCTAAGAACATACGTTCAAATGAGAATTGATGAGAAGCTAAGATTTCAATATTGTGAATCATTTTAAGATTGTATGTAAATTTGTAATGTGTTAATGAAGAGTTTATTAAATTTAGGATTCATTCAATTCAAATGGTGTTAATAATCATTTTGATACCCTGAGATAATTTTAAGAGTCGCCATCAAAGCAAGAGTTGAGAGCTTAGTATTAGTGAATTACACCTATCTTTTTCTAGCTCTAAACTACGAGGGTGGTAAGTTGGTAGCTTTGCTTATGTGGTGCTTTGCTTAGTGTTCATTCTATGAGTTATATGCTCTACCCTGTTTCTTGATTGTGTTTAAAAGCTGTGTTTTTTTACTAGTGAAATAATATAAATATAAAATAAAATTACCAGGCAACATGAAACAAAATAATATATGCAACCTGTGACTTCGCTTTGCTTGCATTGCTTATATTTACATGTCATGAGACATATGTCTCATTTTCAGAATTGTATCACTTCTTTACAGAGTGTTGGAACATTAAGATCTAATAAACATATATGAAAGTATATGAGGTAAGTATTTATTTTTGTAACGTATCCTTGCAACTTTATGTATGTCTTAAAGACATGTTTGACCTTATAGTCCCATCTTCATATTAAAGTGTCAACTGAGTCCTAACTTTAGTATGACATGAATAAGTAGTAATTAATGAAAAGTTTAGTAAGGTTCAGTCATTTAACTGGACACTGTGTTGACATTCTGACAAAATTTGGTATCGCCTTCTGAGAGGTGTAGGCAAGTTGTTATGTTTATTTCTTGTTCTGTTCATACACCATTCATGTTTTTAATATATTAATATAAAAAAAATTAATATTTTAGTTATCTTAACATTTTAACTTGATGGTAGGGCTGTCAGCGAAAACTTGTTATTAGTTGAAGTGTAAAGTTGCAAGGAGAAACATTGATATGGTAAATCTTTATGTTATCTAGATTACCTGCAATTTATGAGTCATAAACAGTGAACATATGTAAATGTCCCATCACATTCAGGCAACCAATTTTATAGAATGTTTTAACCTCTTTGAAGAAGTAATGGTAAGACTCTGATATGTCTTTGAACATGTAAATCCTTCCATTACAAAGATGAAGTCACAGGACAGTTGAATGGATAACTTTATTTTATCCACATAACAGTCATGGATATTGACCAATAACAAATAATGACTGAGAGTTAATTCTGTGCTCTAATAGCAAATGTATACTACTATTACTATTACATATTATAATATTTCGGATATTAGCCATCGTTTTAGAAACAATTCTAAACACAATGTTTCAACCTCTAAAAATATGAGGTCATCCTCAGGTGTAAATACATTTTTATAACATATTATTATCTATCAACAGTAAAAAGTTATCATTACAACATTCCAACAAAAATATTAGAAACAAAAAGAAATTGTTTACTTGGCAAGAAGGTCGTCTTAAGAGGATTTCACTTCTGGTTGCAAAAGAAAACGACCCCATCGGTTTCTTTTCTTTTGTGACCAAAAGTGAAATACTCCTAAGATGGCCTTCTTGGTAAATGAACATTATTTTTTTTTCGAATCCTTTGTTTCTAATCTTTTTGTTGGAACGTTGTGATAATATCTTTTTAGTATTGGTAGATATGATGTTATATAAATTTATTTACACCTGAGGACGACGTTAGATTTTTAGAGGTCGAAACATTGTACTTAAAATTGTTTCTAACACGATGACTAATGTCCAAAATATTATAATATATAATAATAATAATAATAACAATAACGGCATTGAGTTCTAGTTTTTTTATTATACTGTTTTGTGTAGTATTTGTGCAGTTTCTATAAGTTAATGAGTTTTTTTTTAAATAAGATAATGAAATCCACATTACAAAATTTGAATGTGTATATATTAATTTTTTGCATGTGATATGATATATAATTAAATCTTAGTATAGCTTGATAAGCTGGGGCTCTTGATTCAGAGATGTTTGACGTATGTAGCAGCTTATGAAACTTATAAATCTATCACAGTGTTTGACCAACACTTCATATAGCACATTTTGTAAGAAAGTACACATTTAACTAAAGCTGTAAATACAGATTTTAATTCCACTAATTCATTGTCACTGGTCAAGATTATCAGAATTTTTGAATAGAAAAATGTAAACATAAATGAAACTTATTGTATTAACTTTTTCTGTAGTGGGATAAATATATCAGACAACAAAGTAAGTCAGCACTCCCAATCTTGGTAATGAGAGTATGTGTGTGTTTAATTTTTAAAATTATATGTAAATTTATTTGCTTATTTGTATGTGTGTAGTTAAAGAATACGATTGAGATTCTGTACATTTATATTTATACAGTTTGTAGAATTGTTTTTAGTTTATTGTTATGATAACTATTTGGCCATTAAACTTTGCTTAAACTGTTATTAGTTGACCATTAAAAAAGTATCGTATGCACAAGAGATGTGTAATTAGTCGGCAAGTCATGGGAAACGGATATGCACAGTTTTGAGATTTCAGCACTGATTGATCCCGTAAATATACACAACATATTAATATGTGACTGTTTTCTTTCTTGCTAAATATGTAATGTAGACACCATTAGAATGTACAGCAAAGATATAAAGTGTAGATAAAATATAAAAAGTTAGCAAAATGTTTATTAGGAAAACAGGTATAGAAATATTGATAATCCATGAGATAACAAAAGGTGTGCAAAACTTAAGTGGGTTTTATTATATTTTAGACATTATTATAGTACGTGAATTAAGTGTTCAGTTCTTGCTAATTGACTATAGAATTAGTGATATGTGTTCTTTCTTAGCTGTTTGTCTGGGCCAGAATTCCCAAGTTGAGCCATTTTTTTAAACATACCTGCCATAAATTTCGCTCTCCAGAAACTGTTCCTCTTATAAGACTCTCTTCTGACTCCTAATTCTGATCTCCATCATCTTATTAATCCATTAATCTACATCTAATAAGACTCCTACCTTGTTCCTTTGTTTCAAAAATCATTTCGTGTGTGTTGTTGAATTTTTATAGTATAAAAATCATTTTTATAACTAAAAATCAATATCTGTCTCCATGTTTTGCCCACACATTATAGTAATAAGTAATTATTAACAAAATGCCTTTTATTTTATTATGGATGTTGTGCCTTATTTTGTTAGCTCTCATTCAATCAGTTAATTTGTATGTTTATTGATTTTGGTGTTTAAATCTGTGGGATAGTGTTGTTTGAGTGGCAGCTGTTGAAATCTAAGTATTTTTGTTTTCTTGTATGTTTATTATGTACTGTCATTTTGATTTTCCTGTCAAATATTGAAATTTTAATTGTGTGATGTGTATGCCAAAGAAGGAGGCAATCTCTTCGGTTTAAAGTTTATGATGAACATCATCAGTTTCAGAAAGAGACAATTTATTGTAAAAGATTTCAGTGACCATTGTAAAAAGATTGCCACCACCACATTTTGGCAGTAATACTGAAGTGGTTAGCTGTAACAATTCAGTTACTGTCAGTCTTGTTCAAGTTTTAATTTATTCTTCTGACGTTTTGTGTGTTAGAAAAATCCTGATTCCTGTACAACTCCTTCCCTTTAGTACCTCAGTATAAATGAGAAATGCATTTATTATAGAAGATTAAAAGTTTTGTTATAGTGACGTTGTTAAATGATAGCAGATCCATGGAGAAAAGATGTTACAAACAAGATTCTGACTCTCCTTGCAGATTTATGTCATAATTATAAAAAAATTAGTTTCTTTATCAAGTAAAACATTTTATATAAAGAATATTATATGGTCTATTGTATATTTCACAGATCAGTTTCTGTATGTTTAGTAGGGCTAGGACTTTTATATAAAAATACACAGTTTTACATTAAAATGTAAATTTTGAGCTTTACTGTTTAAAAATCGCATATTTTAATGACAAAAACATTAAACACCAATATTTTTAAAGAGTCGTTTTTGTAGTTCCACGTATTTTTATTCATGCTTACAGGTAAATCTGTCTTTTAATTTAAGTGCATAAAATTAAATATTTTTCTTAGACTTCTGTCTTGCTTCTTCTAAAAATATTTGCTGGAAACTGTTCATGTGAGAAAAAACAAAAGCCAATTCCTCCTGGTTAATCCCACACAGCAGAGATTCCACAACATTTATTACCCATGTGATAGTGATTCGTGATCTAGCCAACAACTTTTTCAGTTTTTATTTAATGATAAAATTCTGTATTGTCAGCTGTATGGAAAACCTGTAATTGCACCAAACATCCTACGTGTCGCAACATACTCAAGCTGTGTGTTTAGTGACAGACCAACATTTAGCAGAACACTGCTAATACTTCAAATAGTTAATTTCAAAGGATTACAAACACAAGATTTCTGGACTCGCACATTAATAAGGCAGTATGCCTTCTGGAAAGACAGTTTCAATATCAAAGGGGTAAAGCTGGTGTAATGTAAGCAAATTATTCCGCAACATGTAAACGTTAGTACACCCATATTTAGTTCCATATTATGAGACTACACTCTGATAATCACATAAAATACAATACAATTCACTATTAATGATGCAAGTCTGCGTAATACATTGTTTTAACAGTCACACAAAATAAATATGTATAAACAACAGTATAGCTATATGGGATGTGTACCTTTTTTTTCTGTGACACATACATCAGAATACATATAAATTAATGCACTGATAAAAAGTGTGTAATATTAAATAAGATTTTGCTGCTGTCAATCACAGCTACCACAATTGGCTGTATTTCTCACAGGCAATCAGTTTTATTTAAGGAACTTATTTCAAACTGTGCAATCACTTACATGGTTGTAACAGTTGAATCTGCTCTTGCATCTGAGTAAGTGTAATTTCAGCCAGGAACCTACACCCAGGTTGACCTCTTGACCTTTTTTCTCCTTTAAATTAAATGGAACAAAATAAATAATGTTGTACATTCTTTGAAAAATAATAATGTAATACAAAATTTTCAGGCAGCATCCCCTATTGGACAGGATATTGTGTGTGTGTGTGTGTACGCGCGTGTGCACACTTAACATAGAAGTTATCAGTTTACAGTATTTTATTGCATGCTTAGTGAAGAATTCAGTAGTGACATCGGCAGATGACATTGAGTCCGTACATTAAAGATGTATTTATTAATAAACAATGTGTATAATATTATGTATCATATGAAACTATGATAAGATGTCATATTATAATATTATCAAACTGAGAACAAATATTTAACAAATTTGTGAATGCAGATATGATGTTATATCAAAACAAGATGTTTAAACATATAATTAAAAAAAATTCTGCTGTTAAATATTTATTTTTAATTTGCGAAGTATTTCAAAAATAATTTTCATACTATGCACTGTATACTGTTAAAGTAAAGAAACTAAAAAATTTACATTTCAGTCAGTCATTTGAATTAAAACATTCATATTCGCACATGAGTTTTATTATATGACTTTGTGATCTTATATCTGATTCAGGCTCTAAAAAGTGTTCAATTCAGTGTGACTGCCTCTGACAGTGTTCAGTTCAAAAGTTGGTTTTATGAACCGTCTGCAGATTTTATTTTGACTTTGACACACAGTAACTTTTTTTAGGTATTGAAATCAAAATTAGTTTTTTTTTAAATTAAAACATCTTTTTAATGATTATAATTTTAACATTGTCTTAAAACTGTGAAGAATGTAAGTTTGAATATTTTTATTGTTCCCGAATAAACTATTTTTTGTAGTTAGTTTTGTAACTTACCATTTCTATTGTATACATTCAGTGGAAACGTGGTTTACCACAGTCAGTGAACATCACATTGATGTTTTTTGTTTGCTTGTTCGTTATTTCATTGTTTAACTGAATTTGTTGAACAAATAATTGTACAGTTATTATCATCCAGTGAAGCGTCACCAGATGTACATAGTATTATCAGCCAGCTTATTTGTAAAACAATTAAGCAGTGATGAAGTAAGATAATTATTATTTAACTATTACAAAATGGCTGTATCTTGCGATGAAGGGAAACCACTCAGACTGTGGGAGAACAGCACTTCAACAATGAATGTGATCAAGAGTAAAATCTGTCATGTCTATTACTAACAACAAGTGTTGGTGCATGAACTTACAATATACAAAACAGTAACTATAGATTATAGTAAATTTCTCTACCACCCTAGCACAACTGAAATACAATTCTTAGAAACTTTCACTTCATCCCTTGTGCTACTTTGTTTAAAATTTGTACGTGTGTTAAAATGCCATGTTTCATACATTAGTTTCATACATAACTTTCATATGATTATAATTTGATATTTAATGTTTTATAGTTTGTGTACACATGTTTTGTTCTGAGTGTTTTTTGCATGTTTTTGTTTTTACTGCATAAAATGACTGAACCTATTGTTTTGAAAAGAGTGATGGAACATTTTAGTTAAACCCTTGCTTGTGTCTGCTAGCTCTTCAGCCTGAACACATCTGAAGCTGCTTGTTCATTTCCATTTGTGTGTATAATTCAGGTTGAAAGGTGGAATCTTATTGGTCTGTCACCTTGAGAAATAGCCTGATTGGTTCATTTTATGAATGATGTTGTGTAACTGAATCTACGTGGTTTTAGGTTTAGTTTGTTGCTAACATTAATGTATTGTTCTGAGTGCTGTGGGTGTAGACTTCCTATGCTATGTATACAAGATTATCACAAAAATAGTTAATTTTGTAAATATACAATATTTTATCTAATGCACATTTAACCCATTATATTTTTGTCATTAGAGAAGATATATTTGAAAGAATAATTGATTTTTTAAATTTTGATTTACATTTTTCAATGTTGCCATATTCGTTTATGTAAACAGCTGGATGGACTTATATTAAAAATATTAATTGTTTAGCTTGTTTATGATTTATATTGTAAGAAACGTATCTGCTACCCGTAGTTTCTTATCTTGTTTTTCTGTATTTCTTATTTTTAAGTAAATTAATTATTTGTTGAATTATTCTTATTTAGTTTTATTTTATTTTATTTAGTTTAGTTTGGTTAATAAAACAAGGATTATCAAGCAAAAACAGGCCGTCGCTGAGTTTACGGTTTTGAAAATGTCGCCAAAAATAATTGTTCTTAATAATTAAAAATAGATTGTGTGGGTTCTTCACAATCGTTTGGGGACTCGACTCAGTTTTATAGGTTACCTGGTCTCTTCTATTAATTGCTTGATGTTCGTTACTCTAGCTGTATTCCTCTTCTTGCTTATCGCCTGCAAATCCTTTATTTTAATTTACTTTTAAGAAATAAAATACTTTGCAAGTTAACAAATCAATTTATTTGATGATTTTTAAACTCAGGGTAAGTTCAACAGTTCGTGGATCGAACGGAACAGTAACCGTATCTACTCGCTCACCAAGCTTGACTCGAAAAAATACAATGTTAAAAATGAAATACAATATTATTGTTTATATCAGGTCGTGGATACTTTGAGTTGCTAATAAAGATCAGAAAATGCCTACAGATAAAATACAATATCACAATTAATTAATTAACCCTCTTAATAAATAATAAAATTTAAATAGTATTAATTTTAAAAGTATTACAACTCTGCGTTCTGTTCCAAATGTCACTCGAAATGACAAAATTGTTTCAACAAAATGGCCGTCGGCCAGCGCCTAAGCATCTCAAAAGCTGCTCCACCTAATGTCTTTAAATTAAATAATGTTTCAATATTTTTTATGTCCACAATGTTATTAAATAAAGGTTTGTTGAAGTTCATAAGTGTCTGGATTAACTTGGTGAAACTCGTGTTATGTAAAGGTGTGATTGTTTTATTATTATGGTTATTTCAATCTCACCAGATCGTCGATACAAACTTCGTACTGGGAACGTATTAGTTGGAGTAAATCGTCATCTTGTTATTCGGTCTTCAATTATTTCTGTTAATATGTTTCGCCTGTGTAATTCTTTAATGTTTTTTCTTAATTTCGTATCGACATCTCTTTATTTTTACTTTTGGTCATTAATTATTCAGCAAATATGATTCTCTGTTACATGGAGTTCATCTATACAGCTTGAGTTTCAACATAAACTATTTCTTCCGTTAAAACACGGCTATGACCCGGCTTGCCCTGGCTTTTATGGGCTATGATTGGTTCTTTTTCCCCTGACCCCAGTCACATGGTTTTAATTATTTGACATATGTAAATTTTAAATCTGTCACCTCAGATTACTCTTTATTTATTTTGTGATTAAGTTAAATTTGAGTTATATGATGTTGTTGTTTGGAAAAATAGAATTATTTTGATACCGAATGTGACCCATTTCGGCCCAGTATCACTTATTCTAACACATTTACAAATTTTAAGTTTTTAGGCTTGTATATAATTTTTCTTAACACTTCCTATTTCCTCCTTTGTTATTTAAATCTGCCCTAATAGGGTTGTACTTATTAATAACAATAATGTCTGATATTTTTACCTTATATATAACATTACAATTTTAAATACCTATTCTTCATTTTCTTATAGTAACAATAATATTGACAGCGTGTCAGTTCAATGGCTTATCTTATGTGTTAATATTACCTTCCCTATTCATCTGATTCTTACAATTATGAGTTTTTATATATAATTTTGTTAGTACCTTCCCTGTTTCATTAAGGTCAGGCTTCTATTTGATTTTATCTGGTTTAGTTAAGCCTATTTTGGACATTTTACTGTTTAAGTTCAGCTCACCTCTTTTGACCTATAGGTTTAGCATTTTGCCATTCCTTTACAGTGATTTGTTACATAATATGAGGTTTTACCATGTACCTGATTTTGATATTCCTAAACAGCTCTTATAACTACTGTTCTTGAACAATTAGTAAATCTTTTAACAAACAAATCTAACATAAGAAACTTATGGGTATGCAAAACCCCTTGAACACTTACTTATAAAACAAAATCCTGCAGGTATATATAAGACCGTTAAATAACTAATTCTAACATAATATATCATGGGTATACAAAAACCCTCTAAATAATTAACTATAATATAATAACTCCTGGGTATATTGAACCCTTTAAACTCATAAAACTTTTATATTTACTGGTTCTTAATGTATGTTATTCCATACATAAGACCATTAACTCACTTTCTCCCTCCCCACTGGTTTATAACATGATCTTTGATCATCACTATCTCCTACCTTGTACACTAATCACTGCACTTCCTTACAATATAAGTTTTTACAATTTTTCTTGAACTAATGCACATTTTACTTACTTTCATTTATTTTATTGTATTGCATTTTCTACAACTCTACCTACTTTCTGATCTTATCTCTTTAAATTAGTATTATTGTTATTAGTTTATGTATTACTTTTCTATTTACATTTTACTTGGTCATTAACATGTTTTTAGTTTATTCTCTTTTGTTATTTGTTATCTTTTGAGTTCTTTATTCCTTGGTGTTGTCTTGTCATTAATGTGGTCCTCAATGTCTTGTTGCTTGTCGCATGCCTCTATTCCAGTTAGTTGTTTCATCGTTGGGTTTGTTTATACCTCTCACTTACCATATCTATTGGGTTTATCACGTTATGAAGTTCTATTCTTCTAATTTTCATTATAATTACAATATTACCTTGCTTTAACATTTATTTTGCTTCATCCCTTGTTTTGTTTTAGCTTGGAACCAGAATACACTGCTTAATACTCCCTTATTAGTAAGTTTCCTTTCATTTATTATTTGTTCTAGTACTTAGTCATTTATTATTTCTTTATCTAAATAGTTCTTCTATGCATGGTGGTGATATGTACTGCCACAATATACATGTTCATGCACTGAACATGTTCATGTCTATACAGAACAGTAACTGAAAGTTATTTTCTTCTAAGGTTATACTCTTTTCTTTTTCTAATAAAGTGTTTCTTTCATTTTCTTAATTTACACATTGTTTCTTTAATCTTCTTTACACATTTGTTTTTAGATGTAATATATTAAACATATTGACATCTCTCATAATATGCTGTAAACACATACAGGATCCCTTTTTGAACAGGATGTTCTTTATATGTATTTAACTTTTTTAAAACAGTGTGGAGTGTTTTAAAAGCCATAAATGTATGAACCACTAATATCTTAATATCCACTGATGTGAAATGTGTGTTTTAACATCAATAACAAAATGAAATGTATTGACATAACCAAATCTTGCTTCAAGTGTTAATGTCATATTGTGTTACTTGCTGAGTTAAAATATGTATTATACTCATTACTTTCTCAAGATAAGCCTTCTCCTACAACACAGTCCATTGCTACACCTTGGTGGTTATTCATTACAGTCTTCCTTCCAGTTCATGAAATGCATCATCTTCAGATTTTCCTGTTCATCCTGCAACCATTGTTTTCTTAGTCCCCCTATCCTTTTAGATTGGATCGATGTATAGTGCCACCAAATCCTAGTTTTGTTGTTGTACTGATGTTGTATAAACATGTCCTAACCAGCGTATTTTTTGATTTTCATCACCTCAATTTTAGTATTTTTTCTTGGTTTCCGTATGCCCCCACCCATATATTATTCTTAACCCTTTCCAGCTCAATGAGCATTTTTAGTATCATGGTTTATTATTAAAAAAAAAATAATAACATAACTTCCTAATGACTATTTTAAGATTACAATGAAACCAACCAGAGAAATGAAAAGTTTCGTGTTGTTATTCTTAAAATAATCATGGAAAGTTGTGTTATGAATTTTTAAGATAACAAACAAATGAATGAACAACCACATAAACATAGTAACATACTACTTGCATAGTTGGTAAAAATGAAAAATGGGAAAGGAAAAATTTCAGCCATACATACTAACCTGATCCAGAAAGTAAGTACCGTTTGGGCATTAAGAAAATGATACAAATTATTTTCAAAAATTCTGCATACCGTAGTCTACGTTTCTACATAGTCACCATGCAAGTTGGGACATTTGTCGTATCTTGGCACTAATTTTAATATGCCCGCTTCAAAGAATTTGGCCGCCTGCAACTTCAACCACTGCTGGACGTTTCCCTTTATCTCATCATCACTTTCAAACTTCTGGCCGGCAAGAAATTTCTTCAGATGCAAAAACAAATGGAAATCGCTAGGAGCCAAATCTGGACTGTAAGGAGGATGACTGAATTGTTCCCAACGAAATGAACCAACAAGCGCCGTCGTTACACATCCGGTATGCGGTACGCTCCTCGTCGTGAAAATTTTCTCTTCCATCGTTAAACAGCCTAACCCACTTTCTCACCATACCTTCACTAATCGCATTCTGCCCATAAACTTCACAAATCTCATGATGAATTTCATAAGGACGAAGATTTCTCGCATTCAAAAACCTAATAACTCTTCTTATTTTATAACTGGCAGGCCGATCGATTTTTTAAAAAATGATTACCGATGTGTAGTAAACGTAAATCGGAACATATACAAACAATATAGCTTGGCTACTTCGTCGTCGAATAGAAGGAAATAACTACGCATGTGCGACCTTCGTACTACAATATGCGCGGGATATATGTGCAGACGGTACTTACTTTCTGGATAAGCCTCGTATATAATATAATGGCGTGTTCTGCCTAAACAGTCTCACACACCAGATACTGTCATGGAAACTATGCCTACTTGCTATAACTCCAATCACCACTTTGTTCTTCACCTCAGTTCCACAAAACAATCTACATCCAGGTTATCAGGGCAACAGTTCCACCTCACTAAAGTTAATTTGGTGTTGAGGATGTGCTTACTCCTAAAAGAAACACTGCAACCATCTTCCATTGTGAAACCCCATTATGTATGCATAAAAGTAATGATTATATGTATAAAGAATTTATGTTTACAGTCGATTACATTTTTTCTGAATTTTAGACTTTCTCACTGGCTGGTCTGAGTGCAGGAATTACTGAAGCTATTCTTATAAATCCATTTGAAGTGGTAAAAGTAACACTGCAGTCAAACAGAGCTCACATGAAGGAAGTTCCTAGCACCTGGACGGTCACCAAACAAATTGTGAAGACACATGTAAGTTGATGTACATGTAGTGGATTTATAATAAAAGCTAAATACTGATACATTTAGCAGATGTTATAAAAATAGAAAGAAAATAGAAAGTATGTTTACATTTGTGTATGTACATGGTCAAATAAAGATTGCACAAGTGTTCATAATGTAACGTTACATAACCCATGCTCAAATATGATAACACAATCACCCCACTCTAAAAGTCAGAAATGGGTGTTATGTACCTGGATATCTAAACTTTGTACCACCAAATTCTGTAAACAATAACAAAGTGAAATGTAGTGTACAGAGTGAAAAATAGTGTACATAGTGATAGTGTAAACTTTTAAAAAAAAGAGCATCTTACAGATTTATACTGTAGATGAAAAAACAATCACTTATAGCAGTGGACTATATTGCTGCTGACCAATTTTGTATTTGTTTGTATTTTGTGTAATTTTTATTGTGTAGGTCACAAAGGTCTTGTACCTAGGTATAATTTTATGTTTAATATAATAATTGTGTTTAAATATAAGATAACCCAGGGTTAGATATAAAATAATAATAATATAAAAATACTATGTGAGCAAGATGGCATAGGAAAATAGTTAAGAGTAAGGATACTTTAAGTAAATCATAAATAATAAATAAATCCAATTAAAGGTAATTAAAATATAAAAGACCAATGTACAAGCTTAAGGAAAAATAAAAAGAAAAACCTTAGATAAATTAAATTAGATTATAAACAAAATTTAAAAAGGATTATTTTTCTATAAAGAAGAAATAAATTTATAATAATTAATAATAGCCTATATACTCAAAGGTATATAGATTCACCAATAAAAAACCATAAAAAATCTTGGTTACTATGAGTAACCAACTAACAAGATTTGAATTAATTGTTAAAACGATTGGGAAGTGAACGTTTGAAAAAAAGTGTAATGCCTATTTAAATTTGAGAAAATTAATGAATACTTTTGGAATAACTAGTGCGAAATTTAATAAAATTGACGAGTGATGTCCACCTTATGTTAGAACTCCTTCAAGTATCAACATTCACGTCCTTAATTTGATGAAACTTTGAAAAAATCTAACTACCAGTTCTAGGCCTAGTCTTGCTGCACATCGATATTTTGGTGAGATCGTATCCCAGTAAATTTAACTAAATTACAACTCAACTATAACTTCTAACACTAGAAACAGCACAATATAATTAAACACTTCAGGAAAAGAGGTGAAACAAACTTTATTATTTTTTGTTAACCAAAAAATCTGCATAATGGAGCTCTGTGAATTTCTAGCCGCCAAGATGGCGCTCAACTTAAAAGGGCTTTAATTAGGAAAGAAATTTTGAGATATTCGAAAAAATAATATAACAAAAAACCTAATTTTCATCGGTAGCTATGAGAAAACAAGAAATGCATAATACCAGAGGCAGATCGAAGAAGAAGGCAGAAGACAAGGGAAGGAAGAAGGTTTACAGGAACAAGAAATAGAAGTAGTCACGGACAGTGAAATAGAACAACAGATAGGCGACAAAGAAGAAACTGAAGCAATTATGGACACGGAAAGGGAAATAGTTGAAGAGGATGCCCAAGGGGACCAACCAGATAAATCCGCCCAAAAGGAAGACATGAGTATGCAGGAGCTGTTGAGGATTATAATGGAAAGCAATAAACAAATAAATGAGGAAAATAAGGAAAATTTTAGGAGACAGGAGGGAAAATTCGATAAAATAAATGAAAACTCAAGGAAACAAAATGAAACCTTGAGCGAAAAATTTGACAAAATAGATGAAAATTTTAGGAAACAGGAGGAAACTTCAAAGGAACAAAACAAACAAACCAATGATAAAATAGATGAAATTCAGGAAAGTGTAGTAAAACAACTAAACGAAAAAATTGAGACCATTCATGGAGATATCAGAGAAACCATGAATGAACAAAACCGTAAAATGGAGAATTTCAATAAGGAGATATGGGAAACTTTCGGGGAGAAGTTTGAAAATGTTAATACATTTAGCCAAAAAGCAGATACATATAAGGGGGAGACAAATAAGCAAATGGACAGTGGTTTCAAGAATTTGGATGAAACATTAGACAGCACTTCAGAAGGTATTAAAGTAAGTCCGAATACAGAAGAGAGCAGGAAGGAAATAGAAATTACAGAATACCAAGGTGCAATGCCATCAGAAAATAAAAGTAGCCACAACAAAGAGGATAATCAATACCTGGAAAAGAAGACCAAGAAAATAATAAAAACATGTAGAAAGAAAATAATAAATACAAGGGAAGAATGGGAGATGATTACAGGTGGATTAATTAATGTATTTAACCTTCCAATTAATGAACAGAGGGAGTTAATTAAGTTTAGATATCAGTTAAATATGTCGACAGTTGAAGTGCATCAGAAGATATCAGTCATATCTTCAAGACGGAATATATCATTAAAAAATTTGGTAAATAATCCAGAGGAAAAAGGGAATGGAATGATATTAAAAATGAGTGAATATGTTATGTCAGAGGAGGTACAATACCTGTTAATTAAAAAGGAACAAACAATGACGGAAGACCGGTACTTAAGTGAAGGTTTCATAGCAGCAAAGTGGGAGAGGCAGATGGTAAGGAGATTATCAAGGAGAGAATTAATTCCGAACACCCCAGTAATCCGAGAAAAGGGAGTACCTGAGTTAATGGACCATGGTTAAACTAAACGATAACCAACCAGAAAAAAGGGGACTGACTTTCTGAAAACCGACCAAGCAACCCATTAGAAATAAAACCCCAAAATTCAAAAAGTATGTAAGTACAACTTACTTAAAATATTTTGCAACCATTTGATTTAACAAAAAGAACGTAAGTACAACTTACTAAATATTTCGAAACAATATGATTTAATAAACAGTAAAACAACAAGAAAATGTAACAGATTATTAAATAAGAATTATAAATAACTGATTTAAATTGGACTAATAGGAAAAATAATATTTTGATGGTAACAAACAGAAGAAAAAATAAATAAATAAAAACAATTGATGGTAATGTGCTCAGATAAGAAAGTAAAATAAGAAGAATAACGAATAATTTAATGACTACAATGAAGCTGAAGGAGGATAATAATTAATACAACAATAATTTAGAATTTCTCGGAATTGAAAATGATATAGGAAGAAATGATACGGAGAAAATATGTCACAAGAAGGAAAGTCAAAAGGATTTTAAAATAATGCCTATCAATAATGTTATATGCTATTAGTTAATGAAAAAGAAGAAGGAATCAAGAAGAAAAAGAAATATATAATTAAATGCAAACAGCAACAGTATGAAGAATCCCAAAAGTGTTTAGTATTAGTCACTAATCGACTACTTATAAGTTTCTTATTATAATGAATTGACTGTAGAAATGTTCCGGCAATCATTTTCCTGAGCAGGGATGATGTTCCCCTGGTCTCAGAAGGTGTAAGGATGGACAGCAGAGTAATGGACCCAACGTGGCCACCCGAACTGAACCACCGCACAGGATAGGGAAAAATGTTAGGGAAATTTAATATTTAAGGGATGATAAGATAGCTGAAAAGAGTGATATTAGATTCCAGAAGTATGAATGAAGAAAACAGAAGAAAGATAGCAGACAGAAGCTTAATTGAGAAAGCGAATTTATAGAAGCCAATAGAAATATGAGTGTTAAAACAAGTTTTTTATGATTAGTGTGACCAGCCCTTATCAAGTAATATGTGGAAGACCACTACCCAGAGAAATAAATCATTGATGAATTTGCCTCCAAGAGAGAGAGAGTTGAGTAGGAAATTAAATCTGGTAACAATAACAAAGTAAAAGGAGTATAACCAATTAGAAAGGAAGGAATATTATGAAGATTAATGGAAGAATCCGAAGATTGAAGAGTTCAACAATTTATTTTAAAACCAGTAAACAAAAATAAATCTGTTCTAGTGGGGGGGCTTTATGTAACGTTACATAACCCATGCCCAAATATGATAACACAATCACCCCACTCTAAAAGTCAGAAATGGGTGTTATGTACCTGGCTATCAAAAACTTTGTACCACCAAATTCTGTAAACAATAACAAAGTGAAATGTAGTGTACATAGTGATAGTGTAAACTTTTAAAAAAAAGAGCATCTTACAGATTTATACTGTAGATGAAAAAAATCAATTATAGCAGTGGACTATATTGCTGCTGACCAATTTTGTATTTTGTGTAATTTTATTGTGTAGGCCACAAAGGTCTTGTACCTAGGTATAATTTTATGTTTAATATAATAATTGTGTTTAAATATAAGATAACCCAGGGTTAGATATAAAATAATAATAATATAAAAATACTATGTGAGCAAGATGGCATAGGAAAATAGTTTAGAGTAAGGATACTTTAAGTAAATCATAAATAATAAATAAATCCAATTAAAGGTAATTAAAATATAAAAGACCAATGTACAAGCTTAAGGAAAAATAAAAAGAAAAACCTTAGATAAATTAAATTAGATTATAAACAAAATTTAAAAAGGATTATTTTTCTATAAAGAAGAAATAAATTTATAATAATTAATAATAGCCTATATACTCAAAGGTATATAGATTCACCAATAAAAACCCATAAAAAATCTTGGTTACTACGAGTAACCAACTAACAAGATTTGAATTAATTGTTAAAACGATTGGGAAGTGAACGTTTGAAAAAAAGTGTAATGCCTATTTAAATTTGAGAAAATTAATGAATACTTTTGGAATAACTAGTGCGAAATTTAATAAAATTGACGAGTGATGTCCACCTTATGTTAGAACTCCTTCAAGTATCAACATTCACGTCCTTAATTTGATGAAACTTTGAAAAAATCCAACTACCAGTTCTAGGCCTAGTCTTGCTGCACATCGATATTTTGGTGAGATTGTATCCCAGTAAATTTAACTAAATTACAACTCAACTATAACTTCTAACACTAGAAACAGCACAATATAAGTAAACACTTCAGGAAAAGAGGTGAAACAAACTTTATTATTTTTTGTTAACCAAAAAATCTGCATAACGGATCTCTGTGAATTTCTAGCCGCCATTAAATAATTTTGTGATTGTAGTGAAGAACATATCCTGTACTCTGGCAGATAATCTCGGAACTACATACTAAAAAATATAATCTATTAATTATTGTAAAGCTTGGTATTAAATTATTCATTTCTGACAGTCTCATAGTACAAAGAACTTACAAAAATAACCCTGGGAAATTAATAAATTATTTCTTTATTGTTTTATATTTTATAACAGATAAAAATATTTGTTATACATTCTATGTTTACAAAATAAGATCAAACTAATGTTGTGTTGATAGTGAGAATCGATTATACCTTTCTGTTTTGGGAGAAGATAAAAACGTATTTATTAAATAAATACAATGAATACTTTGTTATTTGAATAAAATGTGTATTATTTTCAGTAGAGGGTAGTTGTTTACAGATTATCCGGAGACAAAGAAGAGGACGGACTACCAGAAAATATTACATACCATTGGTGTTAATTTAACCTCCAATTTGTTTGTAAACGTCAAAATCAGCTGGTCTCATGAGCGGAGAATTTTAAATTAATTATTTGTATGCCAAGAGGATAATTCTTTTTGCACTCTCTCTCCTAACTACGGTCCAGCTACTTCATTGAATTCACCCAAAACAAATCTAAGGAAAAAAATCAGCATAATCACACACTCTCGATTTCTTTTTTTTTTTTGAAAATTTAAACATAAATTATAACGAATTCTGTGACGATCGCAAGAGTGACGATAAGATCAAACGATACTATCCGATCATTACCCGCAAGACGTTACAAGATTGGCGAACCCAACAGTGGGGCTTTTGAACATTCGCAAATATAATCAATAAGTAACAGAAAAGAGGATTACGTTACAAGATGACGCTAACAACGTGTGGCAAATAAAAGAAAGAAATAATTACAGTGACGATCGCGAGAGAGAGACGATTATTCGGAACGATAATTAGATCATTACCCGCGAGACGTTACAATAAGCATACATAAAATAAACTTGAGCACTTTGAACATGTCAGCATCAATATGTTAAGAACTAGGAGTATCTGAAACTGTCTTATTCCCTGCCAGAAACGTTTCTGTCAGTTGAAAATAAAAGGAAATAAAAATAGCTTTGAAATATGCTATAAATATGTTTCAGTTACTACCAATGCAGGAGAGTGATGCAGGAAAAGATGTTGATTCAGAAAATAATTTTAAATTATACCATATAATTAACGTATTTACATTTTATTTTATTAATAATTATTTGTTCCTAAATATGAACTTATTTGCACAGTTGAAATATAATTTGTGCAACTTTACTCATAAAAGCAAATAAGTTTTTGAGTTATAATATAAAATTATATTAATTTTATATGTTGAACATTTGAAATCGTAAATAGAACTTGATATACGACTAACAAAGTGGAGAGAAATATATTAATACAATGTTTTGATTGTTCCACCTGAGCTACCTAATGGTGTATGGCAGCCTTGAAATTTGGAACGCTATTGGAAATGAATTTTGCCAAGTACTGTAGACCTAAACATGTGTAAGTTTGCTACTATAGTATAAACGTTTTGCTCCAATTTGCACTTGTGAAAAAATATCATTTGTTTGTGAAGCAAACTGTATAAAATTATATCAGTACTACCTTACAAACTCCAAATGTCTGAATTCAAGTTATCTGAATCATATATGGATCAGTATTCATTCACACTTTTTCACCCCAGTGTTATATAATAGACTCACCAGCATGTATTAGAATCGATTAGACTAAACACTAGTCTAATGGTTCTCCCCTTGTGGTACATGTATATAACATAATACATTATAATCACATGATGAAACATCTAAATGTGGCATTACGATGGTACAAAAAACAAGATAATGTGTACAGTTTTTGTTTGCAAATTTATATTTTTTCAATAATGTTTTATGTTTTCAAAATATATAATTTCTAATTTTATGTGGACTAAAATGTTGAGAAAAAATAAAATAGATTAAAAAATTACATTTAAATATATACTGTTAGTATTCAGAAAAATGTTATTTTTTAATTTTCCAATTGTCTGATTTCTGGATCAATTCCAGTACCAATTAATCCAAATAATTTGAGTTATACTGCAGATTAAGTAATGCATAGATTAACATTAATCAATAATTTCACTGCTAATAATTTCCTGGCAGGGGCTAAAAAAACAACTATTTACAACAAAACAAAAGCAATGTTCTTGTTTGACCCAAAGTTCCAAGAAATTAATTTACAAAAAAATGTATACAAATAAAGAAAGTTAGGAAAGGGGGTCCAGGCCCCCCAGAGTGGCTACAATATAATAAGTTAAATGTCAATGTAGACAGAGGGGAATGATTTGCAGACAGAAATTGTATACTGTTAAGAATTCAGTGATATTAACAAAAATATACAAGGAGTGGCTGAAATGTAATGCACAGTCGCTTGTAACCCGAAATGAAAGGAGACAGTCAATTGAAACAAATATAAAATACATTTTATTTGCTACAAAAACTTACGTTTGTTTTTCTACGTAGTCACCATTCACAGCTACACATTTCTCCCAGTGGTAAACCAGTTTCCGCATTCCATCAATGAAGAATGCTGGCAGTCTTTCCTTGATCCACGACCTCACTGCATCCCTCAGTTCATAATCCGTGGTGAAATGAATACCCTTAACATAACTCTTTAATTTCAGAAAGACGTGAAAATTGGAGGCACCAAATCTGTTGATATGGAGGGTGTGGAATAGGTTCAGATTTCAACTTCACAAGAGCCATGGTGGTTGCACACGATTTGTGTACCCAAGCATTATCATGTTCCAGAATTATCGGCTCCGTGGATTGTCAAACAAGACACACACATCTCCTAAGGTGTTTTAATGTCTCTATGTATCACACAGAATTTACAGTTAACCCAGCTTCCAGGTAATCAGTCACATACACGTGTTTGGAATCCCAGAACACTGTCAATAGAATTTTTTTTTGCAGAGGGTTGTGTTTTGAATTTTTTTGATTGTGGCAAACCATAGTGCCAGTATTCCATGCTGTGCCGTGTTTCTTGTGGGTCATAATGATGCACCCAAATTACATCTCCTGTCACAATATTGAAAAGGAAGTCATCTCCCTCATCGTGATAACGTTCCAGAAGCTGTTTACATAATTCCTTTTGTTGTTGTTTGTTCATTTCTGTGAGTTTGCGTAGCCCATGAACAGAGTTTACAGTAGCCCAGTTGTGCAATAATGGGTCCTACTCATTCTTTCGATAAGCCTGTCTCAGTGACGATGTGTTGTTGTGTGATATGATGGTGATTTGGAATCAGTTATTCCAACTCCTTTTGGTGATTCTAATCAATCACAGAAACTGGTCGACCACTACAGGGTTCAGCCTCAGTATTGGCTTTAACAGCTTCTGATGCACTATATTTTATTGCCCGCCTACTCACGGTACTTCGATCAACAGTTTCTTCGCCATAAACAGCTTTTAAATGACGATGAATGTCACTAGCGTTCACTTTTTTCTGGTGTTAAACATTCAGTCACTGTACATTGTTTTAGGCACGTTGACATAGCAGGCATACTCGACTCCGTAACAATGGTGACTGACAGAAAATGAGAGGCCGTGGGTCAACGAGTTTTGGAATGTTTGCAGTAGGGGAATGCAAGATGGCAGCATTTGTCGCTTTGTGCAACATTGTATTCTCCCGTTATGTTCCAGTGTGCATTACATTTCAGCCACCCCTCATATTTGCTTAAATATAATAGATGATGCTAAGCAATTTCATAGCTTTACAAATCAGGAACAAGAATGAACGTAATTTTGATGCTGTATAAAATGTGCAAAGCAGTATAGTTTATTGGCAAGCCTGGAGTATGATTGTTTTTGAAACAAGAAGTAACATGAATTCACATATCTGTTTGATTTGAGGTTGTGGTTGTAATAAAATTGTATAGTGTCCTTTGTTTTCTAAATGAATTAGTTTCATGACTCAATTTAGTGGTTTGAAACAGTAGAACTGCACTTTGTAAGTGTAAACAAAGTAAGTATAACTTGCAGTGACTGTAACAAGGGTCAGTGGTAGTGTGTAAGTGCATAATTTTCCACTTTGTTTACAGTGACTTGTGTTTTAAGGCAAAGAAAATCCAAACAGTCGGTGTAAATTAGTGCACATTAAAATCATAAAGTCTAATTAAAATACTCACATGAGATAACTGACTTCACAGTAACAAAATTTGTGGAATACCACTTTGTTTGCACAGCGGTAGGTCTGTTTTGCAAAAGAATTGCATTGTCACATAAAATAATATAGCAATAGATTATACTAAAACTGCTTTGTACATGAAACTAACTCGAATATGATGTGCATTGGTATTGCCCAACGATTTGTATGGTAATAAATGTTTTTTGCTAGTGCTGCTGATCAGAATGAATGTGTGTAGAGAAACAAACAAAAAAATATGTGACTAATATAGTTATTGTTACCAGTGTGTACGAAGGTAATTACAGTTTACTATTTGCTCGAGTGGTTAAGCAAATTTTAATGGGAGTACGTTGCCCGATTAAGAATTAAGAAATTCAAAGATACCAAAGAATGATTTATTCTAACATCAGACAATTATTTGATTAAATATCACTATAATATTGACGACTCGGAACACAATGTTTTTTATAAGTAAAAACGTAAAGTTTTACCTTACAGCCTAAACCGGCTTTCACCTATAGAAGGCTTCATCAGAGGCTGTCGTTAGTAGCGCTGCTCGTCTTGTTGTTGGCGACGAGAAAGTGTTTCGAAAGATTGAAGCTGTGTGTGTGTGGTGAGATGTGTTCGAATAATGCGTGCGATTTGAATTGTGTCTGTTCGTTTAGGATGTCGTTTTTATTTGTTTTTGTGTGTTTGTATATTTCTAATTGTTCTAGAGTGTCTAGTTTTCGGCCTTTTGTGTGTACGTGTAGTATGTTCATGTTATTGTCGATGTTTTTATATGTGTGGTTTGCTTCAATGAGGTGGTTTGCGAAGGTAGATTCTGTAGTGGTGTGGAGTGCTTTTGTGTGTTCAATGTATCTCTGTTTGAAGCTACGTCCTGTCTGGCCTATGTAGAATTTACTGCAATTTGAACAATTTAGTTTATATACACCGGGTAGATCGAATTTGTTTTGTGCTTTGGGCATGCGTTTTGATAGTGTGTGTTCTGTTTTGTTAGTAGTTTTGTAAGCGATTCTGTATCCTGCTTTTTTGAATTTGTGGGAAATCCAAGAATTATTTGATATAATGCAATGCTACTGATTATTCTATTTCACAATAAATACAATTGATTTCCTTTTACATTAACTTTTCTTGAGATTCTATTCTTAGTTACTTTGTAATACTGACTTAATGAAGAGTCATTAACACTTTTTTTACATACAATTGTAAATTAATTGTCTACTTTACCTAGTTTACATCTAGTCAACTGTTCAGCAAGCCTGTCACTGACAATCTGTCGTACTGTGACCCTCTATCATACTGCAACCCTCTGGGATTGATGAGCGTTTGGACATTTCGTTCCATTTATATACTGTTTAGTTGTTTACTAAATGAAACCTATTTAAAATTTGTAAGAGTGACGAGTTTAGCCAAAACTCACTTTCACTAGCGAAAGAGAGCCTTGAGCCGTTTTCTTTTAAATAACAAGTTTGAACATAACAACTATTTTGGTAGCAGCGATACAAAACAAAACTAAATGATAATACTTAAAATTATACACCTCCCCCTTAAGTCAAGGACAATGAGTCTATATGGACTTATTGCTCCTAGTTTTATTTTCTTCTATTCATTTTTATCCTATCTTCTAAAGGCATTTCGTCTAATTCGTCAGCTTCTAAATCTACTGTAGGCTCAGTCTTATTCTTTTTGAAAGTAATAGGAAGTAGTTTGAACTCTCTCCTTTTCTTGTTAGAACACAATTTGTCTACTCTAAAATACCAAGCTAACCCTATAAGAATAATTAGAACAGTAATTGATACATAGTGTCTTGGTTCAGGAATGTAATTATCAGGTTCATATTGCTTCATTATGTCATCTAACATGTTTAATTGTATTCTGGCTGCTTTTAAATCTTGAAATCTATTAGTTACATATCTCAAGTGGTTATTTTCATTAGCTATCTTTTTAGAGATTATATCATACATTTCATTACTAATATTTAACTTATGAGCTTTAGCGGTAGGTATTTTTATTACATCACTTACATTAAGTTTCTCAACTGATCTATAGGCTACTCTACTGTAAATGGTGAACGTAGATCCAACCATCTGGCGCTTAGCTGGTAACGTCAGTATTCCAGTTCCTTGTATCCACTCTGTGCCATCATGCTCTGGATGTCCGTCGGGTCCAAGGCAGGTGATGGTGAGACTTTCATCTTTCGGAATTACAAACATCCATCCTGATGTACCTGGGATCTCCATCCACATGGACATTCCGACGTGTGTTATCCTCGTGTCGCATCTGCTTAGTGGCGGCGTTACTCCCTTATAGAAGGCGATTTCACAAGTCTCAAGTCCGGAACTTAGGTGATTGTAGGAGTAGGATTAGGTATAGGTAATACTTCATACAAGTTATAAGTTCGGTCAACATGTTTAAGAGGAATTCTTAGGAAAGTTCGGATAATATGACCATCTACAAGCCAAGCCATAGTTTCGGTAATTTCATAATACGAGTGTATTGTTTGAGGAGTAACCACTATAGGTAGTGTGGAACTAGTTCTTAGCTTAATGCTTATAGTAAATAAATAAGTACTAAGAGTTTCAGGTGATATTAACTTTGTAGGTACTTAGTTTCCCTTGTCTCAGCATCAATCCCTAGATAAAATGTAGTTACTTCCTTGTCTATATCGTTCCACGCAATTTCAATGTATTTCAGAGCATCCATAGCCCTGGATCGTGTTATCATGATGTCTTCTACTTTCTTGATTCCTTCTCAATTTAGGTCTTGCAATTGCTTAAGGTAGTCCTCGGTTCTTAGTATAACATCTTGGTTATTTTTGAAGTTGCGCATCGTATAATTGATAGCAGTTAACGTATTCTTAACTACTGTTAATTGGTCTTTCTCTAGCTGGTATACACGATGTTGATTACTGTCAAGCGTGCTTATTTTTTCGTTAAAGTATTCAGGATCGTCGCTATCCATAGTCCCGAATAATGTTTTTAACCCAAATCCAACTGTATTAAAGATTCCCCATCTAGACCGTGCGATCATGTCGTTAGCTCCAACAATATCGTATAACTGTTTGACCCTCTTAGTTGTCCGTTTGATAGCGTTCCATGATTGTTCAAAGTATGGTCCAGCCCAAATCGTTAAGTCACTGGCGTTGCACAGAACTGCGGTTTCCTTCCATATTAAATCAATCTGGCTGAGTTTAGCCTCGAGTTCCCTTAGGTCAGTGTCTGTAGCGATAACCCAGTGCTCTGAGGTGAGTAAAAACTGTACTGCTCGGCGAAGTATAATCCTGGTTTATCCTTGAGGAGTTGTATGTCGTACCGTCGACCTTGCGCTCCTGATAGTAGTATCATCATGAAGGTGAATATCATCATTATCTGGAACGAGACGTTGAAATTTTAGTTTCTTTCTCTGAAAGGTTTAATTCTATTTACATGTACCTTTTGTGTACATTTACCATGCTTTATAGTAACATTTACACTATTATTTATTTCAATAATGGTATAAGGTCCTATCCACGGTTTAGACAGTTTCTTGCTTCGGCCTCGTCTAACTAACGGTTGGTGTAATAGAACTTTGTCACCAATGTTGTATCTTTTCTGCCTAGCCTTTATATCATATTGCATCTTGCTGTTCTCTTTTCTGCGTTGAGATGCATCTATCACTCATTGATTCGTTTGTCACGCATTCTTCGTTTGATTTCTTGGACTAGGTCGTCTTCACTTAAATCCCGTTGAACTTCTCTCATCCAGTCAGTCGGTAATCGCATCTCTCTCCCGTGCAGCAAATAATACGGAGAGTATTTCATCGTAATATGCGGAGTGCATCTGTACGTCATCATGACATACAGTAACCACGCGTCCCAATCCTTTTGGTCATTACTAATGAATTGACTCAGACCCATCATTATTGTTTGGTGGCTTCGCTCAACTATACCGTTTGTCTGCGGGTGGTATGCAGTAGTCTGTAGTTTTTCTATATCTAAAAGTTTGCATATCTCTCGGAATAGCTCACTGGTGAAATTTGTCCCTTGATCTGTGAGTACTTTCTCTGGCGTTCCATGTCTGCATACTGTCTCTTCTACAAATATTCTTGCTATGGTTGTGGCCCTTTGGTCTGGTAGATGAAAAGTCTCTTGGATACTTAGAAAAGTGGTCCTGAAAGGTGAGGATGTATTGATTCTCAGCTTGAGTTTTTGGTAATGGCCCCACTATATCCATCGCAACCTTCTGAAATGGCTTGGTTACAGGCGTCATTATCTGCATTGGTGCTACTGCTCTATCATTAGCTGAAGTTTTTCTCTCGTTACAATTTTTACACGTGAGCACAAAATTCTCTATATCGTGACTCATATTTTTCCAATAATACCGTTCCTTGATTACCTCTGTAGTTCGGTCAATGCCCTGATGGCCCCCCGAAAGGTGTGTCGTGATACGCTTTCATTATATTTTTTCTATTGTCTTTTGGTACTACTAACTTCCTACGATTTCTTTTGTCTACGTAATATATATATATATATATATATATCCTTGATCATCCTTCTCATATTTACTTAAAGTTCTGTTGATTTCTTTTATCTCATCTTCCGATTGCTGGTTGGCTAATATTTCTTGTGGCGATATATCTACTTTTGCTATTATTACACGACTAAGTGCGACAGCATTTTTGTTACTTTTACCTGGTCTGTGTATTATTTCAAAGTCGTATTCACTCAGTTTTATTGTCCATCTGGTTAATCGGCTACCCGGATCCTTCAGACTGATTAACCATTTTAGCGGTCGATGACCTGTGATTATGATGAAGTACCGGCCCCATAGGTAAGGACGGAATTGTCTTGTTGCCCATACTGTTGCCAATAGTTCTTGTTTGAGAGTTTCGAAAGCTTCGTTTTGCTCTTGTCCCCACTTAAATTCAATATTATGTTTAAACAGATAGTTTAATGGTCTTGCTATTTTATCGAAGTTCTTTATGAATTTCCTATAGTAACCAGCTAAACCTAAGGAACTTTTCAAATCCTTAACATTTTTTGGAATCGGAAATTTTGTAACAGCTTCTATTTTTGAAGGGTCTGGAGATACACCGTCTCTAATTATTACATGCCCTAAATAAGTTACGCTATCGCACAGTAGTGAACACTTTTCTGGGTTAATTAACAATTTGTGTTCCCTCAGCCTCTGGAATACAGTCTCTAAATTCTGTATACTTACATCGAGGTTTTTTCCGTAACAAACAATGTCATCTATATATACAAAAGCGATTGATCCGATTATTCTCGTAAAACTTCGTTCATGAGACGCTGAAATGTGGCTGCCACACCCTTTAGCCCAAAAGGCATTCATTCATACTCAAAATGTCCTTGTGGAGTATAAAAGCGGTTTTCTCTTTATTGGTTTCTTTTATTTCAATCTGGTGGAAACCTGACGATAAGTCTAGAGTGGAAAAGTATCGCATTCCCCCCAATTGATCTAATATTTCTGTAATGTTCGGCAATGGGTGAGCATCGCCCTTGGTGACTTATTTAATCTTCTATAGTCAGTACAGAATCTGGTCTTAGGTGTTCCATCAGTACTTTTCTTAGAAACAATTATGATAGATGCATTCCACGGCGATACACTTTCTCTTATAATACCGTTAGATTTTAATTCAGCTATGTGTTCAGCTACCACCTGTTTCTGTGATTCAAGCAATCGATAAGGTCTCTGGTTAATGGGTGTTTGACCTGGGTCGACCAGAATTTCGTGCTTTATAGTATTTGTGTGTGATCAGTACTGCCCTGGTTTCCTAAATACATCGATATAATTAGCACACATGTTTAAGAGTACTCTCTTCTCTTCCGCATTTAAATTTTGTGTATTGAGTTTAAATTCGTTCAGATGTGTTGTCGTAATTGGTAATATTTCGATCGTTTTGTTTATGCAATCTATCGTGGCACCTAATTTATGCAGAAGGTCTATACCTATTATACCATCTGCTTGTAACTGAAATGTCATCGGAACTATGTGAATTGTGTGTTGTATGATAGTGTCACCTATACTAACGTGACAATTTGCTTCCCTGTAAGTTGTGATTCGTCCACTAATTCCATTAAGCTCTAGTTTTTTATTACTATATATATCTACATTATCATGTGAACTCGCTAGTTTTAAAATTGTTATGTCTGAGCCTGTCTACTAACATTCGACACTTTCGGTTTTCACATTCTTCTGTGTCGAAAGTTAAGTATGCTTTGTTGTTACCTTGTAATCCACTGACTTTGTAGGTTCCGACCCACCGTTGTAAGAGGTATACGGCAGGCGTAAATCGTTTCCCGCTGTCTTATTTTTAAATCTGCGGTTAGTATTTTGATAATTACTATTGACTGATTTATTTTATAATCAACTAAACGCTATGCAACTCACTGTCTGTGGCTTTAGTAAATGTCTTTTTATACAATTGACATGTTTCGGGACGCTTGTCCCATCCTCAGAATTTTTAAAAATGTCTCTTCATACCATCATACGATGGCACAGTCGTCAATATATTAAAATATTAAAATCCACATAACACAAAACACAATCACATTACACAAAGTTCGCGCACAACAGTTTTACGGTGTACACTGCACGGTAACCGACAGCGCACTGATTCATATTTGACTCGTGTCGCGACAATATCGCAACGCAGTATCATACAGGACTTTAGATTTAAAGTTCAGCTGATCATTTAAAACACGTGGCCTGGTAACAGGATTATTATACGCTCTATATATTTCAAACTCTTCAAGGGCGTTCATGTAACGTCCTTTATTACAAAAGTGAAGGGGTATCAAGTTGGTATGAAAATTAGTATAGTTGTGATTTTCATCAATAAGATGTTTAGCTTTTGTTTAGATTTTACATTTTCTGTGTTGTGAAAATAAGTGGGTGGCTTATGTTCAACAAACCTCTTGAGAAAACCACGGCCCGTTTGGCCCACATAAAAAGCATCACAACTATTACATATTAATTTATAGATCCCTGTTTTCTTTTCAAGGACGGTTGGTTCCCGAGTACGAAGGCTATTTAAAATTTTATTTGTAGTCTTATATGTGACAACAACGTTTGACTTTTTTAAAATAGAAGACAGAATTCTAGGTAGAAAGGCTCATGTATGGTATAGAAATGTATTTATACACACTGTCCCCAGGTGCCCTTAGCGTGTTTGCGTTTTTTTGTCTCATATGTTTTTTAAGGATTTATTTACTACTGCTTTTTTGTAGCCATTGGTGACCGCAATGTGTTTAATTGTATTTAGTTTGTCTTGATAATCCTTGTCGCTGAGGGGCAATGATAAGAGGCGGTTAACCATGCTGTGGAAAGCAGCCATTTTCTGCGATACCGGATGATAAGATGTGGCTTGTATTACAGTGTCAGTTGTAGTGGGTTTCCTATAAATATTAAACTCCAATTTATTAATGTTTCTGGTGACCGTCAAATCTAGAAAATTTAATTTTCCACTGTCCTCGTGCTCCAGTGTAAACTGTATACTGTTATTAATACTGTTTAAATATGTGTGTAGCTTATCTATTTGTCTATGTGTGCCTTTATAGATCAAAAGGTGTCGTCAACATACCGGCCATAAAATATTATGTTATCATTGTACACACTATTGGAAAAAATAAAGAAGTTTTCGAAATGGTTTAAGTACACTTCAGCTAGGAGGCTTTCAGCTAAATTAAACCTTTTTACAATTTTTAAGAGTGACGAGTTTAGCCAAAACTCGCTTTCACTAGCGAAAGGGAGCCTTGAGCCGTTTTCTTTTAAATAACAATTTTGAACATAACTATTTCGGTAGCAGAAATACAAAACAAAACTAAATGATAGTACTTAAAATTATACAACATTATGCAAAAAACAGTGAGTGTATACAGTAAAACCCTGTTAAAACAAGTGGTGGGCCAGTTAGATAGGAGCTGTAGTCATAAGTTTTGTTGCTGCTACAGCTTATGAACATATATTACTAAAGCATGTGCAGATTCTTAGTGTGACTTACGGGTCTGGAGTATTGTCAGTCAGTAACGTCTACACAATTCAAGTCTAATGTTTATTCCAAAATTTTAAGTTTAATTAGAGAAGACATCAGAGACATTTCAGTGACAATTCTATTATTATTCCGGCTGTACAATGCTTATACATTTTCCGGAACCAAAGATTACAGAATTGATTGAATTCTCATTTACCTTTATTGAATCCATCCTGCTGCAATCTGTTTGGTTTTTTTAACATTTTCTTTGTTCCAATGAATGGGGAGTTGTACCATTGCATTAATCCCCAACCTGGAGGATCAGGCAATTTTTAATCAAGGTTTACTTCCTTTAGCCTTTCATAAACCAATATCCAACTACAAGGCAGCAGCTGCTGGTTTTGGTCTGCCCCAGGTATTTTATTTCCCCGGTACTCACCATATCTGGTAAGCACACCCCTATCTGCCATCTGGGGAGGCACCCGATGGGAGACTAGCAACTCCACACAGGTCAGTGACAATTCGGACATTTTAAATAATATAAGTTGTCTGGATCCAATCAGTGAAACGTTTATCAAAGTCAGGGTACAGATTTATTGAAGCATTAACCTGTTCAGTAGCATATTAAATCAAGAGTGCATACATCTGTTGGAGAAAGTTTTTTTTTCTCTCAAATGGTAAAGTACTACGTTTGAAAATATACATGTGTTATTTCTGTAGTAGTTCACTGGGAACAAAAATGTATATATACAGGCTTGCCACTGAACAGATTAAGCAGTTCACTATTTGTTTGATACATATTCTTCAGATGTGGAAATTAAAAGTTAAGAACCTGATATATAGGCATGGCAAGAAAAAGAGCATAGTAAGTCAAAATTTATGTTCTCTGGAAAAGGATCAGATTAGCATTAAGAGAAATGTATAAGGTACATGTAGACATTACTGTCCTGCACTCTATATTTTTGAACATCAGTGTAACTAATGTATTAAATGATAAGTGTTTTAATATTGCATTGCTGTGACATTTTCACTGCTGAGTTCTGTACTTTGAGGTAGAAGAGAAAAAGATTAAAAAAGTCAATCTAGCGTGCATGTTTTCAATGGTATCCAAGTCACTTGTATGAATAGATAAACTAACCTTTTACAGTCGACCTTGTGACTTCTTATTTATAGTTGATGACACGTTTCAGAGCATATGGTTCATCATCACATCTTGAAAAAAATCCTGCACCAGTTAAAAAAAAGGTGGTGACCGGTTAAAAAAATTCCAATTCCATTGGCATTGTGCACACCTACTGATGCGTACAGTGCAAATGCAATTGGAATTTTAACTGGTGATGACCTCATGTGAGGGAGTTTTTTAGAGTCTGATGAAGAAGGATATGCTTTGAAACTCATCATCAACTATAAAAAAGAACTCACAAGGCAGATTTAAAGCGGTTAGTTAATCTAAAACAAGTCAAGTGTATGGAAATGATATACAGAAGTAAATATACTGTCATAATATATTGTGAATAGTTACAGTATGGATGCCACCAATTCATGTTGTGAAAACAGGTCATGTAGTGTAGCTTTTAATTGTATTTATGAACTTGTATCTATGCAAAACATTCTTCTTACAGAGTGGTTCACCCAGATGTCAGTCTGGCACCCTCGGCCCCTCTCAGTTTGAGCATTGGAGCCACCATTATGTGTTAGATAGCTTTTTAGGAAGTTTTACAAAACAGCTGTACTTACAGAATCAGACGGGACATAAACTAAAATGTCAGATAACTTAGATATACAGTAGTTTTGTTATTTTGTAGTAAAAAATTATTATAAAGGAACTGTGTATACAAAAAAAAAGAAAATACATGAAAGCCTACAAAACCAGAATACAGAATGTCTGCAATTTTTCAGAATTTATTGTACAATTTTTTCACATGGTGTAGGTTGGCATAGTGGTTTCATTTGCAACTCACAATTGCACTGTTTATGAAGCAATACAGCATTAAACTATATCAAAACTACCTTACTGGCTATACTATGGTTGTGGTTTTGATTGAAGGTTACGACTTCATCTCCCTGGGCTATATAAGTAACAGTACACACACACACAAACTCCCTTTCCATTGTGCAGATCACCACTGCACGTGGTAACTAGATGGCTGATTTCTCTCTGGTGGTGGTAGAATATGAGTTGTACCACAGCAAGGGGGCGCAACGGGCTGCAGCCGTAATCCTTAAATGGAGAAGGTTTTTTTCACACTTTGCCTATGCTGGTAATTGACAGTGAAATAGCAAAATATCCTGTTGTTCCCAATTTTATGGCTGCGTGGGAGAGGTGCAGATAGGTTAAGTGAACCTTTTATCCTTTATACTACATTTTTATTATTCTTTTGTATTAGATTCTACTTTGTATCAAAAAACCAGTTTTTAGAAACCGAAATGTCTATAATATAAAATTAACAAAAATGTGGTAAAAGGGAACATATCATAACTGTAAGAACATTATTTCACACGTAGTGTATTATTATGATGATTCAGTATCAACATTTGGTATTTCCTTTCATGTTTTTAATTCTTAAATGATAAGTAATATCACTTTTTATAGGGCCTTGGTCTGAGAGGACTTAACAAGGGTGTGACAGCGACAATTGCACGTAACGGAGCATTTAATGGTATCTATTTTGGCTTTTATCATTCTGTTAAAGGACTACTACCAGAATTGGAGGTATGCACTTTTTGTTTATGATTAAATTAGTTGTATTAATTAACACAAGTAATGTTAATTTCTGTGCACCAGAGGCATAAGACACCATGTCACATACACATTACTTTACAGGACAGCTAAAAAATGTTTTGTTTGCTTCAAGAAGCCATGTTAGATAGTGTTATTTTAAACATCCATATTGGCTGCATAAAAATTAATAAGAAATAGTGCTGCATATACTACTAGAAAGAGGGCAGTCTGTACATTAACACTATATAGAAAGCTCTATTTTATGAAAAATGGAGATGTTGTCTTATGCCTCTGGGGCACAGATTTTATTTTTATAAAATGGAGAAAGGCTAAAACAATTTATATAGATTATTAACTTTCACTTGTGAAACTTACTTTGTTTCCTCCCGTACACGTTTTGGCATGATGTGCGCCTTCATCAGCGGTGTGGGACAGACTGCCAGTAACTTGTAACGGTTTTATTTGGTGGGTTGAGTGGGGGTGGTGTGTGGTGGAAGGAAACACATCAATGATACAAACACGGACGTAGACAAATACAACAAAACAGGTGTTTACAAATTAAACTGTAATGATTGTAATAGTTTCTATATAGGCCAGACGGGAAGATCTTTTTCATCACGTTACTGTGAACATCTAAAAGCTCTATCCAGCAACAATATACATTCCGTGTTTGCCACACACAAAAAACCACAGCTACACCAACATAGATACTAATCTTGAGATATTACACTACTTACCCAAAAGTCGAAAACTTAACACAGCAGAACAATATGAAATATACAAACACTACACAACACAACCAAACAGCATACTTAACCACCAATTACACTATAAATCGCACTCACTCTTTGACACAATTATACATAAAACAAACAATAATTCGGATCCCCGCGCCAATTCCCTTCCACCACACACCACCCCCACTCAACCCACCAAATAAAACCGTTACAAGTTACTGGCAGTCTGTCTCACACCGCTGATGAAGGCGCACATCACGCCAAAACGCGTCCGGGAGGAAACAAAGTAAGTTTCACAAGTAAAAGTTAATAATCTATATCAATTTAGTGCTGTGAAAAAATAAAATGAACTATCAAAACAACTATAAAACAATTAGTATTTTCAATTAATAAAGTTGTGTTAGTTGTTATAATGTGAGTGCGCTAATCGGGAATTTTCTTCTATAGTGGTGTGCAACACTGTAATTTCTGTTTGTAATTAGTATTGTTATCAGTAATTGTGAAACTGTAATTTCTAGGATCCAGTACAAGAGTTTCTGAGAAAACTCGGTATTGGATTTGTGTCTGGAACGCTCGGATCTGTGTTCAACATCCCGTTTGATGTTGCCAAATCACGTATTCAGGGACCGCAGCCTGTACCTGGTGTCATTAAGTACCGTGGAACCATGCAGTCTGTAGCTCTTGTGTACAAAGAAGAAGGGTATGTACAAATCAAAAATGTTTATAAATCATTAATATGTTACGTTGTGATCTAACTTTTGTCACTTTATAATTAAAACTTAATTACTCAATGTTTACTTTATAAATTTCTTCGGGCGCCATCTTGCCTTAGTACCAATTGCAAGAAAAATATGTACTTACCAGAGTCGGGTCCTTTTCGGCGAACTCAGGAGATCAGATTATGGTTGTTCAAAATAAAGAAAACTTCATTTTGTTTCCCATGAATAGAGTTTTATTGACATTTTTTACTATAAGTTTTCATTGTTAACAAACTATCTCCTGCCGTCCTTTCTCTACTATAAATTCACATTTACGAAAGTTATTGATTATATAATCAGTCTGCTACAATAAGAATTAAAACATGGTATATAAATTCCAAATAAACTTCAAGAAATTAAATATGAATTAAATTAAAATACAAACAACACAAACCAGCCTTCTTTGTCTACATACTTTCTCATGCGCACGCACGCACACACACACACACACACACACACACACACACACACACACACACACACACACACACACACACACACACACACACACACACACACACACACACAGTTACTTTATGTCCTTAGAGATCTCATTTTGTTTTTGTTTAAAAATTTATTTCATTTTTATTTTATTCTGATAAGCCCTTGTAAAAATTTATGTTATTTAATTGTTACTTAGCTGACGAGTTTTGAAGACGTCGCATTGTTCCACGCACTACATCGATCGTTATTTAAATTTCACTGAATTTAACTATTTTAAAAAACAATTTTACTGTTATTTAACTCTGACTACTATTTTTGAATTCTGTGTTTCACATTTAAAACTGTTATTCACATTTTTGTTGATTTGCGTCACATTTTAGTGTACTGCGGGCCCGCAATTTACATTCCGGAACTTTGTATGTCACTCACGCGAGTGTTGAATTCGGACTGCCAAGACAAACGGCACTACTTCGTGAAAACGGCTGTGACTGTTTTACAAACTTTTCATTATCTTATGTTCGTATTCCTACGCCAATTTAAGGTTTGGCCGACACTCCTACATTCCATAGCTGGGATTGCCTCTGACGTAATATGGTTCAACCCGATGTTACATAATCTATTACACAATTTGCAAGTCACTGGAGCTGACCTTGACACATTTCGCTTGTTTGTCTATTACGTCTTTATAATTCATGCATAATATTTCCAATCACTCCTGCCACTTTCGCTACCAATAAAATTTACCTTTATTGTCACTTTATGTGTACGTCTCCCAAATTATTATTATTTCCTTTTTTTTTATTAACACAAATTTATTTATTACCCCAGGTAGGCCAAAATGTCCCGTTACAACGTATTTTCCATTTTGATTTATGTGATTTTGTCTTTTAAATGTTACAGGTAAGCATAATACTAGTTGTATTGATTAACTATCATCATTCTATAAAAAGTCATAGTTATATTTGGATAGATGCTTTTGTAAAACCTGGAAAACCCATTTTTATATATAAAGGCCAGCAGAATATTCATGTAGTCTTATTTACATAATACAGTAGAACCTCGTTATAATGGACCCCGTTACTGCGGACTTCTTTTACAATGGACACGTCTTTTACATCGTACCCCCACCCTGTAGCAACTAAGTCAATGCACCGGAATGACTCACGTCCGCCCGCTAGTACCGAATGACAGTTTTCAGAGACAAACACCCTTGTCAGGTATAAATCATTGAAAGTTAAAACCCAACCCCAATCCACCATTGAATTAACTGGTTTGAGAATTAACTGTTGAGATAATAACAACAAATACAGGAAACTGTTTGTTTGAATGGTAAGGGAAAGGGAGTTGAAAACAAAGAAAGGTTAACGCCTTAGCCAGGTATATTTTCACTCCCACCACTACTGGTCAGTATTGTTCAGTTGTTTGTCATGCACAGTCACACGTCCTGCCTATAACTTTTTTTAATTTATTCAAATCATGTCGTTATGTAAGCCAAGTGTAGGACAGAAACGGAAGCATAAGGCACTCAGTCTTCAAGATAAACTCTCCATTATAGAAAAATTAGAAAAAGGAGCGTTTGTTTCTAGCATTTGTCATGAGTATGAAATAGCAAAACAAACCGTATCGGACATTAAAAAATCAAAAAATGACATTCGTAACTTTGTTCTTAAGTTCAATGTAGAAAAGGAGAAGAGTGCAGCTAAGCGTATGCGGCTGCCTTCTATGGCAACACTGGATGATGCAGTCTACAAGTGGTTCTCTCAGCTTCGTTCATGTGGAATGGCTGTTAGAGGAATTGAAAATCAAGCGGCTGCCGAAAGACTCTCCAAACAGATGGGACTTGAACAGTATAAAGCGAGCTCTGGTTGGCTATTTAGGTTTCGCCGACGTCACAACATTTCAAACAAGAAGATTAGTGGGGAAATTCTTAGCGCAGACTTTGAAGCTGTTGAGCCTTTTATTAAAGAATTAGATGATTTGATTAAAAAAGAAGGTTATCAATTGAGCCAAATTTATAACTTTGATGAGACAGGTTTGTTTTGGAGAACTCTACCTGATAATACACAGCCTTCAAAAGCCGAAAAAACTACGCC
Source organism: Magicicada septendecula (assembly GCA_034769895.1). Classification (NCBI taxonomy): domain Eukaryota; kingdom Metazoa; phylum Arthropoda; class Insecta; order Hemiptera; family Cicadidae; genus Magicicada; species Magicicada septendecula. Next base: position 795,622,277 of record CM068368.1, read on the forward strand.
TGGTAGAAAAGTCAGCAAGGAGCATGTGTCAGTTTTGTTATGTGCAAATGCAGATGGCACTCATATGCTTAAACCTGCTATCATTGGTAAAAGCAAAAAACCAAGGGCACTTAAAAATGTGATGGACAGTTTACCAGTTCACTATTATAGTTCCCGAAATGCGTGGTTTACAACTGAAATAACAAGTGATTAGTTTCATAAGAAAGCTTTGCCAGCAATTATAAACCACCAAATTGAAATTTTGAACATTCCAAAAGAAAAAATAAAAGCTTTGGTTCTTTTGGATAACGCACCAACCCACCCTGATGTTGACAAACTCTGCAGTCGAGACAAGAAGATAAAGTGTAAGTTCCTGCCTCCAAACACAACATCCATGTTTCAGCCCATGGACCAAGGAGTAATTTATACTGCCAAGCGGCTTTATAGAAAAAAATTTCTCAATGAAATCTTAGAAGTTGATGAGCCATCCGCTGCTGAAGAAGATAGAAGGGGCCAAAAGACTCTTCAAAACTTGAAGGCCTACAACATTCGATCTATGATTCACAACTTTGCTGATGCTGTAAAAGAAATTAAACCAACTACTTTAGTGAGCTCATGGAAAAAACTGTTAAAGAATGAAGAAACATGTTTAGAAATAGAAATTGTGAGACAGAAGATTTCCGTGAAACTTCGCAAAGAGGAGGGGAGGAAGAAGTTTTATTGGAAGATGTGGAGACCTGGCTTGAAGAAGATGAAGATGACCCTGGATTCCACTTGTTGACGGAAGAGGAGATTGTTGGCAGTATCACTGAGAAAGAAGACTCTTCAGAGGACGAGGAAGAATACTTACAAGAGGAAGTCAGGCAACAATAAAAGTGAGTGAAGTGAAACATCATTTAAATTTTGTCATTGAATATGTTGAACAATCAAAAAATGAAAATGTGTTTGCTTACTAAGAATACTTGCGGCATATTCCTTTGTTACTGACCAACGAAATAAATAACAAACAAACACACACAAAATCAATACTTTTTTCAGACCAGTTAATGTTAGTAGTAATAACCTAATGAATAATAACGAACCAGGCCCTTCTTATTCAAGAGAATAAAACAATAGAATGTATATAAAGTTTCAATTCTGGTCTATAATGTAAATATGAACAGTATGTTATCGTTTGTCGTGTATGCTATGTAAAATGATGTCAAGTAAAAATAAACATGTTTTATAGTAATTTACCGAGTTTTATTGATGTAAATACGACCTAACAAGACTTATTTGTTATATAACGGACTTTCATTACAACAGACAACCTTTAGCCCCAATTAGTCAGGTATAATGAGGTTCTACTGTATAACAAAAGTTTGTCTATACTAATTTCTTCCTTAAACAACTGCTGTCTACACAATTAACAACTTAGGTGAAGAATTTGTGTTAACAGAAAGCCTGATAAAAGTAACTATAGCAGGTATTTGAATTGAAAGTAGTTATCAAAACAAGGACTACCAGATTGTGGATCTCACACGTGAATAGTCAATGTACATTGGCCTTACATAATATGTATTGGTACAAAAGAGGATATATGTAACTGGAAGGGGACACAGATATAACTGGAAAGTAAAAAAACACAGAAACCTGATTTCACAAATTTCTGAACAGCACAATTTGGATTTTTATACCTGTTTTATCACAAATGTAATCAGACCGTCCCAGGTACAAGCAGTATTTTCTAAACTCAAAATACACTGATCAGAAATTACCCATCAATAGATAAGTAAATCCAGAAACGTTTCCAACCTCAGTATAAGGTAGTAGTCTCCCACTGAATCAAACCATACAAGCCCAAATACACTCTGTAGACAGGAAACATGTGAACAGTGTAATTCTGTAAAATTATAAACACAATGTTGTCAATGATTTTTTGTTTTTTAATTTGGTATGACTGCCCTCTTTTGTCTCATTTTCTTTGTGTTCTGTGTATTTCACCTTGCCCAATGAAGCTGTTTGCCAATGAAATAAATTAATCCATCGTTGTTTTTTTGTATCTGTATGTAATTTGAAAAACGGTGAATTTTATAAATTTGGTGACTTTCTCTTAAATAATATTCATCTACAATACCACAGCAAGAAAGTTTTTTATAGATACGAGAACATTTTATCATGATATTATCTATCTAATTTTGTCAGTTATCATGACCGCTCTTATTGTTACAACCATCTTTAAATGTGATGCCACTATTTTTGTTGACTGTAATAATAAGCATTCATAAGTTCCTTAATTTCACAAATGATTCCTTACATTACAACATTATTATATTACAGTATTATTTAATTTGTTTTGTGTACAGAGATCAGCATAATAAATAATAAATTCAGAAACAGACAAATGAATCTATCATGTATCTATTCATTCTAGTGTAAAGTTCCCTTTACTAAGCTGCTGTAAATTCATCTGCATAGATTTTATTTTCAAGTGTACGACATTTGACTTCATGGATGGAGATATGATGCTCTAAACATGTGACAGTACTGCTTGGACAAAAAAGACCAAAACAAATAAAGAAATTTCTTATAATAACTACTGAACAGCTTCAGAGAAAGTTAATTGAATGATCAAGCATAACTAATAATTTTTATAGTTGTCTTGTTTGTTCATCATCTTCTTTCACAGCACTTCACTTTATATAATATTGAAACTTTCTCTTGTGAGACTTACTTGTCTTTTTCGTCGAACGTGTTTCGGCGTCGTGTTCGCCTTCGTCAGCTTAGAAACAGACTGCCAGTACTTAGTAACGGTTGTTGTTTGGAAGGTATAGTGGGGGTGGTGTGTAGAGGAAGGGGATTGGCGGGGGGATCCAAATTATTGTTTGTTTTTTGTATAATTGTGTCGAAAAGTGTATGTGATTTATATTGTAATTGGTCGTTTAGTATGTTGTTTGGTTGTGTTGTGTGGTGTTTGTATATTTCATACTGTTCAGCTGTGTTGAGTTTTCGACCTTTGTGTAAGAGGTGTAATATTTCAAGATTAGTATCTATGTTGGTGTAGCTATGGTTATGTGTGTGTATGTGTGTGGCAAATGCAGACTGTATATTGTTGTTGGATAGGGCCTTTTAAGTGTTCAGAGTAACGGGATAAAAAAGATCTTCCCGTCTGGCCTATGTAGAAACTATTGCAGTTATTACAATTTAATTTGTAAACACCTGTTCTATTGTATTTGTCTATGTCGGTGTTTGTATCGTTGATGTGTTTTTTGATGGTATTGTTAAACACATCAACGATACAAACACCGACGTAGACAAATACAATAGAACAGGTGTTTACAAATTAAATTGTAATAACTGCAATAGTTTCTACATAGGCCAGACGGGAAGATCTTTTTCATCCCGTTACTCTGAACACTTAAAAGGCCCTATCCAACAACAATATACAGTCTGCATTTGCCACACACATAACCATAGCTACACCAACATAGATACTAATCTTGAAATATTACACCTCTTACCCAAAGGTCGAAAACTCAACACAGCTGAACAGTATGAAATATACAAACACCACACAACTCAACCAAACAACATACTAAACGACCAATTACAATATAAATCACATACACTTTTCGACACAATTATACAAAAAACAAACAATAATTTGGATCCCCACGCCAATCCCCTTCCTCTACACACCACCCCCACTATACCTTCCAAGCAACAACCGTTACTAAGTACTGGCAGTCTGTTTCTAAGCTGACGAAGGCGAACACGACGCCGAAACGCGTTCGACGAAAAAGACAAGTAAGTTTCAATATTATATAATAATTTTTAATCTAGACTGACTAATGTAGTTTTAATTATGGTTTGAACCAGTTTTTCAACTTTTTAATGCATGTTTAGTTTCTTAAAGTGTGTATTTTGTATTGAAGTATTGCAGCTGCGCTTTTTTTTACCAAATATCAAAAACAGAGAATGGTCTAGTAATGATTTATTATATACAAGGTGTGTTCAAAAAAGATATAACTTTTGTAATAAAATTATTAATTAATGATAATGTGATGTATTTATAATATACACACACTTATTGTTTACTAATGGTACCTATAATCTCAATTTTCTATTGTATTGTATTTATTGTTCATAGCCTAAAGGTACCATAAAGCTATGAACAATAAATACAATACAATAGAAAATTGAAATTATTAATGTAATAACAGTTTTATTCAACTTGTTTCCTCCAAAGTAGTCCTTTCTACAGACAGTACATCTCTCCCTGTGTTTCTTTCATTTTTGGAATGTTTCCTGGATCATGTTTTTGGGATTGGCATGCAGCTGTCATATTGTATTTTCCTCATTGTCACTTATGGTTTGAAAACAACAGAATCCTTTCAAGGTTCCTTAAATTTTTGAAACAAGAAAATGTGTGCTGAGGCCATATCTAGAAAGTATGGTGAGTGGGGCAGGATAGTTTTCTTATGTTTTGCCTGATAATTGCAGATAAGGAGTAATGCATGAGCTGGAGCTTTGTCATGGTACTATTAAACCAACTCTGTTTTTCTCACAGTTCAAGCCTCTTCGTGCATACAGCATCTCTGAAACTCCATAAACGTCCATGTAGAACTCCTTGTGCATTGTCTGATTACATGAAACATATTTATAATGGACTAAGCCTTTCCAGTTTAAAAGCCACCAACATCAGCTTCATGTTTACTGACTCACACGAGTTTTTTTTTGGCTGGGGCAATCCTTTCCCCATGATTATGCTGTGGTTTTGACATCATAACTGTAGACCCAAGTCTCATCTCCTGTTACAGTATTTTTTAAGAAGTTTTGTCCCATTGGCCCACTCAAGCAGTGATTTACTAATGTTTACACAGTTCTCTTTCAGATCATCAGTCAGTATGCATGTTAAGAAGCTTTCTATTAAAATTCCATGATATAATCCTATGCTGATGCTCACTTCCTCAGCAGTCTCTCAGGCAATTCACTGACTATTTTTACAGATAACAGCATGCACTGCATCAGTGTTATTATCGCTTGTTGACATGGAAATTTGTCCAGGTCTGGTATCTTAATCAGTGATTTCTGCCTGTTGTAAAATTATTGAATCGTTTGTAGCACTATGTTCAGCACATACAGTCTTCCTCCTATTTTGCTGAAGTATTTTCAGTGTGTCTGTAAATGTTGTACCAACTTTGAAGTAAGATTTAACACAATCACATTTTTCAAGACCTTTCATTTTCACTGTTTTAAAAATCCAACAAGAGTACACATGTTTACTCCAGCTGTTATAGCTCAAATTGCAGGAATGGTATCGATATGAGTTAGTCAGCATTGTGTTTCCTCCATCTTCTTACCCTCATAATCCTTGGCATAACATATAACAGACAACCTCTACAATTCGAAAATCATGAGTTTGAACACGCAAGTGAATTTTCCTACGTAGGCTCACAAATAAACCACACCAAGACTACAGGTAATATTCAGGCAAGATCATAGTGGTAACTGATGTTACTACACCTACTCAAAATTAACGAAGTCGAAAGTACTGAACAAATCATTAAATTAAATATATAGAAACGCATAATTAGACCAGTTGTAACGTATATGCATGTCAAACCTTGGTATAACACAAAAGTACGAACTGTATCTAAGAATATTTAAATGAAAGATACTGAGAAATGTTTTTGGACCAGTTCAGAATAACGATGGCTCATGGAGGCTACAAAGGAGTCATGAAATAAATAATCTGATACATGGAACTGACATAGAAGGTTTATGAAGAGCAGAATGATACCCTGGCACAATGAGGATGGAGCAACACAGAATTCCCATAAAAATTCTAGAATGGAGACCAGTAGGTAGGGTATTGAGGAGGATCTCAAAATGGGGGTAAGAAGATGGAGAAGACTATGAGTGGGCTGAACAGAGAAAAATCGATGAAGAGGCTAAACCTATATTGGATCGTATTGCCAGTAGAAGAAAAAGAAGACAATGATCACTTTCAATTAACCCTCAACAATCACTCTGACTAGTAATATAGCCAGGTCTAACTGCAGTTCTCCGCTTCAAAATCCAATATTTATACCTCAGCTGCCTTGCATTTCAGTGACACAGAGAATGCATTTCACTGGATTCCGGTAGAATAGTTGGGAAAGGAGTGGAAGGGACGTCTCAAATTATCTAGAGTGTTATGTAATTCTGATGTGCAAAATGATCTCCTAACAGCTTTATGCGTTGCTGCATGTTAAGAGTCACATGGGCACTTTGTTATTTTTCAGCTCAACGTACCAATATTATGTTCACAAGAGTAAAGAAAGCCTGCTTTTTTGTCTAGATGTTTGGTGCCAGCTGTTACAATAAATAATTTTCTAAATATAATTAATTAACTACTGACTTGGAACACAAAGTTTTTTATGTGTAAAAACATAAATTCAAAAAAGCAGGATACAGAATCACAAACAAAACTACTAACAAAACTGAACACACACAGAACACAAAACAAATTCGATCTACCTAGTGTTTACAAACTAAATTGCTCAGATTGCAACAAATTCTACATAGGCCAGACAGGACGTAGCTTCAAACAAAGATACAATGAACACACAAAGGCACTACACTTCACTACAGAATCCACCTTTGCAAACCACCTCATTGAAGCAAACCACACATACAAAAACATCGACAATAACATGGGCATTCTACACGTACACACCTTATACACGTCATGGTAAACGAAATCCAAGAAAGTAATTTTCTTGATTTATTCAAATTATGTAAATATATAAATAAATATATTGCAACTGGACTTTGTTGGTGTGTTTTACTGGTATCGCCAATTTTGGGCAACAGTGAGTATTAATATCAGTTTACACACACAAAGACCAATGCAATTTTAATTAGACTTACCTTAACTGAATTTACTTTTACTTCTCTGCTATACTTATATTCTGTAGACCTGTGTGTGAGAATGTGATGGATGGGTGTTATTTTTGAAATAATTACTTCTAACTCTTTAGTTATTATAAGAATTGTGTTTAATGTTTTTTTTCTTTTATTTTACTTTAACTCTTTAAATGACTCTACTTCAATTTCCTCTGTTATCTTACTTTACTAATTACATAAATTTGTTTTTTATAGTCTCTGAAATTGTTCTCTTTCTTGTTTACTGTCTTTTTGAATTCAAACTTAAATGTTTAATACTCTACTTGTTACTGTAGCTCCGGCGTCTATCTCATGGGCGTTTCTGGGTTTGAATGTCCCAATTGTTCCTCTTCTTGTTCATCCAGTCTCCATGGTGTGGATATGTGTACAGCTTCCCTGATGTGGAGTGTTCTCAGCTTCCCTGGATTCTGGTGTGAACAGCCTCCCTGATGTGGATATGTCCTCAGCTCCCTGTTGTGGAATTGTACTGCCTCCCTGATGTGGAATTTTTACGTTCAGATGCTATTTTTACGCTACTGTTGATTTATTTGAACGGAGTCGCTTTCACGTTAAGTTCAAGTGTTTTTAAGTTTAACTTGTCGCGTGATTTTACTCACTACGCACTGCTCGGGCTAGTAATTCAAAACCGATGTTCCGTACTAGTGTTTTACTGCAAACTACTCGGACTGGTTGTTTAACATAGACTTTCCGAACTAGTGTTTTAAAACGGGCTACTCGAACCTGTGGTTTAATGCAGACTGAAGTGCTTTGAGCGCGTTAGCGACGTCGCCCTGTATTTTCCCGCTAGTTTAATGACACTCTACCCTTATTGGTTTATCAACTGTCACGGGTTGTTGTTCACGCTCTGATAGGTTCTTTTAAACTGTTTTTACATTTGAAATATTGATACACAATTACACAATTCTTATTATTATATTTTCTTAACTCTATTTACTTAATCTTATACATTGTTTCTTATTATACTAAGCAGAGCATTGCTTTATGTACTGTATTATCTATTTTGCTATACGCATATGTGACGGTTGTCATATTGTGACTATTCATCCTGTCACATACACCTACAGCCATAATAAAAAAAAAATTTCTTTCATAAGAAATGTTTTTTTTTCTATTTTGTTTTACCTATTTGTTATGGTATACATTTTACATATTTATTTGTTATTAATACTCTTTTACACATATTGAAATATTGTTATTACAATCCCATTCTTACTTTACTAATTATTATTTACATAAATGCTTTCCCATTCCACCCCACATTTTCTATAGGTTAGTTAGGTCAGTCGGGTATGTTGTTGTCAAGCTTAAACTGTGTTGTTGACATTTACTAATCCCCTCCTGTGTTGAAAACACTACCAGCTGTGTGGGAGAATGCCTTGTCATCAAGTTTTTGCATTCCCTTCCTTTCATTTCCGCTGTAAACATTTCTCAGTTACATTTGAGGCTCACCTCTAAGTGACGTAGCGTGTCCCCCGCTCTCTTCTCGCTGTATGCGGTCAGCCGTGTGCACGAGTCAATGTCCTCTCTCTCGTCAGCTGTTTTGTTTTGTATGCATCCACTCGCATCATAATTCCTTGTTTAAATTTTCACATGTTGTTTATACATACAAATCATATGACTATTTATTTACTTACTTTTATGCTTTATTAAAGTATTTTCGTATTGACGACGCGTGGTATTTTCCTAGAGATTTATTTTTTCTAGTGTCGGTCACCATAAACGTGTTCCTACCCACTCTCTCAGTTAGTGTGTAAGGTCCATCGTATAATTTAAAGAATTTGGTCGCAGTATTGTCCTCACTTTTACCAACAGGGTTCATTTTTAATAATACGGTTTCTCCTATTTGGAATTGTTGCAATTTGTGAGCTGCATTGAATTTCTGTGTTTGCTTTGCTGCTTTGTTTTTGATGTTAACTTTTGCATCCTCGATCTTCATATGCCAAGGTTTAAGCATATTGGCAGTTGGTATTTTCTTTACATATTTAGACCACACTCTGCTCGGTCATTCACCTGTTTCCAACTCCTTTGGTGTATATTCAGTTGTGTGATTGTAATTTTCATTTAAAGTTTTTTCAAAAAATTGTGGCCAGGTGCTATGTTTGTCGTAGCAATATAACCTAAATAATTTTCCTAGCTCTTTATTTATTCTTTCGGCCAGGTTTCCCTGTGGTCTCCGTATTGCTGTGAGTATCGTCTGGATTCCATTCTGCTCTAAGGTGTTTGTCCACGCTTGATTCTGGAATTGTTTACCTTGGTCTGACAGTATACGTTTTATTTGTCCATACTGTGGGATATACTTTTTGAATATTATATTTAACATTGCCTTGGTGGTTGGTCTGGTGCAGGGTATAGTCTTACTACCTTGGTGAATGCGTCTGTGCAAACTAGTAGGTGCCTAAGCCTTCGACTATCTCGAGGGAGCGGTCCTAAGAAATCCACACATAACATTTCGTTCTTACCGTTGATAATAATATTCTGCATTTCCACGTACGTATGTAGGTTCGGAGATTTTGCCGTTTGACAGTTATGACACACTTTTAAAATACTTCTTACTTTTCTATACATATTATTACAAATAAAATCTTCTCTTAACGCTAAATAACAGCGGTATGGTCCCGCATGCCCTAGACTCTCATGGCATGCCCACGTTACTTCACTTAATAGGTCGTTTGGCATTACTACTTTCCATTCACCCTCCCAGAGTTTATACAGTATCTCGTTTTCTAGCTTATACCTTGGATCTTCTTTTTGAATGTACTTTCTTCATAGCTCCATAACTCTGTCGTCATCTTTCTGTTCTTGGTGTATGTTTTGTAGTCGTATCTTTAACTCATTTGTCATTTCATATTTCATTGCTAATATTCTCACTTCATTGGTGTGGCATTTATGTTCTTCTTCTTCTTCATTAGGTGTGTATCTGCTGAGGATGTCGGCTATTTTATTTTCCGATGCTTTGCAGTATTTTACAGTAAATGAATATTCCTCTATTGCTAAGATCCATCTGGTCAGTCGGGCGTTTACGAGTCGACATTTTAGAATGAAAGACAATGCCTGGTTGTCTGTGTGAATTTCAAAATGGTTCCCGTACAAATAGTACCTAAATTTTGTTAACGCATTTACAATTGCTAATATTTCTTTCTCTGAAGTGAAATAATTTTTCTCTGCCTCCTTCAATGTTCTATTTGTATAGGCAATGACCTAATGTTCTCCATTCTTTCTGCATTGATACAATACACCTCCTATGGCTAGGTCGCTCGCATCCATGTACAATACATACGTCCCCTCTGCTTCCGGATGATATAGCTGCATATTGTCGTTGAATAAATTCTTGACATCCTGGAACGCTTGCTGGTGTTCTGGCTTCCATTTCCATTTTACTCCTTGCCGTAATAATGTTAATAACGGGTTTATATAATTAGAATATTTTTCTGAAAATTGTCTGTAATACCCCGTAAGACCTAAAAATGCTCGTACTCCTTTTACATTTGTAGGGACTGGAAATTTGGTGATGCTCTTTATCTTGTCTGGGTCGGTACTCACTCCTTCAGCTGATATAATATGTCCTAAAAATTTCATTGACGATTTCATAAATTCGCACTTATCTTGCTTTAATACTAAATTTGCTTTTCTAAACTTATCAAAGATTATGTTCAAGTGTTCAATATGTTCCTTCAATGATTTTGAAATAGCCAGAATGTCGTCTACAAATATTACTACAGACTGTTCTACTTCCGGTCCTAATGCTAGTTGTAAACATCTTACCATAGCTGGTAGGCTTGTTACCAATCCAAATGGTACTACTTTGAATTGATAGCACTTGTTTCTGTACGTGAAAGCGGTGTATTTTCTACTGTGTTGTTCTAGTGGAATTTGCCAGAAACTTGCTGTGAGGTCTAATTTACTCATATACTTAATCCCTTGACACTTTATAAACAATTCATCGGCGTTTGGTGCACAATCAACGTTTTTCTGCGTAATACTGTTTAAATTTCGCATGTCAAGACATAATCTAATTTCATCGTTCTTCTTTTTAACTATAACCATTGGGTTTATAAAGTTACTGTTTGAACGTTCAATAATTTGGTGTTTTAACATATTGTTTATTTCGATGTCTACCTGATTTTGATATTTTATCGGTACTGGATATGTTCGACGCACAAATTTATCTTTATCGGTCGTTTTTATCTGGTGTTCGTACACATTTGTTATTCTTGGTCTTTCACTTAATACATCTTGATTTTGTTGTATTAGTCGTTTTACTTCACTACTCTCGTGTGTGTTGAGTGTGCCATGTTTTGTTGCTGTTTTACGAGTTGGTGGTGCTACTTTTATTTCCGGCCTCTGAATCTTCATAGTACTTTTATTATTCTCATATTTATTTAAATTTTCATTTAGTTTTATTATATATGTTGTCTTTTTTATCTCGCACTGCATGGTGTCTTGTTGTGTGTTTATTATTGCATTTATTTGTTTAAGTTGATCCATCCCAATAATTGCATCATAAATTAAATTCTTTATAATAATAGCTGGTATTTCTAAATTCATCTCGTCTTTATTTATGTTTATAAACATTTGCCGATCGACTTTCTCTTTCTGGTTTACGGCCGTTTGTACACACATATTATTTAATGGTAGCACTGGTGCCTTATTAAATTGTTTTTTATTTGCGTTTATAAATGTCTGGCTTATAGCTGACAGTTCGGCTCCTGTATCAATTAGTATATTGGCTAACACATTATTTATATATGCTATTATGCATAGGCACTTACGTTTCACTGTATCGCTAGGTTTGTCGTCTATTCGCAATAGTTCATCCCTAATTTCCGGTGGATACACATTGTTTATTTGCACACATATTTCATTAGTCTTAATTTTATTTTTACATTTATAATTATTATCACTGGACGTCTTGTGAACGTCCCTTACTGCCCGTTTTTTGAAGTTGACTGTACCAACTCACTTATCCCTTCTTGTAGCGGTCTCGTTTCCGTTCGTATTGTTGTATGCAGTCCACTCGTATATGCGTCTGTCTGGGTCGGTGTTATTGTTTGTATTTGAGCTGACTTATTCCAATTCTTATTTGTAAAACTTCGTTCATTATTATTACTATATTTATTTCGTGTACCTAAATACGGTTTCTTTGTATAGGTGTTTTGTTGTTGTCTGTTTTCGTAATTGTTTTCGCGACTTGGACCTGGTCTAGGTTGCGCGTCTGACCTTGGTTGTTGTTTTAGCAAATATCTTATCTTTCCCCACTGTGCCAGCATGAGTAGGAGTTCTTCAATCGTCTTAGTTCCCCTCGTCATTACTGCAACATTGATATCGCTGTCAAAGTGATAAGACAGTTTATTTACGAGTTCACTCTCCGTCAACTTAGGTTTTAAATGTTTCGCTCTAGCTACAATATCAATTACATATGCTTCTCTGGACTTACCTTTTGGCATGTATTCGTATTTATCAAACTCTAACTGGTTTCGAATTCTTCTTTGGATATGGTCGCTCCAGTATCTTTGTTCAAATTTATTTTTGAAATCCTCGTAGGACGTAACGTTTTCTCTTATTATCGAATACCACTTTGCAGCTGTGTGTTCTAATCGACGTGATATCCATTCCACGCGTTCGTTATCGTTTAGGTTATTTCCTACCATCTCCATATTTCTTTCACACTCTATTAAAAATTCTATTGTGTTTTCACTTTCCCATCCACTAACTTTCTGCATTTTCAGCATATCTTCAGCACTCCTGTAGATGTATGTGATCTGTTCTGCTTTCGTTTTCTTCATCTGTTTCTGCAGCTGTGCTATCTGTTCTCGTAGGTGTTTGTCGTTCTCCTCACCTTGTTCCTTATTTGTCATTATTGTTGTTTCGTGTCTAGCGACGACTTGGTCCAATATTTTTATATTTTCTTTCACCTCGTGTATATTTCCGTCTGTCTCCTGAGTAAATTTAGTTAGTTTCTCTTCTTGGGCCTGTACCGTTGTAGTTAACTCTTGTTGCTTCTTGTTTATAGCATTTGTCCATGTTCGCATATTTTTGCTTAGTTTCTTTAGTTCCTTCCTATTTTCTCCATGTAGTGCTCCGAATTCCTCTCGTAATTGTATCCTTGCCTCTTCCCACCATTCTGGTTTTTCTTTTCGTAGTCTTTCTTCACGCTCTTCTTTTTCTTTTCTCCGTTTTTCTTTTTCTGCTTTCTCTTCTTGTCGTTGTTGTTGTAGCATTTGCTGTATTGCTGCCATTATGTCGGTAGGTGTTTGCGGTTCTGCCATTTTCGCGGTTTAATTATTGACCTAGTATTTCAAAATTACACATCTAATAGTCTATAAAATACGTTGACAATTTCCTCCCCTTATAACTAACAATGGTTATACAATATTAACAATAGGTCTTTGTTCAAACCGAAACTTTCTTAGATCTAATTCCCTGTATTGTTCTACTGATACTTAACTTGTATCCTTTAAAATTATTACTACTCCGGATGTTGTTTCCGGTTTAAACTTCACCTCTCATCCGTTCTCACACTGACTCTTATAATTCAGTTAAGGCTTCTAACGGTTTTTATATTTTTTACTTCAAATAATTATTACAATTTATTTTAATTTTATATTTTCTTGGTTTGTTCTTTATATAGGTTTGTTATTTATCTGGGCGCCAGTCATAAACAATATAACGAAAAGACTAAATTGATTGTGGTCGATCGTGTTCCTTCTTTAACAGTTTCACTTTGGAGTCGTCAATTTATAACAAAAAAAAATAGTGTAAGTGTTTGTGTTGTAAACTGTCGGGCGTTACCTCCGCACACCTTTTGTTACTTACCGTTGACTGGATCCTCTGCGGTGATGTAGTCCTGTAACACAACTTAATACTATGTTTTTTGTGGGCGCCACTTGGAATCGTTTGTTCCAAGAAATACATGTGATTATTAAAGTAATTAAAATTTTCTAAATCTTACTTTTATGAAAAAATATAAACAAGTCAGTTTAGCTTGAAAGAAATCAGGTAATTTTAATGGTTCTTCAACAACAAACAAATCGTCTGAAGGACTAACATTCATATAAAAAATTATACAATTGCAGAGTTAATAAAAAATTCACAAGTTATTATTGTTACTATTGACAATTCTAGATATATCCAATCAAGTATCGGCTAGGGTTTAAAAAATTTTTTATACTCAGTTGAAAAGCATGAGTTTAATATGTGAAAAAATCTTTACTCTCAGGACGTGACTCCTTTGAACTACCAAGACATATCAATTAGATGCCTTACAATAAAAATTAAGTGATTTGAAGGTGTGTATGTGGCGTGTGAAGTACAACTGTGTGATAAATGTAACCAGGTAATAAAATTTGACTTTAATTTCGGTAACTCAGTTCCAATGAATAATTAATCTCGCACAGGACACTCCTCTCGGGTAGTTTTTCAATCTCGCCTCTTCTTGTGTGCACTGAATCTATTTTAAGTCAAAGTTGCGATCGTATACTGTTTCCTCACTTTTTGTAAAAACGTTTGGCAGTAAAATATCGTTCAAACGCCGCCACTACGAATCATCTGTTTAGCGTTGATTCAGAAATCGGCCACCGCAGCGCTGATTCCCATGTTGACGAGAAAGGCTTTGTGTATTGTTTGTTTACGTGAAGGGGATTATTGTCAAGTTAGTCCGTCAATGCGAACACAGCAGAATTCATTCTCTATTTAAATTTTTGGTCCCTCTTGGGCCGTGGACATTCTGGCTGCGTGATTTCTATTAAAATTTGCCGTATCACTGCTCTATTTCAGCGACACTTTTGGCGTAGATTCCCGTTGAGGTTAAGTCAGTCGGTATGTCTATGTACGGGAAAAGCCTTTCTTCGGGTCTTGTCGATTTCTCGCCTCTCGGTTTCGCCTTAGCTGCGTTGATCAGTGTCGTGGGTGATGCATCAGTTCTGGAGTTCAAGTTTCAAGTGTTTTTCGGTCGAATTTGGTCTCTCTTTTATACTAATTCAGGTTGACTGTTTTCATCGACTTCCGGTATATTTGTGTAAAATTCTTTCTAGAAAGTTCGAGAATAAACGGAATGGAATGTCATGGAACAATTTTCACTTCCGTAGAAGCTTTTAGAACGAATTTCTTATTCTTCATACTAAGGATATTTCAAAAATTACTCTGGTATTTATCAAACAGTTTTACATTAGTACTCACAATTTGTATGCCATTATTACATTTAGATTCTCTGTTTTAAACTGAATCTAGCGATACTAATTATGATTGGTTTTTAATTAACTTAAGTCTAATAAACAACACAATAAACAACTCCCACCTTGGGTTGTTGTCATGAAAATTCAATTTTTATAACAAAAAATTGCTGTGAAAGCATTGTGTCTCTTCCACAATCTGAACATCCAACATTACTACTTTCCTATAACAAAATAAACAAATTTTAACATAGATAAAACACAAATAAATACAGTCTTATATGGCCTCTGCTCATGGCCTAGATTCTTGTTAATGTTATAACACAATAATTGGTCACTTTCTTTAATATATGTAGTATTTCACTAGTGTACACACAGAGTTTATTACTTTGTCTATCTTTTGTGATACCTGGTTACTCTGTACCTATATTATTACCATCATAGGATGACATAGCATCATTGATTGGTCTTGAGATGTCCTTTTTTCATAGTGTGACAAATCTCACTCTTATAAGCTAAGTTCTTTTATAATTGACTTTATTTTCAACTGAGTTTGTTCCTTTTTAAGGTATATTGAAGTATTATACCATGCTATTTTATTTTTGTTAGCATTTTGTAATTATTTAGTCAAATATGATTATTTTTGTACTGGATGATTGGCTTCAGCCATACATGGTATAGGTAAACATTTTGATAACTTGACTATTACAATGTTATAGTTAGTCAAATATATTAGTATAGTCGCTCTATATCATATTTCAACCTTCTAATGCAATTTGGTTGCATTTTGGCAACATTAAATCAATAAATTATACAATATTATATGCCTATCACATGTTTTTAGTTAGTACTGTTTTTGGCTATTTTGGCTGCTTTTTATTCATTTGACAGCTTTCTTTATTTAAGATAAATTGTTCACTTGTGTCTGCTTGACAATTACATATAGTTTTTATTTAAATCTGATAATAATTAATTTTTTCATGAAATCTTGGTGTATGGTCTCAAATCCAACACATTAATATTTTTTGTCATAACAAATATATCATTTTTATTCTAACTTAAACTCTTTCTAATAATGTATTTAAATCATTTAATACATTTATTTTATTTACATTACATAATATAATAATGGATCATGTCCATTTATTCACAAAAAATAGTTCTTAATACTCTATTCAGAGTTATAAAACTTAATAATTAATGACTTTATTTTGGTTGATTCTGACATTATTTGTCTCTCTTATAGTGTCTTATGGTTTTTTCACTGTTATTCACTTTAATAATATATATGGGGTTTGTGTCTTAGTCAAAGTCTGGTCGTTTTTCATGTTAGTAGAAATAATTATTATACAAAATTACACAATTTTTTATGACTATTTGGGTTCGATACAGTTCACCTCACTTTCTTCTTATGATAACTTACTATGTAAATGATTTCTTTTATGGAACGTTCTGTGACGTTACATATGCCTCTCCGTTAAAGTTGATAATTTTTGAAAAACATATCTTTGGTTTTGATGAAATTATCATCTCTATAATAACCTTTTATTAGCTTCTTTATATTTCATTCTTTTATCTTATAATTAAATTCCTGTACTACTCCTTTAATATATTAATCCAACTCAATATTCCTATTTTGTTGTTTGTCGTATCACCTATTCCTTTCCTTTTTACCTTGATGTTATTTAATTAATCTTTGATATAATTCCCTATCAATTCCCTAACTTTCATAGAGGGTTGGGAGTCAGAGTGGCTCGCTATGGCATACATTCTCTGCCCTTCCTATCTATAACTACTGAAATCAGAGGCAACACATCCCTGTTCAGAAAATAATAATTGCAGCTTTGCAACAAATAATAATAATAATAAAAAAAAAATACAATATTCAAAGATCATAGGCTCCTACACATAAATTCCCTTTCTTAAACTCTTCTGATTAATTCACAATTATATTAATATATCGTTCTCCGCAGGTTAAAATTATCGTTTAAAATCATTCAATGTTAATAGCTATATTTATATTATTTATATTCATTACCTCCTTATGTAACACACTGTTTTCCTTTTTTTTTTTTTTTTTTTTTCCATTTAGTATCAAATATATGACAGTATTTCTCCCTCTTTTCTCCTTTACTAAGTGTCCATCTTGTAATATTCATTAATAATAATCTCTCTCCTTCTCTAAGTACGGGTAAGCTGGTAAATATACGTTGACATGGCTATTGGAAATAAATCTATATTTTATATATATCTTTATGCCTTTGGTGTAAGGTGTCCTTCTCGTAATATTTATTAATAACAATCTCTCTCCTTCTCTAAGTACGGGTAAGCTGGTAAATATACGTTGACATGGCTATTGCAAATAAATCTATATTTTATATATATCTTTATGCCTTTGGTGTAAGGTGTCCTTCTCGTAATATTTATTAATAACAATCTCTCTCCTTCTCTAAGTACGGGTAAGCTGGTAAATATACGTTGACATGGCTATTGCAAATAAATCTATATTTTATATATATCTTTATGCCTTTGGTGTAAGGTGTCCTTCTCGTAATATTTATTAATAACAATCATAATACAATAATATTTATATTTATTTAATAATCTCTATCTCCTTTCTAATTCTGGGTAAGTTAAAAAAATTCACGTTAACATGTTTAGTCAAGGTACCTTCTCAATGATGCTGTATTTGACTTGGGTTTTTGGTCATGGTACTTGCTCACTGATTGAGTATTTGACTTATGATTTTTAATCATGGTACTTTTTCAATGATGTTTGGTTATACGTACCTTTTACTTTGTTACTAATCGTGTCAGTTACCTCGTAGGTATTGTTTTTATTGTCTCTGGTTATCGTGAAAGGCCCTGTATATAAGAGTAGCAATTTCCTCGTTATGCCTTGTATAGCACTGGGCAATTCTCTATTTTTAACTAACACCTTTTCTCCTACCTCATATTTAATTGCCTTGGGCTGTGATTTGACATTTTTTTTCCGCTGCTGTTCCGTTTTTTCTAACACCTTGTTATAAAATTTTGCCCTTTCAAATTGGTATGCGGGTTCGTCGGGAAAATTAATAATTTCTTTTATCTCTCGTGGTGGGGGTCTTTCGAACATAACTGTGTATGGCGACACCTCGATGGTATTGTGATATGAAAAATTGAGAAAATCCTCGGTAGATGCTACATATTCATGCCATCTTTTCTGCTCGTTATGCCAGTATGTTCTCAGTAACCGTCCTACCTCCCTTAACACTCTCTCGGCTGGGTTACTATTCGGGTGATATACGGACGTCTTGTACGTTTTTATTCCGTGTTCTCCCAGGTTTTCCTTCCAAAGTTTTCCCCTAAACTGAGTACCGTGGTCCGTAATTATAGAATACGGTCGGCCTACCTCCATTATATATCGCTCTATAATAATGTCTATTGTTTTCCTGGTCGTTGCCCTAGTTATTGGGTATAGCTTTGTATATTTGCTAAAATGGTCGAAGATGATTACGATAAATTTATATCGGTGTCTCCCACTGCTGCGTGGAAATGGTCCGCAGATATCGAGAAATACCTTTTCCAATTTTTCGGTAGATGATATGGGTATCATGACCCCTTCTTTTCTCTCGTTATCACACTTTACTTTTTGATAAATATCACACGATCGTATCGCCAGTTGCACCTTCTTATTCATCCCTTTGATGTATGTTTGCTCTTCCAATGCCTTCCTTACTTTGAGGGCACCCATATGTCCGTACCTATCGTGATAGTCGATTATTAGCGGTCTCTCTATCGCTGGTGGAATCACTAATTTCCAACTCTCCTGGTGCGGGGTATTCCTTATAAACAAAGTGTCGTTGTGTAAACAATAATATCTGTTTATGACCTCGTCGCCTTCCTGTACCCTTTTTCTAATATCTCCTAATTTTGGATCGGCTTCTTGTTGTGACTTTGTATCGTTTAAAATATTTTTTAAATCTTCCCTGCTCTTAATAATGTGGTAAACCTTAGCTAATTGTTCTTTTTCGCCGTCAAAGGTTTGGTCTGGTATATTGACGCGAGATAAGACGTCGGCTGCTACGTTCTGTTTGCCGGGTATATATTCCCATGTGATATTATACTCTTGCAAGGCCAAAACCCATCTAGTCAGCCTTCCGTGGTTCAGTTTACAATGCTTTAAAAATGATATAGATTTGTGGTCGCTTCTAACTGTTATGGGGTACCCTAATATATATGTCCTAAATTTACCGCATGCGAAAACTACACTCAACAATTCTTTTTCGGTAGTATTGTAGTTTCGTTCGCAACTGTTCAGCACGCGGCTAGCAAAGCTAATTACTAAATGGTTACCGTCCTGATCTTCCTGATATAGGGCTGCACCTAAACTCACGTTACTGACATCGCAGTTTAGAAAAAATGGTTTTGTAAAGTCGGGATGATGCAACATTACTGTTTCTAAAAACTTTTCCTTTATGATATTGAGCACTCCATCTTGCTCTGGTCCCCAAGTCCATTTGTCTTTAGCTGATAACTGCTTTTGGAACCTGGCAGTTAGTTCTGAGTAATTGGACCGAAACTTTCTGTAATAGTTGCAGATTCCTAAAAATGACTGCAGCTGTTTCCTGTTCCTTGGGGTGGGGAACTTCTGTATGGCCTCTACCTTCTCTTTGGATGGAGTAATCCCTTGTTCTGTTAAATTAAAGCCTAAAAATTTCACCTCATTTGCAATGAATTGGGACTTGTCTAATTTGAGGGTGATATTATTCTCTGATAATTTCTCTAGCACCTGTTCAACCCTATTACAATGGTCGTCCCAATTCGCTGAAGTTACCAGTAGGTCGTCGACGTATACTGTCGTAAACTTCAGTACTTCCTGCCCCAATATTCTGTCAATTATCTTTACAAACACCGCCACAGAATTTATTAAGCCAAAAGGTAACCGCTTAAACTGATAGTTTCTGCCCTCGAATATGAATGCCATATATTTCCTACTATCAGGGTGGAGTTCTACCTGCCAGTAACCGCATACCGTATCCCATGAGCTTATATATTTGGTTCCGTGAAACTTTTTCAATATCTCCTCTATCTCCCCAGGTGATGTGCGGTCGTTAACAATCATTTTGTTGATCTCCCTAGCATCGAGACATATACATACCTTTCCGTTCTTTTTTGGCACCGCTATGATTGGGCTGGTAAAGGGCGAATGACTATACTCGATTATGTCGTCCTCAATCATCCTGTTTAATTCTTCCCTGACTTCGTTCTTTAGCGAGTATGCGATCGGGTACGATTTCCTGTTAAATTCCACCGGAGTTTTGAATTTTATGGTGCATTGATAATCTCTGGCTTTTCCTGGAGCGTTCGAGAATATGTGTTTATAATTGTTGTATACCCCGATTAATTGTTCCGCCTGTGTTTCGCTGATCAGACCCTTTGCTTTCGTCCTTTGGAAATCCCGTATTTCTTCTAACTTTTCTAACCACAACTCTGGGTTTTCCTCCTGATATAATGGCATATTTATTGGACGATCGGCACAATAATAATGGTTCACTATCGCTTGATAAGGTGTATTGTCTGTACCATTTCCTTGGACATCGATTAAATTATTGGTCCAAATTCCCTTGTTAGTTTTTAAAGTTATCATCTTACCTTTCAAATCTATTACAGCATTGTATGGCCTAAGTATATCGCAGCCTATTAGGATACTCATGGGTAAATTATTCGCCACTAATAACCCTATTGGTATTGTTACCCCATTACTAGTCATCTCTAATGACACCTGTTTCTTTATTGATTTATTTTGCCTCCCCGTTGCTCCGACTAAAATAATGTTTATAGGCAGAGTGGGTATTGGTAAATTACTATTTTGTTTGATCCTCTCTAACTCAACACTATCGATAAGTGATACATTTGACCCCGTGTCAATGAGTAATATCGCTTCTATGCCATTGATATTTGCTTTGATCTCCACGATACTATTATTCCCTTGGTTACTATTTTTAATGATATTGTCACCCTCTTCTAATAACTCCTCTCTAATATCCTTAAGATAATTATTTATTCTTAATATAGTCCCGTCTTTGTCCTGTCTATGTTCGTAATTTGTCACCCCATAATATTGGTTCAGTGAAGGGCGGTTTTCCTTTTCCACTGCCGCGTTTAGTTTAAATGAGCCACAGTCTCATTGGCCCGGTCTCCCGGAACATTGGGTTGCTGACCTGTCTGTGTTTCCTGCCTGACCTCGGGATTACCATTAATAGGTTGGCTATTCGTCGTGTTACCCTGGCTACCTGGCGCCTGTTGTGGGTAAAACATGTAAGTGGGTACATTGGGTGGATATGGCCGTCGGTTATTGGCCATTGTATAATTTACCTGGGGTCTATATTCATTTTGGTTTCTCCTATCGCCTCCTCCTTGGTTTCCCCCGTTGCGATAACCATTACGTTGACCATAACTATTTCCCCTATAGTTATTTCCGCGATAACTATTTCCCTGGTGGAAGTTCCTACCGTAATTATTCCCGGTGTAATTACCTCTGTTTGGTCCCGGATAGTTGCGGTTATTTGGACCTTGAGTGTTATCACTTCGGCCATTTGGTGGGGTATTATTGTTCTGATTACTGGTGTTTAGGTTATTATCGTTTCCACCTCCATTCCGGTTTGGTCCGTTATTGTTGTTGTTGTACTCTACCTTACGATTGGGGGGTTGGTAGTCCTGGAACCTTCCTGTGGATTCACAATTTTCCAATAATTTGGCCAGATCGGCTATTTTGCTAAGCTGTTGGTATAATTGGGCATCTTTGATACCATAACTGTAATGTCCAGCTAATTGCCTTACCAAACATTCCTCTGGGATCGGCGGTATCAACTTCCGTGCTAAACATACCTTTCCCAGGAAATAAGACGTCGGGGATTGTCCATTGGACGCGTTGTATTTGCCATAGAAAATGTCCATTCTTACCCTGTTTTGTGCAGTCTCCGACCAATACTTTTCCTTAAACTGGCGTTTAAACTCTGCTAAATTCGTGATTTCGGGTCGTACTGCTATCCACCAGTTATCCCTCGTGTTTTTAAACGTCTCGTCTAACATCTCCCGTATCCTGTCCCACCTTGTTTCTCTATTTCTCCCAATAAACTCTTCCATTCTTTCTAAAAATTTCATTGGGTTTCGTCGATAGCTTTGGAAGTTGATTACTTCCCTGTTTTCACCATGACACGTATGAGTATTTAATACAGGTGTATCTCTCAGCGCCTCTAATCTTTCCTGCAGGTTTTTCTCTCTCTGGTCTATTTCCAGTATACTATTTTTATTAGTTTTTATTTGTTCGTCCAGCCTGTTAGCGATGTCATATGTTCTCTGCATCTTCTCGCTAACGTCTTTCTGGACTTCTCCCACCTCCTGCATGATGGCGTCTTGGTTCTGCCTTACCATGTTTTCGAGATTTCTAACATCTTGTTTGGTCTCCACTGTTTGTTCCTCTATATTTTCGAAACGTGTATTGTTTCCCTCCTGTAGCCTTTCCAACTGTTTCTCGATGTTTTCGACCTTCCTGTCACTATCGATTTTATTATCATTGATCGTTTTGTTTACTGTTTCGTATTTTATGCTAATTTCTTTTTTCAGGGCCTCTATACTTTTTTTATTCGCCTCCTGAAATAGCTCTAGCTTTTTCCCATTGTCATTTATTTTCTCGGTTATATTTCCCCTAAAGATTCTATCTTTTTGTCTAATTTCTCCTTCAGGGATTTGATTATTTCTTCCTTATCTTCCCGTCTCTTTTTATTACTCTCCTCCTTATCTTCCTGTCTGTTTTTATTCATGGATTCTATTATTTCCTCCTTATCTTCCTTCATTCTTTGGAGCATCATCATTATTATATTCGTGTCAACGCTCCCTGTTATTTTCTCTGGTTCGGGATTCTCTGTTTGTTCTACCATTTGTATGGGTTCTTCTCCCGTTTGTTCCTCTATTTCATCTGCCGTTTGTACTGGTCCTTCCATTTCTAGTGTGGGCGGTTCTAATTCCGTTTCCTCCATTTGTACTGCCTCTCCGTCTTCCACACTTAACTCGGGTTCCACAGTCTTCTTCACCTTTTTTCCCTTAGGTTGCGGCATTTTAATATGTTGGTAGTTGCCGGGCTTGTTCCGTCTTTTTCAAGCCTCACTAGTTGGGCTGCCAATTTATAACGAAAAGACTAAATTGATTGTGGTCGATCGTGTTCCTTCTTTAACAGTTTCACTTTGGAGTCGTCAATTTATAACAAAAAAAATAGTGTAAGTGTTTGTGTTGTAAACTGTCGGGCGTTACCTCCGCACACCTTTTGTTACTTACCGTTGACTGGATCCTCTGCGGTGATGTAGTCCTGTAACACAACTTAATACTATGTTTTTTGTGGGCGCCACTTGGAATCGTTTGTTCCAAGAAATAAATGTGATTATTAAAGTAATTAAAATTTTCTAAATCTTACTTTTATGAAAAAATATAAACAAGTCAGTTTAGCTTGAAAGAAATCAGGTAATTTTAATGGTTCTTCAACAACAAACAAATCGTCTGAAGGACTAACATTCATATAAAAAATTATACAATTGCAGAGTTAATAAAAAATTCACAAGTTATTATTGTTACTATTGACAATTCTAGATATATCCAATCAAGTATCGGCTAGGGTTTAAAAAATTTTTTATACTCAGTTGAAAAGCATGAGTTTAATATGTGAAAAAATCTTTACTCTCAGGACGTGACTCCTTTGAACTACCAAGACATATCAATTAGATGCCTTACAATAAAAATTAAGTGATTTGAAGGTGTGTATGTGGCGTGTGAAGTACAACTGTGTGATAAATGTAACCAGGTAATAAAATTTGACTTTAATTTCGGTAACTCACGTTCCAATGAATAATTAATCTCGCACAGGACACTCCTCTCGGGTAGTTTTTCAGTCTCGCCTCTTCTTGTGTGCACTGAATCTATTTTAAGTCAAAGTTGCGATCGTATACTGTTTCCGCACTTTTTGTAAAAACGTTTGGCAGTAAAATATCGTTCAAACGCCGCCACTACGAATCATCTGTTTAGCGTTGATTCAGAAATCGGCCACCGCAGCGCTGATTCCCATGTTGACGAGAAAGGCTTTGTGTATTGTTTGTTTACGTGAAGGGGATTATTGTCAAGTTAGTCCGTCAATGCGAACACAGCAGAATTCATTCTCTATTTAAATTTTTGGTCCCTCTTGGGCCGTGGACGGTCTGGCTGCGTGATTTCTATTAAAATTTGCCGTATCACTGCTCTATTTCAGCGACACTTTTGGCGTAGATTCCCGTTGAGGTTAAGTCAGTCGGTATGTCTATGTACGGGAAAAGCCTTTCTTCGGGTCTTGTCGATTTCTCGCCTCTCGGTTTCGCCTTAGCTGCGTTGATCAGTGTCGTGGGTGATGCATCAGTTCTGGAGTTCAAGTTTCAAGTGTTTTTCGGTCGAATTTGGTCTCTCTTTTATACTAATTCAGGTTGACTGTTTTCATCGACTTCCGGTATATTTGTGTAAAATTCTTTCTAGAAAGTTCGAGAATAAACGGAATGGAATGTCATGGAACAATTTTCACTTCCGTAGAAGCTTTTAGAACGAATTTCTTATTCTTCATACTAAGGATATTTCAAAAATTACTCTGGTATTTATCAAACAGTTTTACATTAGTACTCACAATTTGTATGCCATTATTACATTTAGATTCTCTGTTTTAAACTGAATCTAGCGATACTAATTATGATTGGTTTTTAATTAACTTAAGTCTAATAAACAACACAATAAACAACTCCCACCTTGGGTTGTTGTCATGAAAATTCAATTTTTATAACAAAAAATTGTTGTGAAAGCATTGTGTCTCTTCCACAATCTGAACATCCAACATTACTACTTTCCTATAACAAAATAAACAAATTTTAACATAGATAAAACACAAATAAATACAGTCTTATATGGCCTCTGCTCATGGCCTAGATTCTTGTTAATGTTATAACACAATAATTGGTCACTTTCTTTAATATATGTAGTATTTCACTAGTGTACACACAGAGTTTATTACTTTGTCTATCTTTTGTGATACCTGGTTACTCTGTACCTATATTATTATCATCATAGGATGACATAGCATCATTGATTGGTCTTGAGATGTCCTTTTTTCATAGTGTGACAAATCTCACTCTTATAAGCTAAGTTCTTTTATAATTGACTTTATTTTCAACTGAGTTTGTTCCTTTTTAAGGTATATTGAATTATTATACCATGCTATTTTATTTTTGTTAGCATTTTGTAATTATTTAGTCAAATATGATTATTTTTGTACTGGATGATTGGCTTCAGCCATACATGGTATAGGTAAACATTTTGATAACTTGACTATTACAATGTTATAGTTAGTCAAATATATTAGTATAGTCGCTCTATATCATATTTCAACCTTCTAATGTAATTTGGTTGCATTTTGGCAACATTAAATCAATAAATTATACAATATTATATGCCTATCACATGTTTTTAGTTAGTACTGTTTTTGGCTATTTTGGCTGCTTTTTATTCATTTGACAGCTTTCTTTATTTAAGATAAATTGTTCACTTGTGTCTGCTTGACAATTACATATAGTTTTTATTTAAATCTGATAATAATTAATTTTTTCATGAAATCTTGGTGTATGGTCTCAAATCCAACACATTAATATTTTTTGTCATAACAAATATATCATTTTTATTCTAGGTCTCAAATCCAACACATTAATATTTTTTGTCATAACAAATATATCATTTTTATTCTAACTTAAACTCTTTCTAATAATGTATTTAAATCATTTAATACATTTATTTTATTTACATTACATAATATAATAATGGATCATGTCCATTTATTCACAAAAAATAGTTCTTAATACTCTATTCAGAGTTATAAAACTTAATAATTAATGACTTTATTTTGGTTGATTCTGACATTATTTGTCTCTCTTATAGTGTCTTATGGTTTTTTCACTGTTATTCACTTTAATAATATATATGGGGTTTGTGTCTTAGTCAAAGTCTGGTCGTTTTTCATGTTAGTAGAAATAATTATTATACAAAATTACACAATTTTTTAGGACTATTTGGGTTCGATACAGTTCACCTCACTTTCCTCTTATGATAACTTACTATGTAAATGATTTCTTTTATGGAACGTTCTGTGACGTTACAACAAATATAATATTTTCATGCAACTATTTATTTTATGACAATTATTAGATTTTTAATTTTATTTATTTTATGTACATTTAATTAATCGCGCCCCATGCTTTGGGCCACCATTTTGCAACTGGACTTTGTTGGTGTGTTTTACTGGTATCGCCAATTTTGGGCAACAGCGAGTATTAATACTGTTCAGTTTACACACACAAAGACCAATGCAATTTTAATTAGACTTACCTTAACTGAATTTACTTTTACTTCTCTGCTATACTTATATTCTGTAGACCTGTGTGTGAGAATGTGATGGATGGGTGTTATTTTTTAAATAATTACTTCTAACTCTTTAGTTATTATAAGAATTGTGTTTAATGTTTTTTTTTCTTTTATTTTACTTTAACTCTTTAAATGACTCTACTTCAATTTCCTCTGTTATCTTACTTTACTAATTACATAAATTTGTTTTTTATAGTCTCTGAAATTGTTCTCTTTCTTGTTTACTGTCTTTTTGAATTCAAACTTAAATGTTTAATACTCTACTTGTTACTGTAGCTCCGGCGTCTATCTCATGGGCGTTTCTGGGTTTGAATGTTCCAATTGTTCCTCTTCTTGTTCATTCAGTCTCCATGGTGTGGATATGTGTACAGCTTCCCTGATGTGGAGTGTTCTCAGCTTCCCTGGATTCTGGTGTGAACAGCCTCCCTGATGTGGATATGTCCTCAGCTCCCTGTTGTGGAATTGTACTGCCTCCCTGATGTGGAATTTTTACGTTCAGATGCTATTTTTACGCTACTGTTGATTTATTTGAACGGAGTCACTTTCACGTTAAGTTCGAGTGTTTTTAAGTTTAACTTGTCGCGTGATTTTACTCACTATGCACTGCTCGGGCTAGTAATTCAAAACCGATGTTCTGTACTAGTGTTTTACTGCAAACTACTCGGACTGGTTGTTTAACATAGACTTTCCGAACTAGTGTTTTAAAACGGGCTACTCGAACCGGTGGTTTAATGTAGACTGAAGTGCTTTGAGCGCGTTAGCGACGTCGCCCTGTATTTTCCCGCTAGTTTAATGCACTCTACCCTTATTGGTTTATCAGCTGTCACGGGTTGTTGTTCACGCTCTGATAGGTTCTTTTTAAACTGTTTTTACATTTGAAATATTGATACACAATTACACAATTCTTATTATTATATTTTCTTAACTCTATTTACTTAATCTTATACATTGTTTCTTATTATACTAAGCAGAGCATTGCTTTATGCACTGTATTTTCTATTTTGCTATACGCATATGTGACGGTTGTCATATAGTGACTATTCGTCCTGTCACAATATGTTTATTTATATTTATGATACAATAGAAACAAAACAATTATAACTGTACACTAATTTGCCAAGTATACTAACTTCAACTATATAAGTTAAAATACTAGAAACAAAATGTCATAATATTTTTCATATTGAATTTGTATATTTTATTCGTGCATGTGTACATGTATTGTAAAACGTAATTTAAATTATTTGTTTCAGATTTTTAGCTCTTTATAAGGGTTTGCTGCCAAAAGTAATGAGGTTAGGACCAGGCGGTGCAGTTATGCTTATAGTGTACGATTATGCCTATGCTTTTCTGAAAGAAACTTTCCCAGATTAAGTAAATCATTTTAATTGTTGTTGGTTAGTATTAAATGTAAAGATAGCTGCTGTAAAATAAAAGAAATGTTACATTTATTTTGCTCATATTTTTTTATTTGTAAAGAACTACTTTTTGTATGAAAATTGTTGAAGTAAATGCGAAATGGATTTATTGAAATGCCGTAACAGATAATACTCAGTTCAGTGTATTCTGGATGTACATTTTTTTCAGTTAAACATTTTAGTGTACTAATAAAGTTACCACCGAATCTTTTCAAGAGTGAATGATGAAGAAATAATGAAATCAAATGTAATTGTATTGCACTAATGGTGCTCATATCATGTATATTAATATCAGTAGTATTTAAACTGATAAGTTATATAAAAGAACAAATTTATGTGAAAAATTATAATAAAATGTGCCTATTGTTAGTTGTTTGATGCATTTATTTGTGATTGTTGTTATAATATTTTTGTCTAGTTTGTAGGCTTTGATAGTGATTTAAAGAAACGAAAAGGTATTATTTTAATGTTTAATGTAACGTTAATTTTCTTGTATGGCCCTGATAATTTTTAACATTTTGTTTTTGCATTTATTGTGATTACTAAATATGATTTTTTTTAATTAACTTCTTTTATCTTTCTCTCAGTAATCTGAATTTTTAGATTGAATGTTCAAGTTTAAAGTAAAGTAATAAAGTTTATATCAAATTACAAACTAATACATATCTGAGATATCGGATCATATTGTTCTGTCAAAGTTATACATGATGGTCCTATATAGAAAGTATTATTATTGTGGAGTTGGCAAGTAACATTATTTAAGCAGGTTATAAAGGAACATTTTGCAACCAATGTAACTGTACATTTGATAAATCAATCAAAATATATACTGAACATTCTGTTAATCTTGATTATTGTATTTACATTTTGTACCAGTTTTTAATAATTAAAAAATAGAACAAACAATTTATGAGATTATGTTTCATTCTATTTTGCCTTTCTTTACAACTGATCACTGTGAAACTTGCACAAAATCTCACAGTTGTCACCGTAGGAGCAGAAGTCAATATTTGTCACTGTAGTGATTGGGAATACTCAGAAAGTCAGTTTGCCTACTCTGTTCTTGAAGTAAAGACCACTGTGTGTTCTTTTATGTAGAGCATTATGAAAACATGTGTCCATATTATTTCATAATTGGAATAATCACTATTGGACAATGTTGTTCTGTAACAATAACAATAAACATCATCGTCATCATCATAAATAATATACCAGTATTAATGTTAATTTTTAATAATGTTTTACTTAAATAGTAACACTATAATAATTGAATATATTTGCATCATAATCAGAATAGAATGTTTTTCAAAATTAAGGTAGGAGTCAGTGGAACTTCTCACCACCATGACGAAGTTTAAAGTTAACAGAATAGACATGAATCTTTATGCAGATAAGAACTATGAGCTATCCTGTTATTTCCTCTACAGCAGAATGTCACCTGACTATCCAGCATATTTGTCAGAGAGTAATAAAAGTTTGTTTGGGTGTTGAATCCTTTTAGGAATCTTATATAAGAACTTTATCCAAACATATGTGTATGGCACTATACAGCTGTGAAACCTGGACCATCTAAGCAGAATAGTAAAGAAGATTGGAAGCCTCTGAACTATGATGAGCACTGAAAATCCCATAAGTAGAAAACTTCCAAATGAGGAAGTTCTAGCAAGGGCCTTAACAATCAGGGAACATAGAAGACAAATCCAACTTATTAGAATTATCAGTTGCGTATTACCCAGCATAATACAGAGACAGATTTCGTGTATGAAACAGAACGTCAGACTGCATGGAATTTTTGTGTGCGACTTTGGCCTGGGAAGTGCGTGGTTTTTGACAGGCTCAAAACATATTTTCGCATGCTTAGGAGTCTTGCATGAGATGAAAAGGAGTCACAGATGTTAAGTTTCCCACAGAAGAGCTAGGAAAAAAACAGTTTAGCGCAGGAGCGGAGTAAGTAACACCAAGTCATGTGAGCAGGCAGTCGAAAGTTGAACACCAAACAGCACAGATGGCAACACCAGCAGCAGCGACTCAAGAAGGCTGTGCCTCAGTAAAAAATGTAAATGGTGGAGTGAAATAATGTCAGTAGTGCCTCAGTTGATATGATTAAAAGCTTTCAAAAGTATTATAGTTAGTTGCCGTCCAGCTACCTAACAGAACAGACACAAAAAAGGTGACTGAGCCCGCAGTTGGGTTGTACGCATACCTTTAAAAGTATTAAAACAGTGAAAAATATGTAACATTTCCTGACAACAATATTTATACAAAGCTATTCGGCCACAAAATGTTTATCACAAGAACTTTATAGCAAATAGTGCCAAATTTGAGACACTGAGTTGAACAAAGTGCGAAATAAAAATACAGCCATGTTTGTGAGTGAGTGGATGGAGTAACTTGCTGGATAATATGTAACTACGGACGGCTAAGTATTCTAGAATTAAAACAAAATCAACAGTGACTGGGGAGGATAAAACAAGTGATGTTCAGAGGAACATTAGTGTGTGTGTGTGTGTGTGTGTGTGTGTGTGTGTGTGTGTGTGTGTGTGTGTGTGTGTGTGTGTGTGTGTGTGTGTGTGTGTGTGTGTGTGTGTGTGTGTGTGTGTGTGTGTGTGCAGGCGAGTAAAAAGGGGTGAGAGAGAGAGAGAGAAAAGAAAAAGCCGTAAGAAATTACTGATTTGTTTGATTTTTTTTTTTAATTAGGGTAGTTGAATAAGGTTAACAGAATTTGTTTCTTTTTTAACCCTTTAGGGACCAGCATTTTTACACTGATACTTGTGAAAGACCCAGGCCGTTTTTGCTGTTTTTGTAGTGGCTGTGATTTTTCTTCATCATCTTCCACGTATGTCCACAGCCGGTAGCAGGCCACACCCTAAATCCAGACCCTACCTATCATCCCTGTGGTAGGAG
Source organism: Magicicada septendecula (assembly GCA_034769895.1). Classification (NCBI taxonomy): domain Eukaryota; kingdom Metazoa; phylum Arthropoda; class Insecta; order Hemiptera; family Cicadidae; genus Magicicada; species Magicicada septendecula. The sequence continues at coordinate 795,653,135 of CM068368.1, forward strand.
CTCTATCTGAAGCTTGGAATGCAGTATACGAGCGGACGACGGGCATGCCCTTAGTCTCGCACAGCCCTCGAACTTGTGTGTTCCACGTATGAAACATACTTGGGTACAAATGGTGTCTTTTTTAAAGGTATAATTTAGGGGTACAGAATATTTTATAGTATAATATAGTCTATTAATTCTTTCTAAATAAAAATAATAATAAAATATTAAAACAATAATGTGATATTTGGCCGATAATGTATCAACTCACTCCTTGTCTTACAAAAAAAATCTCTGGCCTTCCAAACTGTCATAGTTGATTCTATTATATATTAGTCTAACTGTGTGCAAAAACTGAGTACTCTTTCTATAACAGAAGAAAAGATAATACCATAAATGTATGTACTATACGCGGCAAAATACACGAAGCGTGTAGAACAAAACGTAAACACTCGCGCAACACCAAAGTTTAAATTCACTTCGAAATTATTACACAGTTATTTTAACAAAAACACTTATAAAACCACACTACGTAAACAAAGAATTATGTTTATTCAACATCACTTATAAAATTAGAAACATGATGAAAAAACAATGTAAACATAACCAATAAGAACGCCAGCAACGAAAAAGAACACTAGAAGACTAAAAATTTAATATCATGTAACTCCTAAAAAAAAGGAAATTATGATACCTGATGGTTGGATTGAAAACTATGAATGTTTGTTAACTATATGACACATTGGCAGCACTCAGAAACAATTCCTGTAAAAACAGTGGCAATTTTAAATGATGTCCGATATATCTGATGTCGTTCACCAAAGGGTTAAACAAAATATAAAATAATGGCGCCACAAAAGTTACCTTTAGAATAGATTACCTTATTATGGATTAACGTATGTTTTTTGTTGTATACAAAGTTGTTGAATTTTTTTTTGTTAACTGTTTTTGCTAAATTTTTTATTTCTTTTGTAACCAAGTCTTTGATAAATTTCAATATTTAATATGTTCAATTTGAATAATAGTCATGGTGCAAATTAAGAATGTAACGATTTCTTGTAAATGAATCCAACAACAGTAAATTGTACTAAATGAGCTTATTTACATACCACTACATATGAGTTAAGTTAACATCACCTCGCCTTAACCTAACCTATGCTCAGCAAATTCATCTAAACAGATCTAGGAAAATTCTCATAAATGGAATATTGTGTTAAGATTTTTATTGCATTGGGGACAGTGTTGCGATTTCCACATTCCACCTGTCAAAATGTGGCGGCAGCTCTACTTTAGTTTTTTTTGGGGGGGTTTCTGGAATGGTAAGGTAGGTAAGTATGGGTGCCACATTGCTTATAACCTTACACATTGAAGGCTCTACTGAAAGCAAAATTTCAAGCAGTAGGTTATGTTTAGAGTACATGACACAAGGTAAAAATAAATGTTGAGCCACAGCCAACCAGTCCTTGGACTGATGATGATATAAGGCATACATGATTTATTGTGTACTTAGTTATTTAGAGCCATCATCATGATCTAAAGGCCATGCCTTGTTATGGTAATAACCTATGGCTGCTTTTTCACTGCTTTTTTCATTTGGGTGTAGCACTCACATCCCATTCTTACAAACATTCTTACATCCCATTTTCTATTTTTCCTCATCATTTCATTCCTAAAACCTTTATTTTCACAATGTCTGTGATAAAGTCATTGTGTCTTAATAATATGTCTTATAAATTTAATCTTCCTCGATTCCATTTCTAGTAGTATCTTTTTTACTTCCCTTATTGCTTCTAAATTTGATCCTTTTCAGCCCAATTACTTCTCATCCTAAAAGAACATTAGAGAAGCCATGTGTGTGTGTGAAGGGGAATAGATCATTGTGTTGTACAGTGAAAAGAGAATAACTGACACCATATAAAATCACTATTTACAACTTTAATTACAGTTAAAAATAAACAATTCTATAGGCTTACGACTGTCAAACTATAAATGTTGCACCACCTCTGTACGTCGCTGTTGGCGACAGCAAACAAACTCCAAAGACCCTTTTAACCCCTTGACCTACCACATTCCCACAAACCGTTTCAGCTTAACCAGGAAAGGGCAACAAGTCCCCACTTTCCATTCACTGGATATGTCAACAAGCAGGCTGGAACCCTCCTTACAAAAGAGACTAACACACTTAACCACTAAGGCATAAAAATATATAAACTGTCATACAAGACATAACGTTGTGCAGCAGGGGCCTTGTGGAGGCTGCGTTTAGGAACCCACACAAGTAGACTATGGAGGCCAACACTCTCCCCGAACTTGAGTAAGGTACAGGATGCTGCAGCACCGGTTACACAGATCCTCAGGTCACACCACCAAACATTGAACATATGCTTTGTTCCAATTATCACGCCTGATAATTTTGAAAATGGGTTAACCCCACTCCCCGGAAGGCAGCATGCACCACGGTGGGTATTTCAGATGGAGAAGGAGCCATTGGTAATCAGCAGTATAGCACCAGGTCCCATCTCCCAGGCCCACCTGGCGGGATTCAGCCAGCCATGCAACATTTTACCTTGACAGCCAAAATCCCACACCAAAACAGGGGTATGGTACGTGGCAGGGTTCACTGTACATGATATTTGCAAGAACCACCAGGACAGGAGTAGTCTCCTAGCACAGCTACTTTGCCAGGGACAAGGCAACACTGACTCTCGTTCACCAAACACACACCATTGCCTGTTTATGGAAGCTCCAATTCAGCCAAAATACCAGTTCACTTCCATGCCATAATGAGGTGGTATATGTCAGGTGCAGATGGCAAAAGTTGGAGCCACTGTGGATGTCAGTATAGGCCTCTTTCTCTTGCCTCCAGGGGGGATAACTTCCAGGCTTCCACCTGTGGGAGCACAAAGTAATGGACAATAACCACTTTACAGTTAATTGCAAATCACAACATTATCATACGAGGGTCGTCTGAAAAGTAATATCCATTTCCACATATAGAGCACACGGTAGTTCCAAGCATGACTATTCCTGTTCGGTCATTCTCATTGTTGTGTCTGATTAGTCTGTGTGAAGTTTCATTGATTCTGTGCATGTTTGAAATGTTTAAAAAACAGAATCCCGCTGCGTGGGAATTGAGATCTGTTATTCGATTTCTTCATCCAAGAAGTATATGACCATGCGAGATTTACTGTCACATCAATTAAGTGTACAGTGATGTCATAGATGAATCACCAGTGATGGTGTCACAATTTTAATTAAAGGAGAGAGAACGCCCTTGATGAAGAAAGAACAGGCCGTTCTTCCATCATTACACGTGATTTGTTGCATTAAGTTCACAAATTTATCAAACACGATTGGCGTGTCATACTCAATGAAATTGGTGAAAATTTTTATTTGTTTCACACCCTGTTATCACTGGTGTCCCCATTCACCTGAAGTACAGAAACATTTGTGTAAGGTGGAGGCCATGTAGTCTTAGTGATAAACAAAAAAAATGTGTGGGTGCTGCATTGTCTTTTTGTATCGTTACTTGAAAGAGGGAGATGAATTCCTGATACACATCATAACAGGAGACAAAACCTGGGTTTCTCTCTTTACAGCAGAGAGTAAACGTCAGTCTATGGAATGGATCAACCTTGTTCACCATCCAAACTAAGAAAAATTCAGGCAGCCATCGTCAACTCAAAGGTTATGGGTACTGTTTTCTGGGATTGAAAAGGTCCAATTCTTCTTGACTTTCTGCCCCATGGAGCCATAATAAATGCTGAAACATATTACAAAACTTTAAAAAAATTGGGGCAGGGCATTCAAAATTGCAAGAGGGGCCTATTGTCTAGCAGCATTTTGTTTCTTAATGACAATGCATGGCCTCATGTTGTGGCTGCAACAAAAGAGTTGCCAGCAAAATTTAAGTAGGACATTTTTGAACATCCAGCTTACAGCCTTGCCTTTGCCCCCAGTGTCAGGGGTAAACATAAAGATTTTTTGGGAGGAAATCATTTTGCAAGTGATGAAGAATTACAGAAAACAGTGATCACTTTTTTCATAAAACTGACAGTGGAGCTTATTATAGGCCCGCCAGCCTTTCCTGAACAGTAATTTGCGCCTACCCGATGCATGAATTACTCCCACTTTCAAGTATAGCTAAGTTATCTAGAGAGAAGAGAGAGGAGACGATGCTGTAACAGTTGTAACGTTACCAAATTTGGTAGTTACATAAAGTAAGCAACTATTACGTCAAGTGACGGGAAAGCATGAAAGTATTTCTAGATAAGTAAAATTATGTGAACAAAAAGTGTGTATCTACAGATATATTAGTGTAAAGTTCCAACTATGAAGAAACAGCGTTTAACATTTAAGAAATCACAAACAGTTATAGTGAATACTTAATGTAAGTGTGAGAACCTGTGACCAGTTAACTAATTTTAATCTAATAAACCCCACAAACAATTCCAGTGATATGGTTTATAGCGGAAGAAAATGTGTTACTTTCATAGTGGAAACATCAAGGATTAAATAGTCAAAAAATACACAGACAGTTAGTGTGACTAGTTTAATGAAGATTGTGATCCAAATAGATAATCATAAGACCACCAAACAATGTAAGATAGAACAGTTATATTATTGTTCATAGAACTTGATAATAAAAAACCTTTGTAAATTTCAAAAGAAATGTAACTGAATGCCACGGCAAAACAGAATACAATACAAAGAAAGGCCAGAGAAAATAATAAAAAACAAAGTAGTTTGTTAAATATCAAACAAATGTGACAGAAATTAGTTACAAACCATGACAAGAAAGGTATTATCATTAGTTCAAGAATATTTGTATTATTGTTTAAGAAGAAGTAGTGTAAACATGTGTATTAATCAACAATTAAACTATTGTATTAGAATACCATACTGAAGTCATGTTAGTAGTAGCAAAATGCTGCATTAGAATATGTTGTACATTGTTACATAACCCCATAGGAAAGGCACCTATGAAACAAAAAATCATACATGTTAGTTTAACCAAACAACCATCAACAATTGTGTCAATCAAAGATTCATTATAAGTAATGATACACCCTAGTAAACAGTGTATTATATTGAAATACACTACAAATAAAGTAGACCAAATATGATAGCACAAAGCTAAATGAAAGGGAACCTAATATGCCAAATTAGTTAAACAAAATACATTGTTAAAACATGTACAAAGATTGATGAAAGTATTACCAGTAGTTAGATGAACATCTGGTACTACTATGAGAACAGATTATAAGTATAATGATAATAGTTTTATGATCAAAATATTGTAAACTAGCTGACTATGAATGCATAGCCAGAAGTGAGTAGAGGCAATGTGGCCAACTAGTTAAGCAAAATACCTTATTAAAACTTAAATAGAGATTAATGAAAGTGTTACCAGTAGTAAGAAGGACACCTAATACTACTATGAGAACAGACCATAACCATAAGAATAGTAATTTTATAGATAAATTATTAAAAACTAAATGACCATGATGGTGGAATCAGAATGTAAACAAACAATATGTAGCAAGTTATTTATGCAAAATGCAACATACAAACTTGTTCAAAAGTAGATAAAAATGTTATCAATGATCAGAAGGATGTCTGATACTACTTTAAGAATCTATATCAACTATAATAATAACAATTTTGTTATTGATTTATCAAACAATAACTGACTACCATGTCATGACCTAATGTAAACAAACCCATTACTAGAAATTGAAGGGTCCTCAGATAGCTAAAAGCTAACAAATATATTAAATGAATTAGGTACTATAGTTGTACACTAGTTGCATTTACAACATAATATACCTTGTATAGAAAAAACCATAAACAAAGTGACAATTTGAAGAAAAGAGATAGGAAGGTAGTCAAACAATACTACTAGTATATGAAACACAACCTTGTGCATATACTAAAGTACAAATCCATGTAAATAAACATTTATATTATTGTTAGATTACAATACCAATGTTATTAGATAAGGAAAAATAGTATTAAGGACAATTGTGAATAATCGAATATGGACGCTAAAGACGCCATGATCAAACATTGTTTGGGTAACAATTATTCCCATATTTTGTATTAAACAGTTGAGAAATAGACTCAGATCGTTTAATCAAAAGTGTTTTAGTGTAATTAGTCAAGTTTTGGTATAATAAACTTATTAACTATAAGATTCACCATAAAACTTTGTGAAATCGATATAGTGATTTAATAATGGACGGATTATAATCTTGTTTGGACTTTATTTAAAGCTCAGGATGTCCGCGATTTATTGGCACCAACCATTCAATGATTAGACAAATAATAAGAAAGTTATAACGTTTATAAGCTTTTTAATTATTCTGTGCACCAGTGCTTACGTCATTCTAATCTCAAACCCAAACGCAAAATTGGTAATAAATTAAAAATTTTCTAAGTCAAGGTACTTTGGGTCGGAGAGTTCAAAGAATTCAACCAATCAAATGAATGAAAACCGGCAGACAAGCCGCAGGCGTTCCGACGGAGCATGACAGTCAGCTATCAATCATCAACTAGACAAGACGTATCACTCTACGGACCAAATTAATGAAGAAGTTTATTTTTGAATTGTGCGCGACCCGCAAACATCAGTAAAACTATATACACCTAACCTATATACCACAAAGCATTAACGTGTGTACAGTGCGGAGTGAATAAGAATTAAATACGACCAGTGTATAATGTCGGTCGTATTTTCGAGTGTTGTGTTGAAAATAAACCAGGGAATACAATATTTTTCATTAATTAACAATAAAACAGAAATAAAAATTTCTGTAAAAACCGATTGTTTAGATACTACGCTAATCAATAATAGCGAAGTATAATAATGCTGATGAAATTTATCAGAATTGACGAAAGAATTATTTCGCAATTTTTAACTTGATAAATAAATGTTTTAATTATTTTTCATAATTAAAAGAATCACGATTAATGTACTTATTACGAAATACGAGCGCAGTAAATAGTCGCTCAATTGACTCATGTTGTTTTTGATTTTACTATTGAAGATAAATATTTTAATTTTTATGCGAAAGAATATTCTATTCTACTGATAGTTATGCATCAGAAATACTATAAATAATATATGTATGTTTAGATTAAGAAGAAATCAATGCTTAATACAATTAACTCTAATAACTATTCACGTTATGAGATAACCTAAAAATCATAACCACAATTCATCACCTTTTTGTCATAAGTCTGTTCTCAAATAATACAAACCAGATGAAAGCTATAACAAGAGTTTTTTTATTATAACTTTTTCTCTTGTGAATAAATAATTCCTATAGTTAACTATTAAAATATAATAGTGCATTTTAGCAGTGCAAATCAACGCACTTGTTTATTGTCAAAGTAACTACTTTATACTGGGTACCAATTCCCGCGTACGATGATACCATAATTATCTATTATATGGTACCAATTTTCAATTTTAATATTTGTTTGTTTGTTTTCTATTAATTGTTTATTAAATATCATTATAAAACGCCACATCTTGTATCTGGCATCATGTCACTTAAAGAATCACACGAACTTGGTAATTAACTTATGTAAGAGGACATAACCTCTCTAAATAAAAACTATTGTATAACCTACAGAGTTACCAGCCCTGAGGCTAAGAAGAGTTTCATTTTAAATTTGTTCATTGTAATTATTTTCTATAGAATTATTAGTGACTGATTGTTAATTTTTTTTTTGAAAGATTTAATAGCATTCCTAACTGTTAATAAACCTCAATATTTTGTTACCAGTGGAAAAAGCGTTTAATTTCAAACTTAAAATAGTTCATTTTTTCATAGCCAGTTCTATCAAAAGGTGGCGGAAGAATTTAAATATTCCTGATAATTCAAAACATTATTCAGTTGTTATTTTATTATTATTGTGCATGCTAATCACGTTGGATATTCAAATTGAATATCTCCTTGTATGTGTAGCGTGTATATTACAGCTGAGCAGTCACCCAACAGAACAGCGATATCCACATATGGTAAGTGGGGAGGTTACCAGCGGAGTGCGAAAAATACTTTTAAATTAAAAGATTTAACCAGCGATACCCACACATTTACTAGTCACAATCAGACTGATAATAATAATTATAATTTTGGATATTTTATTGTACAACATTATTGTGGATACCGGAGCGTATCTACAAGATACAAGCAACACATACAATACAATTACAATCACACATATATCTATCTACGTATCTATAAAAATCATTTATACAGTTCACTGTCTCACTTCCATATTATTTCCCTCTCTCCCACACACATGCTTCCATTGTTCTCACCAGTCTTGTTGCAGCCGATGTTCACGCTTAGAAACACTGCACAAAATTGTTATGCGCATGTGTGAAGTGAATGAAAATTTTGTTAGCTTCGCAACGAGGTGTTTGTCCACTGCGCATCGAGACCCCAGTGTTCAATTTACATCGTCCTGCCTCTACATGGAAATAAACAAACTCATCAACGGTACAATAAGTACTTAAATAAAGAAGGTGACTATGTAGAAAAGTAGATTAAGGTTATTTTATGTTAAATAAAAAGTTTCTTTAAAAAATCTTTGTCGGTTATTTCTTTTATTATAAAATGGGTATTACTTTCCGGGTGACCCTTATATATATTAGCTATATTATTTATATATAGCTAGATCAAAACATCAGCTGGTTGAGGTTTCCAAGGAGCTAAATCAAAAATCCGCTGGAATGGAACTGAATGTAAATATCAGCAAAACTAAATACATGCTAATTTCTGCATCAGAAATGAGAAGAAATCTGCATAGAGGTAATTCATTTGATATGGTTAATAAATTCAGATACAGATAGATATCATGCATTGTCTATTGTCATATCATGATAGATAATGAAGGGTCCATAAACACAATGATACGTGACAAGATACAAATAGGAAATATGGCATATTGTACTAACAGTAGACTATTGAGAGGCAGACTCATTAGACACAACACATAAATGAAAATATATAAGACACTTATCAGACCTGTCATTGCTTATGGAGGTGAGACATAGACATTAGCAAAAAAGGAACAAGAAACGCTAAGAAACTTTCAAAAAAAAGATTGTATGTAGTATTTATGCCCTGGTTAAGGAAGATGGTGAATGGAGAGTAAGAAATAAGAAGGAGATAGATGAGCTATTGAAGCATGAGAACATTGTAAGATTCATAAAGGCCCAAAAGATATAATGGTGGGGCCACTTAGAGCAGATGTAAGATCAACGTATGCAAAAAAAGAATACTGAGGGCTCAGGTGTATAAAATCGGAAAGAAGGGTCAACCTAGGATAAGCTGTTTGTAAGATCTCAGGAGAATGGATGTGAGAGGTTATGCCGACATGGCAACGGACAGGGCACATTGGAGAAGATTGTGTTCTCTTTATTCTTCTACGAGGGTAGGCTGAAAAGTAATGCACACATGCTTGTAGAACACGAACAAAATTACCTACAGAAGCGCACCTGGTGGCATTCGGGAGTAACATTCCCCCTCCAAACGCATGCGCAGTTTGAAGGAGTTTCGTACAACAATACGCTTTAAGAAGCAGAAGTATGGAGACGTGTTGTAGTGCTATGTCAACGCAAGTTAAACAGCGTGCGGTTATCGAATTTTTAACTGCTGAAAATGTGATTCCTAATGAGATTCATCATCGTTTAAAGGCTGTTTATGGTGACGATGCTGTTGATAGGTCTACTGTGAATCGATGGGTAATAAAATTTCATGGTTGCGAGTCTGGAAAAGCTGTAATTGATGATGAAAAACGCAGCGGACGTCCGATCACTGCCACAGACGATGAACATCGCAAACTCGTCGACGATTTGATTCAAAATGACCGGCGAATCACTCTAAAACACCTCCGACGTCGGGTTAGAGGCAGCCTGGCCCCAATAATCTTGCAACATGACAACGCTTGTCCACACACCTCGCGCGCAACCTAAGAGGCTCTGCGAAACCTGAAGTTTGAACCGATTCCACACCCTCCCTACTCCCCTGATCTCGCGCCTTGCGATTTCTATTTTTTTCCTCTACTCAAGAGAGACCTCAAGGGTAATCATTGCACCTCGGACGATGAGGTGAAGGCAGCTGTCGTGTCATGGATTCGAGAAAAGTCGGAAGAATATTTCAGTGACGGGATAAAAAAACTTGTTACGCGTTGGGAGAAATGTGTTAGACTTAACGGCGACTATGTTGAAAAATAAATATATAATTTTTAAGCTAAGGAAATGTACTTTTATTTACTTTTTGCCTCATCTTGCTATTTCTTTTCGTACGTGTTCTACAAGCAAGTGTGCTTTACTTTTCAGCCTACCCTCGCATTTACTTTCATGTCTGCTCTGATGTCTTCTTCAGGGGGTCTTGTGCTATGTGTGTTTATATGCTTGTGTGTTGTAACTGGTCATTACGGGTTCATTATGAGTGTTCCTGTTGTTGACTGTTGACTTGCTTTCAGTATATACTGTTACATCTTGTTGATGTGTGTTCCACATTACATTAAAGTTCTTAATGTCTTCTCTGTCGTTAGGCAGTTCAGTCATTCTATATTATACAAGGGCTATTCGGAAAGTAACCTCTGTTGCCACGTAGCAAGAGAAGTAGTGGGGGAAGCGGCATGATTCCTGTCCCAACTTTTACAGTAACTCTATAGTAGCTGGGAAGGTCGCGCTGCCGTTCTTTTACGCATTATAGCCTTTCAAAATGAACGCTATAATAGAAAACCCGGCCAAATGTGAAGTGCGTGCTGTGATAAGATTTCTGATGACAAAAAACCTTTCAGCGGCAGACATTCATCGTGAATTGTGTACTGTGTACGGGCTAAAACGTTATGAGTGAAGATGTTGTGCGTCAGTGGGTTAGTTTGTTTAAAAGTGGAAGAACAAACATTTACGATGAAGAAAGGAGTGGCAGGCCACCCGTAGTCAGTGATGAACTCGTTCAGAAAATTGATGAAAAAGTCCGTGAAAACCGGCAGTTCACAATCTCTGAACTTTCTGAACAATTCATGCAAATTTCTCGGACAGTTTTGTATGAGGTAGTCACAGAAAAGTTAGCCTACTGGAAGTTCTGTGATAGGTGGATACTGAAAGTGCTTTCCGAGAACCACAAAACACAAAGAATGGGTTCTGCCTTAAACTTTCTGTCACAGTACAATGCGGAAGGAGAAATGTTTTTGAACAAAATTGTGACTGGTGATGAGACTTGGGTGTCGTACATAAACGTTGGACAAAACAACAGTCAATGGTGTGGGGTCAAACCGCCTCACCAAACAAACCAAAGAAAGCACGGAAAACTTTGTCTGCCAGGAAAGTTATGGCAACCATTTTTTGCCATAAGGAATACTGCTTGTGGAGTTCATGGAATGTGGAGCGGCCATCAATTCTGAAGTGTATTGTGAGACTTTTAAAAACTAAGAAGAGCCATCCAGAACAAACCCCGAGCTCTGGTGACTTCTGGTGTCATGTTTTTGCACAACAACGCTCGCCCTCACACCACTCGAGCGTAGTGTGGACGTGAAGATCTGTTGCGTCAGTTCAAATGGGACGTTTTTGATCGTCCGCCATATAGTCTGGATTTGGCGCCCAGTGATTTTCACCTGTTTATGAAAATGAAGAAGTGGCTTGGATCCCAGCGCTTTGATGACGACGAAGTACTTCACGATGCTGTGACAGGCTGGCTGCGATCCCAGGCGGCAGAATTTTATGAAGACGAGATTTCCAAACTAGTCACGCGATATGATAAATGCTTAAATTTAAATGGCGATTATGTAGAAAAATAGTGGAAAGATGTAGTTTTAAGATGTACATAATACAATTTGTGTATCTACATCCACATTTTGTTTATATCAAACGGAGATTACTTTCCGAATAGCCCTCATAAGAAAATCAGTTACATATATTAAGTTTGCAGTGTGTACAAGGTCAGCTTCCAGTAACTACACACTTTATCTCAATATGTCATTCAGAAAGCGGCAGATTCTACTCGAACCTCAGTGGGGTATAAATATAAGCAGCTAGTGGCCGGCCAGTTCAGTCCAGCTTTGCGATTTAATGTGCATTAATAGAGTTGTTGTTATTGTGACTTGCAGTTTAGTGTAAAGTGATTATTCGTGTGACACTGTTAGTGAGGTGATATTTACTGTTTATTACATTACTGCGTGTAATCATAAACCTGAAGAATTGTTGTTTATCGTTATTTATTTATTTTTAACTGTTATTAAAGTTGTAATTAGTGTTTAACGGTCTTACTTGTAATCTTACTTTAGAAGGGTTGTAATACCATTAGATGGCGATAAGGATGATGAACATCATAAATGAGGACTCATTTATAATAACAAACCTGATAAGTTCTGTGTTCAGACCTTGAAATACTTTATTCATCTCTGCCTTAGGTTAGCAGCTGCTCTTCAGACTTTTAATCTTCCTCTTTAATACACAGAATGAGTCACAATTCACATCTTTAGCTATATAATATTCCAAACAAGTCCTTCTTCAGTAATTTTTCTTTAATTTTCCTCAATATAAGTTAATTGTGTTGAAGTATGTGCTCAGTGAGCTGAGCTCTTCTTTTCAAATGCTTGTCTGGTGCTACAGCCCTACATGAGAGTTGGCCTCCTCAGTGAACTTCACCATTAGTCATGGCCCCTTTTTTACTACCTAAGCAGCCTAGGAATCAGACAGGGTAGGCTTCCTTATGTGAGCCATTTGGCATGCAAGGAAGACAGTGTTGTCAGCACTATGCTTCAGCTGCCCATTTTTCTCCAGGATGTTATTCCAGATTACTTATGTTATGTTATTATGATTATGTTGGTTCTCAGCCAACATATCCAATTTTAAATACCCATGAAAATCAAGGTACGTTTTTCGGCCACAGTCCAACTCAGCGTGTGAAAATAAGTATCTGGAATAACATCCTGGAGAAAAATGGGCAGCTGAAGCATAGTGCTGTCAACACTGTCTTCCTTGCATGCCAAATGGCTCACATGAGGAAGCCTACCCTGTCTGATTCCTAGGCTGCTTAGGTAGTAAAAAAGGAGCCAGTATTATGATTATTATTATTTCCCACATCTACATAAATTTCACTTAAAACCCCAACTCTGTAAGTCAATGCACTGCTGAATAAATTCTAGCTTGTACATTTCTATAAATGAAAGGAAACAAAGATAGAAAGAAAGTTAAATTGATTGAAAATTTTCATTATATCAAAAAGAAGAAAAAGAAATTCAAATAAAAGTCAGAGGTTCTGAAAAATGCTAAGAGGTTCTAAAGTATTAAGGCATTTTACTGGTTCCATTCTATTGACCAACAAAACTGAATCAATCATATTAAAATGCTATTAAATTCATTTCTGTCTATGCAGTTCAAATTTAAACTGGAAGTTACTTAATGAAGTGTATAAACTAGATACAAAAATTGTTAACAACAGATTAAGGCTTATCCTCAACACTATCAATGCTCAAACAGCAATCATGATTTAGTAAAGAAGGTTGGTCTAATATTTAAAATAAATCTGTTGATAAAAAAAAGAAGGGACTTTATTTCTGAGACAGGAATGTTTTATGTTGACTCCAAATGACATGAGCCAAAATGAGCTACAGAATAACATGGACAGAAGAGGCTTAACAAGTGTATTAAAAAAATAATAATAAAAAAAACAGAAATAAATGTAAACACTGAATCTGACGAAGTCGTTAATGAAGTGATCAACAGAGGAATCACACAAAGGTGTAGTAAATCATCCACACTTTTTAGTTTACATTTGGACAATGCTGCAAGAAAGTGGAAGCAGAAATTATAGATACTAAACTTCAACAACAGTTTCAATTAATATAATTTTATCAAAATGCTAATGTTTGCTGATGATCACATCATAAATAGCAGACAGTGAAGACAACCTGAAGAGGGTTCTCTATAAATTGCAACATTCAATTAGAAAATATTTAAGTCTCTTGGCCTGTTATGAAGATCAAGACCATTGTAAATGTCGCATTCTTGTATGATGTAAACTAGTAGTTGATGGTCACTTAATTATGTTGATCATTATTTAATGAAGAAATTTGTGTTAGTGGTTGAAATCACAATCAGAATGATCAATATTGCACACCACTATATAAAAATTATTCCGATTAGCGCTTTCAAGCTATACAGCTCATCGTCAGATCAGGAATAGAGAGAAAATATGTAATACCCAACCCTTCACCCCTCTCCCCCACCCTGCTCACCCACAACAAACTAAAAATTAATGACCCTTCCCCACCCCCTAAACTCTGTCTCACCATCTGTACAGTTACATATTTTTCTAGTAAATTCCTTGTGTTTCAGTGTGTGTGTGCATCCTTTTAAACTACCCTCTTCCTCTCCACACACGTGGGTCAGTCACACACCCTTATTTTAAAACAACCAATTAGTACTATGAAATATAATTCTTAATCTTATCTATCTGCCCTCTCTCATTTACTTCTTAATCATGTTATAAAATATTTCTTCATTATCAAATTTAATTTTAATATTAATTAAATTGTCTAACCCTTTTTCTCTTTCTTTCAATATTTCTAACTCCTCTCTAAGCTTCCTTTCAACTGTGTTATTTACTACTTTTACAATTTCGTATTCTTCCAAAGGATTAACAAACTTGTGGTTGTCTTCTATGAAATGTCTTGCATATAACGAATTGGTTGTTCTATTACCTTCTCCACGTTTGTGGTCAGACAACCTGCATGCGAATTTTCGTCCTGTCTGCCCTAGGTACACTTTGTTGCAGTCTTTACATTTTAATTTATAAATTCAGCTTTTCTGTAATACTGGAATTTTTTCTATATTCTTATTCCTTATCTTATCAAATACCGTTTCACATTTTTTAATAGCTATATCTACTCCATATTTATTAAAACATTTTATAATTTTTCTAGTATGTGAACCTATGTATGTCAATGACCCTGCATAATTCTTTTGTTCTGGTTCTATTTTAGCTTTTTGTATGTTGACCCTTTTCATAACTTTATCCACTATGTTGGTGCTATAATTATTATTCCTTACAATTCCCTTTATCGTTTTTAACTCCCTATCTTTTGATTCGGTCTCTTTTAAACACTTCTGAGCTCTGTAACAAAAGGAATTGATTGCCGCCATTTTATATCTGTATGGGTGGTACGACTCTCTTGGTATAATTATATCAGAATACGACTCTTTCCTAAATATCCCAAACTGTAGTTTCTCATTATCTTTAATTTCTATGTTTAAATCTAAGTAATTTATTTGCTTACCTCCTATCTCTTCCTTAAATTGTAAGTTTTTATCCTTATTATTTACCTCCTTTATAAACTCATGCACTTCTTCTATGCTTCCTTCCCAAACTACTAATACATCATCAACGTATCTAGACCATAATTTTATATTGTCTTTATACTTAGTGGACGTTATTAATTGCTTTTCAAAATCATTCATGTATATTTCAGCAAGAATAGGGGATAATGAAGACCCCATAGGTAAACCTTTTTTCTGTATATAAAACTTGTTATTAAACCTAAAATAGTTCTGATTTACACATTCTTTAATTACTTTCATCAACTGCTTTTTATACCTGTATTCTCCCATATTATTATCGTTTATTAACTTAATAACTTTATTTACTGTGATATTAGTAAACATGTCCTTAACATCCAGTGATATCAATTTTGTATTTACATTAATGCTAATATTTTCTAATTTTTCTATCAATTTTATATTATTCTCTATGTTGTATTTTGTCCCAAATTCATATTTCTCTTTCAGTACTCTGCTAACTTCCTTTGATAATTTATAAATAGGTGCATTAATAAAAGAAACAATCGGTCTAATTGGTTTTCCTTCTTTATGTATCTTAACCTGACTTTTAAAAGTTGGTGCTGTTGGATTACTTTCCAATAAATACTTTTTCTTTTTTTCTTCTATAAATTTTATCTGTTTCATCATTTGTTTTATCCTTGACTGGTACTTACTTGTATAATCATACTTTATTTCCTCGTATGGTCCTTCCCTTATAAATTCTTCCGTTTTCTTTATGTATTCTTTCTTTCTCATTAGTACCATTGTATTTCCTTTATCCGCCTTCGTAACTATAATATCATTCTTCTTTATTTTATTCTTTAGTTTAGTTACAGTTGCTTTGATTTTTTGTTCATTCTTTGAATTATACAAACTTTTCTTAAATAT
Source organism: Magicicada septendecula (assembly GCA_034769895.1). Taxonomy (NCBI): domain Eukaryota; kingdom Metazoa; phylum Arthropoda; class Insecta; order Hemiptera; family Cicadidae; genus Magicicada; species Magicicada septendecula. Next base: position 795,669,351 of record CM068368.1, read on the forward strand.
TTTATCTACTACATTCCCTACTTCCCACCTTATTCTTTTTTTATCATTTTCATTTCCTAGTTTTTGTATTATGCTTTCGCATTCAATAATCGTTTTTCTTGATTTAATTCTGGTGGTGGTGCGTATTTTAAGCCTTTCGCTAACATTTCTTTTTCTTCCGTATTGAAATTTACCTCTGTAAGGTTTATTACTCTTTTTTCATAGTTATTCTTAGAGAGGTGTTCCTTTTTTACTTCGTTCTTTCTTATTAATTTATTTAACTTACCTACCATTTTTTTATTTTTATTTTCCAATTTCTTTTCTATGTACCCCAAACCAAAATTATATAATATTTCTTCTAACTCTACATACGAGTATATTCTTAATAATTCTATGTGTCTGTCATATAATTCCCTATTATATCTATTGATTAAGCCGTAGAGTGACCTTATTTCCAGTTTTATCCACAACTTCTCGCTTTGTTCTTTTACTTTTTTGGCTACACTGTTCTTATTTTTAATTTTAACTTGAGCGTACTTTGGGATGACATTATTATCCAGACATTGTTTATTAAACCATATTTTACTTAAAACCCTCTTCAATTTAACTTTTAACTTAAGATATTTAAAAACTTTACTTACCTTATTGTTGTCGTTTATTACCTCATTGTTGTTGTCCATTACCTGTAGTCGATTGCACATCTTAACAGACGTTTAATGAAGAAATTTGTGTTAGTGGTTGAAATCACAATCAGAATGATCAATATTGCACACCACTATATAAAAATTATTCCGATTAGCGCTTTCAAGCTATACAGCTCATCGTATATAGTGGTGTGCAATATTGATCATTCTGATTATGTTGATCATTATGTTAGAGAATAAATGTGGTAAAGTACAGAAGTTCAATCACATGTATGTGATGATGTGAAAAACATTGAAGGGAAAGGTCACAAGAGTACTTTTTTGAAATATTATGAAGACATGGCAGTATCTTGCGAGCTTTATGGGAGTGAAAATTGGGTGCCAAATGTATAAAGACATACGAGGTGCTATCAGAAAGTTTCCGGACTAGGTCTAATAAATTCTTTTTGCTTACCTAGGCCATTAATGGCTCCCATCTCCTTCAAAGTAGTCTCCCTGCGAATTGATACAACGAATCCAGCGTTGTTTCCATGCCTGGAAAGTGTCAAAAAAAGTCTTTTGCTGAAGGCTGTCAAGCACCTCCTGCGTTTTTTTCTTAATGTCTTCTACAGTGTCAAAACGGTGACCTTTCATGTGAATTTTTATTTTCGGGAACAGAGAAAAATCACAGGGGGCTAAATCTGGTGAATATGGAGGGTGTGGGATGGTGGCCATATTGTTTTTGGTCAAAAACTCTGTTGTTTTCAGTGAAGCGTGAGCAGGTGCATTGTCGTGATGCAACAGCCAGTTTTGGTCTTCCCACAATTTGGGCCTTTTTCGTCGCACATTTTGTCTCAGCCGCCTCAAAACGTCAATAAAAATCTGAGTTCACTGTAACACCAGCTGGCACGAACTCGAGATGGACAATGCCTTTCATGTCGAAAAACACAATGAGCATGGTTTTTGTTGCACTTCTGACCTGCCGTGCTTTTTTTGGTCTCCGTGATTGTGGACTTTTCCACTGTGACGACTGCTGTTTTGTTTCTGGATCATAACCATGAAACCAGCTTTCATCACCGGTTATGACCCTGGAGATGAAGGTAGGGTCATTTTCAGACGTTTCTCTGAGTTCACTGCACACATCAACACGGCGCTGTTCTGATCCACAGACAAAAGCCGAGGCACGAATTTCGCAGCAACACGACGCATGCCTAAATTTTCAGTTAGAATTTCTTGACAGCTTCCATAGCTTATTCCGGCACTTGTACACAACTCATGGATTGTTTGGCGACGGTCCTCATGAATGAGTTGTCGAATTTTTTCAACATTTTCATCCGTTTTGCTCGTGGAAGGTCGTCCTGAACGGTGATCATCTTCAAGTGACATTCTGCCGGCCTTGAAACGAGCGTACCACTCAAAAACCTGTGTTCTGTGTAGGGAATGTTCTTCAAAAGCTTCTCGAAGCATTGCAAAAGTTTCAGTAGGCGATTTACCAAGTTTAAAACAAAACTTAATGCACGCGCGTTGCTCGAATTTATCAGCCATCATAAAATTAGGAAATGAACGTTAACACACAATTACAAAACACAACGCGTAGACCGAACACAACCTCACAATGCAACGAAACTCGGCAGACTGACTCATTACGTATTACGGAATCGGACACTGGGACGCCAGGTTGTACAGTCACGTCCAACAGCCGTGCCAAGTACAGTCCGGGAACTTTCCGATAGCACCTCGTACAGTCAAAAACAGCCTAGTGAAATGATATTTTCTACATCTGTACTAGGACTGTTCAAGAAATTATGACATAATGACTTAAAATCAACAACCTAACCTACATTTACATTTGAACAAGTCAAGACAGTTTTAAGTTTTTAGCTTGACTGTTTGGAGTATATCTCACAATAACCTGTGAAGCATCAACAAATTTTCTTAAAACTTGGTATGTGTGTCCATACTTTTACCATAAAGAACCCTACTGTTTTTGAGATTGGTCCCCCTCCAAAATAGAATGGGAAGCAAAAATGTAAGGGGTAAAAATTTTGATAAATTCCATGTGGGATATCAAATTAAAGAGAATTTTAATCAACATGTGAATATAGTTTTGAACATTTCAAAATTTTTGACCCCAGGGCCAAAAAATCTGAAAAAATTGTAAAATCCAGCTGGGTGTCAGACTAAAGGGAATTTTAACACAAATCTGATGTTTGGGATTTTTAGCCTTTATTGTATGATTGCTCTACAATTTGTTAACTTTAGTAAAAAAAAAAATTAGGGTAATCAGGATTTTCATTATTTTTCTGACAATTGAAAAATTATATCAAATGTGTCTACTTCATTCAAATAGTCAATAAGTTCTGCAGCTAGGAAGCATACTAGTCCATAATATAAATCAATAAGACAAAATTGGACATAGCCTACCAAGTACAAAAGATTTTGAGAACAGCATACCAAAACAAATTCTAGGTTTGTAATCTGCTAAGAAGAAGAAGAAATATCAGTAAACCACAGAAAAGATGATCAGACTAGGGAATTGTCAGTGACCATAAGGTCCCAAAGCCTGAAGGAGAATAATAATATTGGGGTTTGTTTACCATGTAAGTAGGTACTCTATTTATTTATAATACTATAAATTATGAATTAGAGTATAATTTAAGTGAAATTACATTTATATGAAATTAATGTATCATTAATATTAGATATCATGACACATTGGATAAAATTCAGAGAACTTTCTTATCATAAATTTTCCTGTGCAAACTTAAAAAGGAGCATTTTAGTTTCTGGTAAAAGAATGCCTATTCAAAGGCAGTCTTTATTTTAAAACATGAATATGGATATAGCAGCTAATTTTATTTATAATAATGCTGTCAATTTTATGAATTCAAGTTTTAAATGTAAAAGTTAGCATTTAGTTCTGATGAACAACATCAAAACTAATGGAAAGGCTGCTTGGCTAACACTGAAATTTTGTTAGTTTATGTGAAGTTTTGTACCTTACTGAAAAATACTGTAACTTCTAAAACAAATTGTATAACATAACAAACATTTGGTAATTCTGAGCAAAACAGTTGGTATCTTTTTGTTTTATTACATGTTCAGTTTATGTCAGGGCACACAGTAACATAATGCAGATTGTAGCAATATTTTATATCAACTTTTATTTAGAATCAACAAATTTAAACTTCAATGACAGAAACTTTTTTAAGAAATGGAAAGCGGTTTGATAGTCCAGACCTTTTATCAACAAATATAGAAAACAAGATTTAGCCTAACCTAAAGTTGTGCAAAACAAGGTGTACTGCAAAACCAATAAATTAGTATATTTTAGTGGTCAGAAACCAAATTTTACTAGCAGTCATGGTGTTGACAATGGTTTTAAGTTTTCCAACCAATTTAAAGATTAGGTTCAGTATGGTTTGGAATGATTTTACTTTACTATTTTGGTGACCACTCCATTAACGTGGTTAACGCAAAATAAAACTGTTGATGTCACATTTAATCTGTAATAAAATGAAAACATTTGAATGGTAAAAGGGTAAAACGCACCAGTATTGCCAACCGAAAGTGCTATTGTGGCAGGTTATCGCTACAGCTGCCTGTACTTTTGGTGATTGAAAAGTCTATAAAAAAAACGCATATAAACTGTGTTCTCATTCCTATTACATTTAAAGATACATTATACTGAAAACCGCGCGCTTTCGCTGTGAAAAATGTAAAAGACTACTTGGCAGTGAACAACACATGATTACCACACCAAGAACCATCTTACTGAGTGCTGTGAAAGTGTTCTTGCATAAACAAATATAAAGGATAAGTAGTTAGAAAACAGTGGAGTACACCATTTAGAAATATTTAAACCAGCTCAAAAGTTTAAGAAAATTTACAAGTGTCAAAAGGTTATACAGGTACAATCACAGAATCTTAAATTTGAGGTTACAATGAATGTGTGCGCTCGTATGTCGGTGGATTCTGTATTACGTTTTTGTTTAAGTAATCAGATTGTGCAACGCATCCTTCTTTATAAACACTTTACGTTCGGTGCATACGTTATCTTCAAAAATACCGCAAGAATACACTCTTGTATCACAGGTAAGTAATTATTCACGTCATGGAAATACTGTATAATTTCAGTATTTGTACTTCAATTATGGTTTAAAATTCACAATATAGTAATACTTACTTTGTGAGTTGTAAATCATATTGTAGTTGGTATTCATGACTACAAAGTTCAGTGGCAGAGGGAACGTTATGAAGATGTGATGTGCTGTAAATGTTAAGTGATTATTAATTGGTTTGTTACTGATGTGACAAGATTATATTTATCAGAATGCCGCCAAAATTAATTTTTATACTTCTCTTCTGGTAAGTAAGATTGTAAAGTAGTACCCTTGAAGTATCAACAGTAAAGCACAAAAGATTAAAAAAGTACTGTAGTTTGATATTTTATGATATTGACAATATTTGTTGAATAAAAAAAATTGAACACTGAAAGAAAATTGGTACAACCAATTTTGCAAACTTGTAAAATGGATTATATTCCGTTTTTTTTTTAAATTGTTTTTACACTAGTTAATTTTACCCTAAATTTGCACTGTTAACAGCACCAAGCTTACCAAACTTTTCCCTTTTTGTACATGTTTATTTTCTGCGAACTAGGTTTCTTGTAAAATCGGCTCGAAATTCTCAATAACTGGCCACACCAATTTTGTTAATGTGGTCTCAGTAAACTTCTGCTTGTTAGTCTGTCCGATGTGTTGAACGTATGTGGTACATTTACTGTCCATTGCGTCTGCATAGACTCTGATGGTGTTTTCTGAGTTCGGCGGCCATTTAGTTTATCATGTCGATTGATGTTTCCAACTTATATGTTATAGAGTGCACTCTCTTATTTTAATAACAACACTTTTTTGCATATTATTGTTAGTATGAAACGTTTCACCCATTTATGACGTGGCGTTCAAAGGGGTGGATCTGAGAATAAGGATTAGATTGTTGATTCTGGGCTGTGTGGTTAATGCGTCTCAGAGACGACCACTCAGGAAACTAAATTCCGAGCTACCATCTGGAGCCCCTGCCTCATGGCCCTGGCCAAGTAGGGCGGTTTGCTTGTAGCAAGCCTACATCCTACATCGGCTGTTTGTGCTAGCCTACACTAGCGCAGTATACACCGAGGTCGTTTCCACGTATCACCTGGGCGTATACGGTACTGATCTAACCCGGTTATAAGAAGAGTGTCTGGGTTCCTTGCAAGACGTCGCATAGTTTCATCCAAGGAGCGGACACCGAGTCCACTTCTCAGTAGGCGAGAAGGGAATCGACAGGGAACTTTGACCGCTAGCCGAAGATCCCTGTCGAGGACGCTTTGCAAACTCTTTTTATGCATTGCGGCCAGGAATCCCCAGACTGGGGCGGCGATAAGTAATGACCGGCTGCAGATACGCGTCGACGATTATTTTGCCCAATTTCCTTGTCAAAGCCGGGCTACGCTTTGAAAACAGTAAGCCCAGACGAGCGGACGCTCGCTTATGAACTGTCTGAGCGTGGGTACGCCAGGTGAGCCGACGATCTAGGTGTACTCCGAGGTACTTCATTTCCTTGGACCAGGGCAAGTACGTTCTGCCGATGCGAAGACGCCCTCGCGGATCTTTCCGGCGCTTAGATAATAGGACGGTTACACTTTTGGTTGCTTTTAAGGCCACTTTCCAGCTTTTATTTCAGTCCCCGAGCGAATCGATCTGACACTGCAGTCGTAGGACGGTCTGGCCAGCGTGACGATCGGCGGTAAATACTATTTGGACTCCAGGCTGTCTCGGCACGTCGTTGACGTAGTCGGAGAACAGGAGGGGGCCGAGATGAGAATTAGTTTGACATGTCTCGTTATTTATACACTCCCTGGATAGGCGGGATGCATTTTACATCATGCACAGTGTATTACAAAAGACCTTTTAAAAATAATCAAAACATAAGAATACTATTTAAAAAATAAAATAAACATACACAGTAATAATAATGGTTTCAATCAAGCTCACAAAATATCTTGAATTCGTGACGTATGGGTTGGTTTTTACTTCCATATTCCTTAAGGAATGGAAGTATGGTGATGGCAAAAAAAATCGTGTTCGAGATTATTGCAGATTCTGATTCTACTACACTCTAAACATGAACAAAAGTCGTTTTCCGAAAAGTGTCTGTGTGTGTGTCTGTAGATTTTTTTTCTATGGCAAACGATAACTGCCGCAAATTCAAACAAAATCAAATAATTTTTTGCATACAGCCCTGATTTGTAGAGTACTCGCGACCTATTGTTTTTGGTGAAGATCGGTTGAGGGAAAGGGGTAGTTTACCTGCAACGGTTTTTTTTTATCAAGGGAAATTTTTTTTTTTGGCAAACGATAACAGCCGCAAATTCAAACAGAATTAAATAATGTTTCGTATACAGCCCTGAATTGTAGAGTTCTCAAAACCTATTGTTTTTGGTGAAGATCGGTTAAGGGAAAGGGGTAGTTTACCTGTAACGTTTTATGTCTTAACAAGGGTATTTCCTATGGCAAACGATAACAGCCGTAAATTCAAACAGAATCAAACGATTATTTGCATGCAGCCCTAAATTGTAGAGTTCTCAAGACCTATTGTTTTTGGTGAAGATCGGTTGAGGGAAAGGGGTAGTTTACCAGCAACGTTTTTTTAACAAGGGTATTTTCTATGGCAAACGATAACAGCCGCAAATTCAAACAGAATCAAATAATGTTTTGCATACAGCCCTGATTTGTAGAGTCCTCAAGACCTTTTGTTTTTGGTGAAGATCGGTTAAGGGGAAGGGGTAGTTTACCTGCAACGTTTTTTTATCAAGCGTATTTTCTATGGCAAACGATAACTGCCGCAAATTCAAACAGAATCAAATCATTTTTTGCATACGTCCCTGAATTGTAGAGGTCTCAAGGACTTTCGATTTTGGTGAAGATCGGTTAAGGGGAAGGGGTAGTTTACCTGCAACCTTTTACGTTTTAACAAGAGTAAAGTACTTGAAAATTTATTTAAACTTTTTCCAACAATGGTAATTGTTAAAAATAAAATAATTTTGTTGCCACGCAATAAAATTAAAATTTTTTCATTTTAATGTAAATCATGTATAAGAGAAAATATATCGCGCTTGGCAGGCGATATTAAGATTTAAATATAAATCTTAGAATATGGAAGTCATGTATGGTTCTCCATACCGATATTTCTCACACGCTTCCCCAAACTTCTCGCAGTAAAATTGGACGCCTAATTTGTAGCCGAGTTGTTGGAACTGAATCTCGGTTCCTAAGGTATTTCTTCTTTATCTGCTACTTTAATAAGAACGTATAAAAGCGGAGGTTCAGGATGCTTTGAACTGATCGTCAATATTAGGCGGGCTTTCGATCGTTCCACCAAGACCGTAACCGTTGTTAGTATGCCTATCTCCACTGCAGCGCTTTTGCCGCGTCTGAGTCGCTCCGACGGTGAAATTTTGTTTCATGTTTCTCTGCAGATAACTGCAGTATTCTATCCACCTTCATTTTCGTTATTCGGCCGATATTCTCCCAGTCGTCAGATATTATGTAACGTCGGCAAGCCATTAGAAGTCTCTACTCAATCCGTGTATATGCTATTTACATAACAGTACAGTTATGCACTTGTGTATACACCATTACGCTTTATCACTATTTAACGACTATACTTCACAGTTATAACAATGTATCCAACGATTAAAATAATCCGCGAGACGAATTAAATCGATCACCCTCAAGGCGTGTACAATTTCAAATTTCGTGCACACAATCCAGCTGAACAACTCGGTTTGATTTACGCTAACAAATTGTCTGTGCGTTGGTACGAGACGTGAACCAGAAAGTTACAGACTCATTACGGAAAGCTCGTTACAGAAAAAGCTTACAGCATACATTACGATTATTTCTAGAACATTAAAAAAAAACAGTGAAATCTTTTATTCAATTTACATTTCATTCTTCTAATCTAGGATTGCAACGTATTTAATATATATTTTAAATACAAGTATAAATTGTCTTAAAGTAACATTTCTTAGATTAACTACCCATTTAACAAACTGCTATTATTATTATTATCGTATATTTTACCAAGTTAATTATTTTACAAATGAATAATTAATTACACGAGCCAAGCGATTTCTCAGTTTTAACTTGGCCGTTTGGCACTTCTCTGGCAGTCTATCAAATTGGGGTACGTCTCACGATAAATTGAAAGCATCACCCGATTTCGTGAAACTTGGCATGTGTGTCCAATACTGTCATTCTGCAGAGTCATATGGTTTTTCACATTCATCTCCTCAAAAATGGAGGGTAAGGGGCAAAAATGTGATAGGTCAAAATTTAAAAAAAATGCAAAATTCATGCTGGGTATCAAATTAAACACAATTTTAACCAAATCTGATTATAGTATAAAGTGTTGAAAATTTCATTTTTTTAGGATACCAGGCCCATCAAAATAGTACACACATTTTGAACAAATTGTAAAAATATGTACCCACATATCAAGCTAAAGGGAATTTTAATCCAACTCCGAATGTACTGTTTACACTTAACATTTTTTTAACATTAGAGGGACCGCTTATGAAAAATTAAGTTAAGAATTGTGAAAAAATGTAAAAGCCTATGTGGGGTATCAAATTATGAGGAATTTTATTCAAAATGTGAATTCGGTATCTTACATAATTTGACAAAATTAACGTCTAACAATACGGTACCCCTTGCGAATATTTGACCACCTTCAGAAAGCTTGTCAGATGTTTGAAAAAATACTTTACAGATTATCAGTTAGCCTAAATATATTTGTGAAAAACTATTCCATACAGGCCTATAGATATCTACGGAAACGTAGATAAACAAAAAAGTTAGGACTGAGTTGTTTGTTATTTAAGTATTATGGTTATAAATACAACTAAAAATTGAAAGCAGTGTTCGGGATTTTTAGCGTTTATTGTAGTAACAATAATAAAATACCGGTATGGAGAACCATACATGACTTCCATGTTCTAAGATTTATATTTAAAATCATTTTCGAAATTAAACATTTCCATAGAAATTAAACATTTCCTACTTCTTTCTTCAGCCTTAACCATCGTATTGTGGTCACTAACGTATACCAGGTCACGTTAGCGCAGTCAATTTTCACTGATGATGGCAGTCGATAGCACTGCCGAAACGTCTGGTTTTGCAGAAAACATTGGATCACGGCTAGACAACCCAGGAAGGAATTTTAACAACAAACTACTTCTTTGTTGCTGATAACGTAGTACACATATTGTTGCGACGGTCTACTTGATCGTTATAGATACAGTGGAAAACAAATTACAAGACACCAATTAAGTCACTAATCACCAGCTTTAATTTTCACAGCTAAACAGTTCGTAATTAACAACACAGTCTCTTATAACAAATCAAATAAAATGTTCACACGCAAATAAATGTCAACTAATATTAAAACACAATTGTATTACAATATACCGTCCGATTATAAAACACAACACTTAACTAATAACCACTTGAACGCACACAGTAATTTCGCCCGATAATAACTCTCGAACCGCACTGTAATTAATCGCGACTAATACTGAAAACTAAGGGCGCTGCCGTCATGTATTTATACCTCCGCTCACAGAACAGAACGTTCCTAATTGCGTCTTAGCGCCCGTGTGAACTACGTAATTAACTGCGGCCTTGACACAGTCCGCGCGGCTGGCGGCTTCGAGAAAACTCTCGCGGATGCGTTGACAGTCACGTATGCCACATACATTAGAGCGAGATTCTTCTGGCACATTCGACAAACACGTAGATTGTTCTGTAATGTCGTAACACTGTCCCCTCCTTAAGCCTGTTCGTCCCGAACTGGCAAACCGTCTCTGAAGTAGTACTTAGCCAGGCGATCTAGGTGGACGACCTTGAACTTTCGCTGTCCTTCCTGTTGAATCCGATAAACAACATCGTTGATTCTTTTTTTTACAGTGTAGGGTCCTTCCCAGTTAGACTGAAGCTTAGGTGAGCGACCACGACGGCGCTTTGGATTGAACAACCAGACCTGATCTCCTTCTTGGAAACCCACACTATTGCTGCGAATGTCATACCGAGTTTTCATTTTATCACTGGCAATCTTGAGCCGTCCTCTTACCAAGCGATTCATTTCTCGTAGTTGGTTTTCTAATTGCGAGGAATAGTTCTTTGGCTCTTGGGACTGAGTCTCAGGTGATCCAAACATCAAGTCCCCAGGAAGACGAATCTCCCGCCCAAACACCAATTTTGCTAGAGTCATGCCGGTTGTGTCATGTACTGATGATCTATACGCCATAAGGAATAGTGGTATACGTTGGTCCCAGTCTGTTTGGTTCTCGTCAACAACTTTCGAAAGATGCTGCTCAAGTGTCCTGTTGAATCTCTCAACCATCCCGTCCGACTGAGGATGCAGAGGCGTTGTCCTAGTCTTTCGAATTCCAAGTAGACGGCATAATTCTTTAAACACTCCTGATTCAAAATTTCTCCCTTGATCCGTATGGATTTCCATAGGGGCTCCATAACGGCAACAGAAGTTGTGAACTAACTGCTTTGCCACAGTGGTAACCTCCTGATTTGGAATTGCGTAGGCTTCCACCCACTTAGTAAAGTAGTCACCTACAACCATGATGTACCGGTTTCCATCGTCAGTAACTGGGAATGGTCCAGCAATGTCTATGGCAATTCTCTCGAAAGGTTGTCCAACGTTATACTGTCTCATTTTTCCCCTGCTTCTGGTTTGTGGGCCCTTGCTTGCAGCACATATTTCACACGTCCGAACCCATTCCTCTACGTCGTGCCGAAGATGAAGCCAATAGAATCGCTTCCGTATTTTGTCAAGGGTTTTGTTAACGCCAAGATGGCCTCCAGATGTTCCATCATGCATCTCCTTCAAAACAGACTGCACTTTACTTCGGGGAACTATCAACTGCATGACCACGTCTCGTCCATCTGCACTTTCCCAAGCCCTTTTCAGCAATCCGTTCTCTAAGGTAAGGGGTTCCCATTGTGCCCAGTAGCCCTTCAACACTTCGGAACCGTGGCAGATATCTTGCCAATCCGGGTGGCGACCTTCCTCTTTTGCTGTCAAGATCGGCCCAATGTCTTCATCAGTCATCTGTTCTTGTCGACAATCTTCTGTCGTCCAGCCGTCTAGCAGGAAATCTACTGTGATGGCTTGAACATGTTCGCTGGCGTTTTGTTCTTCCTTTCTGTGGCAATGTCGGCAGTCTTCCGGGCACGGTCTTCGTGATAAGCCATCTGCATTACCATGCAGGCGCCCCCGTCGATGTTGTACCTTGAAGTTGTACTCTTGCAGACGTTCAAGCCACCTTGCCAACTGTCCTTCCGGATTTTTAAATCTCAAGAGCCATGCAAGCGTGGCATGGTTGGTACGTAGTGAAAACTCTCTTCCATAGAGGTGTGTTTGTGGAAGTGCTCCAACGCTCGGACGATTGCCAGCAACTCTCTCCTTGTAACGCAATAATTTCTCTCCGCTTTAGAAAGTGTCTTGCTGTAATACGCTACTACTCGTTCTTCACCGTTTTGCACTTGAGACAAAACTGCTCCTAGACCAGTAGACCAGTATTGCTTGCGTCTGTGTCTACGATGTACTTCCCTTCGGAAGCTGGAAAGGCGAGAATTGGCTGCGAACATAATGCAATCTTCAAAGTCCTAAATGCTTGGTCACACTCTCTCGACCAGGCGAAGTTTTGTTTATTTTCCGTTAGCTCATGTAGTGGTTTTAGTCCAGTCAAATTAGAGTTGGAGATCGAAATAAATAGTAGAAGGATGGGACCTTTTTAACAAAGTAATTTCATCTAGAACATTATTTTAAAATATTGTTCACCCCTCAGCCCTATGTCAAAACACCCCTAAACAACCCTTAAAATTCGAAAATTCAGTTTTTCGATAATAACTTTTAAACGATTCGTATATTGCGAAAGTAAAAAATACCACCGTAAAGTAGAGAAAATGTCTCACAAAAAATGTTTTATGACTTTTTTTCTAGAACTAATAGTTTTTACGTAAACAAATATTGAAGCGTATGAGTAATTTGTTGCTCAGAGAGCGCGCGCGGGTTGGGTTAGTTGGCACAAGTTTTAGACGGCGCGCAGGCAGTTATTCGCTTGTAGTTTTAAAAATAATGTTCGAATTAAAAAAAAAATAAACGCTCTTGTTTAAAGCTAAGATGCAGCTATACGCCTATGTAGTTCTTTATTTTAAAAACTTATTTTTTCATTACAATATTACGTACTATATATACATAATGGCTTCGAAGTGTCGTTTTATCCTACAAATAATAATATTTAAAAATGTAATAGTTTTATTCACAAGATAATGTGGGTTTTAATTACTGATACTGTATATATATATGAGATTGCAAAACATAAAAAGTTGATATTGTTTACTATTTTTAAAAAACAAGACTATGAAAATCGCGAAATTTCGATTTTCTTTAAATTTGCATAAAATTACAACTTAAAACCAATATACAACAATGAGAGTTCATCCCAATTAACATATAAAGCATGTATTTTAAAGCTTAAAGAGTCTACTTTTGAGATGTATAATTATTATTTTAATTACAGTAAATTGTTCGTTGTCAAAAAAATATTAATTATAGAACAAGTAACTGCATAAAACGTGCTTTTTTTTACATTTTACTTCTTACGCTTTATGTTTTAAATTTTAAGATTTAATACTTTAGGAATATAGTACTCAGTACCTTCGGTAAGGATTTATACCTGAGAAGCCGGGTTCCTTTTAAAATACCTTTTGAAAACTGTACATCTGCCGTTGGCACGTATATTCGTATTCTGTGCGTACGGCACTCGCACATCTGCCGTCGGCTCGCAACTCGGGGGAGTATGCGCGCGCAACTCGGCTAAGCATGATGTATGTGATGTATATATATATATATATATATTCGTACTCTGTGATGTGAACTAGCAAAACGGAGCGTTCAGTGCACAATAAACAATACAGGATGTGATTGTGTTTCTTGATTTTGCTATTTGTGTCAATTTATAATTAAGAATATACTTAAAATTTCTTTAATTTTGCGTTTTTAATAACAATCGTGCAATAAGAGTGAAATTTGTATATTTAAAACAAATGATGCCATATTTTTTGCTGCAGGGCATTTTAACTATACAAAGTCTGCTTACATATACATTCAACAAATGACCGAATTTATTGAAAATGCCGAAGGGCGAATACGTTCTATACGAATACGTTCTATTAACTGAATGCGAATCTCAGGAAATAACGGAATTACGAAATTTCCTTGAAAACGGATAAGCTACTATAAGGCGAACCTACAAATTTTGGTGCGGAAAAATTACTGATATGACCATTGAGCAATTACTTTACTTTCATGCGAAGTATGAAAGTGGTCGGGGGAATAGTTGGTAGGGGCGTATCAGAAAGCACGACACATAAATAGATTTTAAGCTTACTATTTGCGTACGATATTTGTAATGATATTGAGAGTTTTTGTGGTATAAAATTTTCGTCATCTGATCAGCATGTAGATGCGAGAGATGCCCGTAAGGGTCGTGATCAAGAAGATATAAAAAAAATTACCGAGTGGTTTAATCTTCACGAACACTTTCCTCATCAAAAAGAAATAATGGCGATAGTTACTGGTGTAATTGGCAATGAAAATATAAATTGTTGTGATGCTTTTGAGGTTGGTAAAATAGGGTTAAGCAAAATGGAAGGGCAAAAATTCAAGGATTTATCATTCAAACCCAAAGATAAAGTCTTGCCATTAATTAGCGGTAATAGTTCATTATAGTAGGCCTAGATGACGAAATTATACCTATTGATCCAACACTTCTGTTCCAACGCATATATTATGTTAGCGAGGGAACTGCGGAAGAATTTAAAAGTTACATGTATTACGAGCTTGCGCATTACCCAATGGCATTATTTGATCGAGGTACGCTACGTAAGACTGATAAATCTAAAATATATGGTTTGTGCCAAAATAAAAAAATTGAGTTTGATGACGGCAAATATACTTTCGTCGCGTGCTTTGGAATAAAAATGACCAGTTTAACGACATATTTAATTCCTACATAGCTTATATTAAAAAACACTTCAAATGTAATAATGTCATTGTGGTTTTTGATAGCTACGAAAATAATTTGGATAACATAAAAGGCGCTGAACAAACACGTCACGCCAATAAAAACTTATGACCTGACATTACTTTTGATGTGGAAATGTGTAGTACGGTACAACAGGATACTTTGCTCTCAAACAAGCAGAATAAAATTCGTTTCATTAAATATATAATAGAATATTTAAGAAATGCTAACATTACAGTCATACAAGCAGAAAATGACGCTGACTTATTAATTGTAAAGACAGCTTCACAAATTACCAATAAAATACCTGTTATAGTTGCTGACGACTCAGATATTTTGGTTCTTCTATCAGCATTAATCCCGGAAGAACGGGAAATGTGTATGTTGAAATTAGGAAAAAATGGAACTCCGCCTACTATTTATTCACAGAACAGTCTCAATGAATTACTCTTTTGCAAGAAATATATATTATTTCTTCATGCAGCAACCGGTTGCGATACAACAGCCTGTTTTTTTTTGAAAGAGCAAGATAAGCATTTTTAAGAAATTTGAGAAAAAATGTCATGATGAGACTTTTAAAATATCGGTATGGAGAACCATACATGACTTCCATATTCTAAGATTTATATTTAAAATCATTTTCGAAATGAAATATTACCATAGAAACTACTTCTTTCTACTTACTGCTTCAGCCTTAACCACAGTACTGTGGTCACTAACGTATACCACCTCACGTTATCGCACTCGATTTTCCCTGATGATGGAAGTCGATGGCATTGCCGAAACGTCTGGTTTTGTAGAAAACATTGGACTACGGCGAAATATCCCGGGAAGGAATTTTAACAAAAACTACTTCTTTGTTGCCGATAACGTTGTACACACACATATATATATATATATATATAATATGCATAAAATTAATGGCTTGTATAAGTTAATGATTGATCTCCGTTAAGTAGTGCTTAAGTTTCCAAAGTTTTAATATTATGATGTCCGTAATTAAAACATCAGAGCAGGTTTAGTGTGTATGAGGGTACACCGTGGACAAAAATTTTCAAACATTTCCTTTTGAGCGTTGCTTAGAGTAAATCTGCGAATCTACAGTGTACGTTTCACAGAACAAACACGCGGAAAAGAAGGAGCGCTCCGAAGTCACTCATGGACCCTCAGCATCTTGCAGAGGGTTCATTCCCTAAAGACGAAAAGTCTGTGTATGAATCGTTCCTCTGTAAACACGTGCAGTTACACTGCCCAGCGATCCACAGGAAGCAAATCGCTATCCACGCTGGACACTTTTTCGGCTTGCACGCGTTATGTTGGTATGGGTTTCGGCACTTTCCATTTAAAAAGCGTGCAAATGTAAGAAAATAAACATGAATGAGGCCAGAAATAACGCGAATTGTGTGTGTGTGTGTGTGTGTGTGTGTGTGTGTGTGTGTGTGTGTGTGTGTGTGTGTGTGTGTGTGTGTGTGTGTGTGTGTGTGTGTGTGTGTGTGTGTGTGTGTGTGTGTGTGTGTGTGTCTTCCCTGCCTTTTTATTGCGGTAGTCATAATAATAAAATGGAAACGTAAACATTACATAACTGAGATCTGCTTGCCTGCCACGAACGATATATTTTCTCTCATACATGATTTACATTAAAATGAAAAAATTATAATTTTATTGCCTGGCAACAAAATTATTTTATTTTTAACAATTACCATTGTTTGAAAAAGTTTAAATGAATTTTCAAGTACTTTACTGTTGTTAAAACGTAAAAGCTTGCAGGTAAACAACCCCTTCCCCGTAACCGATCTTCACCAAAATCAAAAGTCCTTGAGTTCTCTACAATTCAGGTAGGTATGCAAAAAATCATTTGATTCTGTTTGAATATGCGGCAGTTATGGTTTGTCATAGAAAAAATTACCCTTGTTACAACATAAAACGTTGCAGGTAAACTATTAACCGATCTTCACCAAAAACAATAAGTCTTGAGTACTCTACAATTCAGAGCTGTATGCAAAAAATTATTTTATTCTGTGTGAATTTGCGGCAGTTATCGTTTTCCATATAAAATACCCTTGTTAAAACATAAAACATTGCAGGTAAACAACCCCTTTCCCGTAATCGATCTTCACCAAAAACAATATGTCTTGAGAACTCTTTAATTCAGGGCTGTATGCGAAACATTATTTGATTCTGTTTGAATTTGCGGCTGTTATCCTTAACCATAGACAAAAATTACCCTTGATAAAAAAAACGTTGCACCTAAACAACCCCTTTCCCTTAACCGATCTTCACCAAAAACAATTGGTCTTGAGTACTCTACAAATCAGGACTGTATGCAAAAAAGTATTTGATTCTGATTGAATTTGCGGCTGTTATCGTTTGCCATAGAAAAATATCGGTATGGAGAACCATACATGACTTCCATGTTCTAAGATTTATATTTAAAATCATATTCGAAATGAAATATTTCCATAGAAACTACTTCTTTCTACTTATTGCTTCAGCCTTGACCACAGTACTGTGGTCACTAACGTATACCACCTCACGTTTTCGCACTTGATTTTCACTGATGATGGCTGTCGATGGCACTGCCGAAAAGTCTGGTTTTGCAGAAAACATTGGACTACGGTTAAACAGCCCGGGAAGGAATTTTAACAAAGAACTACTTCTTTGTTGCCGATAACGTAGTACACATATAAAACATTCACCCCTCGCCCTTCAACTATGAAAATTACGCCCACCCTGTTCACCTAACCTCTTCATTTATAGATATTTCATCTACGTTTCTACAGTGGATTATTATGAGCTTCTTATCAGGTTACTTTATTTATCGAAATTAAGTACTTTACTCTTGTTAAAACATAAAACGTTGCTGGTAAACTACCCCTTTCTCTTAACCGATCTTCACCAAAATCAATAGACCTTCAGTTCTCTACAATACAGAGGTGCATGCAAAAAAATATTTGATTCTGTTTGAATGTGCGGCAGTTATCGTTCGTCATGAAAACATTTCTCTTGTTACAACATAAAATGTTGCTGGTAAACACCCTTTTCCCTCAACCGATCTTCACCAAATCAACAAGCCTTGAGTACTCTACTAATTAGGAACGTATGCAAAACATTATTTGATTCTCTATGAATTTACGGCAGTTATCTTTCGTCATAAAAAAAATTACCCTTGATAAAACATAAAATGTTGCTGGTAAACTACTCCTTTCTCTTAACCGATCTTCAACAAAATCAACAAACCTTGAGTTCTCTATAATTCAAAAAGGTATGCAAAAAGGAAGTCGATTCTGTTTGAATTTTCGGCAGTTACCCTTCGTCATATAAAAATTACCATTGTTAAAACATAAAATGTTGGAGGTAAACTACCTCTCTTCCTTAACCGATCTTCACCAACACCAATAGGTCTTGAGAACTCTACAGTACAGGGCTATATGCAAAAAAGTATTTGATTCCCTTTGAATTTACGGCAGTTATCGTTCGTCATAGAAAAAATTACCCTTGATAAAACATAAAACGTTGCAGGTAAACTACCCCTTCTCTTAACCGATCTTCACCAAAAACAATAAGTCTTGAGAACTCTACAATTTAGGGGTGTATGCAAATAATCATTTGATTCTGTTTGTATTTGCGGCTGTTATCGTCTGCAATAGAAAATACCCTTGTTAAATCATAAAACGTTGCAGGTAAACTACCCCTTTCCCTTAAACGATCTTCAACAAAATCAACAGACCTTGAGTTCTGTATAATTCAAAAAGGTATGCAGAAGAGTAGTTAATTCTGTTTTAATGTACGGCAGTTATCGTTCGTCATATAAAATATTACCCTTGTTAAAACATAAAATGTTGCTGGTAAACTACCCTATTCCCTTAACCGATCTTCACCAAAACCAACAGGTCTTGAGAACTTTACAATTCAGGGCTGTATGCAAATAATTATTTGATTCTGTTTGAATTTGCGGCTGTTATCGTTTACCACAGAAAATACCCTTGTTAAAACATAAAACGTTGCAGGTAAACTACCCTTTTCCCTTAACCGATCTTCACCAAAAACAACAGGTATTTAGAACTCTATAATTCAGAGTAGTATGCGAAGCATTATTTTATTCTGTTTGAATTTGCGCCTGTTATCGTTTGCCATAGACAAAAATTACCTTGATAAAAAAAAGTTGCTGGTAAACTACCCCTTTCCCTTAACCGATCTTCACCAAAAACAGTAGGTCTTGAGTCCTCTACAAGTCAGGGCTGTATGCAAATACTTATTTGATTCTGTTTGAATTTGCGGCTGTTATCGTTTGCCATAAAAAATACCCTTTTAAAACATAAAACGTTGCCGGTAAACTACCCATTTCCCTTAACCGATCTTCACCAAAAACAATACGTCCTGAGAACTCTAAAATTCTGGGCTGCATGCAAAAAATTATTTGATTCTGTTTGAATTTGTGGCTGTTATCGTTTGCCATAGAAAATACCCTTGTTTAATCATAAAACGTTGCAGGTAAACTACCCCTTTCCCTTAACCGATATTCACCAAAAACAACAGGTCTTTAGAACTCTATAATTCAGAGGTGTATGCGAAGCATTATTTTATTCTGTTTGAATTTGCGGCTGTTATTGTTTGCCATAGACAAAAATTACCCTTGATTAAAAAAAAAACCGTTGCAGGTAAACTACCCGTTTCCGTGAACCGATCTTCACCAAAAACAATAGGTCTTGAGTACTCTACAAATCAGGGTGTATGCAAAAAATTATTTGATTCTGTTTGAATTTGCGACTGTTATCGTTTGCCATAGAAAAAAATCTACAGATAGACAGACACTTGTCAGAAAATTTCTTTTTTTCATGTTTTCAGTGTAGTACAATCAGAATCTGCAATAATCTCGAACACGTTTTTTTCCCATCACCATACTTCCATTTCCTTAAGGAACATGGAAGTAACAACAGATCTTTATGTTCTGTTTGAATTTGCGGCTCTTATCGTTTGCCATAAAAAATACCCTTGTTAAAACATAAAACGTTGCAGGTAAACTACCACTTTCCCTTAACCGATCTTCACCAAAATCAATAGGCCTTGAGTGCTCTACTACTCAGGCACATATGCAAAATATCGGTATGGAGAACCATACATGACTTTCATATTCTAAGATTTATATTTAAAATCATTTTCGAAATGAAATATTACCATAGAAACTACTTCTTTCTACTTCCTGCTTCAGCCTTAACCACAGTACTGTGGTCACTAACGTATACCACCTCACGTTATTGCACTCGATTTTCACTGATGATGGAAGTCGATGGCATTGCCGAAACGTCTGGTTTTGTAGAAAACATTGGATTACGGCCAAATATCCCGGGAAGGCATTTTCACAAAAACTACTTCTTTGTTGCCGATAACGTAGTACACATATAAAACATTCACCCCTCCCCCTTCAACTATAATTTTCATTAATAGAAAATTACCCCCACCTCGTTCACCTAACCTCTTCATTTATAGATATTTCATCTACGTTTCTACGGTGGATTATTATGAGCTACTTATCATGATACTTTATTTATCAAAATTAAGTACTTTACTCTTGTTAAAACATAAAACGTTGCCGGTAAAACCGATGTTCCCTAAACCGATGTTCACCAAAATCAATAGGCCTTGAGTCCTCTACAACACAGACATATATGTAAAAAGTGGCAGGTAAACTACCCCATTCCCTTAACCGATCTTCACCAAAACCAACAGGGCTTCATTTCTTTACAATTCAGGAATACATGCAACAAAGTATTTGATTCTCTTTGAATTTACGGCAGTTATCGTTCGTCATAGAAAAAATTACCCTTGATAAAACATAAAATGTTGCAGGTAAACTACCCTTTTCCATTAAACTGATCTTCACCAACACCAACAGGTCTTGAGAACTCTACAATTCAGTGCTGTATGCAAAACATTATATGATTCTATTTGAATTTGCGGCTGTTATCGTTTGCCATAGAAAAAAAATACCCTTTATAAAAAAAAACCTTGCAGATAAACTACCCCCTTTCCCTAATCCGATCTTCACCAAACACAACACGTCTTGAGTACTCTACAATTTAGGGCTGTATGCAAAACATTATTTGATTCTCTTTGAATTTACGGCAGTTATCGCTCGTCATAAAAAATATCGGTATGGAGAACCATACATGACTTCCATGTTATAAGATTTATATTTAAAATCATATTGGAACTGAAATATTTCCATAGAAACTGCTTCTTTCTAGTTATTGGTTCAGCCTTAACCACAGTACTGTGGTCACTATGGTTACTAACGTATACCACCTCACGTTATCGCACTCGATTTTCACTGATGATGGCAGTCGAAGGCACTGCCGAAAAGTCTGGTTTTGCAGAAAACATTGGACTACGGCTAAACAGCCCGGGAAGGAATTTTAACAAAGAACTACTTCTTTGTTGCTGATAACGTAGTACACATATACAAAATTCTCCCCTCCCCCTTCAACTATAATTTTCATTAATAGAAAATTACACCCATCCCGTTCACCAAACCTCTTCATTTATAGATATTTCATCTATGTTTCTACAGTGGATTATTATGAGCTTCTTATCAGGATACTTTATTTATCAAAATTAAGTACTTTACTCTTGTTAAAACATAAAACGTTGCTGGTAAACTACCCCTTTCTCTTAACCGATCTTCACCAAAACCAACAGGTCTTGAGAACATTACAATTCAGGGCTGTATGCAAAACATTATTTGATTCTGTTTGAATTTGAGGCTATTATCGTTTACCATAGAAAAAATTACCCTTGATAAAAAACCGTTGCAGGTAAACTACCCCTTCTTTCCCTTAACCGATCTTCACCAAAAACAATAGGTCTTGAGCACTCTACAAATCAGGGCTGCATGCAAAAAATTATTTGATTCTGTTTGAATTTGCGGCTGTTATCGTTTGGCATAGAAAAAAATTACCCTTGATTTAAAAAAAACCGTTGCAGGTAAACTACCCCTTCCCCTTAACCGATCTTCACCAAAAACAATAGGTCTTGAGTACTCTACAAATCAGAGCTGTATGCAAAATATTATTTGATTCTGTTTGAATTTGCGGCGACAATGCGAACAGTTACTAACGCACATAAACAAAATACATAAAAACATAACCTTCACTGCCGAATACGAACACAACAATACCATAAACTTCTTAGACCTCTCCATCACAAAACTAGAACACAGGCACAAATTCAGTATATACAGAAAACCAACTACAACTGACACACTAATATACAACACCTCCAATCACCCAATACAACACAAACTAGCTGCTTTTAGAACCATGATACATAGACTTAACAACATCCCCTTAGATGAAATAGACTACAAAGACGAACTAAACACGATAAAATATCTAGCAGAATCCAACGGTTATGACAGAACAATAGTCAGTAAACTCCTACACAAAACAAACAACAGACAAAGACAGAAAACAACAAATTCATAACACTAACATACATCAACAAACAAACTGAAAAAATTGCCCACAAATTCAAAAAAGCAGGATAGGAGAATCGCTTACAAAACTACTAACAAAACAGAACACACGCTATCAAAACACATGCCCAAAGCACAAAACAAATTCGAACTACCTGGTGTATACAAGCTAAATTGCTCAAATTGCAATAAATTCTACATAGGCCAGACAGGACGTAGCTTCAAACAGAGATACATTGAACACACAAAAGCACTCCACACCACTACAGAATCTACTTTTGCAAACCACCTCATTGAAGCAAACCACACATATAAAAACATCGACAATAACATGAACATTCTACACGTACACACAAAAGGCCGAAAACTAGACACTCTAGAACAATTAGAAATATACAAACACACAAAAACAAATAAAAACGACATCCTAAACGAACAGACACAATTCAAATCGCACGCATTATTCGAACACATCTCACCACACACACACAGCTTCAATCTTTCGAATAACTATCCCGTCGCCAACAACAAGACGCACAACGCTAGCCTCTGATGAAGCCTTCTAAAGGTGAAAGCCGGTTTAGGCTGTAAGGTAAAACTTTACGTTTTTACTTATAAAAAACTTAGTGTTCCGAGTCGTCAATACTATAGTGATATTTAGTTAAGTAACGGACACGTCATGGACAACGAAATCCAAGAGTCTATAATTTAGAGCTGTATGCGAAGCACTATTTGATTCTGTTTGAATTTGCGCCTGTTATCGTTTGCCATAGACAAAAATTACCTTGATAAAAAAAAGTTGCTGGTAAACTACCCCTTTCCCTTAACCGATCTTCACCAAAAACAGTAGGTCTTGAGTCCTCTACAAGTCAGGGCTGTATGCAAATACTTATTTGATTCTGTTTGAATTTGCGGCTGTTATCGTTTGCCATAAAAAATACCCTTTTAAAACATAAAACGTTGCTGGTAAACTACCCCTTTCTCTTAACCGATCTTTACCAACAACAACAGGTCTTTAGAACTCTATAATTCAGCGGTGTATGCGAAGCATTATTTTATTCTGTTTGAATTTGCGGCTGTTATTGTTTGCCATAGACAAAAATTACCCTTGATTAAAAAAAAACCGTTGCACGTAAACTACCCGTTTCCCTGAACCGATCTTCACCAAAAACAATAGGTCTTGAGTACTCTACAAATCAGGGTTGTATGCAAAAAATTATTTGATTCTGTTTGAATTTGCGACTGTTATCGTTTGCCATAGAAAAAAATCTACAGATAGACAGATAGACACACAGACACTTTTCAAAAAATTTCTTTTTTACTTCCATGTTCCTTAAGGAAATGGAAGTATGGTGATGGCAAAAAAAATCGTGTTCTAGATTACTGCAGATTCTGATTGTACTACACTCAAAACATGAAAAAAGTCATTTTTTGAAAAGTGTGTGTGTGTGTCTGTGTGTCTGTCTGTCTATAGTTTTTTTTCTATGGCAAACGATAACAGCCGCAAATTCAAACTGAATCAAATCATTTTTTGCATACAGCCCTGATTTGTAGAGTACTCACGACCTATTGTTTTTGGTGAAGATCGGTTGAGGGAAAGGGGTAGTTTACATGCAACGGTTTTTTTTAAATCAAGGGTAATTGTTTTTTATGGCAAACGATAACAGCCGCAAATGCAAACAGAATGAACTACTCTTTTGCATACAGCCTGAATTGTAGAGTTCTCAAGGCCAATTTTTTTTGGTGAAGATCGGTTAAGGGAAAGGGGTAGTTTACCTGCAACGTTTTATGTTTTAACAAGGGTATTTTATATGGCATACGATAACAGCCGCAAATTCAAACAGAATCAAATGAGTATTTGTATACAGCCCTAAATTGTTGAGGTCTCAAGACCTATTGATTTTGGTGAAGATCGGTTAAGGGAAAGGGGTAGTTTACCTGCTACGTTTTATGTTTTAAAAGGGTATTTTTATGGCAAACGATAAGAGCCGCAAATTCAAACAGAATCAAATAATGTTCTGCATACAGCCCTGATCTGTAGAGTACTCAAGACCTATTGTTTTAGGTGAAGATCGGTTAAGGGAAAGGGGTAGTTTACCTGCAACGTTGTATGTTTTAACAAGGGTATTTTTTCTATGACGAACGATAACTGCCGTAAATTCAAAGAGAATCAACTAATGTTTTGCATACAGCCCTGTTTTGTTGAGTACTAAAGACCTATTGTTTTTGTTGAAGATCGTTTAAGGGAAAGGGGTAGTTTACCTGCCACGTTTTTTGTTTTATCAAGGGTATTTTGTTTCTATGGCAAACGATAACAGCCGCAAATTCAACCAGAATCAACTACTCTTTTGCATACAGCCCTGAAATATAGAGTTCTCAAGACCTATTGGGTTTGGTGAAGATCGGTTAAGGGGAAGGGGTTGTTTACCGGCAATGTTTTTTTATCGGGGGTAATTTTACTTCCATATTCCTTAAGGAATGGAAGTATGGTGATGGCAAAAAAAATCGTGTTCGAGATTATTGCAGATTCTGATTCTACTACACTCAAAACATGAAAAAAAGTCGTTTTCCGAAAAGTGTCTGTGTGTGTGTCTGCCTGTCTGTCTGTCTGTCTGTGTGTGTGTCTGTAGATTTTTTTTCTATGGCAAACGATAACTGCCGCAAATTCAAACAGAATCAAATAATTTTTTGCACACAGCCCTGATTTGCAGAGTACTCGCGACCTATTGTTTTTGGTGAAGATCGGTTGAGGGAAAGGGGTAGTTTACCTGCAACGGTTTTTTTTTAGCAAGGGTAATTTTGTTTGTTTGGCAAACGATAACAGCCGCAAATTCAAACAGAATCAAATAATGTTTCGCATACAGCCCTGAATTGTAGAGTTCTCAAGACCTATTGTTTTTGGTGAAGATCGGTTGAGGGAAAGGGGTAGTTTACCTGCAACGTTTTTTTAACAAGGGTATTTTCTATGGCAAACGATAACAGCCGCAAATTCAAACAGAATCAAATAATATTTTGCATACAGCCCTGATTTGTAGAGTACTCAAGACCTATTGTTTTTGGTGAAGATCGGTTAAGGGGAAGGGGTAGTTTACCTGCAACCTTATACGTTTTAACAAGAGTAAAGTACTTGAAAATTTATTTAAACTTTTTGAAACAATGGTAATTGTTAAAAATAAAATAATTTTGTTGCCAGGCAATAAAATTATAATTTTTTCATTTTAATGTAATATAATATTTTTCATTTAATACAGCAATAAAAAGGCAGGTAAGACACAGCCTGGCTGTTTGGCTGAAAATGATTTTAAATATAAATCTTAGAATATGGAAGTCATGTATGGTTCTCCATACCGATATTTTTCTATGGCAAACGATAATAGCCGCAAGTTCTAACAGAATCAAATAATGTTTTATTTAGAATTAATATTAGGCAATTACCTGTATTAACGTCCGTCTTGTGACTTATTTGGTTTCTCCCCTAAAACGACGCGTTTCGAGAGTAAATTTTCATCATCAGGTTCAAATTCTATAAAAACATCAAATTCACCCAAAAGGGGTCGTCAACTAGTTAAAATACACAAACACAAAAAACACCACACATAATTCAACACCGACACAGTCACGGCACAGTCCGATGCGCATCGTCTCGTTGCCGACGACCAACTGTCGGCAACGAGACTGTTGGTCGGACAAACGACAACTGTCTAGTTCTAAATATTTAGTAACGTGACTTGGAGACAATTAAAACAAAATGAATAATGTTTTGCATACAGCCCTGAATTGTAGAGTTCTCAAGTCCTATTGGTGTTGGTGAAGATCGGTTAAGGGAAAGTGGTAGTTTACCTGCAACATTTTATGTTTTAACAAGGGTAATTTTTTATATGACGAACGATAACTGCCGCAAATTCAAACAGAATCGACTACGTTTTTGCATACCTTTTTGAATTAAAGAGAACTCAAGGTCTGTTGATTTTGTTGAAGATCGGTTAAGGGAAAGGGGTAGCTTACCAGCAACATTTTATGTTTTACGAAGGGTAATTTTTTTTGCGAAAGATAACTGCCGCAAATTCAAACAGAATCAAATAATGTTCTGCATACACCCCTGAATTGTAGAGTTCACAAAATCTGTTGTTTTTGGTGAAGATCGGTTAAGGGAAAGGGGTTGTTTACCGGCAACGTTTTATGTTTTAACTAGGGTAATTTTTATCTATGGCAAACGATAACAGCCGCAACTTCAAACAGAATCAAATAATGTTCGCATACAGCCTTGAATTGTAGAGTTCTCAAGACCTATTGTTTTATTATATAAGACCTATTTTCTCAAGACTCAAGAGAATTTTTTATATGTGTACTACGTTATCGGCACCAAAGAAGTAGTTCTTTGTTAAAATTCCTTCCCGGGCTGTTTAGCCGTAGTCCAATGTTTTCTGCAAAACCAGACTTTTCGGCAGTCCATCGACTGCCATCATCAGTGAAAATCGAGTGTGAAAACGTCAGGTGGTATACGTTAGTGACCACAGTACCGTGGTTAAGGCTGAAGCAATAAGTAGAAAGAAGTAGTTTCTATGGTAATATTTCATTTCGAATATGATTTTAAATATAAATCTTAGAACATGGAAGTCGTGTATGGTTCTCCATACCGATATTTTCATGTTTTGAGTGTAGTACAATCAGAATCTGCAATAATCTCGAACACGTTTTTTTCCCATCACCATACTTCCATTTCCTTAAGGAACATGGAAGTAACAACAGATCTTTATGTTCTGTTTGAATTTGCAGCTCTTATTGTTTGCCATAGAAAATTCCCTTGTTCAAACATAAAACGTTGCTGGTAAACTACCACTTTCCCTTAACCGATCTTCACCAAAATCAATAGGCCTTGAGTGCTCTACTACTCAGGCACTTATGCAAAATATCGGTATGGAGAACCATACATGACTTCCATATTCTAAGATTTATATTTAACATCATTTTCGAAATGAAATATTACCATAGAAACTACTTCTTTCTACTTACTGCTTCAGCCTTAACCACAGTACTGTGGTCACTAACGTATACCACCTCACGTTATCACACTCGATTTTCACTGATGATGGAAGTCGATGGCATTGCCGAAACGTCTGGTTTTGTAGAAAACATTGGACTACGGCCAAATATCCCTGGAAGGAATTTTAACATAAACTAATTCTTTGTTGCCGATAATGATGTACACATATATATAAAAAATATGCATAAAATTAATGGCTTGTATAAGTTAATGATTGATCTCCATTAAGTAGTGCTCAAGTTTCCAAAGTTTTAATATCATGATGTCCGCAATTAAAACATCAGAGCGGGTTTAGTGTGAATGAGGGTACACCGTGGACAAAAATTTTCAACATTTCCTATTGAGCGTTGCTTAGAGTAAAGCTGCGAATCTACAGTGTATGCTTCACAGAACAAACACGCGAAAAAGAAGGAGCGCTCCGAAGTCACTCATGGACCCTCAGCATCTTGCAGAGGGTTCATTCCCTAAAGACGAAAAGTCTGTCTATGAATCGTTCCTCTGTAAACACGTGCAGTTACACTGCCCAGCGATCCACAGGAAGCAAATTGATGTCCATTTTTTCGGCTTGCACGCGTTATGTTGTATGGGTTTCGGCACTTTCCATTTAAAAAGCGTACAAATGTAAGAAAATAAACATGAATGAGGCCAGAAATAACGCGAATTTTATATGTGTGTGTGTGTGTGTGTGTGTCTTCCCTGCCTTTTTATTTCTCTAGTCATAATAATAAAATGGAAACGTAAACATTACATAACTGAGATATGCTTACCCGCCACGAACGATATATTTTCTCTGATACATGATTTACATTAAAATGAAAAAATTATAATTTTATTGCCTGGCAACAAAATTATTTTATTTTTAACAATTTCCATTGTTTGAAAAAGTTTAAATGAATTTTCAAGTACATTACTGTTGTTAAAACGTAAAAGGTTGCAGGTAAACTACCCCTTCCCCTTAACCGATCTTCACAAAAAACGAAAGTCCTTGAGATCTCTACAATTCAGGGATGTATGCAAAAAATTATTTGATTCTGTTTGAATTTGCGGCTGTTATCGTTTGCCATAGAAAATACCCTTGATAAAAAAAAAACGTGTCTGGTAAACTACCCCTTTCCCTTAACCGATCTTCACCAAAAACAATAGGTCTTCAGTACTAAACAAATCAGGGCTGTATGCAAAAACGTATTTGATTCTGTTTGAATTTGTGGCAGTTATTGTTTGCCATTTAAAATACCCTGGTTAAAAAAACGTTGCTGGTAAACTACCCATTTCCCTTAACCGATCTTCACCAAAAACAACAGGTCTTGAGAACTCTATAATTCAGGGCTGTATGCGAAACATTATTTGATTCTGTTTGAATTTGCGGCTGTTATCGTTTGCCGTAGAGAAAAAATCTACACACACACTTTTCGAAAAACGACTTTTTTTCATGTTTTGAGTGTAGTACAATCAGAATGCAATAATCTCGAACACGATTTTTTTTGCCATCACCATACTTCCATTTCCTTAAGGAATATGGAAGTAAAATAACCCCTCCACCTTCTACTATCATTTTAATTTATAGAAAATTACCCCCTCCCTTCAACTGCCCTTTTACTTCCATGGTCCATAAGGAAATGGAAGTATGGTGATGGCAAAAAAATCGTGTTCGTGATAATTACAGATTCTGATTGTACCACCCTCAAAACACGAAAAAAAGTCATTTTTCGAAAAGTGTCTGTGTGTGTGTGTCTATGTGTCTGTCTGTCTGTAGATTTTTTTCTATGGCAAATGATAACAGCTGCAAATTCAGACATAATCAAATAATGTTTCGCTTACAGCCCTGAATTGTAGAGTTCTCAAGACCTATTGTTTTTGGTGAAGATCGGTTAAGGGAAAGGGGTAGTTTACCTGCAACGTTTTATGTTTTAACTAGGGTAATTTTTATCTATGGCAAACGATAACAGCCGCAAATTCAAACAGAATCAAAAGATTATTTGCACACAGCCCTAAATTGTAGAGTTCTCAAGACCTGTTGTTTTTGGTGAAGATCGGTTAAGGGAAAGGGGTAGTTTACCTGCAACGTTTAAGTTTTAACAAGGGTAATTTTTTCTATGACGAACGATAACTGCCGTAAATTTAAACATAATCAAATAAGTTTTTGAATACATCCCTAAATTGTAGAGAACTCAAGGCCTGTTGATTTTCGTGAAGATCGGTTACGGGCAAAGGGCAGTTTACATGAAACATTTTTTGTTGTAACATTAGTAAGGTACTTAATTTTGATAAATAAAGTATCCTGATAAGAAGATCTTAATAATCCACTGTAGAAACTTAGATGAAATATCTACAAATGAAGAGGCTAGTTGAACGGGGTGGGGGTAATTTTCTATAAATGAAAAATTATAGATGAAGGGGAGGGGATAATTTTTACTTCCATGTTCCATAAGGAAAAGGAAGTATGTTGATGGCAAAAAAATCGTGTTCGAGATTATTGTAGATTCTGATTGTACTACCCTCAAAACATGAATATCGGTATGGAGAACCATACATGACTTCCATGCTCTAAGATTTATATTAAAAATCATATTCGAAATGAAATATTTCCATAGAAACTACGTCTTTCTACTTATTGCTTCAGCATTAACCACAGTACTGTGCTCACTAACGTATACCACCACCACCTCACGTTTTCGCACTCGATTTTCACCGATGATGGCAGTCGATGGCACTGCCGAAAAGTCTGGTTTTGCAGAAAACATTGGACTACGGCTAAAGAGCCCGGGAAGCAATTTTAACAAAAAACTACTTCTATGTTGCCGATAACGTAGTACACATATAAAAAATTCTCCCCTCCAACTTCAACTATAATTTTTAATAAAAGAAAATTACCCCCACCCCGTTCACCTAACTTCTTCATTTATAGATATTTCATCTACGTTTCTACAATGGATTACTATGAGCTTCTTATCAGGATACTTTATTTATAAAAATTAAGTACTTTACTCTTGTTAAATCATAAAATGTTTCAGGTAAACTACCCCTTTCTCTTAACCGATCTTCTCCAAAATCAACAGATCTTCCGTCCTCTACAATTCAGGGGAGGATGCAAAAAAATATTTGATTCTGTTTGAATGTGCGGCAGTTATCGTTCGTCATAGAAACATTTCTCTTGTTACAACATAAAATGTTGCAGGTAAACTACCCCTTTGCCTTTATCGATCTTCACCAAAATCAATAGATCGATTGAGCTCTCTGCAACTCAGGAAAGGGTGCAAAAAATTATTTGATTCTCATTGAATTTTCGGCAGTTATCGTTCGTCATAAAAAAATTACCCTTTTTAAAACATAAAACGTTGCTGATAAACTACCCCTTCCCTTAACCGATCTTCAACAAAATCAACAGACCTTGAGTTCTCTTTAGTTCAAAAAGGTATGCAAAAACCTAGTTGATTCTGTTTGAATTTACGGCAGTTATCGTTCGTCATATAAAAAGTTACCCTTGTTAAAACATAAAATGTTGCTGGTAAACTACCCCTTTCCCTTAACCGATCTTCACCAACACCAATACGTATTGAGAACTCTACAATACAGGGCTGTATGCAAAACATCATTTGATTCTGTTTGAATTTGTGGCTGTTATCGTTTACTATAGAAAAAAATTACCCTTGATAAAAAACCGTTGCAGTATGTACAAGGGTGAATTTGTAAGGTACAATTTGTTTGAATTTGCGGCTGTTATCGTTTGCCATACAAAATACCCTTGATAAAACAAAAAACGTGGCAGGTAAACTACCCCTTTCCCTTAAACGATCTTCAACAAAAACAATAGGTCTTTAGTACTCAACAAAACAGGGCTGTATGCAAAACTTTAGTTGATTCTCTTTGAATTTACGGCATTTATCGTTCGTCATAGAAAAAATACCCTTGTTAAAACATAAAACGTTGCAGGTAAACTACCCCTTTCCCTTAACCGATCTTCAACAAAATCAACAGACCTAGAGTTCTGTATAATTCAAAAAGGTATGCAGAAGAGTAGTTGATTCTGTTTTAATGTACGGCAGTTATCGTTCGTTAAAAAAAAATTACCCTTGATAAAACATAAAATGTTGCTGGTAAACAACCCTATTCCCTTAACCGATCTTCACCAAAATCAACAGGTCTTGAGAACTCTACATTTCAGGGCGGTATGCAAAATATTATATGATTCTGTTTGAATTTACGGCTGTTATCATTTGCCATATAAAATACCCTTGATAAAACAAAAAACGTGTCTGGTAAACTACCCCTTTCCCTTAACCGATCTTCACCAAAAACAATAGGTCTTCAGTACTAAACAAATCAGGGCTGTGTGCAAAAACGTATTTGATACTGTTTGAATTTGCGGCTCTTATCGTTTGCCATAGAAAATACCCTTTTAAAACATAAAACGTTGCAGGTAAACTACCCCTTTGCCTTAACCGATCTTCACAAACACCAATAGGTCTTGAGAACTCTACAATTCAGGGCTGTATGCGAAACATTATTTGATTCTGTTTGAATTTGCGGCTGCTATCGTTTGCCAAACAAACAAAATTACCCTTGATAAAAAAAAAATCGTTGCAGGTAAACTACCTCTTTCCCTCAACCGATCTTCACCAAAAACAATAGGTCGCGAGTACTCTACAAATCAGGGCTGCGTGCAAAAAATTATTTGATTCTGTTTTAATTTGCGGCTGTTATCGTTTGCCATAGAAAAAAAATCTACACACAGACACCTTTCGAAAAATGACTTTTTTTCATGTTTTGAGTGTAGTACAATCATATTCTGCAATAATCTCTAATCTAACACGATTTTTTTTGCCATCACCATACTTCCATTTCCTTATGGAACATGGAAGTAAAATATCGGTATGGAGAACCATACATGACTTCCATATTCTAAGATTTATATTTAAAATCATTTTCGAAATGAAATATTACCATAGAAACTACTTCTTTCTACTTACTGCTTCAGCCTTAACCACAGTACTGTGGTCACTAACGTATACCACCTCACGTTATCGCACTCGATTTTCACTGATGATGGAAGTCGACGGCATTGTCGAAACGTCTGGTTTTATAGAAAACATTGGACTACGGCCAAATATCCCGGGAAGGAATTTTAACAAAAACTACTTCTTTGTTGCCGATAACGTTGTACACATATATATAAAATATATGCATAAAATTAATGGCTTGTATAAGTTAATGATTGATCTCCATTAAGTAGTGCTCAAGTTTCCAAAGTTTTAATATTATGATATCCGTAATTAAAACATTAGAGCAGGTTTAGTGTGAATGAGGGTACACTGTGGACAAAAATTTTCAATTTCCTATTGAGCGTTGCTTAGAGTAAAGCTGCGAATCTACAGTGTATGTTTCACAGAACAAACACGCGAAAAAGAAGGAGCGCTCCGAAGTCACTCATGGACCCTCAGCATCTTGCAGAGGGTTCATTCCCTAAAGACGAAAAGTCTGTCTATGAATCGTTCCTCTGTAAACACGTGCAGTTACATTGCCCAGCGATCCACAGGAAGCAAATTGATGTCCATTTTTTCGGCTTGCACGCGTTATGTTGGTGTGGGTTTCGGCACTTTCCATTTAAAAAGCGTGCAAATGTAAGAAAATAAACATGAGTGAGGCCAGAAATAACGTGAATTGTGTGTGTGTGTGTGTGTGCGCGTGTGTGTCTTACCTGCCTTTTTATTGCTGTAGGCATAATAATAAAATGGAACGTAAACACTACATAACTGAGATATGCTTACCTGCCACGAACGATATATTATTTTATACATGGAGTGTGTACGGCATTATTTTCTACATGCCGTACACATACATGTAGAAAAAATCTACAGACACACACAGAGACACTTTTCGAAAAATGACTTTTTTTCATGTTTTAAGTGTAGTACAATCATATTCTGCAATAATCTCGAACACGATTTTTTTTGCCATCACCATACTTCCATTTCCTTAAGGAACATAGAAGTAATATCGGTATGGAGAACCATACATGACTTCCATGTTCTAAGATTTATATTTAAAATCATATTCGAAATGAAATATTTCCATAGAAACTACGTCTTTCTACTTATTGCTTCAGCATTAACCACAGTACTATGGTCACTAACGTATACCACCTCATGTTTTTGCACTCGATTTTCACCGATGATGGCAGTCGATGGCACTGCCGAAAAGTCTGGTTTTACAGAAAACATTGGACTACGGCTAAAGAGCCCGGGAAGCAATTTTAACAAAAAACTACTTCTTTGTTGCCGATAACGTAGTACACATACAAAAAATTCTACCCTCCACCTTCAACTATAATTTTTAATAATAGAAAATTACCCCCACCCCGTTCACCTAACTTCTTCATTTATAGATATTTCATCTACGTTTCTACAGTGGATTACTATGAGCTATATTATATTTACTCTAAGATTTATATTAAAAATCATATTCGAAATGAAATATTTCCATAGAAACTACGTCTTTCTACTTATTGCTTCAGCATTAACCACAGTACTGTGCTCACTAACGTATACCACCACCACCTCACGTTTTCGCACTCGATTTTCACCGATGATGGCAGTCGATGGCACTGCCGAAAAGTCTGGTTTTGCAGAAAACATTGGACTACGGCTAAAGAGCCCGGGAAGCAATTTTAACAAAAAACTACTTCTATGTTGCCGATAACGTAGTACACATATAAAAAATTCTCCCCTCCAACTTCAACTATAATTTTTAATAAAAGAAAATTACCCCCACCCCGTTCACCTAACTTCTTCATTTATAGATATTTCATCTACGTTTCTACAATGGATTACTATGAGCTTCTTATCAGGATACTTTATTTATAAAAATTAAGTACTTTACTCTTGTTAAATCATAAAATGTTTCAGGTAAACTACCCCTTTCTCTTAACCGATCTTCTCCAAAATCAACAGATCTTCCGTCCTCTACAATTCAGGGGAGGATGCAAAAAAATATTTGATTCTGTTTGAATGTGCGGCAGTTATCGTTCGTCATAGAAACATTTCTCTTGTTACAACATAAAATGTTGCAGGTAAACTACCCCTTTGCCTTTATCGATCTTCACCAAAATCAATAGATCGATTGAGCTCTCTGCAACTCAGGAAAGGGTGCAAAAAATTATTTGATTCTCATTGAATTTTCGGCAGTTATCGTTCGTCATAAAAAAATTACCCTTTTTAAAACATAAAACGTTGCTGATAAACTACCCCTTCCCTTAACCGATCTTCAACAAAATCAACAGACCTTGAGTTCTCTTTAGTTCAAAAAGGTATGCAAAAACCTAGTTGATTCTGTTTGAATTTACGGCAGTTATCGTTCGTCATATAAAAAGTTACCCTTGTTAAAACATAAAATGTTGCTGGTAAACTACCCCTTTCCCTTAACCGATCTTCACCAACACCAATACGTATTGAGAACTCTACAATACAGGGCTGTATGCAAAACATCATTTGATTCTGTTTGAATTTGTGGCTGTTATCGTTTACTATAGAAAAAAATTACCCTTGATAAAAAACCGTTGCAGTATGTACAAGGGTGAATTTGTAAGGTACAATTTGTTTGAATTTGCGGCTGTTATCGTTTGCCATACAAAATACCCTTGATAAAACAAAAAACGTGGCAGGTAAACTACCCCTTTCCCTTAAACGATCTTCAACAAAAACAATAGGTCTTTAGTACTCAACAAAACAGGGCTGTATGCAAAACTTTAGTTGATTCTCTTTGAATTTACGGCATTTATCGTTCGTCATAGAAAAAATACCCTTGTTAAAACATAAAACGTTGCAGGTAAACTACCCCTTTCCCTTAACCGATCTTCAACAAAATCAACAGACCTAGAGTTCTGTATAATTCAAAAAGGTATGCAGAAGAGTAGTTGATTCTGTTTTAATGT
Organism: Magicicada septendecula; assembly: GCA_034769895.1. Classification (NCBI taxonomy): domain Eukaryota; kingdom Metazoa; phylum Arthropoda; class Insecta; order Hemiptera; family Cicadidae; genus Magicicada; species Magicicada septendecula. Next base: position 795,704,544 of record CM068368.1, read on the forward strand.
ACGGCAGTTATCGTTCGTTAAAAAAAAATTACCCTTGATAAAACATAAAATGTTGCTGGTAAACAACCCTATTCCCTTAACCGATCTTCACCAAAATCAACAGGTCTTGAGAACTCTACATTTCAGGGCGGTATGCAAAATATTATATGATTCTGTTTGAATTTACGGCTGTTATCATTTGCCATATAAAATACCCTTGATAAAACAAAAAACGTGTCTGGTAAACTACCCCTTTCCCTTAACCGATCTTCACCAAAAACAATAGGTCTTCAGTACTAAACAAATCAGGGCTGTGTGCAAAAACGTATTTGATACTGTTTGAATTTGCGGCTCTTATCGTTTGCCATAGAAAATACCCTTTTAAAACATAAAACGTTGCAGGTAAACTACCCCTTTGCCTTAACCGATCTTCACAAACACCAATAGGTCTTGAGAACTCTACAATTCAGGGCTGTATGCGAAACATTATTTGATTCTGTTTGAATTTGCGGCTGCTATCGTTTGCCAAACAAACAAAATTACCCTTGATAAAAAAAAAATCGTTGCAGGTAAACTACCTCTTTCCCTCAACCGATCTTCACCAAAAACAATAGGTCGCGAGTACTCTACAAATCAGGGCTGCGTGCAAAAAATTATTTGATTCTGTTTTAATTTGCGGCTGTTATCGTTTGCCATAGAAAAAAAATCTACACACAGACACCTTTCGAAAAATGACTTTTTTTCATGTTTTGAGTGTAGTACAATCATATTCTGCAATAATCTCTAATCTAACACGATTTTTTTTGCCATCACCATACTTCCATTTCCTTATGGAACATGGAAGTAAAATATCGGTATGGAGAACCATACATGACTTCCATATTCTAAGATTTATATTTAAAATCATTTTCGAAATGAAATATTACCATAGAAACTACTTCTTTCTACTTACTGCTTCAGCCTTAACCACAGTACTGTGGTCACTAACGTATACCACCTCACGTTATCGCACTCGATTTTCACTGATGATGGAAGTCGACGGCATTGTCGAAACGTCTGGTTTTATAGAAAACATTGGACTACGGCCAAATATCCCGGGAAGGAATTTTAACAAAAACTACTTCTTTGTTGCCGATAACGTTGTACACATATATATAAAATATATGCATAAAATTAATGGCTTGTATAAGTTAATGATTGATCTCCATTAAGTAGTGCTCAAGTTTCCAAAGTTTTAATATTATGATATCCGTAATTAAAACATTAGAGCAGGTTTAGTGTGAATGAGGGTACACTGTGGACAAAAATTTTCAATTTCCTATTGAGCGTTGCTTAGAGTAAAGCTGCGAATCTACAGTGTATGTTTCACAGAACAAACACGCGAAAAAGAAGGAGCGCTCCGAAGTCACTCATGGACCCTCAGCATCTTGCAGAGGGTTCATTCCCTAAAGACGAAAAGTCTGTCTATGAATCGTTCCTCTGTAAACACGTGCAGTTACATTGCCCAGCGATCCACAGGAAGCAAATTGATGTCCATTTTTTCGGCTTGCACGCGTTATGTTGGTGTGGGTTTCGGCACTTTCCATTTAAAAAGCGTGCAAATGTAAGAAAATAAACATGAGTGAGGCCAGAAATAACGTGAATTGTGTGTGTGTGTGTGTGTGCGCGTGTGTGTCTTACCTGCCTTTTTATTGCTGTAGGCATAATAATAAAATGGAACGTAAACACTACATAACTGAGATATGCTTACCTGCCACGAACGATATATTATTTTATACATGGAGTGTGTACGGCATTATTTTCTACATGCCGTACACATACATGTAGAAAAAATCTACAGACACACACAGAGACACTTTTCGAAAAATGACTTTTTTTCATGTTTTAAGTGTAGTACAATCATATTCTGCAATAATCTCGAACACGATTTTTTTTGCCATCACCATACTTCCATTTCCTTAAGGAACATAGAAGTAATATCGGTATGGAGAACCATACATGACTTCCATGTTCTAAGATTTATATTTAAAATCATATTCGAAATGAAATATTTCCATAGAAACTACGTCTTTCTACTTATTGCTTCAGCATTAACCACAGTACTATGGTCACTAACGTATACCACCTCATGTTTTTGCACTCGATTTTCACCGATGATGGCAGTCGATGGCACTGCCGAAAAGTCTGGTTTTACAGAAAACATTGGACTACGGCTAAAGAGCCCGGGAAGCAATTTTAACAAAAAACTACTTCTTTGTTGCCGATAACGTAGTACACATACAAAAAATTCTACCCTCCACCTTCAACTATAATTTTTAATAATAGAAAATTACCCCCACCCCGTTCACCTAACTTCTTCATTTATAGATATTTCATCTACGTTTCTACAGTGGATTACTATGAGCTTCTTATCAGGATACTTTATTTATAAAAATTAAGTACTTTACTCTTGTTAAATCATAAAATGTTTCAGGTAAACTACCCCTTTCTCTTAACCGATCTTCTCCAAAATCAACAGACCTTCCGTCCTCTACAATTCAGGGAAGCATGCAAACAAATATTTGATTCTGTTTGAATGTGCGGCAGTTATCGTTCGTCATGGAAACATTTCTCTTGTTACAACAAAATGTAAAATGTACATAAAATGTTGCTGGTAAACTACCCCTTTCCCTTAACCGATCTTCACCAACACCAATACGTATTGAGAACTCTACAATACAGGGCTGTATGCAAAACATCATTTGATTCTGTTTGAATTTGCGGCTGTTATCGTTTACTATAGGAAAAAATTACCCTTGATAAAAAACCGTTGCTGGTAAACTACCCTATTCCATTAACCGATCTTCACCAAAAACAATAGGTCTTGAGAACTCTACAATTCAGGGCTGTATGCAAAACATTAGTATATTCTGTTGTAATGTACAGCAGTTATCGTACGTCATAGAAAAAATACCCTTGTTAAAACATACAACGTTGCAGGTAAACTACCCCTTTCCCTTAACTGATCTTCATCAAAATCAACAGACCTTGAGTTCTGTATAATTCAAAAAGGTATGCAGAAGAGTAGTTGATTCTGTTTTAATGTACGGCAGTTATCGTTCGTCAAAAAAAAAATTACCCTTGATAAAACATAAAATGTTGCTGGTAAACAACCCTATTCCCTTAACCGATCTTCACCAAAACAAACATGTCTTGAGAACTCTACATTTCAGGGCTGTATGCAAAATATTATATGATTCCGTTTGAATTTGCGGCTGTTATCGTTTGCCATATAAAATACCCTTGATAAAACAAAAAATGTGTCTGGTAAACTACCCCTTTCCCTTAACCGATCTTCACCAAAAACAATAGGTCTTTAGTACTCAACAAAACAGGACTGTATGCAAAAACGTATTTGATTCTGTTTGAATTTGCGGCTCTTATCGTTTGCCATAGAAAATACCCTTTTAAAACATAAAACGTTGCCGGTAAACTACCCCTTTCCCTTAACCGATCTTTACCAAAAACGACAGGTCTTGAGAACTGTACAATTCAGGGCAGTATGCAAAACATTATTTGATTATGTTTGAATTTGCGGCTGTTATCGTTTGCCATAGAAAATACCCTTGTTAAAACATAAAACGTTGCAGGTAAACTACCCCTTTCCCTTAACCGATCTTTACGAAAATCAACAGATCTTGAAAACTCTACAATTCAGGGCAGTATGCGAAACATTATTTGATTCTGTTTGAATTTGATGCTGTTATCGTTTGCCAAACAAAAAAAATTACCCTTGAAAAAAAAAACCGTTGCCGGTAAACTACCCCTTTCCCTCAACCGATCTTCACTAAAAACAATAGGTCGCGAGTACTCTACAAATCAGGACTGTATGCAAAAAATTATTTGATTCTGTTTGAATTTGCGGCTGTTATCGTTTGCCATAGAAAAAAAATCTACAGACACACACACAGATAGACACACAGACACACACACACACACACACACTTTTCGAAAAATGACTTTTTTTCATGTTTTGAGTGTAGTACAATCATATTCTGCAATAATCTCGAACACGATTTTTTTTGCCATCACCATACTTCCATTTCCTTAAGGAACATGGTAGTAAAAATTCATTTTTCGAAACGTGTCTGTCTGTAGATTTTTTTTCTATGGCAAATGATAACAGCCGCAAATTCATACAGAATAAAATAATTTTTTGCATACAGCCCTGATTTGTAGAGTACTCAAGACCTGTTGTTTTTGGTGAAGATCGGTTAAGGGAAAGCGGTATTTTACCTGGAACGATTTATGTTTTAACAAGGGTATTTTCTATGGCAAACGATAACAGCCGCAAATTAAAAAAGAATCAAATATTTTTTTGCATACAGCCCTGTATTGCAGAGTTCTCAAGATCTGTTGATTTTCGTAAAGATCGGTTAAGGGAAAGGGGTAGTTTACCTGCAACGTTTTATGTTTTAACAAGGGTATTTTCTATGGCAAACGATAACAGCCGCAAATTAAAAAAGAATCAAATATTTTTTTGCATACAGCCCTGTATTGCAGAGTTCTCAAGACCTTTTGTTTTTGGTGAAGATCGGTTAAGGGAAAGGCGTAGTTTACCTGCAACGTTTTTCGTGATAACAAGGTTAATTTTTGTCTATAGCAAACGATAACAGCCGCAAATTCAAACAGAATCAAATAATGTTTCGCATATACCCTTGAATTATAGAGTTCTCACGACCTATTGTTTTTGGTGAAGATCGTTTAAGGGAATGGGGTAGTTTACCGCCTACATTTTATGTTTTAACAAGGGTCATTTTTTCTATGACGAACGATTACTGCCGTACATTAAAAAAAAATCAACTACTCGTTTGCATACCTTTTTGAATTATACAGAACTCAAGGTCTGTTGATTTTGTTGAAGATCGTTTAAGGGAAAGGGGTAGTTTACCTGCAACGTTTTATGTTTTAACAAGGGTATTTTCTATGGCAAACGATAACAGCCGCAAATTCAAACAGAATCAAATAATTTTTTGCATACAGCTCTGAATTGTAGAGTTCTCGGTATCTATTGTTTTTGGTGAAGATCGGTTAAGGGAAAGGGGTAGTTTACCGGCAACTTTTTATGTTTTAAAAGGGTATTTTCTACGGCAAACGATAACAGCCGAAAATTCAAACAGAATCAAATGATTATTTGCATATAGCCCTGAATTTCAGAGTACTCAAGACCTATTGTTTTTGGTGAAGTGGTGAAGATTAGTTAAGGTAAAGGGGTAGTTTACCTTCAACGTTTTTTTATCAAGGGTAACTTTTACTTCCATGTTCCTTAAGGAAAAGGAAGTATGGTGATGGCAAAAAAAATCGTGTTCGAGATTATTGCACATTCTGATTGTACTACACTCAAAACATGAAAAAAGTCATTTTTCGAAAAGTGTGTGTGTGTCTGTGCGTCTGTCTGTAGATTTTTTTCTATGGCAAACGATAACAGCCGCAAATTCAAACAGAATCAACTACTCTTTTGCATACAGTCCTGAATTGTAGAGTTCTCAAGACCTATTGTTTTTGGTGAAGATCGGTTAAGGGAAAGGTGTAGTTTACCCTGAACGTTTATGTTTTATCAAGGGTATTTTCTATGGCAAACGATAACAGCCGCAAATTCAAACAGAATCAAATGATTATTTGCATACAGCCCTGAATTGCAGAGTACTCAAGACCTATTGTTTTTGGTGAAGTGGTGAAGATTAGTTAAGGTAAAGGGGTAGTTTACCTTCAACGTTTTTTTATCAAGGGTAACTTTTACTTCCATGTTCCTTAAGGAAAAGGAAGTATGGTGATGGCAAAAAAAATCGTGTTCGAGATTATTGCAGATTTTGATTGTACTACACTCAAAACATGAAAAAGTTATTTTTCGAAAAGTGTGTGTGTGTCTGTGCGTCTGTCTGTAGATTTTTTTCTATGGCAAACGAGAACAGCCGCAAATTCAAACAGAATCAACTACTCTTTTGCATACAGCCCTGAATTGTAGAGTTCTCATGATCTGTTGTTTTTGGTGAAGATCGGTTAAGGGAAAGGGGTAGTTTACCTGCAACTTTTTTTTATCAAGGGTAATTTTTACTTGTATGTTCCTTAAGATAATGGAAGAATGGTGATGGCAAAAAAATCGTGTTCGAGATTATTGCAGATTCTGATTGTACTACACTCAAAACATGAAAAAGTCATTTTTCGAAAAGTGTGTGTGTGTGTGTGTCTGTGCGTCTATCTGTAGATTTTTTTCTATGGCAAACGATAACAGCCGCAAATTCATACAGAATCAACTACTCTTTTGCATACAGTCCTGAATTGTAGAGTTCTCAAGACCTATTGTTTTTGGTGAAGTGGTGAAGATTAGTTAAGGTAAAGGGGTAGTTTACCTGCAACGTTTTTTTATCAAGGGTAATTTTTACTTCCATGTTCCTTAAGGGAAAGGAATTATGGTGTTGGCAAAAAAAATCGTGTTCGAGATTATTGCAGATTCTGATTGTACTACACTCAAAACATGAAAAAATCATTTTTCGAAAAGTGTGTGTGTGTCTGTGCGTCTATCTGTAGATTTTTTTCTATGGCAAACGATAACAGCTGCAAATTCAAACAGAATCAACTACTCTTTTGCATACAGCCCTGAATTGTAGAGTTCTCATGATCTGTTTGTTTTGGTGAAGATCGGTTAAGGGAACAGGTTAGTTTACCTGCAACATTTTATGTTTTAACAAGGATAATTTTTTCTATGATGAACGATAACTGCCGTACATTAAAACAGAATCAACTACTCTTTTATATACCTTTTTGAATTATACAGAACTCAATGTCTGTTGATTTTGTTGAAGATCGGTTAAGGGAAAGGGGTAGTTTACCTGCAACGTTTTATATTTTAACAGGGGTATTTTTTAGGCAAACGGTAAGAGCCGCAAATTCAAACAGAATCAAATAATTTTTTGCATACAACCCGGAATTGTAGAGTACTCAAGACCTATTGTTTTTGGTGAAGTGGTGAAGATTAGTTAAGGTAAAGGGGTAGTTTACCTTCAACGTTTTTTTATCAAGGGTAACTTTTACTTCCATGTTCCTTAAGGAAAAGGAAGTATGGTGATGGCAAAAAAAATCGTGTTCGAGATTATTGCACATTCTGATTGTACTACACTCAAAACATGAAAAAAGTCATTTTTCGAAAAGTGTGTGTGTGTCTGTGCGTCTGTCTGTAGATTTTTTTCTATGGCAAACGATAACAGCCGCAAATTCAAACAGAATCAACTACTCTTTTGCATACAGTCCTGAATTGTAGAGTTCTCAAGACCTATTGTTTTTGGTGAAGATCGGTTAAGGGAAAGGTGTAGTTTACCCTGAACGTTTATGTTTTATCAAGGGTATTTTCTATGGCAAACGATAACAGCCGCAAATTCAAACAGAATCAAATGATTATTTGCATACAGCCCTGAATTGCAGAGTACTCAAGACCTATTGTTTTTGGTGAAGTGGTGAAGATTAGTTAAGGTAAAGGGGTAGTTTACCTTCAACGTTTTTTTATCAAGGGTAACTTTTACTTCCATGTTCCTTAAGGAAAAGGAAGTATGGTGATGGCAAAAAAAATCGTGTTCGAGATTATTGCAGATTTTGATTGTACTACACTCAAAACATGAAAAAGTCATTTTTCGAAAAGTGTGTGTGTGTCTGTGCGTCTGTCTGTAGATTTTTTCTATGGCAAACGAGAACAGCCGCAAATTCAAACAGAATCAACTACTCTTTTGCATACAGCCCTGAATTGTAGAGTTCTCATGATCTGTTGTTTTTGGTGAAGATCGGTTAAGGGAAAGGGGTAGTTTACCTGCAACTTTTTTTTATCAAGGGTAATTTTTACTTGTATGTTCCTTAAGATAATGGAAGAATGGTGATGGCAAAAAAATCGTGTTCGAGATTATTGCAGATTCTGATTGTACTACACTCAAAACATGAAAAAGTCATTTTTCGAAAAGTGTGTGTGTGTGTGTCTGTGCGTCTATCTGTAGATTTTTTTCTATGGCAAACGATAACAGCCGCAAATTCATACAGAATCAACTACTCTTTTGCATACAGTCCTGAATTGTAGAGTTCTCAAGGCCTATTGTTTTTGGTGAAGTGGTGAAGATTAGTTAAGGTAAAGGGGTAGTTTACCTGCAACGTTTTTTTATCAAGGGTAATTTTTACTTCCATGTTCCTTAAGGGAAAGGAATTATGGTGTTGGAAAAAAAAATCGTGTTCGAGATTATTGCAGATTCTGATTGTACTACACTCAAAACATGAAAAAATCATTTTTCGAAAAGTGTGTGTGTGTCTGTGCGTCTATCTGTAGATTTTTTTCTATGGCAAACGATAACAGCTGCAAATTCAAACAGAATCAACTACTCTTTTGCATACAGCCCTGAATTGTAGAGTTCTCATGATCTGTTTGTTTTGGTGAAGATCGGTTAAGGGAACAGGTTAGTTTACCTGCAACATTTTATGTTTTAACAAGGATAATTTTTTCTATGATGAACGATAACTGCCGTACATTAAAACAGAATCAACTACTCTTTTATATACCTTTTTGAATTATACAGAACTCAATGTCTGTTGATTTTGTTGAAGATCGGTTAAGGGAAAGGGGTAGTTTACCTGCAACGTTTTATATTTTAACAGGGGTATTTTTTAGGCAAACGGTAAGAGCCGCAAATTCAAACAGAATCAAATAATTTTTTGCATACAACCCGGAATTGTAGAGTACTCAAGACCTATTGTTTTTGGTGAAGATCGGCTAAGGGAATGGGGTAGTTTACCGGCAACGTTGTTTTATTAGGGGTAATTTTTTTCTATGGCAAACGATAACAGCCACAAATTCAAACAGAATCAAACAATGTTTTGCATACAACCCTGAATTGTAGGGTTCTCAAGACCTGTTGTTGTTGTTGAAGATCGGTTATGGGAAAGGGGTAGTTTACCTGCAACATTTTATGTTTAAGAAGGGTAATTTTTTGTGACGAACGATAACTGCCGTAAATTCAAAGAGAATCAAATAATTTTTTGCATACAGTCCTGAATTGTAAAGAAGTAAAGTCCTGTTGTTTTTGGTGAAGATCTGTTGAGGGAAAGGGGTAGCTTACCTGCAACTTTTCAGGTTTTAACAAGAGTAATTGTTTCTATGACGAACGATAACTGCCGCACATTCAAACAGAATCAAATAGTGTTTTGCATGCATGCCTGAATTGTAGAGACCTCAAGGCTTGTTGATTTTGGGGACGATCGGTTAAGGGAAAGGGGTAGTTTACCTGCAATTTTTATGTTGTAACAAGAGAAATGTTTTCATGATGAAAGATAACTGATGCACATTCAAACAGAATCAAATATTTTTTTGCATGCATGCCTGAATTGTAGGGGACTGAAGGGGTGTTGATTTCGGTGAAGATCGGTTAAGAGAAAGGGGTAGTTTATCTGCAACGCTTTATGTTTTAACAAGAGTAAAGTACTTAATTTTGATAAACAAAGTATCCCTACAAGAACCTCATAATAATCCATTGTAGAAACGTAGATGAAATATCTATAAATGAAGAGGCTAGTTGAACGGTGTGGGGGTAATTTTCTATTAATGAAAATTATAGTTAAAGAGGGAGGGGAGAATTTTTTATGTGTACTACGTTATCGGCAACAAAGAAGTAGTTTTTTGTTAAAATTCCTTCCCGGGCTGTTTAGCCGTAGTCGAATGTTTTCTGCAAAACCAGACGTTTCGGCAATGCCATCGACTGCTATTATCAGTTAAAATCGAGTGCGAAAACGTGAGGTGGTATACGTTAGTGACCACAGTACTGTGGTTAAGGCTGAAGCAATAGAAAGAAGTAGTTTCTATCGAAATATTTCATTTCGAATATGATTTTAAATATAAATCTTATAACATGGGAGTCATGTATGGTTCTCCATACCGATATTTTCTATTGTAAACGATAACAGCCGCAAATTCAAAAACAGAATCTAATAATGTTTTGCATACAGCTCTGAATTGTAGAGTTCTCAAGACGTGTTGGTTTTGGTGAAGATCGGTTAAGGGAATAGGGTAGTTTACCGCCTACATTTTATGTTTTAACAAGGGTAATTTTTTCTATGACGAACGATAACTGCCGTACATTAAAACAGAATCAACGACTCTTTTGGATACCTTTTTTAATTATACAGAACTCAAGGTCTGTTGATTTTGTTGAAGATCGTTTAAGGGAAAGGGGTAGTTTACCTTCAACGTTTTATATTTTAACAAGGGTATTTTCTAAGGCAAACGATTAGAGCCGCAAATTCAAACAGAATCCAATAATTGTTTGCATACAGTCCTGAATTGTAGAGTACTCAAGACCTATTGTTTTTGGTGAAGATAGGTTAAGGGAAAGGGGTAGTTTACCTGCAACGTTTTTTTATCAGGGGTAATTTTTTCTATGGCAAACTGTAACAGCCACAAATTCAAACAGAATCAAATAATGTTTTGCATACAGCACTGTATTGTAGAGTTCTCAAGACCTGTTGGTTTTGGTGAAGATCGGTTATGGGGAAGGGGTAGTTTACCTGCAACGTTTTTTTATCAATGGTAATTTTTACTTCCATATTCCTTAAGGAATGGAAGTATGGTGATGGCAAAAAAAATCGTGTTCGAGATTATTGCAGATTCTGATTCTACTACACTCAAAACATGAAAAAAAGTCGTTTTCCGAAAAGTGTCTGTGTGTCTGTCTGTCTGTCTGTCTGTCTGTCTGTCTGTAGATTTTTTTTCTATGGCAAACGATAACTGCCGCAAATTCAAACAGAATCAAATAATTTTTTGCATACCGCCCGGTTTTGCAGAGTTCTCGCGACCTATTGTTTTTGGTGAAGATCGGTTGAGGGAAAGGGGTAGTTTACCTGCAACGGTTTTTTTTTAGCAAGGGAAATTTTGTTTGTTTGGCAAACGATAACAGCCGCAAATTCAAACAGAATCAAATAATGTTTCGCATACAGCCCTGAATTGTAGAGTTCTCAAGACCTATTGTTTTTGGTGAAGATCGGTTAAGGGAAAGGGGTAGTTTACCTGTAACGTTTTATGTTTTAACAAGGGTATTTCCTATGGCAAACGATAACAGCCGCAAATTCAAACAGAATGAAAAGATTATTTGCATACAGCCCTAAATTGTAGAGTTCTCAATACCTTTTGTTTTTGGTGAAGATCGGTTAAGGGAAAGGGGTAGTTTACCTACAACGTTTTTTTAACAAGGGTATTTTCTATGGCAAACGATAACAGCCGCAAATTCAAACAGAATCAAATAATTTTCTGCATACAGCCCTGATTTGTAGATTACTCAAGACCTATTGTTTTTGGTGAAGATCGGTTGAGGGGAAGGGGTAGTTTACCAGCAACGTTTTTTATCATGCGTATTTTCTATGGCAAACGACAACTGCCGCAAATTCAAACAGAATCAAATAATTTTTTGCATACAGCCCTGATTTGTAGAGTACTCGCGACCTATTGTTTTTGGTGAAGATCGGTTGAGGGGAAGGGGTAGTTTACCTGCAACGGTTTTTTTTATCAAGGGAAATTTTTTTTTTTTTTGCAAACGCTAACAGCCGCAAATTCAAACAGAATCAAATAATGTTTCACATACAGCCCTGAATTGTAGATTTCTCAAGACCTATTGTTTTTGGTGAAGATCGGTTGAGGGAAAGGGGTAGTATACCTGCAACGTTTTTTTAACAAGGGTATTTTATATGGCAAACGATAACAGCCGCAAATTCAAACAGAATCAAATAATGTTTTGCATACAGTCCTGATTTGTAGAGTACTCAAGACCTATTGTTTTTGGTGAAGATCGGTTAAGGGGAAGGGGTAGTTTACCTGCAACCTTTTACGTTTTATTTTCTATGGCAAACGATAACAGCCGCAAATTCAAACAGAATCAAATAATGTTTTGCATACAGCCCTGATTTGTAGAGTACTCAAGACCTATTGTTTTTGGTGAAGATCGGTTAAGGGGAAGGGGTAGTTTACCTGCAACGTTTTTTTATCAAGCGTATTTTCTATGGCAAACGATAACAGCCGCAAATTCAAACAGAATCAAATAATTTTTTGCATACGTCCCTGAATTGTAGAGGTCTCAATGACTTTCGATTTTGGTGAAGATCGGTTAAGGGGAAGGGGTAGTTTACCTGCAACCTTTTACGTTTTAACAAGAGTAAAGTACTTGAAAATTTATTTAAACTTTTTGAAACAATGGTAATTGTTAAAAATAAAATAATTTTGTTGCCAGGCAATAAAATTATAATTTTTTCATTTTAATGTAATATAATATTTTTCATTTAATACAGCAATAAAAAGGCAGGTAAGACACAGCCTGGCTGTTTGGCTGAAAATGATTTTAAATATAAATCTTAGAATATGGAAGTCATGTATGGTTCTCCATACCGATATTTACTTTTTTCTATGGCAAACGATAACAGCCGCAAATTCAAACAGAATCAAATATTTTTTTGTCTACAGCCCTGTATTATAGAGTTCTCAAGATCTATTGGTGTTGGTGGAGATCGGTTAAGGGAAAGGGGTAGTTTATCTGCAACATTTTATGTTTTAATAAGGGTAAATTTTATATGACGTACGATAACTGCCGTAAAGTCAAACAGAATCAACTACGTTTTTGCATACCTTTTTGAATTGTAGGGTTCTCAAGGTCTGTTGATTTTGTTGAAGATTGGTTACGGGAAAGGGGTATTTTACCAGCAACATTTTATGTTTAAGAAGGGTAATTTTTTTTGACGAATGATAACTGCCGTAAATTCAAAGAGAATCAAATAATTTTAGCATGCATTCCTGAATTGTAGAGAACTCAAGGCCTATTGATTTTCGTGAAGATCGGTTAAGGGAAAGGTGTAGTTACCTGCAACATTTTATGTTGTAACAAGAGAAATGTTTCCATGACGAACGATAACTGCTGAACATTCAAACAGAATCAATTATTTTTTTGCATGCAACCCTGCATTATAGAGTACTGAAGGTCTATTGATTTTGGTGAAGATCGGTTTAGAGAAGGGGGTAGTTTACCTGCAACGTTTTATGTTTTAACAAGAGTAAAGTACTTAACTTTGATAAATAAATATCCTGATAAGTAGCTCATAATAATCCACTGTAGAAACGTAGATGAAACATCTATAAATGAAGAGGTTAGGTGAACGTGGTGGGGGTAATTTTCTATTAATGAAAATTATAGTTGAAGGGAGAGGGGAGAATTTGTTATATGTGTACTATGTTATCGGCAACAAAGAAGTAGTTCTTTGTTAAAATTCCTTTCCGGGCTGTTTAGCCGTAGTCCAATGTTTTCTGCAAAACCAGACTTTTCGGCAGTGCCATCGACTGCCATCATTGTGGTTAAGGCTGAAGCAATAAGTAGAAGGAAGTAGTTTCTATGGAAATATTTCATTTCGAATATGATTTTAAACATAATTCTTAGAACATGGAAGTCATGTATGGTTCTCCATACCGATATTTTTATATGGCAAACGATAACAGCCGCAAATTCAAACAGGATCAAATAATGTTTTGGATACGGCCCTGAATTGTAGAGTTCTCAAGAACTATTGGTTTTGGTGAAGATCGGTTATGGGAAAGGGGTAGTTTACCTGCAACGTTTTATGATGTAACAAGGGTATTTTCTATGGCAAACGATAACAGCCGCAAATTCAAACAGAATCAAATAATATTTTGGATACTGTCCTGAATTGTAGAGTTCTCAAGTACTATTGGTTTTGGTGAATATCGGTTAGGGGAAAGGGGTAGTTTACCTGCAACGTTTTATGTTTTAAAAGGGTATTTTCTATGGCAAACGTTAACAGCCGCAAAATCAAACAGACTTAAATAATTATTTGCATACTGTGCTGATTTGTAGAGTTCTGAAGACCTATTGTTTTTGGTGAAGATCGGTTAAGGGAAAGGGGTAGTTTACGTCCAACGTTTTTTTTATCAAGGGTATTTTACTTCCATATTCCTTAAGGAATGGAAGTATGGTGATGGCAAAAAAAATCGTGTTCGAGATTATTGCAGATTCTGATTCTACTACACTCAAAACATGAAAAAAAGTCGTTTTCCGAAAACTGTCTGTGTGTCTGTGTGTCTGTCTGTCTGTCTGTCTGTCTGTCTGTCTGTCTGTCTGTAGATTTTTTTTCTATGGCAAACGATAACTGCCGCAAATTCAAACAGAATCAAATAATTTTTTGCATACAGCCCGGTTTTGCAGAGTTCTCGCGACCTATTGTTTTTGGTGAAGATCGGTTGAGGGAAAGGGGTAGTTTACCTGCAACGGTTTTTTTTTAGCAAGGGTATTACTTCCATATTCCTTAAGGAATGGAAGTATGGTGATGGCAAAAAAAAATCGTGTTCGAGATTATTGCAGATTCTGATTCTACTACACTCAAAACATGAAAAAAAGTCGTTTTCCGAAAAGTGTCTGTGTGTGTGTCTGTCTGTCTGTCTGTCTGTCTGTCTGTCTGTCTGTCTGTCTGTAGATTTTTTTCTATGGCAAACGATAACAGCCGCAAATTCAAACAGAATCAAATAATTTTTTGCATGCAGCCCTGATTTGCAGAGTACTCGCGACCTATTGTTTTTGGTGAAGATCGGTTAAGGGAAAGGGGTAGTTTACCTGCAACGGTTTTTTTTTAGCAAGGGTATTTTGTTTGTTTGGCAAACGATAACAGCCGCAAATTCAAACAGAATCAAATAATGTTTCGCATACGGCCCTGAATTGTAGAGTTCTCAAGATCTGTTGATTTTGGTGAAGATCGGTTAAGGGAAAGGGGTAGTTTACCAGTAACGTTTTATGTTTTAACAAGGGTATTTCCTATGGCAAACGATAACAGCCGCAAATTCAAACAGAATCAAAAGATTATTTGCATACAGCCCTAAATTGTAGAGTTCTCAAGACCTATTGTTTTTGGTGAAGTTCGGTTGAGGGAAAGGGGTAGTTTACCTGCAACGTTTTTTTAACAAGGGTATTTTCTATGGCAAACGATAACAGCCGCAAATTCAAACAGAATCAAATAATGTTTTGCATACAGCCCTGATATATAGAGTACTCAAGACATATTGTTTTTGGTGAAGATGGGTTAAGGGAAAGGGGTAGTTTACCAGTAACGTTTTATGTTTTAACAAGGGTATTTCCTATGGCAAACGATAACAGCCGCAAATTCAAACAGAATCAAAAGATTATTTGCATACAGCCCTAAATTGTAGAGTTTTCAAGACCTATTGTTTTTGGTGAAGATCGGTTGAGGGAAAGGGGTAGTTTACCAGCAACGTTTTTTTAACAAGGGTATTTTCTATGGCAAACGATAACAGCCGCAAATTCAAACAGAATCAAATAATGTTTTGCATACAACCCTGATTTGTAGAGTACTCAAGACCTGTTGTTTTTGGTGAAGATCGGTTAAGGGGAAGGGGTAGTTTACCTGCAACGTTTTTTTATCAAGCGTATTTTCTATGGCAAACGATAACAGCCGCAAATTCAAACAGAATCAAATAATTTTTTGCATACTTCCCTGAATTGTAGAGGTCTCAATGACTTTCAATTTTGGTGAAGATCGGTTAAGGGGAAGGGGTAGTTTACCTGCAACCTTTTACGTTTTAACAAGAGTAAAGTACTTGAAAATTTATTTAAACTTTTTGAAACAATGGTAATTGTTAAAAATAAAATAATTTTGTTGCCAGGCAATAAAATTAAAATTTTTTCATTTTAATGTAATATAATATTTTTCATTTAATACAGCAATAAAAAGGCAGGTAAGACACAGCCTGGCTGTTTGGCTGAAAATGATTTTAAAAATAAATCTTAGAATATGGAAGTCATGTGTGGTTCTCCATACCAAAATTTTTTTTGTTTGGCAAACGATAACAGCCGCAAATTCAAACAGAATCAAATAATGTTTCGCATACAGCCCTGAATTGTAGAGTTCTCAAGACCTATTGTTTTTGGTGAAGATCGGTTAAGGGAAAGGGGTAGTTTACCTGTAACGTTTTATGTTTTAACAAGGGTATTTCCTATGGCAAACGATAACAGCCGCAAATTCAAACAGAATGAAAAGATTATTTGCATACAGCCCTAAATTGTAGAGTTCTCAAGACCTTTTGTTTTTGGTGAAGATCGGTTAAGGGAAAGGGGTAGTTTACCTACAACGTTTTTTTAACAAGGGTATTTTCTATGGCAAACGATAACAGCCGCAAATTCAAACAGAATCAAATAATTTTCTGCATACAGCCCTGATTTGTAGAGTACTCAAGACCTATTGTTTTTGGTGAAGATCGGTTGAGGGGAAGGGGTAGTTTACCAGCAACGTTTTTTATCATGCGTATTTTCTATGGCAAACGACAACTGCCGCAAATTCAAACAGAATCAAATAATTTTTTGCATACAGCCCTGATTTGTAGAGTACTCGCGACCTATTGTTTTTGGTGAAGATCGGTTGAGGGGAAGGGGTAGTTTACCTGCAACGGTTTTTTTTTATCAAGGGAAATTTTTTTTTTTTGGCAAACGATAACAGCCGCAAATTCAAACAGAATCAAATAATGTTTCGCATACAGCCCTGAATTGTAGATTTCTCAAGACCTATTGTTTTTGGTGAAGATCGGTTGAGGGAAAGGGGTAGTTTACCTGCAACGTTTTTTTTAACAAGGGTATTTTCTATGGCAAACGATAACAGCCGCAATTTCAAACAGAATCAAATAATGTTTTGCATACAGCCCTGATTTGTAGAGTACTCAAGACCTATTGTTTTTGGTGAAGATCGGTTAAGGGGAAGGGGTAGTTTACCTGCAACGTTTGTTTATCAAGCGTATTTTCTATGGCAAACGATAACAGCCGCAAATTCAAACAGAATCAAATAATTTTTAGCATACGTCCCTGAATTGTACAGGTCTCAATGCCTTTCGATTTTGGTGAAGATCGGTTAAGGGGAAGGGGTAGTTTACCTGCAACCTTTTACGTTTTAACAAGAGTAAAGTACTTGAAAATTTATTTAAACTTTTTGAAACAATGGTAATTGTTAAAAATAAAATAATAATGTTGCCAGGCAATAAAATTATAATTTCTTCATTTTAATGTAATATAATATTTTTCATTTAATACAGCAATAAAAAGGCAGGTAAGACACAGCCTGGCTGTTTGGCTGAAAATGATTTTAAATATAAATCTTAGAATATGGAAGTCATGTATGGTTCTCCATACCGATATTTACTTCCATATTCCTTAAGGAATGGAAGTATGGTGATGGCAAAAAAAATCGTGTTCGAGATTATTGCAGATTCTGATTCTACTATACTCAAAACATGAAAAAAGTCGTTTTCCGAAAAGTGTCTGTGTGTGTGTCTGTCTGTCTGTCTGTCTGTCTGTCTGTGTGTCTGTCTGTCTGTCTGTAGATTTTTTTTCTATGGCAAACGATAACTGCCGCAAATTCAAACAGAATCAAATAATTTTTGCATACAGCCCTGATTTGTAGAGTACTCGCGACCTATTGTTTTTGGTGAAGATCGGTTGAGGGGAAGGGGTAGTTTACCTGCAACGGTTTTTTTTATCAAGGGAAATTTTTTTTTTTGGCAAACGATATCAGCCGCAAATTCAAACAGAATCAAATAATGTTTCGCATACAGCCCTGAATTGTAGATTTCTCAAGACCTATTGTTTTTGGTGAAGATCGGTTGAGGGAAAGGGGTAGTTTACCTGCAACGTTTTTTTAACAAGGGTATTTTCTATGGCAAACGATAACAGCCGCAAATTCAAACAGAATCAAATAATGTTTTGCATACAGTCCTGATTTGTAGAGTACTCAAGACCTATTGTTTTTGGTGAAGATCGGTTAAGGGGAAGGGGTAGTTTACCTGTAACGTTTTTTTATCAAGCGTATTTTCTATGGCAAACGATAACAGCCGCAAATTCAAACAGAATCAAATAATTTTTTGCATACGTCCCTGAATTGTAGAGGTCTCAATGACTTTCGATTTTGGTGAAGATCGGTTAAGGGGAAGGGGTAGTTTACCTGCAACCTTATACGTTTTAACAAGAGTAAAGTACTTGAAAATTTATTTAAACTTTTTGAAACAATGGTAATTGTTAAAAATAAAATAATTTTGTTGCCAGGCAATAAAATTATAATTTTTTCATTTTAATGTAATATAATATTTTTCATTTAATACAGCAATAAAAAGGCAGGTAAGACACAGCCTGGCTGTTTGGCTGAAAATGATTTTAAATATAAGTCTTAGAATATGGAAGTCATGTATGGTTCTCCATACCGATATTTTGTCTATGGCAAACGATAACAGCCGCAAATTCAAACAGAATCAAATAATTTGTCGCATACAGCTCTGAATTATAGAGTTCTCACGACCTATTGTTTTTTGGTGAAGATCGGTTAATGGAAAGGGGTAGTTTACCTGCAACGTTTTATGTTTTAACAAGGGTAATTTTTTCTATGACGAACTATATCTGCCGTAAATTCAAACGGAATCATCTACTTTTTTGCATACCTTTTTGAATTATAGAGTATTCAAGGTCTGTTGATTTTGTTGACGATCGGTTAGGGGAAAGGGGTAGTTTACCAGCAACGTTTTATTTTTTAACAAGGGTAATTTTTTTAGCGACGAACGATAACTGCCGTAAATTCAAATTTATAATACTGTATTGCATGCTGTTCTGAATTGTAAAGAAGTGAAGGCCTGTCGATTTTGGTGAAGATCGGTTAAGGGAAAGGAGTAGTTAACCTTCCACTTTTCATGTTTTAACAAGAGTAATTGTTTCTATGACGAACGATAACTGCCGCACATTCAAACAGAATCAAATAATGTTTTGCATGCGTGCCTCAATTGTAGAGAAATCAAGGTCTGTTGATTTTGGTGAAGACCGGTTAATGGAAAGGGGTAGTTTACCTGCAACATTTTATGTTGTAACAAGAGAAATGTATACATGACGAACGATAACTGCCGCACATTCAAACGGAATCAAATATTTTTTTGCATGCGTCCCTGAATTATATAGGACTGAAGGCCTATTCATTTTGGTGAAGATCGGATAAGAGAAAGGGGTAGTTTACATGCAACGTTTTATGTTTTAACAAGAGTGAAGTACTTAATTTTGATAAATAAAGTATCCTGATAAGAAGATCTTAATAATCCACTGTAGAAACGTAGATGAAATATCTATAAATTAAGAGGTTATGTGAACGGGGTGGGGGTAATTGTCTATTAATGAAATTTATAGTTGAAAGGGGGAGGGGAGAATTTGTTATATGTGTACTACGTTATCGGCAACAAAGAAGTAGTTTGTTGTTAAAATTCCTTCCCGGGCTGTTTGGCCGTAGTCCAATGTTTTCTGCAAAACCAGACGTTTCGGCAGTGCCGTAGACTGCCATCATCAGTGAAAATCGAGTGCGATAACGTGTGGTGGTATACGTTAGTGACCACAGTACTGTTGTTAAGGCTGAAGCAATAAGTGGAAAGAAGTAGTTTCTATGGAAACATTTCATTTCGTTAATGATTTTAAATATAAATCTTAGAACATGGAAGTCATGTATGGTTCTCCATACCGATATTATTTATAGATATTTCATCTACCTTTATACAGTGGATTATTATGGCCTTCTTTTCAGGATACTATATTTATCAAAATTAAGTACTTTACTCTTGTTAAAACATAAAACGTTGCAAGTTAACTACCCCTTTCCCTTAACCGATCTTCACCAAAATCAATAGTCCTTGAATGCTCTACTATTCAGGGACATATGCAAAACATTATTTGATTCTGTTTGAATTTGCGGGAGTTATCGTTCGCAATATAAAAAATTCCACACACACACACACACACACACACACACACACACACACACACACACACACACACACACACACACACACACACACACACACACACACACACACACACACACACACACACACACACACACACACACACACACACACACACACACACACACACACACACACACACACACACACACACATTTCTGAAAATGACTTTTCTTCGTGTTTTGAGGGTAGTACAATCAGAATGAGCCCTAATCTTGAACACGTTTTTTCCCCATCACCTTTTTTCCCCATTTCCTTATGGAACATGGATGAAAAATCGTAATAACGATTGTCTGCTTTGCAGTTGTTGACTAAGAAAATAATAGACTAGTTGGGGTTTTCACTTTTCTTTTACTCTTTTTATTTTTGAAAGGTAGAGCAAAACTTTGTAACAAAGTATGGTAACCTTGTGCTTCACGGCTAACGCTAAAATTCATACATACATACAGAAGTTCACAGCTTTAAAAAATAAAAATTTTTTGATGTTATGTAGCTTGTTAATAATTGTATTTCGTTCATTTAGTGAGCGAGTTATGAACTTAAGAAACTGATTAGTCATTCTTAATCACAATTTTAATTAAATTAAATTAATTTGGAGGGATTTTATGTATAGATAACTTCGTTTAATTTCGAATCACAACACACAGCATCCTTAATTTACTACTACGTTCAGTCCAGCCCATGCGGTGAGAGTCTCGTAGTCTTGATACGTATGAAATAACCCGCTTCTCGCTTAACAATTTTCATCATATTCTGCAAGGATTAAACCAAGGATGGTTTGTTCCGGTCTCACACAGGCAAAGTCTAGAGCTGGTCACTCCAGCGCTTCCTTGAACGTCCCACACCTCTCCGTCCCTTCGGCTTATAGTTCCATAGTTGTTGGGGATGCGGCAGTCATCCATTCGGCAAAGATGTTTCCACCAGTGCAGCCGATACTGGGCGATTCTGTGGAGTATACTCATAATGTTCCTGCCGTATATCTGTGTTTCTTCTATGATCTTAGAGAGTACACCGTGGCACGTGCCTGAGAAATCTCATTACAGCCGCTTGGATACGACTGGCCTGGCCTTTCTTTAAAGTCCAATTCTCAGACCCATAAAGAAGTGTGGGAAGGGCCATCACCAGAATTTTAGGCGTTTTCTTTACTTGCTGATTTATGAGTTCGCCTGGTGGGTCCCGCAGATAAGGTTGAACTTATGCAAATTATTCGCAACGTCGTTGCTTATAAGACAACACTGTAGTCCAGGTATTAAAAATTGCTGACTTGTTACAGGACAGTACCATCTATAACAATTTTTGCCCGTACGGGATCAGTTCCACGAAAAGCCACCACCTTGGTCTTCACAATTCCCTGCACTAGAATTCTAAAATTGGTTTCTCATGATATCGTTTATCCACACAATGAGGCAAGGTGTTGTGGTTTCGGCACCTTTTCAAAAACGCCAGTCGCATCAAAATAATAAGCGAAACATTTGCTGTTAACAGAAATATCAATGAAACGTGGCTGTTAACTAAAAAAGTGTTGTCATTAAATTTCCGAGATATTTAATACAGGGTTGACACAGAATGCGATCTGCGTCCTGCGTTCCGCGCAAATGAACACACGTCGATCTCACGTGCGATCTTCCCTGTCACACAGAATACGTTCAGTTCATGCGGTCAGTCGCCATGAGTTCTTCATCTGAAGAGGAGAAGCTCTTACTCTATTGTGGTTATCTCTTAAAAACAAAAAGAAAAAACGTACAGTGTGGGTACACAATAAGTTATAAACAAAAAACGTTTTCAGTTTGGAGAGTACAATAAACTATGTAGAAAACTTTCATCAAATTAAGACCGCTTTTACAGATATTTTCGTATGACACCAGAATGTTTTGAAGACATACACACTTTAATCAAAGATAAAATAAAAAGGATTCATACTAATTGGAGAAGGGCTATATCGACCAGAGAAAGATTAGGTTTATGTTTGAGGTTTATTTATTCATAAATATTTTTTATTCATAAAAAAATTATTTCTTAATTTTACAATAATTTATGTGCATAATGACATTAAGTTTATTACAGACTATTGTGAATACGAGTTATCAGTCCCAGACATATAAATATTTTAGTCTGTTACTGAATTACAACTTTTCAAAATTTCGTTTGTTAAGATCCGAGTGCAATTATTTAAATTACTAAGAGATTGAGCTGCACTGTTCGTTGAACTGTGTTCGTCACAAACAGAATATGGTGAAGCACTATGCAATGTGCCCACGGAATTTGATCGACATTCCAATTCATTCATTTTGGCTTCTGCAACTATCTGAGCCAGTTTCAGTTTCAAATTAATGTGAGTACGAGGTGACAGGTTCTTGAATGAATCAGCGTAACTCAGAAAGAGATGGTCAGTATGGTCCAGTACTACTTTGCTCTTTTTTTTTCAAAGTATTTGATCATCTTATCTACTGAGGTATCTGTATCGTTAGAAGTTATCCTTTTCTTTGGAACTAAGGCGGGAAAATCATCAACAGTTTCAGAAGATCTTGTAGATTGATTATGAGACTCCGTCCGACAATTCCTCACCAATGTCATTGTCTGTATGTGAACCAACAATATCATAGTATTTGAATTCTCCTGAGGAATTTTACTTTTACTTTGTCATCTTACATTAATTTCATACAAAAATTCCATTTGTTCTGACCAGGGCCACTTCTTGTATTTCTTGTAAGCCTGATCAGTCGTGTTTTCCATATTTTTCTTGTATTTCAGGCAACAATCTTTAAGGTTCCGCCATTTAGATTTAGCTGCAATTCGTAAAAGAACGTCAAAGGAATTATATAATTATTTAAGGTCAAAAAGCCAAATATTACCGACAGAAAGTGAGGAGGCCCAAAGGAATTTACAGCTAATCGCCGCCCTTCAGCCTTCAAGAGTTGACAATCGTAGATCAAATACAGCTGTTTTGACATACATAATAATTTTGTAGCATAATCAATCAAAATGTTATGTAAGTAAAAGCGTGCTTTGATAAATAATATAGTAACAATTTATTATTCTATAACTTACCGTTTTCAGTTCCTGTCTCCATTGCAATCTTTCTCCATGCTTCACTTTTTTTTTACAGTGTTTTTATAAAATTCATGTCCTATGTCATATAAACAACGAAAGCTACGAACTCCCTCAATAAACTTTTCCGTATCGAGTGACATATCAGACATTTTTACATAGACAAACAGTGTTAATAATATTTATAACACTTGATAATATGACAAAATGGTATGGTATGACAATGACCTGTGGATCGCAATGCGTTTTGTTTCAAACTGTCCCGTAGATGCGTTCAGTTTCAGCCCGCACGATCAGAACTCACTCTGTGTGCCACGCTTCGATACTAACCACAACGGAACGCAGGACGCGGATCGCATTCTGTGTGGCAGACCCTTTAAGGCCTCTGTGTAGGATGCGGGCGTTGCTACTCGCGTACAAGCAGTCTCTCAACTTAGTTCCACACGGGTAGTCCCGGACGACTGAAGACGGCTGTTGTTGATACAAACGAAACGTCTGGTATGCCTGGACCAGAGCCTAACAGCTCGGCTAGATTTAATTTCAGTGGTACCTGCCGTGAGTTAAATACGTTCTTCTGCTAATGCCGATCAG
Source organism: Magicicada septendecula (assembly GCA_034769895.1). Lineage (NCBI taxonomy): Eukaryota > Metazoa > Arthropoda > Insecta > Hemiptera > Cicadidae > Magicicada > Magicicada septendecula. Next base: position 795,728,035 of record CM068368.1, read on the forward strand.
CAGTTGTTAGCAAATAATTAAATCGAAATATTTATCACATTGTAATGTATTTTTGTATTTTTTTATAGTAGCCTAATTCACGTCCGATGGTATTTAATACCAGAAATAATTTGTATGCCTCTACGTGACTTAAAAGTTTATGTTGAGACCACTGGTTGTTTGCCGTATGCTCGCTGAGAATGACAAGCACGCCTGAACACATACACACTGCACACAGCATATCCTTTTGTATTCACCGCAAAAACTGACATCTGTTCCTTGCGTGCGCAGCAAATACGCGGCGCGTGTTCGAAGCCCCGTATACACTTGCGATCACGAGACAAATTCTGTTTGATCCATGTTGCATTACAGTCGCGGCGCCCCCGTGTTAACGCGGTTGCAAGTGTGTTACTTTGTTTACACTGTTAAATATACCCACTTTCGTCGTGATCGCACTGATCGTTATCTTAGAACAGTACGTATTTAAACGCCAGAGAAATTGACGGTAACAATTGTATCTTTATATATTTATTGTAACACGTGTGGATGTGCGGGCATGCGCGCGCGCGTTTATATGCAAGTGTGGGGAGGGAGATTATTCAGTGATTTACTTTACTTTTTATTTGGAAGACTGTGTCTTTTTTTGTGTTAATAATTTTTTTGCAACGCTATATATTATAAATAATAAATTAAAAGGAATTGCTAAAGAAAAGAATGAGTTAAATGTGATAACACAAGATCAAATGTTGGAACAAATTGATTCATTCAAATACCGTGGGAGCATTGTCACGTGGAACGGAAGTTGTAGAGAAGATATTAGAAATAGAATTGCACTTGAAAAGATAGAATTTGATTGGTGACATGGATGATTAGAAACAGTGAAAGGAAGTATCTGGAAAACTTTGAAATATGGTTGTGGCAAAAAATGGAAAAGACTACGTGGAAAGAGAATGTAACAAATGAAGAAGTGCTTAGGAGAGTAAATGAAAACAGAAGTATTATAAGAGCCATTAGAAAGAAACAAGCAAGCTGTATTGGTCACATTTTGAGAAGGAATGTCTACAGAAGTTACTAATAGAGGGAAACAAAAGATAGGAGAGGGTGAGCAAGAAGAAGGTATGATGTGTTGGCAGATTTGATGAGGGGGAGAAATTATGAAAGTGGAAGAGAGCACCACAGGATAGAATAGCGTGGAGAGTACATTTCAGCTGAAACTTGTCTGTGACAAACTGACCGTTGATGAAGATGTTATAAATACTCTATCAGTTATCAAAAGCTTTTACATAGATGATAATATTTGTTATCATCATCATCATCTTTCTTCAAGTCTTAGGCCTACAGTCTGTTGGCTTCTGTAGTTTTGTGGACACAATAGCTCACACCCCATCACTACCAGAGAGAATCATTTTACAGCATGTACGAGCGCTATTCAGAAAGTAAGATCCGATAGGGTATTAAAGGAAACAGAATATATTTACAAAACCTTTTTTTATTGCTGTTTGAAGTACACACCTTAAACTACTTTTCTATATAGTTTCCATCATTTTTGAAACACTTCTCATAGCGAGACACCAGGTGTTGTATACCTTCATCGTACAAATTTCCTGCCTGTGATTTGAATCATGTATAGATGATTGACTTGACATCATTGGTCACCAACAAAAGATTCATCGTGCTTGAAAAGGTGATATTTGCTTGGTGCGAGATCTGGGTTGTAAGGCAGATGATCAAATTGTTGCCAGCCAGACTTTGTGAGGAGATGTTGTGTTGCAGCAGCAGTGTGTGTGTGTGTGTGTGTGCAGTGCCATGATTCATCACAATGTCTCGGGTAAGCATCCTACGTCACTTAAACTGATCAGACTAAGCAAAAAAGTTGTATCCATCTTGGTACCATTGAATCGCTCACTGCTTTTTCTCCATAAATATCAAAAATCTGACGGTGATTTTCAATTGTTTTAATGTCTTTCACATTCAAGAACCGAATCGTATACCTACTTTCACACACAGCGGGTGTTTCGAATTTCTTCAATATTATAAACAAGTCCAATGAAGCTTACTCAGTGCGTAGTTGTTTACAAATGGCATTGAACAGCGTGACAGCATCATTACAGCATCAATATTTAAAAACAGAACTTATTTTCTAAATAACCTTCATAGTAACAAGCTGTATGGTGGAGAGGGATGTTTTGTATGTTCATAATTAGATGTCACATTGTTACTGATTGAGGTTGACTCATCTCAGCCCCAACTGTAGCAGACAGGTTTAGTTCGACTCAACCTTGAGCTGAACCAGCAGCACAGCATGATAAATGAACACTACACAATGGGAGATCTCTACCATTTAGCTAACCCACCAAAGCAGTTATGTTTAAATAAACTTTTTGTACCTAAAGAAAGAGTTTCAAAACTAAGCAGAGACTTAAGAAGTATCAAGGATGCTTTAAAAGAAAATTTTAGAGTTTATTTAAGCAATTCAATAACTATATTCAATTATAATTATAATGCTACTGACTCGGAACACAAAGTTTTTTATTGGTGAAAATGTAAAAATTTTTTCCTTATATCCTGAACCAGTTTTCGCTTATAATAAGCTTCATCAGAGGCTCTTACATTTTTACCAATAAAAAACTTTGTGTTCCAAGTCAGTAGTATTATAATTATAATTAGTTTATCAACGGACATGTCATGGACGACAAAATCCAAGAACTATAATTAGATTAATAGACATTTTGTGTTGCCAATACTTGCAGTCCTTTACAAAAATATTTTCATAACTTTTATTAGGAAAGAATGCCTCCTGCTAATTCTGTTTCAGAACATTCATCAGAAATTCATCTTTGGGTACCTTTTTTTTTATATTTGTTTTATTTATCATTATCTGATTTTAAGTTATTAGTGTATTTTTGTTATCTATAAATTTATTAATTATGTTATCTATTAATGAATTTAAATCTATGAATTTATTAATAATTACTGGGAGCAGTTTTTAACAGTCCCATTTCTGCAATCTTTAGAAAGCCAAACTCATTCTTTATAGAACCATGTATACTTCTCCATGTCGATTTTGTGTTCTTCCCTTTCTTATAGAATGTTTTACAGACATATAACTCTTGTGTTGATAGGAAATGCATAAACCTATAGTCTCTTTTATTTTACTCCCCAAATCAACACTGACCTACATAGTTTCTTTTCCAATCTAACTTTACATCCTTTCCCAATTTTATATTGAAATCACTCACGACCAAATTTTCATCATGTCTAAATAAATAATTTTTGGTTTGAATAAATTATTGTGTACTGGTAGTGAACCATTGTAGTTAATTATTGAGTCCTGTGAATGTCAAATAAATGATGAACATACTTGACATGGCTGTGAACAAGATGTGCTTTTTCAGCCATGGTGAATTTGGTGATTCCACTATAATGATGACTGCTGATTAGTCTTAGACTCGTAACTGTAAATCCATGATCCACCACCAGTTATGTTATTGGATATAAAGTTGAGTTCATCTTGGTTTTGAGTTCTGTACAGATATGCGATGGATCTTCATCACTCAACAGTCTTGGCACAGATTTTACTAAAATGCATCTCATGTTCAAATTGTCAGACAAAATGCATTGAACTATCCTATGTGACTGTCCTGGGTGCACAAATATCATGGATTGTTTTACTACAATTTGAAATAATAGCCTCATGAACTTTTCCTATGGTTTCTGGTGTTCTGCTTGTCAATGGTCACTCAGAACACTTATCGCTGTTGACAGATATTTATCCCTCCTTGAAGAGTTTTCACCACAAAAAGATTTTGCTTTTGCTCATGGCATTATCTTCAGAGGTTTCCTGTAGCATACAATGGGTTTCTGCAGCAGTTTTTGTAAGTTTAAAACTAGATTTAATGCAGTTTCTTGCTCATTAAAATCTCTCATTTTGGTTGAAAGAAATAACGAATCAATAAAAGTTAACCTCACAAATTTGCACTGAACAAAATAAAACGTCATCTCAGATACTGTTCCAGGAAGCGTAATGGTCACCGCATCCAGCAGCAGAAGGGCATATGCCAGTTTGTACACACTGTTTAAATTCCCAAAACTTTTGGGTAGCACTTCGTATGTATCTGAGACAGTGTGCCTTAAAAAACAGAAATGAAGAGAAACTGAAAGATAAAAGAAAGTGAACTTTCACCGTTACTGTCATGTTGTTAAAACTTGCTGGGCTGTTAGGCCATCATCAAGAATGTCTACAATTAGTGCACATCTTCAGTGATGCAGGAACAGAGATCATAAACACCCATATAGCAATATAAGGAAAGACTGTTCATATGGCAAGGATTTCTTGCTCATAAGGCAGTCTTTGCCCATAGTCCTACACAGGACTATGTGAGGTCTCTGTTCCTGTGCAACCGAAGATGTCCATCATGGTTATGGTTGAAATGTCAGCACTAATTATAGACAATTTGGACCACAGCCAAAGAGCCCAGCAAGTTTTAACATCAGAAACAGTAAAGGTTTGAAAGGAAAGATAATTTGAAGAATATATGGTCTAAAGAAAGAATAAGGCGAATACAAAAGTCTAGTGAGTGTAGAAATAGATAAAATATTACAGAATGAAAACATTATAAAGCATACGTATGAAGGCACAAAGAACAAAGTGGTTTAGGTATGTCTATAAAAGACAGAGGGAGGACACTGAAAACTGTAAAAAATCACAGAGTGGAAACTAAAAGGATACAGGAGTGCAGAGGAGACATAGACCAAGTTACAGAAGGTATAAAGAAGTTGGGAATAGGAGAATGGAAAGGAAAATGCCAAGACAGGATACAATGGATATATATTTCAAACAGTAGAAAAGCAAAAGAGTTCTTAGAGGGCAGATAGAAATCCTCCAATAGAGTGTAAAACCTTCTGTAGGAAAATAAATAATGGTTACATGTACTCTAACAAGTGTAATGCACTGGTGGAGTTGATCTGTCTCTAGTCAATGTCATCTGTAGTGGTCTCCGCTTTTCCTATCCTTCTTCATTGTCCTACACAGTTCTTTGAACTTCATTTGTCTTCTCTCTGCTGCTCTTCTCATCTCCTGCTGCTATGTTTTTCTTAGTCTACCAAATAACTTCTTTTATTGCCTCTTCCTTTATACACTGTCCTGTTAGACTTGTTTCATTCATGGTTCTTACATATTCATACCATTTCAATTTACCTTATATTTAAAAGTTCACTGGCTTACAATTTTGTTTTGTCTGTAAGTTATATTTCTTATTTGATTCATTTATGTTGTCGTCTTCAAGGCAGCTGTTGCAATAAAACACTTGTATTACAGTTGACATATTGTTTATTTACCAGTGACAAATAATTTACCTTATGACAAATAATTTTTTACAGATAAAAATATAACACATAAAATACAATTTTCATCTACAACTGTGATACTGATTATTAACAGAATCATAATTTTTACAAAAAAAAGTAACACACAAATATAAAATTCACAAATGTGGTATCAAACACTCACACTAACTCACATAACGCACATACTTATTAAAAGTATGGCGATATATATGAAGTTATAGTTTATCAGATTTAAAATATTTTTATTTGTGAGACTAAGTGGTTATGCTGTATGTTTATGGCCATTAAAGCATGATCACACAATCTATTTTGCAATTTAAACAATATTTTTGTTGCTCCTTTTCCAGGATTGGAGCAACAACTGTTTGTGGTGACCTGCAAGTCATTCAAGAAGAGAAACGAGCACGTGATGGTGTGTGTTCTGTTTTATGCAACATTATTGCTACTTATTGGTTTAAACACAATGCCTGAGGCTTTCTACTCATTATTTCCAGGATGGGATGTAAAAATATGTATTTCCAGGCTATAATCAATGTTCATATTACTGTATTAAACTTAATTTTAAAGCGTACTACGTTATAAGAAAATGTAAATCAAATTGCTACATGTACCAATATAGTAATTGGAAAACCGATATCAACCGTGTGTTATGTATAATGTATATCATCATCATTCTACCCTGTGGCAGGTTTCAGACATGACTACTGTCTGGATCGCTTCAAATAAGCTTTGATCTTCACATTGCCTGATTTGTGCTTTTAACTCTTCACTAGACAACCTCACATTGTATGAAATCCAAAAGCTTCAGTCTTTTCCCTCTACTCTTCTCTTCTTTACTGTTTTCTGAAAAAAACTGTTGTTAGTAGTCCTTTCCATACTTGGTACATTTTTACCATCCTAATTTATCTCTAGCACTTTTTTCATGTAATGTGTGTGTGTGATAAAACATAACTCTTATTAATATTGTATACTATATTACAGAGATGCATTGTCCCATACTTCTTTTTTGTGGAGTTACACTTTTTGAAGTGCTTCATTTGTCACTTGTCTACCTATTTAATATTTTCTATTTATCTCTGCATCAACATTTTATACCTTTGCAACTAATTATGTTTCTTATTCAATTCCCATGTTTGTATACCATAAACAATATCATACTAGACAAATTCATTTCTATACCCTCATGTAATTAATATGTTTTGCTAATTTTCACTTATTAGTTATTTAATCTAAAGAGATATGAGTTCTCTTGCTTGATCAGCTATATTTGTGAATGCCTTTCTTGCAAGAAAAGGAATTAGTTGTCTCTAACTCATTAAAATTAGCAAATTTTCTTAAAATGTCTCCCTTATTATTCATAGTGGCCAGTTTCTGAGGCTTATAAGAATTCTGGAAGTATACATATGATTTTATTTAACAAGGTTATTAGTCTCTGTAACTCTCCGCTCCACCAGGGAAGAGAATAAGGGACAGACATGAAAGGGAAACAGTACCTTTCACACCACTTGAAATGAGTACATGAAGAGAGCATGACACTTATCTTTCGTACAGTATCAAGGAATGGTGGCTCCAGCAGTCAATGGTGGGGGGGGGGACAAGGATGGGTCAGACTGACATCTGGGTGGGCCATACTGTAAGAATTTTTTGAATGGATACAAGTTCATAAATAGAATTAAAAGCTACACGTTTTTGCAACAAGAATAGGCAACATCCACGCTATAACTACTCGCAGTATATTTACTGCAGTATGTTATTTACATGCACTTATCTTTTTTAATCCTACCCTTTTCTAGCTTAAAATGTGGAAGTCTGCAGTGAAAATGTCGTACAGTAAAACTATGCAATATTAAAACATGTACTATTTATACTCATGTTTAATGGAAACAGTTTTATTAAGACATGTTGATTTTCCTATTACTATGGCTGACAACAATATTATCAACTATACAAGTCAAACCAGATTTTTGGCCAGTTGCCTTTCAACTGCTAATATTACAAAAGATGTTGTTGAGGTGTTCAGCATATATTGTGTTCCTTAAGTAGATTTTGACCTTTTTAAGATCATATATGGCCTCTCATAAGATGCAGCAGTTGATACACGAAACAGTACTGACTACTTGTGTCAACTTGTAACATTTCAGTTAATGCTAATGTGTGACTTTCCAGAAGGTAAAGAATAGCAGATAAGTTTTGAGTTACTATACTACGAGGGCGGCTATTTGTTTTTCAACCTCCGATAGACCAATAAATAGACACATGAATGACATCAATAATTTTATTATATATTTAAGTTTCATATATATGTAAACTACTTTCCTACATAGTCACCACCATTGTTGAGGCATAATAGCGAGGGACCAACTTTTCTATGCCCATGTTGTAGAATGTTCGCTTCCGAGTAGTCAGCCAATCTGCTACACTGGACTTTAACTCATCATTGGAGTCAAACCGCTGCCGACCTAACCACTTTTTCAAGTCAGTGAACAAATAGTAGTCACTTGGTGCCAAGTCTGGGCTATAAGATGGGTGATCAAGGACTTCCCAACCAAATTCATGAAGCAGGTTTTATAAGTGCAGCTGCGTGAGGTCATGCGTTGTTTGGGAACCCACCGAGCACAGAGTTACCTATACCCAAGCTTCTGAGTAAGAATATCATAAAGAGCAGACCTAGATATTTCAGGAAAATCAGCAGAAAGTTCAGTAATTGTGAAACAACGGCGCTCTCGAACCATCCTGTCTACTCTTTCAACAACATCATCAGTAGCCACGGACTTTCTTCCTTGCCCTCCTTCATCATGAACATCAATTCGCCCTTCTTTAAATTTTCGACACCATTCCCGAATTGAACCATCACTCATCACATTTTCTCCATACACATTACACAACCTTCAATGAATTTCTGCAGCACTATGACCTTCAGCTTGAAGAAATCTAATAACAGACTGAATCTCACACTTGGAGGCAATTTCAATAGTAGTTGCCATAATTAAACTGTCGTAACCACAGTAATAGACAAAATAACTATAAAACCAGTGGTTATAGGTTAGAACAAAGCCTCAAAAACATTAATCAACAATCAGATTGTTTCTACTAGTAATTTTATACAAACCACTTGTTGTCTTTGGTATTGACGAGCGCTCTATGTTGGTAAATGACCTGAAGATGGCTTGACTGCCAAAAGCGCTCGTCAATACCAAAGACAGCATAGTGGTTTGTATAAAATTACTAGTAGAAATATTTGAGACCACTAACACTCCAATACAATAATAAATCAGATTATTGCTATGACAACAGAACCAGGTTTCCCAACTCACCGGAGGTTGAAAAAAAAATAGCCCTCATATTTTTCTTGGTGAATCAGGTCTTTAAGTTTTTAATTTTCACATCTGAAGAATCTGTCTCACACACACACACACACACGCGCGCGCGTGCGCGTGCGCGCACGCACGCACACATTGAATCAGGGAATCTGCTTCAGCAGTCTGCTCATATAAAAGTTTTATTGATTGATGAATGTAGAAAACATGATCAAATTGTTGTTAAAATATCTCTGAAATCTTGTTTAATTAAACATAAAATTTTGGAATACATATTAGGCCTGAAGTGAAGTATGTATAGGTTACTGACTGAGAATACTGCATACTTACAAGTCATACTAATAATCTGCAGATGATTTTGTAATGTATTACTATTCCAGAACAGTTGTTGGGAGCTGTCACCACTTAATGTTTTTGCAAATTCAATACTAAGATCTCCTCATACAGTTTTGAAATTCATGTCTTATTTAAACATATGTTCAGAGTTGTTCTAAACAATCTTAACTAAATTCATAACATGGATATATTGCAATTTTATACCTGAATATAATCAGATGACGACATACATATTCCTGATATGTGTCTCTTATTTAGTTAGGAATCCACAAATTGGTTTGTAGCAGTTCTCCACACAGATCTTCTCAGTACTTTTCATTTCACCTCCTCATAGGAATTACAACTTACATCACCAGTAATCTGTTTCAAATATTAGAGTCTTGGTCTTTCTCTTCCTCTTTTCTCTTCAGTGTAACTTTCTATTCATGTTTTTATCAAATTCTCATGGTGCATAATATGCCCAATAAGTTCAACCCTTCGCTTCACAATATTTTGGCAAAAAGTTCTTTTTCCTGTAACTCTAGTCAGAATCTCATCATTACTAACCTTTGTCAATCCATCTTACTTTCAGTAACTGCCTATAACACCATGTTTTCAGTGCTTCAAGCCTTCTCCTTTCCTCTGTTCCAATTATCCACATCTCACATCCATGCTCCATATATAACTCTTCAGGAATCTCTTTCTTATTTCTAGGGCTATTTCTTTAGAAGTCAATGCTGTTTCTTTCCATTTACTGGTAAACGCAACTTTAGCCTGTCAAAATTTCTCTCTTATTTTTCCCATCTTATGTGATTTTACTTCCTAAGTATGCAAACTCTCTAACGTCCATTCTAGACTGTCCTAGTATTACTACAGACCATCACTTTAGTTTTGTTAAAATTTCTTCTTAAATTGTACTTTTTGCTCAAAACCTCAAGCATTATAAGTAACTGTTCACTTACACCTGTAATTGCAATGTCATCTGCAAATTTTAACGTGTTAATTTCTCCTTGCCCTTTTACTCTACCATCCGTTTGATCATTTACTTTGTTAAGAGTTCCTGTATATATAAACTAATAATGTAGGAGAAAGGTTGTAACCCTGTCTTACACCTTTTCAAATTTTTGCTTCCTCTTATGTTTTTCTGAAATTTATCAATGCTGTCTGATTTTTATACAGACGCCAAATTATTGGGATTTGTCTATCCGAAAAATCTACCTCAGTGTTTTTCAGTATGTTAAACATCTTCTCCCAATTAACATTATCAAACACCTTCTCTACATCCACAAAACCAAGGGACACGTGCTTCCCTTGCTCCATTCTTCTTTCTATCACCACTTTCTGAGCCAGTACCGCTTCTCTCATCCCCTTTCTTCATCTAAACCCAAACTGGTCATCTTCAATTTTCCTTTTTATTTTTTTATGAATGATCATGGTTACAATTTTGGAGATGTGTGTAAGTAGACGAACTGTGCAGTACTAGTCACATTTGCCTTGCTTTTCTCTGGAATAGGTACTATTTTACTCTTTTCAAAGTCTTCCAGAATTATTTTATGTAGATGCTGATAAGATTGTGTAGTCTACCTGTCAGAATTTCTCCCTCTGTTTCTTATTAGTTCTGCAAGGATTCCGTCCAGGGGTCGAGGGAACTTGGAGAGGTAGCACCTTTGCTTCGGGTTGACTGGGTGGAGATTGGTGGAGGCAAGGGCCCGACTTGGGCTGTAGCACCATAGGAGAGGAGAGGGATTGGGTCCACTTCACAGGCTTTATTATTCTTCATTTTTTCATAGCTGCATCAAACTCATTTCTCATAATAGGGTCTCCCTTCCCTTCTTCTTCAGCTTCCTGCTCTATCTCAATAATTGCTTCTTCCATAGGATTTTTACAGTACAGTTTCTCAATATATCTTTTTCATCTTTTCACTGTTTTGTTTCCTCAAACACCAGTACTTCATTTTTGTCTTTCATGGCATTTCCACAATATCGTGGGTTCCTAAAGTACTTTTTAACCAGCTTCTATATTCCTCTTTTTCATGGATACAAACTTCCATTTCTGTGCATCTTTCATCAATGTATTTCCTTTTAGCTTCTTTTGCTCTTCTGTTTATAGTATTTCTCAGTAATTTATACTGCTTTTTATCTTCAGGATTAGTACAATTTTTTAATTTACTTCTGTTGTCTATGATATTCAATATCTCCTCTGTTATTCACTCCTTCCTATTAGTCCATTCTCTTCTTTCCTACAACTATTTCTGCTGTTTCAAGGATATCCTGTTATGTTCCTTCCCATTCTTCATTGATGTCTCTTATTTCTTCTCTTTCCTCTAACATTCTCTGGGTTAATGAGTTTTGGTACAATTTAGCAATTTCTTCATTTTGAAATTTGTCTATTTCCCATTTTCCAGTTAACGTTACATTAACAAAAAATGTATATACATTTTATATTTTCTGCATTTTGTTCAGCAGCCGAAAAAAGTTTATTACCATTAAAATTGTTTGGTTATATCAACGAATGTCAAATTCTGGTTAATTTCATGTGCTTTTAAGCTTGTAAGCCAGTTTTAGTGTAATGTATTACTGTACTGCTTTAAGTGAAAATTTCACAAAAGAGACCTTGTGGTGTGCAAACAAGCAGTTATTCCATGAATTTCGTGACTGCCAAGTCAATTATTTTTCTGGATTTTGTTGTTCATGACGTGTTCGTTGATTATCTAATTATAAATATATCACTACTGACTCGGCTAATTTTTTATTGGTAAAAATGTTAAACTTTCACCTCGTAACCTGAACTAGTTTTTGCTTATTACAAACTTCGTCAGAGGCTAGTTCAGGCTACAATGTTATAGTTTAACATTTTTACCAATAAAAAATTAGCCGAGTCAGTAGTGATATATTTATAATTAGTCAATTATTTCCCAGCTCAGTTTTTTAAAATTAAACTTTTAATATTTTAATATGTGGGTAATTTACATTGAATATTTAGATTTGCATCACCTTGAAACGCAACTCACTGTATACAAAGTGGAATTATACACTTGCACAATACCATTGCTTACAGATATTGAAAATTACTTTTTAACACTTGCAAAGTGCAATTCTTCTGTTGCACTAAACTGAGTACTAAAACTAATTACTTTAGAAAACAGAGGGTACTGGTTTGCATAATCTTATCATGATCACAAACATATGCACGGATTCACATTATAGGCTTCCCATTAAGCTATTTTGGTCAATTATGTTCGCTTTTGTGCCCAATTTGTAAAGTTATAAAACTGTATAGTATCATTCACTGTTTTAGAGAATGTTTGTTAATAATTCTAAATTCATAACAGTATAGAATTTCTGTCTGGAAAACTTTTCCTACTGCCTAAATTGACATTTAACACAGTATGTACTACAGCTGTTCAAATCTTGGAGGGGTGGCCAGAGGGTAGGCGAAGAAATTTTTGCCTCCTCGCCATGGGTATTAAGGAAGAGGAGAGAGAAACAGGTGAAGTTAATTATGCAGAATATAATACGATTGAGATTGGTGACAGTAAAACCCTGGAAGAATTACTGCAAATGTGAAGACTCATAGAATTAAAGAGCCAAATTGAGTAAGAGTCATGTACTAAAGCAGGTGTTCTTAAAAACACAAATTAAATTTAAATTTAAATTTAAAACACAAAGGAACACAAGTCAAAATTAAATTTTTATAGTTAGAGATAAAATTCAAGTTTTAAAATAAATAAATTCAATTGAGAACAGAACATTTTGTAAATAAAACAACTGATATTTTTTCCTAATTTAGAATTATAACATTCTCTGCCATATTTAAAAAAAATTAAATTCTTGGATTTCGTTGTCCATGACGTGTCCGTTACTTAACTAAATACAACTATTATATTAACGACTCGGAACACTAAGTTTTTTATAAGTAAAAACATAAAGTTTTACCTTACAACCTGAACTGGTTTTCACCTTTAAAAGGCTTCTTCAGAGGTTGCCGCTGGTAGTGCTGTCCGTCCTGTTGTGGGCAACGGGATCGAATTTCGAAAGATCGATGTTGTGTGTGTGGGGTGAGATATGTTCGAATAATGCGTGCGATTTGAATTGTGTCTGTTCATTTAGGATGTCGTTTTTATTTGTTTTCGTGTGTTTGTATATTTCCAGTTGTTCTAGAGTGTCTAGTTTTCGGCCTTTTGTGTGTATGTGTAGAATGTTCATGTTTTTGTCAATGTTTTTGTATGTGTGGTTTGCTTCAATGAGGTGGTTTGCAAAGGTGGATTCTGTAGTGGAGTGGAGTGCCTTTGTATGTTCAATGTATCTCTGATTCATTGAAAACAACAAATTCATAATACTAACATACATCAACAAACAAAGTGAAAAAGTAGCCCACAAATTCAAAAAAGCAGGATACAGAATCGCTTACAAAACTACTAACAAAACAGAACACACACTGTCAAAACACACACACAAAGCACAAAACAAATTCGATCTACCCATTGTTTACAAACTAAATTGCTCAAATTGCAACAAATTCTACATAGGCCAGACAGGGCGTAGCTTCAAACAGAGATACATTGAACACACAAAGGCACTCCACTCCACTACAGAATCCACCTTTGCAAACCACCTCATTGAAGTAAACCACACATACAAAAACATTGACAATAACATGAACATTCTACAAGTACACACAAAAGGCCAAAAACTAGACACTCTAGAACAACTGGAAATATACAAACACACGAAAACAAATAAAAACGACATCCTAAACGAACAGACACAATTCAAATCGCACGCATTATTCGAACATATCTCAGCCCACACACACAACATCGATCTTTCGAAATTCGATTCCGTCGCCCACAACAGGACGGACAGCGCTACCAGCCGCAACCTCTGAAGATGCCTTTTAAAGGTGAAAACTGGTTCAGGTTGTAAGGTAAAACTTTATGTTTTTACTTATAAAAAAACTTAGTGTTCCGAGTCGTTAATATAATAGTTGTATTTAAAAAATTAAAGTTATATTTCTAAAACTTGTTTTTAACTGACACTATTTTTACTGTTGTTTTGTCCGCTTTTCATTAGTTTTTATTAAAAACTACTAGGGACACAGCTCAATTACTTTTTTGTGTGTTCCAAAGCAAACAGCATTTTAGAACCACTAATTTTGCCTCATAATTTGTGTTCCAGGAACTTTTGTATTATATTATTTTACTTCAGGGATAGAAGTATGAGCAAAATTTTTATCTGGTCACAACTTGAGAACAAATCATTTCCAGGCCCTTATTTATATGACATGTTTTTAGTGTTTTCACATCTAGAATCACCTATCCCTTCCTTCTGGAATTCTTTATATATGAAAGGAAATTGGCTCTAACAGGTTTAAGTCAGTGTTTCTAATTTATTTTTTTCTAATTCCTAATCACTAACTTTGCCCAACTAGCAAATCCCAACTATGTGGTTGGGTATTTATTATGATATCTTGTCTCTGTGTGTCTGTTGAAGTTTGTGTCAACTCTCACTCTCTCCCTCCTCACTCTCTCTGTTAAATTTGATAAGTCTGTCTTTTGCTGTAGCAAATCTGAGTTTAATTAAATTCATTTTTAATCAATAGTCTATACAAGTACTACTGAGGTGTAGTACTGTACAGTATAATTCTATTGAGGTGTTCAAAATAGATTGTGGATTGCCAGCAATACCAATGATGTAGCCAGTGATTTAGTTAAGTCAATATAAACAGTGTTAAGTCTACCCATTTAGCATTATACCCATCTAAACTCTCCTCTAAAGAGCCTCCAGGTGGTCTAGTGGCTAACGCGGGCGATTGATGCGCTCGTGGTCCCGGGTTCAATTCCTGGCGGAGGCTCCATTTATTTATTAAACTTTCCTCTAATGAATCCCAAACTGTAACTTCACTATAAACAATAAACAGTTTGTATTATCTGCAAATAATACATATTTGCAAACGTGTTTTCATATTGTTGAGAAAATTATATTTTCAATAACTTTTTTTCAGCATTTTCCAAAAAAAGGGCAATATATAACATTCGTATTGAAGAGTATACATCATTAGGCAGAGATCTTCTGCAAGGTAAGTGGATTTTTTTTTTGTGAATAGGAAATTTGATATGTAATGCTCAAATTACACTGCGATTGGTTTATATTGTGCATGCATGCGTGTGTGTGTGTGTGCACGCGTGAGAGAGAGAGAGAGGTGGAACTAAAGGGATCACAAATTAGGTATTTTGGTTTGTATTTGTACTGATTGTAAGTAATGTAACCAATAATGATGGTATAAAATGCAGTGGTATAAATTATTGTACACCAGAGCAATAAATACTCAAACAAATTCTGCTCACATTATTTACATTTACATGATCTACATCCCAGTAAAAGTTGTAACAAAACAGAATGAAAATGTTAATTGCAAAGCTACTTGGTGTTGTGTGGTAAGACTGATGAGAACGGAGGGCTTCAGTTTGAAAAGAACAGGCTCATAGTTGCCAGCAGACAGATGAAGTACTGTATTATTTGCTTTTGACATTCTACACTTCAGGTAAGGTAAATGAATCAGTACTTGTACACTCAAATTGGAAATGCCAAACTAGACAGACTATAAAAAGAAAAGGTATCGCTGATGGATATGGGTTTGATGTTTCCATTGTAATGGATAATACTGGTGAAAGTATGAAGATTGACACGAGAGTGCCAGCACAGCAATAAAGCATTCACAGTTGGAAAATTTAATGATCTTGATGTACTTGTCTCTCAATACATCTATATGATTGAAAGCAAGGAGCCCATCCATCTGGGGCGTAAGAAAAGTTACGAGGGGTTTTATAGAAGTGACCATTGGTAGCTGTGTTGTCTACTAAACTCGCTGTAAACACCTGTAATAAACATTTCTTGTAATTTTAAGTAGTTTTTTGTTATGACAGTAACTTTGGATCTAAAAGTATTTAAGACTTTGTGATTAAATAATGGAAGGGTTTTGACTGCATAGCAAGCATTGGTATAATATATAAATTAATACATCAAAAACATAAGGTACTACGTGAAGTAGTAGTATGCTTCAGAACCATAAGAGAAACGAAAACCATATTCTACAATAACAGTAAATGTTACTGTGATCAAATAACACGAGTTTTATTACCAGGAATAATTCATATCTCCAGATTTAAAGATCAAGAATAAACTGATTTAAGGATCAAGGTGGCAAAATAACTAAATCTATAGAAACTTTAGTACGTGGTACTAGAGAAAGCACACTGAAAATAAAATAAAACCACTATTCAGGACAAATACTAAAGAAGAAGGGAAGAAAAATCAGTATTAAATATTTTGGAAAGCAGATGTCACCAGTAATTAGACTGTGAAGTTAGAAACAACAAATTCTATTTTAAAAGAGACAGTACAGAGAGAAAGGCTTGGGAAAACCCTGGATGGATTTTTTATAAATCAATTCATGATCAGTTTAGGAGCAGCAATAAGATACTCCGATGAGAAGACACTATCTTGCAATAAAAACAAATGGAGAAACACTAACGTGTTGAATTAGTTTGAAGTAATGGAAGTAAGGAAAGGGAAATGTGATAAAATAAAATGTACTTGTTGAAATATGGGTAAAATTTGAATAATGTTTAATCAGTTTTTTGATTTGAGGAAATGACAAGAATCTTGGCAAAACAAGTTAGCAGTGATTCAGCATATCCTACGATGATTGTTCAATAGAAACATGTTTGATCTTCGCAACCGTGACTTCATCACCATGGCAAAGGAATTCATTTGTTTATATTGTCTGTTTAAGTACTAATGACGTGTCTGTCAAAAATATTTGCAGTTTGCTTTTTTCTAAGCATTGTGACTAGGTTGTAAAATGGCATCTATGATAGAAAATCTGTGCAAAGATAATCTGTGTGCCGTTATTCAGTTTTTGGCCGCTGAGGGGCGTCACCCAATGGAAATTTATACGAGAATGAAAGCTGTATATGGTAACTATAGTTATTCGCGTATGGCAGTGGTTGAATAAATTTTGACAAGGAAGAGAATCCACTAAAGATTTGCCCCATCCCGGATCTGCACGTGTTGCAGCATCAGATGAAAATGTGAGACAGCTGGAAACTGCTTTACACCCAAATAGCATCAAAGTTAGAGAACTTTCTCAAATGTTGAGCATCAGCGTAGAAACTGTTCATTCCATCATTCATAGTCTTGGCTGTCACAAAGTTGCTGCTCAGTGGAATCCATGACTGCTTACTGATGAGCAGACAAATTTGTGTTCGGTCTTATAATTACAGCATTTGATGCGCTATCAATAACAAGGTAATGCCTTTCTACACAAAATTGTTGCTGGTGACGAGTCTTGGTGTTATCACTATGGACCAGAATCTAAACATCAGAGTATGCAGTGGAAGCATGCACAATCTCTGAAGGCAAAAAAATGTCAGTCCCAACCTTCGGCAGGAAAAGTAATGGTGACCGTATTTTTTTTATTATCAGGGTGTGCTGCTTTTAGATTTCACAGAACCTGGTGTCAACATCAACGCTGAGTGATATGCAGACAGCTTAAAATGCTTATGGATCAGCATCAAGAATAAATGGTGTCATTCTTCTGCATGAATGTGTAGTTCGACCTCATGTAACCCAGACAATTCAAGATCTGCTTGGTCATATGAAGTGGGAAGTCTTACAACATCCACCTTACAGTCCCAACTTCTCCCCATGTGATTATCATGTTTTTCGCCCATTAAAGAAATCACTAAAAGGACGGCGGTTCAAATCGGATGCTAAGGAAGAATTTGCTGTTAGCAAATGGTTCCGCAAACAGGCGCAAGAATTTTACCAGCAGAGAATCTACAGATCAGTGCAACAGTGGGACTCATGCCTTAATGTTAATGGAGACTTCTTTTAAAATCATTGAATAAAAAATGCTTTATAGCTCTAAACATGTTCCTATTGAACAATCCTCATATAATTCAATTTATAAAAGGTGATTACAGTTGAGAAGTGCAACCAACTTTGTTCATTTTAACTGGCAAAAATTGTATTTTGCTAGTACTAATATCTGTAACATAAACAATTTACACTGATTCTCAGCAGGTCGCTTTTACTATGTAATAAATATGTACTATCTATTATTTTATTATGAGCCATATGATTTGTGTAATATGATTGGTACTGTTTAACATGCGTTATTTATAATTTTTATGTAGAGATAAACAGAAAAGCTATTTTATTTATCTTGTAAGATTTAATGCACTGTTTACTTATTATATAACAGTTTGATATATTTGTGTACATGTATGTTACAGTTAGTAGGAGGATACATTGTGTGTGTGTGTGTGTGTCCAGAGTTATAATAAAAAAGACAATTAAATACAATAAAAAATACTTAATTTTTTGTATACTTGTGGAAATTGTATTATGACCCTTATTGATGCCACCTTGTTCAAAACACACAAAGAATGAAAACAAATTGATTTCCTCTTTTATCTCGTAGTTTTTATTTATCAATAACAAATCAGCAACAAGCGTCTTTTTATAAACACTGATTTTCATTGGAACATTAAATGCAGTTTTTGACAAATTATCAACATTGTTAAAGAGAACTAAATTGTCTTAGAGTTGCTTTGTTGCTCACATTAATAACTATTTGTATCTAGTTAAGATGCATATGTTACACACAAATAAAAAATGAAACATATCTGACAACATCCTTAATTTACAAATAGTATTTTTGCATAAACATAAAAGTACAACCTATTGCCTAAAAATTAGTTTTAAAACAAATTGGTTTTATAACAAGAAAGTGTGTGTGTGTACAGCCCATCCTCACATCCTCATCATCTCTAGCATCCTAATCTCCACTGCCTTATATCCTGACATATTCCTTTGTTTAACCGCCTTCTATCCATTACCTCTTTCACCTCTGTTTCCCAAGTGCGTTTTGGTCTTCCCTTCTTTCTTCTACAGTGGTGCCCATTCAGATACCTTCTTTGGTCATTTATTTTCAGCCATTCTTGCAACATGTCTGAACCATATCTAGTATTTTACTTCTGTTGTCTGTATAATGTCATTGCCAATGTCCATTTCTCCCTGAATGTCTGTGTTTCGTACCCCATCTAATCATCTCCTCTCCAAAAATCGATTTCCATCACAAAGTAAATGTGTATGTGTGTGTGGGGGGGGGGAGTTATTCTATTAACCTAATTGTCTTATTGGTGGTCTTATCTCTGTATCGTGCTTTTCACTTTACAAGTTACATATTAAAAACTCTTCAGTAATTGAGTTCAAATATATTCTATAAAAAAAGTACAACAAAGAATGACATTGGCTTCCCAACATTATTTTTTATATATAGTAAATTTCTTCTCCTTATTTGTATTTACAACGCAGATATATTTTACCTACATTTTACTTTTATTTTGCAGCTGTTTATGAACATGTGACTAAAATGAAAATGTTGCCTTGGAGAATCCTGTAATTTAGTAACCAAGCAAAGTAACCATGTACCAAATACCAGCCATTCAGTGCCTATGCACAGAAAATAAAGGCCGAGAAGTTCAACTCTCTGTCTCACTCTCATAATAATTCATTATATATTAGTTCACCTCCAAGATAGATGAAACACTTTCTAAATTATTCCTTGACATCTTGCATAGTATATGTGAATTTATACCAAGTGTTTTTTTTTCTTTATTATTTACTAAACATAAACCTACTAAATACCTTTCATTGAAGATATCATGTTTTATCATGTTTATAGTATGTTTTGTTAGCCTAGTGTTAATTTTGTTGGCTACTTTCAGTATGTAGTTGATAAATGGAAAGGTTTTTTTTTATTGGAACAGTTAACAGAGTAAGACTGTGCTATTAGTAGGTAATTTCTTTTGTACATATGTGAGTGTGTCTTTTTTAATTAATCTGTTAAGTTAGAACTGTAGCCATTATTTAACAATTCTTAAAAATGTTAATTTTTTTCTACGTATTGGCCATCTAAGGACCACATGCCAATTTCAATTCTTTACTCTTTGTTCTTTTCTTTTTTCCAGTATTCTTTCATCTTCTCACTGTGTCTCTCCTTTGTGTCTTCAGTCCACTTTGAACCTACGTTTTTGTCTCTCCTACCCTGGACTCCCTCCATTTTCAACACTTTTGCCCGAAATACTTCTCTGTCAATTGCTTCTTCTGTGTGTATATTATTTTTTCTAAATCCTTTTGGATTTCTTTAATCCAACTTGATGTTAACTTCTTCCCCCACAGATATCTGAAGATTTGCTTTGTCAACCTATTGTCGTCCATTCTATATAAGTGTCCAAAAAATAATAGTCTTCTTTCTCTCATTGTTTCTGTTATATTTTCTATACTTTGATATATTTCATCATTACTTCTTAATTTCCAACCTTCTGAAGTTTTTCGTGGGCCTAATATTTTCCTAATAATTCATCATTCAAATATTTCTAGTTTGTCTAAATTATAATTCAATGCTAGACATTCACTTGCATATAGGCATTCTGGCTTCACTACTGTACTGTAATGCCTTATTTTTGCATTTTTAGATATGCACTTTTTATTATAAATATCTTTAGTTATACCATATGCCCTTTCAATCTTATGAATCCTTTCTTCTATAGCAGATTTTTCCAAGGTATTCTCTTGAATTATCTCTCCTAGATACTTAAATTTTCGAACTCTCTCTCTATTCGACCAATATCTGTTACCAGGAATTTTGGCGTGTTTTTAATGTTTGTGAGAACTTTGTTTTTTTTCCTGCAGAAATTCTTTAGCCTGTTCTACTGGCTATGTCCTCTAAAAAATTAACTTGTGTTACTGCAGATGTAAGATGTCCAGAAAGTATAGCAAAGTCATCTGCGAATGCCAAACAGTTTATTTCAATACGTTTGTTCCTTCTTCCCAACGTAATTGATGATATTTTGCATTCCTTTAATTTTTCATTCCAAATTCTCACTACTTTCTCCAGGACACAGTTAAAAAGAATTGGGGATAAAATGTTTATTTATTTTTTTTAAATTGATAGATACTAACTCACCACTCCTTAATTATCAGTCTTCTTCTGAATACTCTCTACTACTGTATACTAATGGTCAGTGTGCTGCAACTGTTTTCAGTTGTGATCCCACCTGTTACACAAAAGAGAGCGACTCCCTATTTAACTATTTTATATGTCACAGTGTGTGTGTGTGTGTGTGTGTGTGTGTGTGTGTGTGTGCATACCTTCTTAACAGTGTAAAGAAAAATTTGTTATTAAACTATATGAATTTGTATTTGTTATGAATATGACTGTTTATAGGAACTGATAAAGTCAAAGTTCCTTACGCCACACTGAAGGTGATTGATTACAATGTATTGTCACAAACACATTTGATTGACCATATGAAACGGTACCAAGGTAATGAGCCAAAAGCACTTCTGTGGGATGCCAGAACTGAACTCTTGTGGAAAGAAATAGAGAGGGAGCGTGCAGATGTAAGATATCTACAGTAAATTCTGTTTTCACTTTATATAAATTTGTTAATTCATTACATGTTAATTTAGTCACATAGGTTTCAATAACATGTTATTCTGAATTAAGTTTCATTTTAGATGTGTCTGTACTGTTTTTAAAGATTGGCCAAATGTTATGTGTTTGGCGTTGCTTTATATGGTGCAGAGACATGGACACTGAGGAAGGAGGATGAGAAAAGATTAGAAGCATTTTGAGATGTGGGTTTGGCGAGCAATGGAAAAAGTGAGGTGGGTTGATAAAGCAAGGAATTATGAAGTTTTAAGAAGAATAGGGGAAGAGAGAAGAATCCTGAAGGTAATAGAATTGGTTAGGTCATTGTTTAAGAAGAGACTGCTTGCTTACAACTGTCATGGAGGGTGTCACAGAAGGAGAAAAAAGGAGAGGGCATAGAAGAATGAAGCAAAAAGACTGGCATGCGATAGGACAGCTCGGAGAGCTTTTACCATTTGAAGACCTACCTTAGGGCAGAACACCAAATAATAATAATGTATTTCATATAATGTACGTATGAGGTCTGTTCAAGAAGTACCCAACCATTTATTATTAAAAAGTAGGCCTAAATAATATACTATAACAACACAAATTGAGTTCATGGGTGTAATCATAATAAGAAGGTGATGCGTTATATAAGTTTTTTAAAAAATTGTTTCATTATGTATTTTTTATGAAGCAAAATTCTTTCACTTCAAAAGAATATTTCATTTCGTACTACACAACAAAATAAAATATATGAGAATATTTCGTAAGAATCTTAACTGTTATACATATTATATGTTTACCACACTTGTATTTATAGAGCGTACATTTAGCTATAAGAAATTTAAATAGTTAAATGGTCGTGTCTGGCCCCACGTTCAGGGCAACAAATTATATAACAACACAAATTGAGTTCATGGGTGTAATCGTAATAAGATGATGCATAATATAAATTTTTAAAAAATTTTTTCATGATGTATTTTTTATTAAACAAAATCCTTTCATTTCGAACAACAAAATAATACTCATTATTATTCGTTTGTATGAACCATTCGCACATAACTTATGGCTAACAAATTATATATAACATGATATGCATAAACCTTATCATCTAACGTTAATTAATTAAATATTTTGCTCTCGGCTTACTCATTGTGTGGTTATCTTTGCGAGTTCATATTATTTTCTGTAATTCTGAATTTACTGTTATTTTAATTTATTTAATCTTATTTGACTTTCATTCTTTACTATTGCATATGCATTTTACTTTATCAAACAAAGACTTTATCAATTACTCTCATTTACTTTAATTTAAAAACATATCAAACAAACACTTTATCAATACTTTAATTTATTTTAATTTAAACTCAAATATTTCTCTCTTAGCATTTATGTTTAATTCAACTACTAATTCCTATACATGAGTTATTATTCTACATTACAATATGCTTTTGCGTTTATGTACATTTCTTTATGATTGATTAACTGTTCGAATGTTTTTCATTCTATGTTAATTAGAGTCTTTCAATTGTCTGTAATTAACAAAAATGGTTTTTCATCACCTCATTTGATGTGATACTATCAGTGTGTCCTCCTCGGGTCCTCGGTCTGTGTCCTTCTCGTTCTTCTGGTCCTCTTCCAGGATTCCACTGCTAGTGCTGTTTACTAGTTGTCTCGTATCATCTCATGGATCGTACGTGAGTCCATCGAACCTCTTCGTAGGTGCTGTGATGTTCTGGTTGGCCTTCCAGTTCATCCCGTGACTCTCACTGTAGATTTGAAATAGCGTCGTCGACTGACATAGCCTCTTACGGCAACGGTTGAAAATAGAAGAAGAAATTTTATTAGCGCGACCTGGCAGAATTTTCATTGTGTCAGAGTTTGTCGAAGCATCTTTACCCCCACTCTGATTCAGTTCACTAATTTCGCCTGTCTTCGCGAATTACAAAGTCTGTTTCACACTACTTGATGCTCAATCGGTCGCTAATTTTTATATGTTTACTATACGTAAATTACACTTCTTTATTGTAATTACAAAAAGAGCTATTCACTTTTTACTTATAGTAATTGCACTTTCTGTCACTTTGTCACAGTCTTTTAACCCTTTGTTCACCTTTATTTTCTACACCCGCTGTTGTCTTTCATTTTACAATATCGTACATATTTTTCTTACAATTAAAATAAAACATAAAATCTATCAATATTTGAAAAGGGATGGTTACCGTTCAGGAACGCACAGGCTTCACACACAAACAAAATACACGTTTACACAACGCTAGCGACAGGTGGGCCAGATATGCGTGTACATGCATGAATTGTGTGTTCCCTATTTTTTTTTAAACAATCCAGCTTGCAATCTGAATCATGTCTATTCCATAGCTTTATTTATTTGTATTAATTATTTATTTATTTTTGCAATGCACAGTACCGTATCTTTTTGTACTGTCGCAATACACAATGCAATTTCATCTTAGTTCCCTTCAAAGTAGTGTCACCTGATCCTCCGTAGGGTTTCCTTCATTTTTCAAAACAATCGTTGAAGTCCTCTTTTCGGATCACCATCAGGAGCCTTATCGAATTTTCTTTAATTTCATCTACAGCCTTAAATCTAGTTCCTTTCAGAGGTGATGTTAGTTTCAGGAAGAGCCAAAAGTCACAAGAACTGGGCTGGTGCTTTGTCTTGATGAAGCACCTAACCACCCCTGGAGGAGCAAATTCATACTGGACAATTCTTTTACAATCAAAAAACACCGTTAACTTAGCCTTCTTTGCCACGCCTTCAGATGTTAGTCTTTGACCCACGTCTTAGCCTTCTTTGAGCCACATATCTCGTGACTCATCAGAAGTTATGACCTGTTTGAGGAAATCTGAATCATTATTATTCACTATTAGCACTGAGCAAAACTTGCAATTTCAGCATAGATTTTTTTTTTGGTCTTGTGACAGCAGCCATGGGACAAGTTTTGCTGCCACACGTTCCATTCCAAGATCTTCCTTCAAAATATCCAAAACACAAGTCACTGGAATCCCCTGATTTTTTCTTGCATTGCCAGCCATTTATTTTCATTTATTGCAGCCCACACGTGTTCAACATTTTCAAATGTTCTGCTTGTTAAAGACCTTCCAGTACGTAGATCACTTTCAACAGATTCCCAGCCATCTTTAAAGCATTTGTTGTACCATACGTTTATCTGTGTACCACTCATAAAATCCTCTCTGAAAGCTTTCTTCATATTTCTGTTAGTTTCCATGGATTGTGATGGTACAAATACTACCATCCAGAGACATGTTGTAAATATCAATATTTTATTTGTAAATTGTATTGGGGAAAAATCAGTATACGAGTTAGCGTCAAGGTCGTCGATCTAGCAGCTGAAGGCAGCTATTTTTAGCAACATGAACTTTGAACTATATGCATTTTGAGTCAAGCCACATGACGTCATAAGCCGAGCCTAACATACGTCACGTTGGAATGCAGGAGTGTCCGCTAACTCGCCGGGATGGCGTCAACAGTCTGTCTGCACTTGGTTTATAAAGGCAGTCGCCAAACAACATCTAGTGATGATGGATGCGGGCAGTTTGCTCGCCCCAGTTGAATTCATACTCTCGTGCTGTACGGCCGTATAACAGTCCGTGGACGAATTTCAGGCACGCCCACCGCCAAAAAAGTGTAAAAATGTGAATTAACAAAATTTAAACATTAATTAAACTGGATTAACAGTTATTTTTTAAAAAGAAAACATGTATGGTCAGTGAATAAAATATATGGCATAATCGACGTAGTGTGCGTGGAACTATGTGACGTCTTCTGGACATTTTCAGATAAGTACCATCTCGGGGAGAGTAAAACAAAGAAATTTCAAAATTGTAAAGCAACTCAAAATTAAAAAAAGAAATGGCTGTCTAAAAATATCTATATATATTTTAAAAAATATAATGAGCTCAAAGGGGGGGTCATAAAGATATGTACGGTATGTAAGTGTGTGTGTGTGTGTGGATATACTTAATTAATAACCAAGAAGTGCTGGTTTGTGGTAGCTAAATTTATATTTGTTTAAAACACTTGTTATCTTCTATATTTTTGAATCATGTAATCACAAAAAGAAAATATCGGTATGGAGAACCATACATGACTTCCATATTCTAAGATTTATATTTAAAATCATTTTCAGCCAAACAGCCAGGGAAGGAATTTTAACAAAAAAATACTTCTTTGTTGCCAATAACGTAGTACACATATAAAAAAAAATTATCCCCTCCCCCTTCAACTATAATTTTGATTTATAGAAAATTACCCCCAGCCCGTTCAACTAGCCTCTTCATTTATAGATATTTCATCTACGTTTCTACAGTGGATTATTAAGATCTTATCAGGATACTTTATCAAAATTAAGTACTTTACTCATGTTACAACAAAAAATGTTTCAGGTAAACTGCCCTTTCCCCGTAACCGATCTTCACCAAAATCAACAGACATTGAGTTCTCTATAGCTCAGGCACATATGTAAAAAATTATTTGATTCTGTTTGAATTTACGGCAGTTATGGTTCGTCATATAAAAAATTACCCATGTTAAAACATAAAACATGAGATTTATAAAACATATCTAAGATTTATATTTAAAATCATTTTTGAAATAAAATATTTTCATAGAACCTACTAACGCTGGGGAAATCTGAGGAGGCAATCAGAGTTGGGCCTACCTGTCACTCTGCTGAATTTGGTGGAAAGCCCTGTCACTGTCGTCAAAGTATCAGCCTTGACAGGGTACTCTTTTTCTGCAAAATGGGAGAGGCTTGAGATGGAGTGAGTGACATGGTCCCCACCTCAATGAAGAACCCATTGTTTTATAAAAATATATTTCAATTTTGAAAACTGAAAATTCTTTTCTTGTTGTAAATATTTATATTTTATAATCAAAATGACTTTATTTTTGTTACCTGGCAACAAAATTATTTTATTTTCAACAATTACCATTGTTTCAAAAAGTTTAAATAATTTTTCAAGTACTTTACTCTTGTTAAAACGTAAAAGGTTGCAGGTAAACTACCCCTTCCCCTTAACCGATCTTCACCAAAATCTAAAGGCCTTGAGTCCTCTACAATTTACTGACGTATGCAAAATATTATTTGATTCTGTTTGAATTTGCGGCTGTTATCGTTTGCCATAGAAAATACGCTTCATAAAAAACGTTGCAGGTAAACTACCCCTTTCCCTCAACCGATCTTCACCAAAAACAATAGGTCTTGAGTACTCTACAAATCAGGGCTGTATGCAGAAAATTATTTGATTTTTTTTGAATTTGCGGCTGTTATCGTTTGCCATAGAAAAAACCCTTGTTAAAAAAACGTTGTAGGTAAACTACCCCTTTCCCTTAACCGATCTTCACCAAAAACAATAGGTCTTGAGAACTCTACAATTTAGGGCTGTATGCAAATAATCTTTTGATTCTGTTTGAATTTGCGGCTGTTATCGTTTGCCATAGGAAATACCCTTGTTAAAACATAAAACGTTACAGGTAAACTACCCCTTTCCCTTAACCGATCTTCACCAAAAACAATAGGTCTTGAGAACTCTACAATTCAGGGCTGTATGCAAAACATTATTTGATTCTGTTTGAATTTGCGGCTGTTATCGTTTGCCAAAAAAAAAAAATTTCCCTTGATAAAAAAAAACCGTTGCTGGTAAACTACCCCTTTCCCTCAACCGATCTTCACCAAAAACAATAGGTCGTGAGTACTCTACAAATCAGGGCTGTATGCAAAAAATTATTTGATTCTGTTTGAATTTGCGGCAGTTATCGTTTGCCATAGAAAAAAATCTACAGACAGACACACAGACAGACACACACACACACTTTTCGGAAAACGACTTTTTTTCATGTTTTGAGTGTAGTAGAATCAGAATCTGCAATAATCTCGAACACGATTTTTTTTGCCATCACCATACTTCCATTCCTTAAGGAATATGGAAGTAAAAAAAAGAATAGAGAAGGTAAATTTACAATTAATATACATATATATGATGTAATTATTTTAGTTCGTAATGTGTAAAAGGGAGGGGTCAAGTTGCAATTACGTACATACGTATATGTTGTTTCAGTATGTCAATAAATACTAGATTGGTTCGAGAATAAGTAGACTAATTATTTATTTCAAATAACCATTCTGCTCTCTCTCTAGCTCGCTCAAAAGAACCTTGGACCACGGTAAGTTGGTATCAATGAACAATGGCGTCCAAATAACTAGATGCAGGCCACAGCTGATTTTGTTAAAATAAAAGTAAATAGATATAACTTTACAATGGCGCCGAGAACAGGGACGTTTGCTTAAAAATCTATATATGTAAATGCGGGCCTGTTTTGGCGAGCAGAACGGATTATTGAAAGTAAAGAAATAAAAAACTCATTTACATCTAAATAGACGTACAATATAAGGTTATATTATGATCATATGTAGTGTGTGCGATTAGAATACTTTGTTATGTGTTAAGTATGTATTATATATGTTAATATTTTTGACGAAAATTTATAACTTTACAATTAAAAATGGCAAATAATGAAAGCAGCTTTACTGAATCGATAATCATGAACAATATAGAAGCAGAATCCACTCCAATGACAACTAGAGGAAGAGAGTTGTCGATGGATGATATATTTAACTTAATGAAAACAATGTCAGAATATAAATAGTAATTTCAGTGAAAAGTTGAAAGAACAAAATAATGAATTAAAGAGTAATATCAGCAAAATTAATAAACGCTTTGACAATACTAACTAACTTTTTGAAAGTAAATTTAACAAATTAAACACAAAATTAGATGAAAGGTTTAAAAAACAAAATGAGAAGTGGGAAAGAGATAGACGTACATTAAAGGAGAATACAGAAGGTGAATTAAAACAGGTAAGTGGTAGTAATGGTGTTAATTATAATGATAACACATGTAAGTGTAACGAGAATAAAAAATGTAAAGAAGTGATAGATGTCAATACAGGTGATAATTATAATGGTGATAAGATGACGTATAATGACGAGATTGTAGATAACAAGGTGAGTAATGGGGTTAATTATAATGATGAATATAATAATGAGTTAACAAGTAATAGTGGTAAAATAGTTGAAAAAGGGGTATCTAAGGGTGATACAGAAAAAATTAATAGTGATGATGAGAGTATAGAGATAGTAGGGGGTAGTGAGGGAGTAGTAGTCAGTGTTCATGAGTTAGAAAAGGAGTACGAAGAGAGTTATTTTGTGGAAGTGGGGCAGAGGGTAAATTTTCCCTGGGTAAATTGTGAAATAAGGTTTTCACATGTGTTTTTGGAGGACGAGTGTTCCTCAATTGGAGACCGAAGGTCTCAAAATGGTCCATTAAGTTTTTGTAGTTGTCCTGGAAAAGCCAGGAGGTTTTTTTATGATGTTGTAGTGCCCTCTGCATGGAGAGAGAGAGAGAGAGAGAGAGAGAGAGAGAGAGAGAGAGAGAGAGAGAGAGAGGTAGTGTTGTTTGAGGTTAGTAGAAGTTATGAAGAATTGTTAGAAAGAATAAAGGTTGAGAGAGTTAATAAAATAAAAACTTACCTTATGATGAAAACAGTACAGCGGTGGTGAATGATGATAATGTTGATAATTATATTGAGTACTTACCTGTGCATAGAAGTGGGATATTAATAGCAGCTGACTCTGATGATAAGGAGATGATAAAATGCTTAATTGCGACAAATAATAATACTGACGGTGACAGGACCAGTATTACTGATGTAGACAGGTTATATGGTAGACTAATAATGTGGGATAACCCAGTAAATTATTATGTGGGTATAACGGAACAATTTAGAATATTAAATAGTTGTTATATTGATAATAACAAAATAAGTTTATTTGAGAATGAAAATTGTTATGTTAAAATCAGATTAAATTTCGACGATGGTGGTTAGATATATAGTGAATGAACATTGTAACGTAGAAATTGGGTGTGTACTACCTTTATTCTTAAAGCCCCGCGTTGGGTTCGTCAATATGTAACGAGATATTATGGTCGTACCTGTCAAAATGTATCACACTTGTTTATATGGTGTATTAGTGTGAATGTAGTGTGTTTGCCTCAAACTGGTCGTTACATAAATCGACGTCACTACTGGAGTCCGTAGCGTTGTCAATGTTACCAGTACAACCTACCTGTTAATCCATAGTGATTGTTATTCCCGGGTGGCGCCAAATTGTTTCTGTTAAAACAATTAAAATATTTAATTTCTAATATAATACGAGGTATTAGCATGGACAGCTGTGACGTTCGAATTGTTCCCGCTGCTACACAGGTTGTCGACTTGGCCACTCGTGATGAGCGCTAGTTGGCTGTTGCTTAAAACTTCGCTAACACACATATATTCCACAAAAATCCTATGAAATAACAAGATAGTAATGTTCTGTACTGCGTTTTTTAATACAAATTTAATTATCAATAAATATGACAAATGAATCATAAATAATTTTATAATACTATGCTCCGGCTTAGAGCTTGAAACACAAAATATCTCAGAGTTGGCAAAATTGATTTCAAAACATTATCGTTCAGTCACTTTTAATAAATTACTATGTTTTTAAAATCTGGAGTTCTTTTGATCATGAAAATAGACATAAACGTTGGTTAATCAAAAAAGTACACTACCATACCTTATACGTACTTAGGATTTATAATGTGTTTGTACAATTTGTTCGGTAGTGTCGTATTTCTGTTACAGTAGTTGTGTTCACAAATAAGGTTATCTATATAGTTTAATAAAATGTTTTTTATGTAAGTAAATTATGCCTTTACCTTTGAAAGAAAATATTACTTTTTAAATAGTGAGAAATTTTATCATTTGAAAATAATTTAAGTAATTTAGGGTTTTGGGAATAAGGAGTTTATTCGGTACTTATCAGTTCGTCTCACGTTGAAATGTCATCATCAGGATAGGCGTATATTCTTTGAATTTGGGCCGGTTTTAAACTTCTAACATCTCCTTCATCTGGTCTTGGGTTTTTTCTTTAATTAATTTAGTTAATCTGGTTCCTGGACATCATGTATTCTTTATATATCGACGTCTCTTCATATTGGGTCATCTTGGTTCACTGATTCGACTTTTTATAACTGTTTAAATTAAAATTTTAATCGTTCCAATTTTGCGCGTCGCTTACCCACGCTTCGTTTTTTCAGAGTCTATATAATTTAACGGAAAATAAGCCCTCAAACGTCTCGTTGTCATAGTAACCATAATTCGATGATTGGTTAATTGCTCCTTTAGGACATTGTTAAAATATTTGAATTTTTATTCACATTTATTAAGTATTTTCCTACTGATTTTATTCCTTTATAATTCCTTTGGGATAATAAATGACATCACTATTATCTTTCTTTCCTTTCAAAGTTTACAATGATACCTCATAAGGTCATATTCTGTTATACATTAACTATAGTCTAATTATTGGACCTTTAATAAATAACATATCTTTCTTAAATTAAACTATTACCATAACATTTCTGTTTTAAAATAACTGATATATAATTACTGTCCATTCACTGGTCTTAGATTAGTAGGATTTCTTGTGAAATTGATACAATTTGCATTTGAATGTCTTTGGCAGTTAAATGTCTTCATAGCCAAAATCAGCCATGATTGTTTTTTAGTGTATTTACTTTTTAAATTACATTCTGAATTCAGCCTGATGGGCTTCACTTATTTGTTTGTGTTTTAACTACTATTCAACATACATTTTCATTGCTCTTCCTTTAAAATATCATAATTAGGTTTATGGACTGTAGGTTCCTTTCAGCCATATTCCTCCTTTAACATTGAACCAACTATTCTTTACAGGTCATTAGTTATTACTAGTACTAACATTGATTTCTTTCTTGAGTTACAAACTAAAGTGATAAACCTTGTCACCTTTCATGAAATTATGAAAGTTGATTCCCCTTTCAACATGGGGTGTTGTATTCTTTGCAATCTTAATTTTAATAACAAAACTTTAATTCTATTCTATCATGCCATGTTAACACAAGTTATTTGTCTGGGCTTTCTCCCTGAATAATATTACAAGCTTCCTTAATATTAATTTGGAATACTATTTCTAATTACTCCTAGATATATTACTATTTATAATATCACTCTAATCATTGGTTGTTTATCAAGATTTCACAGAGTGTCTGCTTACTTATCATTCTATTTTGAATGTTTCACATACACCTTCACTATTTTTTAGGGCATTTACACTTCACTAAAGCACTTCACTTTGGTTCACTGTTTTGTATTTAGTGTTATTTAATGGGTAATCCCTATACTTTCTCCTACCATTTCTCACTATTTTGTTTTAGTATGACATTTACTATTAACAACATTAGGTTAGTTGTGTTTTGTTAAATCTAACCTTTCTGACTGGGTTAGTGTACTTTTTCTATATCATTATATTTTACAATTGTATTGTCTTTAAAATGGGTACATAGGTTAAGTTAATGATAATAATAACATTGGTTTCATTAATACATAATTATTCAAGGTTTATTGACCGTATTCTACCTCTAAGCATACAATCTTTCCCTTTTATATATGTGTGTTAGTTTCCCCTTGGGTTTAACCTGTCTCCTCTTCATTCTTCCTCTTCTTCATCTTCAATAGTCTTCATCTTGGTTTGGTTCTCCTCTTCTTCTCTTCTTCTGATTCTTCTCTCGTTAGTTCATGTGTTCATCATTGTTTTGTCTATCATATTTTTCTTAAGTATGTTACGTGGTTCCCTTCTTTATGTTTAGGTTGTTGGCTCAATCACTTGGGTTGGGTAATATCGTTGTACGTCGTGTCAAAGTATTTACATTTTAATCATTTTTTAAACATTTTATTTCATATGAAGTAATTTTATATCAAGAATCATCTTTTTTATCACTGGTACGGGATTTGGCTTAATTGTATCGTTACAACATTTAATTATTTTAGTTTATGGTAATTACTTGGCTAACTTATGTAATGAGGTGTGGTAAACAATAAAATGATATGACGAAAATTGTAGATAAATTTGTATTGACGTTAAATGTATTTGGTTAAGGTTCTGTACATTGTATTTTGTGTGATCGATTTATAGTTTTGATGGAATTAAATTGATTTGGGATGATTTAGTTAATGTAAAGTGTTGTAACAGAGGAATTTTGGTAGTGAATTTAAATTTTGGTTGAGATTTGAATTGAATAATCAATGGTAGATGATTAAAATGTTGAATGGAAATGCAGAGTTGAAATAATGATATAACAAGTGGAATCTTTAATTAAAAAATTGAAATTAAAGTTGGAATATTTGTAATTTTTATTCAGATTCAAGTGTGAAAGATTTATTTTAAAGTTGTAATGTTAATGTTCATTTTGAGCGTGTATTATGTTATATTATGTTTATCATGTATGAAACATAAGATGTTTATTTGAATATAATGATGTATAGATATAAGACAGATATCTTAGATGTTTTAACTGCAATTCCCTACATTTCAGGTGGTCCCGGCCTTACCAGCCCAGACCGTGGTTTTGGTTTACAACCAGCTATAGGCAGACTTATTGTACACTGACCATAGTTGGTTGCCTTTGAAATTGGTGTAACATAGCAATTTAACGGGGAACAAAAGGGGAATCTAAGAATTTTGTTTTTGGAACACGGCTACGCACCTAAAGCAGGGGTGGTAGACCGAATAGGGGCATATCAATAAGTTTATTAGTAAGGATACTAGTGCCCTGAAGTTTATGTAACGCCAAAGCAAGGATGGGGGTGAAATAAAAGAAAAAAATGTTCACCCCTTCCGCCTCAGTCCTTGTGGAGGCAACTGGGCGTTACAGTCTAGAGGGGGGCAACAACGTGTGTGGAAGGAGGAAGTTGATGATTATTATTAATGGGATAAAATAAACCGGTTAAATGGAATTATGTTGATAATATAGAATGTGTAATTGATCTTATGATGTAATTAAATGATTTTTGTGTTGTTTTGAAGAGTATTATGGAGATGATTAACAATTTTTTGAGAAAAGATATAAGTAGATAATTTATGATGATGTAGTCGATTTAAATGTGTCTAAGGGGAATTTTAGTAATGAATCTAAATATTTTTGAGATGGGAATTGTGTAATGAAAGATATTTGTAATGGTGTAATGGGAAGTGGTTATTTAAATTCTGATTGGAATCAGGAAAATATTTTGAATTTGGGATAAGAATTAACGAGAGAGGGGCATACAAAATGTTGGTATTAAACATTTAAGATGTATTAGGTTAGGTTAAGGGTATATGTATGGTAGCAAGTTAAGAAAAAAAAAACCAGTGCTTCTTAACGCAAACCAGCACAGCTAAGGGGAGACCAGACCAGTTCTGGATATGGTATCATGCAAGGCCATTATTTAATATTTTTATTTGATGTTCTAGTGTCTGGTGATATGTGGCGGCAATCCTGTGCTGGCCTGCGCGTCAGAGCAGGGGCGTAAAGTGCCTGACTGGCCTTGCGGTGTTGGGATCTCGAGAGGGAAGTCCAGTAAGGTCATTCAGGTGTGGCCGGAGTCACTAGACCAGGGAGGTAAGTTACCCATGAGTTTTAGTAAAATGTAAAGGGGGTTATGGCGCCATATCTGGACTGATCCCTTTAGGAAGTATGTAAGTGTCAATGAGTTTTTATGCTTCGGCATAAAACCTCTCATTGAGGGGGTATTGTGACGGTAGAAATACTACCGTCCAGAGACATGTTGTGAATATCAATATTTTATTTGTAAATTGTATTGGGGAAAAAGCAGTATACGAGTTAGCGTCAAGGTCGTCGATCTAGCAGCTGAAGGCAGCTATTTTTAGCAACATGAACTTTGAACTATATGCATTTTGAGTTAGGCCACACGACGTCATAAGCCGAGCCCAACATACGTCATGTTGGAATGCAGGAATGTCCACTAACTCGCCGGGACGGCGTCAACAGTCTGTTTGCGCTTGGTTTATAAAGGCAGTAGCCAAACAACATCTAGTGACGACGGGCGCGGGCAGTTTGCTCGCCCCAGTTGAATTCATACTCTCGTGCTACGGCCGTATAACAGTCCGCGGACAAATTTTGGGCACGCTCACCGCCAAAAAAGTGTAAAAATGTGAATTAACAAAATTTAAACATTAATTAAACCGGATTAACAGTTATTTTTTAAAAAGAAAACATGTATGGTCAGTGAATAAAATATATGGCATAATCGACGTAGTGTGCGTGGAACTATGTGACGTCTTCTGGACATTTTCAGATAAGTACCATCTCGGGGAGAGTAAAACAAAGAAATTTTAAAATTGTAAAGCAACTCAAAATTAAAAAAAGAAATGGCCATCTAAAAAATATAATGAGCTCAAAGGGGGGGTCATAAAGATATGTACGGTATGTAAGCATGTGTGTGTACTTAATTAATAACCAAGAAGTGCTGGTTTGTGGTAGCTAAATTTATATTTGTTTAAAACACTTGTTATCTTCTATATTTTTTAATCATGTAATCACAAAAAGAAAAAGAAAAAGAAAAGAGAAGGTCAATTTACAATTACCGGTAATATACATTGTAATAGTACTTGATTCCTATGGTTTAAATGCCACACGTTGTTGGCGTCATTTTGTAATACGCCGTGTGTCGTACTTGTTAAAATTTTATCTAAGTATTATTATTTATATTATTGAATTTTAAAACTTGTACTTTTGTTCAATGTTGTGAGCTCGTTGTCGAATGGTTTATGTTGACTCTTCTGCTATTAAATGAGGTGATTCCTGCACTGAAATTGACATAAGTATAACATTTATACAATACTTACTAGTGGTGGTTGTATGCTAGTAATGTGCGAGAATATTACCGGCAAAAATCATTAGATTCAAATTCTCGCTCTCGCCTCTGGTACCAACCATTGCTGTCATTCACCTAAGCTGCAAGTCTATTTATTTACAATGATAGTCAACACTTTTGTCATTTGTGAAATAATGCTTATTTATTGAACTCAATTTGAATAATTGTTGTCATACAATTATTTCATTTATTTTCTTTTAAAAACAATTAATTTTGAGTATGGACTCTTAAAATAATTAAAATCTCAGGGTGGTCAGACTGAATCTAATAATCGACTATGTCTGGATGTAAACAATTTAGTTATTTTCTTTATAAAAATCGCAAGTTCTTTTAGTCTGCAAGATACACATTAACTACAGAAATGCACTGCTGTAATAATGAGTAGGCAGAGAATAAAAAATATTATTTATTTCTTTAACATAACAAAATTTGAACGATTGTTCATTACTTGAAATTGAGGTTAACTAGGGTTTATCGTAACCTTACTTATTTAATATTAATAGATTAATGCTTCCTTGAATGCATTACTTATTTTATATAACATTGTTATTAATTAAATTCAGTGATATTTCCATGAATTATTACCTAAAAGTGGATATAAACAAAGTACAGGTAATTAAAAATCATCTACCACTAGGGTTAACTCGTATATTACATTGAGTTAGGGTTCTACAATTGAGGGGGTTAAAGCCAAAGTGGTGTAAGTCATATTTTTAAAAAATTGACTTAACTCTTGAAATACCATCATGAGATATAGATCTGTTAAAAGGAAAAGTGGTGTAACTTCTAGCTTTGTTCATACTCTCATAGATGGCAGTGGCAGTTTCACTAGTGAATGAAACAGCTGGTTTGTTAATAGCCATTGTGGTGCAAGTCAGACTTACACCACTATTCCTGTAAGTGTTTGTAAAGTGTGATTTGCTACATACAGTTTACTTGTAGTTTTATTATTATTAAACTACTTAGATTTACATTTTGTGTTGGTGATAATAATATGATGGATCACCAATCTGATGAAGATACAAATAGTGAACCCAGTATATTGGAAAATGCAGGATCTAGTGATGATTACGAACCTTCAAAATCTGAACTGTCTGACTCTTCAGGTAAGTTTAACACATTTATAAATACATATTATTATTTAGCCAATAATATTATTAACACAATACCATGTTGTTCTTGGAAAGTAAATACCGGTAGGCCTACACAAGTAATTTCACTGAATAAACTTTGAAAAATAATAATAAAATTAATTTATATATGCCTAACCTTAAAAATCTAGTAGCATAACATTCTAATAAGTTTGGTTGGTTACAGAAGAAGTTGAAAAAACACCAGATGAATCGCCAAAACGAAGTAGAAAGAGGCAAAAACATGAGAGTAAGAAGCAAGAGAGGAAGAAGAAAAGAAATTCTGGCATGGCATATAAAACTAAGGTAGGCAAAGAAGTTTCTAAGAAGAAATTTATTAATGCAAACTGTAACTGCAGGTTAAAATGTGTAGAAAAGGTATCGGAAGAGTCATGCACGAATGCATTTGAAACATTTTGGAAATTAGGTTCTTTTTCTTGTCAGAATATTTTTTTATGTGGGTTGATTAAACAAATGAGTCCTAAACTTAGGCGTCCTAGAGATGGATCAAGATTGCAAAAGTCAACAAGCAATCAATTTTACATTCAAGTTGATGGAAGTAGTGTTAAAGTATGCAAAAGATATTTCCTTCAAACATTCCAAATTTCAGATGGGCGGATGACAAGAGCTATTAAAAAGTTGAAAATAGGAGACTAACCAGGATCAGACAAACGAGGAAGTGGAATACCCGTGAATAAAATCTCTGATGAGAGAATTAATGTTGTCCGGAAGCATATCTCATCATTCCCGTCATACCAGTCTCATTATACTAGAGCTGAAAACCCAAACAGAAAATATTTAGCCCCTGACCTTAATGTACGTCTTATGTACAACTTATACAGTGAATACTGCAAAGAGGAAAATATTTTACCTGTTGAAGAGCCCATTTGCCGTAGAAGTTTTAATAATGACTTCAACTTGCACTTTCATGTGCCACGTAAAGATAGCTGTTTGAAATGTGACATGCAAAAAATGAAAATGTCCACTTTAGAAGATGAAAATGAAAAAAAAAATCGTGGAAATACAACATGAACTTCATCTTCGAAAGGCAGAGGCTGCTCGAACATCTATGAAATTAGATACAGAAAAGTCAAAAAATTATAAATTGTTTTATGCCTTCACTTTTGACTTGCAGAAAGCTCTGCCTTTTCCCATACTAACCACTTCTGTGGCTTATTATAAAAGAAACATGTACTTATACAATCTAGGATGTCATGAGCTATCAACTGATTTGGGCTTTATGTACACATGGGATGAGACGATTGCTTCACGTGGTTCGCAAGAAATAAGTTCTTGTGTTACAAAACACATTACTGCAAGAGCCTCAACATCAAGACATGTTACCATGTACAGTGACACTTGTACGGGGCAAAACAGAAATTTGAAATTTGAATTGTGTCTTATGAAATTGATTCAAAGCAGTGATAACATCAACATTATTGACCATAAATTTATGGTAAGTGGTCACTCTTACCTCCCTAATGATTCCGATTTTGGATCCATAGAATCCTACGCAAGAGGTAAGGCCATTTTTGTTCCTGTTGATTGGCGCTTCATGATCTCAAAGTCAAGAAAAAAGAAAGCTTTTCATATAACAGAAATGTCAGTTCAACACTTCAAGTCTACGCAGAATCTTGAACAAGCCATTACAAAGAGGAAAAAAAATGTCAAGAATGAACTGGTGTCATGGCTCAAAATGCAATGGATTCGTATAGTGAAGAAAGAACCATTTATGCTATATTACAAGGAAAATCTTAATGACGACTTTCCATTTTCCGCTCTATGTCTAAAGTCAGCTAAACCAGGAAGGCCAATCTCACTCGGACTTATTGATCTGGAAAATCTATACCCTGCACCAAGACCTGTGGCTAAGGAAAAGAAGAGGGACATGCTAGATCTTCTACCTTATATTCCACCCATCAACCATGCTTACTTCCAGGGACTTATAACGGTTGAAACAACAGAGATAGACGATACAGGCCCGCTGGAAATTGTTGATATTGAACATGATTGAGATTTTTCTTTGCAAAGAAAGAATGTTGTCATTGTATTTGAGCAGATATAATTTAGCTACTTAGCTATTTGAGTAAAACATAATTTGTGACTAAAAATGCTGTTTGTTTTTTATTTCAGTTTAATAAAATTCAAGTTTGTTCAAAGGCAAAGTGGTGTAAGTCACTTTTGCCCTTTGAAATACAAAAAAAACTACAATAAAT
Source organism: Magicicada septendecula (assembly GCA_034769895.1). Lineage (NCBI taxonomy): Eukaryota > Metazoa > Arthropoda > Insecta > Hemiptera > Cicadidae > Magicicada > Magicicada septendecula. The sequence goes on from CM068368.1 coordinate 795,766,673, forward strand.
TATTTTCAATGATAATCACATTTACAGTGATACTTTCCTGCAATGTACAACAACAACAAAATACTAATAATTTGTTGTGTAATTTATAATAATGCATCTACCAAAACCTTCCGTTTCTCAAAATGCACAAAACATGACTTACACCACTTTGGCTTTAACCCCCTCAATTAAACACAATAATAATCTAAAAATATTAAATGTTAGGGTTCATTGGTTCCCTCATTGATTATTCAATGTCTCTTTATAAAATATTACAATTGATTTTAAGCTAGAAAGTCTACATTGTTATTAGTCAACGCTTTCGTTGCTTATTGTTATGCAATTATTAGTCCCTTTTCTTAAAGAAATAGGGTTATATTTTATTTAACTTGGATAAATCAAATTCGCTAGTAGCATTCTTTATTTGATCAATTACTTTTTTATACAATATAATAACCATTGGCAATGATACTTGCGTGTACCGTTGACTCGAAGTATCACTAACACAAAACTTTTTCACTTTTCAAAAATTATTTAACACTTGAATTAATATTTATTAATTCTTTTCACACACTGCCTATACGCATGTACTCCGTTAAAGAACACTGTCAAAATAAACTTCACTGTCCCTCTAGTCCGACCTAACCTCAACTAGGAGTTTCGAGGTTAGTATGCGTTATCAGCTGTCGGCTATCAATTCAATGTTTTGATGGTCACTCTGCCCACGTGGAGTCTGCATCGATTGCTGGTGATGAACTGTTGTTATGTGTGTCGGGATTCGGCACTTCATACTTTTTAATGAGTTCTGATTGGCTAATTGTCTTTATTTCGTGTACTCTCGGCGAAGTTCGTCAAAATAAATGCGCAAGTAAGTGTCACTATGCTGGGGTTGAGAGTATGTTTTTCTGGTCACAAAGGCACGCGACGGGCTTGCAATTTATTAGTTTTTCGTATAAATCAAATAGTTTATTTATAATTATACTGATAACATTTTTACAACTACCATTGTTTCTATCTTTTGATTATGAGTAATTTGCATACCCTTATCATATATTTCTGATATGGGGTTGATAAAAACACACTTCGTATAAATTCATAATATCTCTTATGTTACATAATACATTAAATACATTGTTTTCATTCACTGTGTTTATGGTGATAACTTATTAGTATTGTATTATGAACTTTTCACACATGGTTGTTTACTTACAGTTATGAATCATTCATTTTCCTAGGGTCAAACTCTAAGCCTATTATCACATTAATTATTTATTAATTAATTCATAATATTAGTGGTTGATAATGCAACTTTGTTATGGCCTATGCATAATTCACTGGTCATTATCACTTCTGATAGTGTCAGTTTTATTTATTACTGGTTTTTATCACTTTAATTACAGTCTTTTTGGTGAGTTTTTAGTACCCTTGAATGTTACATTTTTCGTTAGTTGTAATTCTTTCACATTTATTCTCATTATTGTATTTTTATTTCTTAGGAGTGTTCTGATAACACTGTTAGTACTGGGCAGTGGTTAATTCTGCCTTTACAGTGACAATTACATTGGTTTGAAGTTACTCAGACTTCTTGCATCTAGTTGTTACTAGTGTTTACTTATTATTTGTTTTATTTTTATTAATTAGGTGGATATAATCCTTGAATTGTCTCATCTAAGCGTTTTTCTGCATTATTCAGTGTTATAGGTTGAGTTCCTATTCTTTTATTACAAGTTTAATTGATATTTTTGCTGTCTCAGGTAACCATTCTATGTGATACATATGGTTATATTAAATCACATTTATTCAGCATTTATGTTTCGTTAATACATTATCTTTTGTACATTGAGTGTTCCTTATAGTACCTAGTTATGTTATACTACAACACATTTTGGTTTAACATCACTTTAGTTGTAGTTTTCTATTGTTTTATTGAAAACTATTTGGCCAGATTAGGTTATGTTCTAATTTGGTCTCTCAACAATGGTTGAGCGTCAGTTTCGATTTTCTACATAAAGCATGATTTATTTATTCTTATCTAACACTGGTATATTATTGTTTATAGCTAGATTTCAATTTGGTTATTCTCATAATCTTTATAATTGATAATTAGTGGTCATTGACAATTTTAATTCCACTTTACAACTTTTTATTAGTACTTTACACATTGTCCTTTTGTAATGTTTATACATCATTTAGTTATGCAATTACCATACTGGTACTCATTCTCCTTATTAAATTCTGTTTTCAATAGTTAATTTTATTGAGTTCTGTTTGTATTGTACCGGTACTGTTATTAAATGTATTTGATTAATAAGTTTGTCATTGTCAAGTCACAGCTTAGGGATTTAAATCATGTTGGTTTTCTCACTTTTACTTTCTTTTTCAATAATAATACTTTTATTTACTTATGTTAATTTGTTCTCATTTATATTATCTCCCTTTGGCGTTTGACTTGATTATGACCTGATATTTCTCCTTATTTGCACTGATTCCTTCCTCACTCTTAGCAAGTTTCTTCTTGGTGTTGTTGTCACTGATTTCCTTCTCACTGTTTGACCTATTGGGTAATTAGGTACGTTGTCTTGTCTTCCTTTCTTCAGTTGTACATTTACTTGTAAATCATTGTTTATTTTATTCCCCTATTTTGGTTATAATACTTCCTCTGTTCATGATTGTAGGTTTAACTTTTGTAGATAAATTCATTTATAGTGGCTTTTAATCCATTTGCAATACGTTGGTATTTATACGTTGGGTGTGTTATATGTACCATTACATATTGCCTCCTTACTAGAAGGCGGCAATTTCCCTTTTTGTATTGAAGAAATTATCAATTTTTACTTTATTCTTCTGTATAATACTTCTTCAGTGATGCTTGGTTATACACTCCCTTTGTTCTTTTGGTAATGGGGTCCATAATTTCATAGGTGTTGTTCTGGTTATCTCTAATTATTGTATATGGTCCAGTGTATAGCAGTAGAAACGTTTTTGGAATTCCTTCGATGGTACTTGGGAGTTCTCGGTTTTTTAATAACACCTTCTCTCCTATTTTATACTTAATATTTTAGGTTGTAGCTTCTTTTATTTCTCTCGTAGTTTTTCTGCTCGTTCTACTGTTTTGTTGTAAAATCTTATTTGGTCAAATTTGTACTCATCACTTGGAGGAAAGCTTATCCACTCTGTAATTTCTCTGGGTGGTCTTCTCTCAAACACAGCTGTGAATGGGGTTGTGTCTATCGCTTGGTGATGTGCCAAGTTGATAAAATCTTCTGTAGATGGCAAGTACTCTTCCCATTTTCTCTGTTGTTGGTGACAGTAGGTTCTCAAAATTCTCCCTACTTCTCGGAGAACTCGTTCAGCTGGGTTGCTACTAGGGTGGTATACTGATGTCTTGAATGTTTTCACTCCATGGTTTGATAGTGTTTCCTTCCATCTCCTCCCCTTAAATTGAGTCCCATGATCCGTTATTATTGCTCTTGGTGTTCCTACTTCTGTTATATATTTTTGGATAATTATTTCTAAAAGCTTCTTGATTGTGGCTCTATTGATTGGATAGAGCTTAGTAAACTTTGTATAGTGGTCAAAGATTATGATGATGAATTTATATTGTCGTCTTCCCTCACTTCTTGGTAATGGACCGCAGATGTCCACAAACACCTTCTCCAGTTTTTTAGAGGATGTTATCGGCATCATTAACCCCTCCTTTCTTTCATTGTTACACTTCACTAACTGGCATAGGTGGCAATGTTTAATGTATTTGTGTACTCTCCGGTTAATGTCTTTGAAGTACACATGTTCCTCCAACGCTCTGATTACCTTCATGGCTCCCATGTGTCCATATCTAATGTGGTAATCCATGGTGATCTCCTTCTCGACAGTCCTTGGTATTACTATCTTCCATTGGTTACACCTGTGTCTGTCCTTAATAAATAAAATGTCATTGTGTATGCAGTAGTATGGGATGATCCTGTCATCTTGTTCATTTAATCTTTGGCATACGTTTCTCAGTTTATTGTCACTTTCTTGTTGATGTTTTATTGTATTGATGATTTCGGCTAGTTCCGTTTTGTCTTTGATGATGTGGTAAATTTTGGCTACTGTCTCCTTTTCCCCTTCGAAAGTTTGATCTTGTATATTATAACGTTGCAGAAATCAGATCATATAGGGTATCCATAAGTATTAGAGAAATGATAAAAGGTAAAATAATTTAATAAATAATAATGAAGAAAAAATATAAAATGAAGTTAAGAGAGAAAGAAGAATTGTAAACAAGAATAATCATTAAAAGAATAGACTAGACTGACAAACAAATGACTATGACCCAACCCCAGAGATTGGCCAGATAAAGACAATAAGATGGAAAAGATTTATGGAAATTAAGAAGACAAATCAATCATAAGAGACACAAATGAGTAAAGAAAATATATAAATAACCATGAATAAAACAATAATAAAGTCCACTAACCATAAAAAATAAGTAAGACAATTATTATTAAATAAAGTATGTTGTCAAAAACCTTATTATAATAAGAAAGTAAGGCACAAAATGTTAAAGAATAATTATAAATGTATATCTAAAATATCATTGAAACCAAGAGTGAGAGATAGGTAGGGAGTGATAACAATAAACAGTGAAGTGATGAGAATATTAAAATAAACAACTTATAATATTAAGGAAAAAGAATAGTAACTAATAATTATCTTGTTGATTCATCCTACTCGTTCACTTATTAATTTAATAATATATATAAAACTTTCACATATGAACTTACTATTCGTTGTCACTTTCCCAAACGTTTCAAGGTGATGTACCTCTTCTTCAGTGGGAGTATACTGAATGTCGATTACAGAATAACCGTTACGGAATTAGGTGTCAAATGTCTGTAATCGACATTCAGTATACTCCCACTGAAGAAGAGGTACATCACCTTGAAACGTTTGGGAAAGTGACAACGAATAGTAAGTTCATATGTGAAAGTTTTATATATATTATTAAATAGTAACCAAGTGTAACAAACCAAAACCATAACCAAATGATGAATAGGCAAATAAGTTAATTGTGTTAGACTGTAAGAAATAGAGTAGTTGTGGGTGTAAGAAATAGAAAAACATATTCTATTACTAAAAGAATCACTAGAATGATTAGCTTTATAGAATAGATGGTGTCGATACAATACTCACCAAAGTTGTTATTTTGTTAATTTAAAGAAAATTAATTTGTTTGTTTAGTGTTTAAAGGAGTATAAACCAAGAAGGCATAACTTTACAGTAATAAGTTTGTATTTTATATGTAAGTAATGAAAGTATAAAGAGATGAGTAGTATGATCATTTTAAGTAATGACATACAATATAATAATTGTATTTAATAAGAAGGAATATGGCTGAACAATATACAGACCATTAAGTTATTTCTATATTATGTTTTGTTAATAAATTTAAGTGTTAAATAGGTGTTTGAGAAATGGGAGTAGGAATAAAACTAGCAATGACATAAACTTAACAAGCAACAAATTAATAACTATTATATAAATAGAAAGAAAAATATCAGATAAGAAATAATTTTGTAAAAGTATAATAACACTAATAGATTGTAAAACAGTTTCAAAGTAATTCAAAAGCCAATAAGTGCGAAATGAAAATAAGCAGACCATATGTACTTAATAAATAATGTTTAAATAGAACAAAATAAGAAATTCTAAGATGTTACAGTTTAGGCTTATAAATGCCATAGCTGTCTAACTTCAGAAAACCAATTGTAAACATATGAATATTGTATTTAAATAATATGACCAAGTAAATTATGTAATTACCATTAATTAACAACAATAACATGTCAGAATGGTGATAAACAGTATAAATAAGTAAAATATGAAATAACATAGTATTAGCAATTTTGTCCAAAAACATTAACACATGACCTGACCAGCCTTGTGAGATGTCAAATTGATCTTTGAAAGAAAATAGGGACATCTGTGTTAATATTTCAAGCATTGGAAATATCCCCAAGGAAAAATAACCATTATAAAATATTTATTCATTTTGAACAGAAAACCAGGATTTATAACAATAGTTTCAAATGTACTTAACCAATCAGAGTCAAGGCGGTTGCCATAACAACAGAACGTTATTATAATTTTGACCGTTATGTAACAAGAGTTCCATTATTAACTATCCAGAGGTATAGACGCTATATTGATGCGGACCTTTTAAAGGCAAATAACAAAGAAAATCAAAAAGAAATGAAAGTAAATTGAATACAAGAAGTCAACCATAGTTCCAGTAACTCAAGGAGGAACAATAAACGAAATTTCTAAAGGTAGTTGTTTGATCTCTCCGAACTACGCTTTTTGCATAAATTACTGTTCAAAACGTTGGAGACACACTTGTAGAACATAGTAAAAGTGAAAAAACCTTTGGGAAAACACTGGGTTATATTTTATTCCGATTTTAAAATTACCTAGTTTTATCCACTACTGACATACACAAACGGTAATTGTGCTCGATTTAGACTAAGCTCAAATTGCAGTGAAATATTTCTTTTCCTATTCTTCTATACTATATAAACACGAGAAAAATAATTTTAAACGGCGGTCGAACCTATTTACGGAGAAAAAATTAAATAATTACTCACATAAACGAGTTGGATGCAAAGCGAGTTGAGCCGATACCTGCCGGTTAGGTTCGGAGGGGCGACCCGAAGGGCCGCGGATATAGTTCATTGTTCCATATAATTCTTGCAAAAGGTTGGTGTAGTATAGTTTAATTTAGGCTACTTACAAAATCCAACGACTCGCTGTTCTATAATACGTTCATCAAACGCCATTTCGAGTGCACCAATGTGGAAAAACTTCGCGTGGAACTTGCGATTTGCAACCCCCCTTCCCCGGGAAATGGGACTGAATTTCTCCCATCCCAGTGTTTTCCCACAAGTTTTCTCGCTTTTACTGTGTTCCACAAGTGTGTCTCCAACGTTTTGAACAGTAATTTATGCAAAAACCGTAGTTCGGAGATATCAAATATTTACCTTAATAATTAAATAAAAAATTGAATAAAAGAAACAGACGCCAGGAGACAGCAACCCTATTTTTGAAATTAAACGAATGTACTAACACAACAGTGAAGAAACCTTGACGATCAATAACACTAACAACATGGTTTTGTTAAGTATGAATTAAATTATAAATAATTACGAACTAAAACTGATTAACTTTTTGGTACTTTTTTCACAATATGTAACTCTCACTCTGAACTTTGAACACCAATTTCTTTCAAGGATTAATGAAACATATTTATTAACACATTAAGTAACTGTAAGGTAACCTATGTCCGAAATCTATAAAACTGACACACACTTTTAAACAACAGAGTTGAATTTAATGTAAACCTTTTTAGTATTTAAGTACCACAATTGTAAGGTGGTGTACTTTATTTAACATCTTGTTTTAAACCTTTTCATAATCAAAAGAACTCATTGGCAAATTAACTGGTGTAAATAAGTACACACGACAGCCATTGTGGCGTCAATCTAATACTGCGCTGCCAGCTTTGCGCTATGCTGAGTGAAAATTAATTTGTTGCCGAGGCTAAACTTTATTATAATAACATCTATTGTACGACAATTATCAAAAATTAATGAATTATCGAATCAAATAAATAAGTACGAATCTTTACTAGCTGTCCTGTGTTTATTTAAATTGTATTATGTATGTTGTGTTCTTTAGCGGAGAATAGAATTCTTTGCCCAAATTTTATGTTGGCAACACGTCCAAAGACAAGCGAAAATCGAGTTCCCGCCAGTCTGCGAGGTAATTCGAATTAATCATCACAGTACAGGAGACAAACTAATTTTGAACCTTTTAATTGTTTTCTGAAAAACAATTTGGCGCCTTTCGGGAAATAAACATCAAAAATAAGGACAGGTAAGGATTTCGGTACTGGTTATTCGTACGTTCGCGACGGACGCAGTCTGGGTGAGGTACGTTTAAGAGCGACGACGACTTGGTAAGACTTAGAGATTATACAAAATACATTTTACACTTTTACAAATGGCGACCAATTAGTGAGGCTAGAAATAGAGGAAGAACAACTTTCTAGCGGCGATTACGAAAAAGAATAAGAAGATGCATAAGAGGGCGTCATCGCTGAGACGGACGAAGGAGGCCGAAAAAGAAGTCAGATTGGAAGAAAAGGAAGTTACATCAGTCGAGGATGTGGAAACGGTGGCAAGGGAGGAAGTTCGAGGAGACCCGAACCTACTAAGAATAATGGAATTAATGAATAGTATGAACGAAAAATTTGACAAGAATGAGGAGAGTCTGAAACAGATGAAGGAAGAAACTAATGACAATTTAAAACAAATTAATGAAAAATTCGACAGGAATGACGAGAGTTTTAAACAAATGAACGAAAAATTTGATGGCATTAAGGAAGATAGTAAACGAATGGAGGAAAAATTGGACAGAAACAAGGAAGAAACCAATGAGACAAACTAATTTTGAACCTTTTAATTGTTTTCTGAAAAACAATTTGGCGCCTTTCGGGAAATAAACATAAAAAATAATGACAGGTAAGGATTTCGGTACTGGTTATTCGTACGTTCGCGACGGACGCAGTCTGGGTGAGGTACGTTTAAGAGCGACGACGACTTGGTAAGACTTAGAGATTATACAAAATACATTTTACACTTTTACAATTAGGCGGACGACGTCTAGTTACAATATTAAATCTAGATAACGCATCTGCTGCTATGTTGCTCTTTCCTGGTACATTCTCCCGATTCGTGCAATGCTAGTGTCCATCTTGTCAGTCTCCCATGACTCAGTCTGCAGTTCTTTAGAAAGGATATTGATTTGTGGTCTGTCCTGACCGTTAGTGTGTAACCCAAAATGTAGGTTCTAAATTTGTTACATGCAAATACAATGCTGAGTAGTTCCTTTTCTGTTACGTGATAGTTGCGCTCACTTTTATTCAGTACTCGACTTGCGAAGCTAATCACAAGGTGGTTCCCTTGGTCGTTTTCTTGGTACAAAACTGATCCTAGACTTACGTCGCTGGCGTCGCAATTCATGTAAAAAGCTTTCTTGAAGTCTGGGTGGTGCTAAAAATTTGTCTTTGATTAGTTGGAAGGTGGTGTCCTGTTCTGGTCCCCACTTCCACTTGTCTTTGGATGATAGCTGGTGTGAAAATTCTGATGTTAATTTTGAGCAATTGCTCTGAAATTTTCAATAATAGTTGCAGATGCTGAAAAATGATTGTAACTGCTTCTTGTTCTTGGGCGTTGGGAATAGTTGTATTGACTCTATTTTCTCCTGTGATGGGGTGATTCCATTTTCTGATAGGTTGAAGCCCAGAAATTGTACTTCATCTGCGATGAACTTAGATTTTTGTCAGCTTCAGTGTCACATTATTTTCTGCTAATTTTAATAGTACTTGTTCAACCCTTCTGCAATGATCTTCCCAGTTGTCTGAAGTAATTAGCAGATCATCCACATATACGGTTGTAAATTGTAATGCTTCTTGTCCTAGAATTTTATCCATACATTTTACAAATACTGCTACTGAATTCACAAGTCCAAATGGTAGCCTTTTAAATTGATAATTGCGCCCTTCAAATATGAGTGCCATATATTTTCGGCTATTGGGGTGCAGTTCCACTTGCCAATACTCGCAAACGGTGTCCCAGGTACTAATGAAACATGTACCGTAAAACTTCTTGAGGATTTCTTCGATCTCTCCTGGTGATGTTCGATCGTTTATTATTATCTTGTTTAATTCCCTGGCATCCAAGCATATTCTCACCTTGCCATTTTTCTTCGGTACTGCTACAATAGGATTGGTATATGGGGAATAACTGTATTCGATTATATCTTCTTCAATTAGTCTGTTAATCTCCGTTCTGACTGCTTCTTTTTGAGAGTAGGCAATAGGGTAAGATTTCTTTTTAAAATCAACTGGTTCCTTAAACTTGATTTCGCACTGAAAATTCTTTAATTTTCCGGGTGTGTCGGAAAATATGTGCCGGTATCGCTTATAAATTGTGATCAATTCCTCTACCTGATCGTTGGTTATTCGTCTATCACTTTTAGCTGTTTGGAATTTTCGGCCTTCTTCTAACTTTTCTTCCCATAGGTCGTCCCTTTCGTCTTCATAATTAATTTCTTCTCTTCGTATCATTTTCCTATAATTATTATTTTCCCTAACATGACAGATGATCCGGTCATGAGGGGCTTCCTTGCTTCCAATTAACTCCGCCGTCCATTGTACATAATTCGAGCTCAGAGACAATTTCGCTCTGCTCATATCAATCACAGCTGCGTATTTTCTCAATACGTCACAGCCTATTAACAAATTAAACGGTAACCCACTGGCTACTAAAAAGATTATAGGAATGGTTTTACCTCGATTTGTGACTTCTAATTGGACCTGTTTCCTTATGGTTTTATTTTGCCGTCCTGTTGCTCCGATCAAAGTGATTTGTTTATTGGTAAGGTTGGTATTATTTCCTTATTTCCATTTTGTATTCTGTTTAGTTCGAGGTTATCAATCAAGGATACATTTGCTCCTGTATCGATCATTATTCTTGTAGGTACCGTTCACATCGGCAGTTATATATGCGATCTCGCTGTTATTGTTATTAGTTTTAGTGTTTTCTTCCTCCATTAAATCTCCCCTAATATCCTTTAAATAATGATTACGGATGATAGTAAACGTCTCGTTGTTTATTGGTTGTTGTCGTAGTTTGTCATACCCAACAGATCGGATCAGTGAGGGTTTCGTTGAGGTTTTCACTGCTGCTGTCCGTTTAAAGAGATAGCACTCTCTTCGCCACTCCTCTCTGTCGTGTTAGGCGTGTGATTCTCTCTTCCTTCAGGTCTATCGGTGTGGTTGTAATTATGTTCGCTGTTATGGTTTCGGCGGACATCTTCACTGCTGCGACTCTTCGCGAGTCATATCCAGATTCTCTACCTCTTGCGTCTTGGCTGTATTGATTGTGGCGTTCGCTAAAACTGCGACGTCCTTGGTAGAATCGCCTCCCTCTATTTTCCTCTTCGGCTCGAACGTAGTTCGTTATTCGATAATTTCCCTGGTTCTGGTTATTGTTATTGTTCGGCCTATATTGGTTATTATTGTTGTTCGGCGTGTATTGGTTTCCGCTGTAGTTTGGTCGATAATTGTTATTGAAGTTATTATGATTATTATTCGGCCTATAGTTAGTGTTATCTCTGTTGTGCTGATAATTATTTCCGTTATTAGGCGGTCGTGGATTCTGGTCGGTATTGTTCCGGTTTGGGTTATTGTAGTTGCCACGATAATTATTCCTGTTGCTGGTCTGGCCGTTCCGTTCGAAGTACGTGTCTGGTCTCTGGCGACTCCTCCGGTAATACCGCTTGTGCTCGTAGTTTTCAAGTAATGCCGACATGGTTTGTATGGTACGAATTTGTCCGTTGAGTCTCGCTCTGGCCACGCCCTCTTCGAAGTGGTATGCCAATTTGGTTACAAGGCACTCCTCCGGTATCTTGGGTTTTCAAGGTTTCTGGCCATGCATACTTTGCCCAGAAAGTATGCCGTGAGTGTGGTTCCTTTGTTGTGGTCGTATTTTCCATTGCAGATGTCGTCGCGCACGATATTTTGCGTCGACTCGGACCAATATTTTGCCTTGAAGAGTGTTTTAAAGTCGGCATAGTTTTGTATCTCGTGTCTTGTAGCAGTCCACCAGTTGTCGTGCACGTCCTTGAAGTAATCGTCTACCATGCTTCTTATCATTGTCCATCTGGTTTCCCCGGTTCCGTGCTATATTCTCCTCGACCCTCTCAATAAATTCCATCGGATTTTTCTTATATGTTCGGAAATTTATAGTCTCCCGGTTTTCCATGTTCGGTATTCCCGTCATCTGGATCGGTTGACTCCGGAACAAGTTAATCTCCTCTCGGAAGTTGTCGAATTCCCGCCGCTGTACCTCGGCCATTTTTTCTTTGTCACTGTGAACCTGGTCTCGAACATCGTTTACAGTTGTAGTTATTTCTTCACACCTCGTTCCAAAATTCGTTTGTGCTTGGGTCAGGTCTTCTTGTTTTTTCGTAATTAATTCGAATTTATTTGAGTGATTTTCTTCGAAGTTGTTGATTTTAGTATGAAGGTTTTCTTTCGCTTGCTGCAGTTCTTGATTGTTCAGCTCGCACCTCTCATTAACGTCGGTAATTTCTCTCCTCACTCCGGTTATTTCTTCTTCTATCTTCATATTTAATTTCCCATTATTTTCTTCCATTCTCTTACTGATCATTTTCGTATTTTCTTCCATCTTCTTGTTCAGTAACTCCATGTTCTTATTACTATCTTCGATGGAATCATCTATCTTCTTACTCAATTCTTCCTTATTTTTCTGGCTGTCTTCCTTCAACTCTTCCTTTAACGACTCGATATTTTTCTGGCCGTCTTCCTTCAACTCTTCCTTTAATGACTCGATATTTTTCTGGCCGTCTTCCTTCAATGTTCGATGTTTTTATTTAATGATTCTACATTTTTATTGGTTTCCATTATCGCCCTTATTATTTCATGGAAATTGATGTCCCCTGTTTGTGTAGGTTTCTCGGGTTGTTCCTCTTGTTGTACAGGTCGGTTATGTTCCGCGGGAGGTAATATTTCTTCCATATCTTCAACCGGCGTCGCCTCCTTGTCGTCCATGTTTATTTCCTTCTCGACTTCCGCCGCGCGTTTCTTAGAAGTTGCTCTCCGTTGCATTTTCAATTTGAGTGTATTGCAGCTGCCGAAAAAATTAGGTCAATTATTTTATTTATTTATCGATTTATTAGGTTAATTTGTGATCTAATTAAAGCCTCAAACGTTGGTCGCCATTTTGTAATAGTACTTGATTCCTATGGTTTAAATGCCACACGTTGTTGGCGGCATTTTGTAATACGCCGTGTGTCGTACTTGTTAAAATTTTATCTAAGTATTATTATTATTATTGAATTTTAAAATTTGTACTTTTGTTCAATGTTGTGAGCTCGTCGAATGGTTTATGTTGACTCTTCTGCTATTAAATGAGGTGATTCGAATGGCGTATTCCTGCACTGAAGTTGACATAAGTATAACATTTATACAATACTTACTAGTGGTGGTTGTATGCTAGTAACGTGCGAGAATATTACCGGCAAGAATCATTAGATTCAAATTCTCGCTCTGGCCTCTGCAACCAACCGTTGCTGTCGTTCACCTAAGCTGCAAGTCTATTTATTTACAATAATAGTCAACACTTTTGTCATTTGTGAAATAATGCTTATTTATTGAACTCAATTTGAATAATTGTTGTCATACAATTATTTCATTTATTTTCTTTTAAAAACAATTAATTTCGAGTATGGACTCTTAAAATAATTAAAATCTCAGGGTGGTCAGACTGAATCTAATAATCGACTATGTCTGGATGTAAACAATTTAGTTATTTTCTTTACAAAAATCGCAAGTTCTTTTAGTCTGCAAGATACACATTAACTACAGAAATGCACTGCTGCAATAATGAGTAGGCAGAGAATAAAAAATATTATTTCTTTCTTTAACATAACACAAAATTTGAACGATTGTTCATTACTTGAAATTGAGGTTAACTAGGGTTTATCATAACCTTACTTATTTAATATTAATTGGTTAATGCTTCCTTGAATGCATTACTTATTTTATACTAGCGAGTACCCGGCATGCGTTGCAATGCCACTCAAAGAAAGAAAGTGTTTGTATATATATAATATATAAAGACTTCGTTCGCGTGGTCTTCAATTTAATGCGATAATATATTTAGAACAGAATCTATTCCATTGGGTTGCCATAGTAACCAGACCTAATAAGTTAGTTTTGTTAAGACTCCAAAGGACCCCCCAGAGGATCGTATCGAAAAAAACACCTGTCCTATGTTGGTTCTCCCGTTGCGTAAAATATTTGTGCCAAGTTTGGTTGAAATCGGTCCAGTGGTTTAGGAGGAGATGTGGAAGACCCCAAAGGACCCCCCAAAGGACCCCGTTGGAAAAAACACCTATCCTATGTTGGTTCTCCCGTTGCGTAAAATATTTGTGCCAAGTTTGGTTGAAATCGGTCCAGTGGTTTAGGAGAAGATGTGGAAGACCCCAAAGGACCCCCCAAAGGACCCCATCGAAAAAACACCTATCCTATGTTGGTTCTTCCTTTGCGTAAAATATTTGTGCCAAGTTTGGTTGAAATCGGTCCAGTGGTTTAGGAGGAGATGTGGAAGACCCCAAAGGACCCCCCGAAGTATCATATCGAAAAAACACATATCCTATGTTGGTTCTCCCGTTGCGTAAAATATTTGTGCCAAGTTTGGTTGAAATCGGTCCAGTGGTTTAGGAGGAGATGTGGAAGACCCCAAAGAACCCCCAAAAGAACCCCATTGAAAAAACACCTATCCTATGTTGGTTCTCCCTTTGCGTAAAATATTTGTGCCACGTTTGGTTGAAATCGGTCCAGTGGTTTAGGAGGAGATGTGAAAGACCCCAAAGGACCCCCAAAAGGACCCCCCGAAGGATCATATCGAAAAAACACATATCCTATGTTGGTTCTCCCGTTGCGTAAAATATTTGTGCCAAGTTTGGTTGAAATCGGTCCAGTGGTTTAGGAGGAGATGTGGAAGACCCCAAAGGACCCCCCAATGGACCCCGTCGAAAAAAACACCTATCCTATGTTGGTTCTCCCGTTGCGTAAAATATTTGTGCCAAGTTTGGTTGAAATCGGTCCAGTGGTTTAGGAGGAGATGTGGAAGACCCCAAGAACCCCCCATAGGACCCCATCGAAAAAAATTCATAAACCTTCGCGGGCGTGCGCACAACAACTCACCGAAGTTTCATCGCAATCGGATGAATGGTATAGGAACGCATACGGGACAAAGAAAGAAAGAAACAAACATTCATTTTTATAGATATAGATAGATAACATTGTTATTAATTAAATTCAGTGATATTTCCATGAATTATTAACTAAAAGTGGATATAAACAAAGTACAGGTAATTAAAAATCATCTACCACTAGGGTTAACTCGTATGTTACATTGAGTTAGGGTTCTACAATTAAACACAATAATAATATAAAAATATTAAATGTTAGGGTTCATTGGTTCCCTCATTGATTATTCAATGTCTCTTTATAAAATATTTCAATTGATTTTAAGCTAGAAAGTCTACATTGTTATTAGTCAACGCTTTCGTTGCTTATTGTTTATGCAATTATTAAAGTCCCTTTTCTTAAAGAAATAGGGTTATATTTTATTTAACTTGGATAAATCAAATTCGCTAGTAGCATTCTTTATTTGATCAATTACTTTTTTATACAATATAATAACAATTGGCACTGATACTTGCGTGTACCGTTGACTCGAAGTATCACTAACACAAAACGTTTTTACTTTTCAAAAATTATTTAACACTTGAATTAATATTTATTAATTCTTTTCACACATACTGTCAAAATAAACTTCACTGTCCCTCTAGTCCGATCTAACCTCAACAAGGAGTTTCGAGGTTAGTATGCGTTATCAGCTGTCAGCTATCAATTCAATGTTTTGATGGTCACTCTGCCCACATGGAGTCTGCCTCGATTGCTGGTGATGGACTGTTGTTGTTACGTGTGTCGGGATTCGGCACTTCGTACTTTTTAATGAGCTCTGATTGGCTAATTGTCTTTATTTCGTGTACTCTTGGCGAAGTTCGTCAAAATAGACGGGCAAGTAAGCATCACTATGCTGGGGTTGAGAGTATGTTTTTCTGGTCACAAAGGCATGCGCACGGCCTTGCAATTTATTAGTTTTTCTTATAAATCAAATATAGTTTATTTATAATTATCTTGTTGGTACATCCTCTTCATTCACTTTTTCCTCTAGATATTGTGAACATTTAAAAGCCCTCACCACAAACTACATACGTTCCACTTTTGCCACACATTTACAAAATGAAAACCACAGTTACACAAACATAGAGCACAACATGGAAATACTAGATTACTTACCTAAAAGTAGAAAACTAAACACAGCAGAACAATTTGAAATATACAGATATCACACACTACAACCAAACAACATATTAAATGAACAATTACATATAGATCACACATACTTTTCGATACAGTGATTAAAACACACACTTTGAATCCCAGCACCAATTCCCTCCCACCAGCAACCCCCACCACACACACCTACAATCCATATCGGTTACTTTGTACAGACATTCAGTATTTCAAATCCCACTGAGGAAGACGAACACCACGTTGAAACGTTTGGGAAACAAAACCAAAAAGTAAGTGTTCACAGTGAAAGTTTATTTATAATTATACTGATAACATTTTTACAACTACCATTGTTTCTATCTTTTGATTACGAGTAATTTGCATACCCTTATCATATAGTTCTGATATGGGGTTGATAAAAACACACTTCGTATAAATTCATAATATCTCTTATGTTACATAATACATTAAATACATTGTTTTCATTCACTGTGTTTATGGTGATAACATATTAGTATTGTATTATGAACTTTTCACACATGGTTGTTTACTTACAGTTATGAATCATTCATTTTCCTAGGGTCAAACTCTAAGCCTATTATCACATTAATTATTTATTAATTAATTCATAATATTAGTGGTTGATAATGCAACTTTATTATGGCCTATGCATAATTCACTGGTCATTATCACTTCTGATAGTGTCAGTTTTATTTATTACTGGTTTTTATCACTTTAATTACAGTCTTTTTGGTGAGTTTTTAGTACCCTTGAATGTTACATTTTTCGTTAGTTGTAATTCTTTCACATTTATTCTCATTATTGTATTTTTATTTCTTAGGAGTGTTCTGATAACACTGTTAGTACTGGGCAGTGGTTAATTCTGCCTTTACAGTGACAATTACATTGGTTTGAAGTTACTCAGACTTCTTGCATCTAGTTGTTACTATTGTTTACTTATTATTTGTTTTATTTTTATTAATTAGGTGGATATAATCCTTGAATTGTCTCATCTAAGCGTTTTTCTGCATTATTCAGTGTTATAGGTTGAGTTCCTATTCTTTTATTACAAGTTTAATTGGTATTTTTGCTGTCTCAGGTAACCATTCTATGTGATACATATGGTTATATTAAATCACATTTATTCAGCATTTATGTTTCGTTAATATATTATCTTTTGTACATTGAGTGTTCCTTATAGTACCTAGTTATGTTATACTACAACACATTTTGGTTTAACATCACTTTAGTTGTAGTTTTCTATTGTTTTATTGAAAACTATTTGGCCAGATTAGGTTATGTTCTAATTTGGTCTCTCAACAATGGTTGAGTGTCAGTTTCGATTTTCTACATAAAGCATGATTTATTTATTCTCTTTACTAAACACTTTACTAAAAATGAACTTTTTCTTGTGAAAACTTACTTTTTTCGTCGGACGCGTTTCGGCGTGCGTATCCGCCTTCTTCAGCTTTTTGTCAGACTGCCTCGTAACGGTTTTTGTGTGGAAGGTGTAGTGGGGGAGGTGTGTGGAGGAAGGGGATTGGCGCAGGGTTTCTTATTTATTTATTTATTATTTATTCTTATCTAACACTGGTATATTATTGTTTATAGCTAGATTTCAATTTGGTTATTCTCATAATCTTTATTATTGATAATTATGTGCCGTGGTTATATTGAAAGGTAAACACCACGGCCACTTTAATTTTATTTTCCGTGCGTTCGGCGCACTATCGCTGCTTGTTACGATGCCCGCGTTGATATTGAGATTCATGTCGTTCACTGCAACCTTGAGTGGTGACATCATTTGGCAGGCCGTGGCGTTCGCTTGTCAATGAAATTTAGTCAGCAATGTCTGAGTTTCTATAAGTTAGCGCCGAGCCGTTCGTCGGCCTCTTTTCTCGTTCAACCTTGGTGCGACTGGATTGTGACGGCGTAAATTGTGACACCACTATGCCTAGATAAATTTTCTTAAAGAGCTTCGGGTGTCTCCGCTTAGTCAAGAGGAAACGGGTCCACGTGATGGGCACGATACATCTTCGCCCATCCGCAGAGCCTGTGTAAGACACCCCAACGCCGTATTGCCATCCGACATCGTCCTTCACACACCACCGAAAATGCAGGAACGTATTTAGTGCCATCCGAAAGATCAGGTGGGAACTTTCCTTTATTTAATAAACTTCACACACGAAGTGCTCCGCAGGTTATCGGGTAACACACACGCTAAAACCTATAGCTAGAAATTAGACTCATGTTTCAGAGTTAACATTACTGAACATGTTTTGTGAAGACATGCTAAAGTGTGGACATTACTGACTGTTTTATAAGTAACTTATAAGTATTTGTGTTTTGAATTGCATAGAGTCAAGGGTTACCTTTCTATTATCTAAACATTTAATTCTATTACTGCGAAAGAGAAAACTGAATTTAAAATTCTTTTTTGACAATATCCAGACCTTAAGAAAATGTAATACTCGGAGAGTACTTGCATCTGCCTGTCATATGGCTTGTGATCCTCCACGTTCCAATTTTGTTCTCTGATTTTCTAAACTTAAAACTCCGGTTCATTTGGTTATTTTGTTGGTTCAGTTTAACTATTCATATTATTATAATTATACTGTACGATTCCTATACTTAACTAATTTAACACCTTTAACTTAATTTAAGTTAACGTAACACTTAACTTGAAAGGCGACTCCTTTTAATTTTTTTTAATTAACTACTAATTTACTACAATTTTAATATTTAGGTAACTTTCTTAAACATCCGTTTACTGTGATCACTGCTTTCAATTTAATGTGATTAATCCTAGTGATGGGGAACAGGTAGATGAAAGTATTGCCGTACACTTAAGTAATTGTTCTTTGAATTTAATTATTATTGTATTATCTAATGATCATGGATTGTCTGCTCCAGATACTTATAATTATCATGTGTTCATAAATGGTTCCTGCATTACTAATGCAATACAAATTTTTCTTTAGAAAGTAAAATACAAGAAGTAAAAGTTTATAATAAAAATAATAAATTCAGTAGTTGGCATGCCATTATTCAATTGTTGGAAGTACTGTCACATATTCTTGTTGTAATTAAACCACCATGTGACTTTAAATACTTTGACGTATTTTTGTGTAAATAAACCACCATGTGACTTTAAAGAGAGGTCTGAATGGATGTCAAGAATAAAGAAAAATCAAACAAAAAATAAGATTGTAAAACCAATTGTTAAAAAAAAAAAAAAAAACTTGTTATTGTTGATCAGCTGTTTTCTTGCAAGACGTGTCACTATGGGCTCAGCACATTTTATTTCCATCTAGGCCACGTGCCTAGCCTTAAATATTAAGTTACACCTTCCCAGAAAAAAAAAAATTTGGAGTTTAGAAAAGGGGTGTAAAAAATATTCTGGGATTAAGGGGGCGTTTCAATTAGTGATCATTGACAATTTTAATTCCACTTTACAACTTTTTATTAGTACTTTGGACATTGATGATGCATTTGGGTGTCCCCACTTCACTAATGTATGGTTCTAATATTAGGTTCAAAATTTTCTGGGTAGTGGCGCGATTGATGGGGTAGAGCTTCATGAACCTGGTGTAGTGGTCGAACACAATAATGAAGTATTTGTATTGATGCCTCCCTCCACTACGCGGAAATGGTCCGCATATGTCAACGAAAACTTTCTCCAGTACAAGATGTGGTGATAGGTATCATGGTGCCCTCCTTTCTGTTGTTGTTGACCTTCACTAGTTGGCAGATGTGACATTGTTTTATGCATTTCCGTACCTTTCTGTTGGCGTCTTTTATGTATACATGTTCTTGTAAGGCCTTCACCACTTTTAACGCGCCCATGTGCCTATATCTCTCATGAGAATCTAGAATTAGGTCCTTCTCTGTGGCCCGAGGTATGGCTATTTTCCAGGTGTTGAATTTATCTCTGGTTTTAATGAAGAGTATTCCTTGGTGATAGCAGTAAAATTGGGATACGTGGTCGTCTTTGTCTGTTAATCGTTGTCTAATTCTATTCAGCTTGGGATCTTGTTCTTGTTGTCGTTCCAGTTCTTTCATGATGTTGGCCAAGCCAGTTCTGCTCTTAATAATATGGTATATTTTAATGGCAGTCTCCTTTTCTCCTTCATAAGTCCGGCCTTTAATGTTTACTCTGGACAGGGTATCGGCTACAACATTTTTCTTGCCCGGGATGTATTCCCAATTTAAATTGTATTCCTGTAATATAAACTCTATCTAGTCAATCTTCCATGACTTAATTTACAATTTCTCAGGAATGATATGGACTTGTGGTCAGTCCTTACGGTAATCGGGTACCCCAAGATGTATGTCCTAAATTTTCCACAGGAAAACACAACGCTTAGCAATTCCTTCTCCGTGACATTGTAATTTCTCTCGCTGCTGTTTAATACTCTACTCGCGAAACTGATTACACAATGATTCCCCTCTTCATCCTCCTGGTATAAAACGGATCCGAGGCTAACGTCACTGGCGTCGCAATTTAAGTAGAATGGCTTGGTGAAATTGAGCTGACGTAACATTACTGACTCGATGAATTTGTCTTTAATAAGTTGGAGTGTTATGTCTTGTTCTACTCCCCATGTCCATTTGTCCTTGGATGACAATTGATGTGAAAACTTGGCTGTTATTTCCGAGTAATTCTTTTGAAACTTCCGGTAATAATTGCATAGACCGAGGAATGACTGGAGTTGTTTCTTGTTTTTAGGTGTCGGAAACTTCTGTATGCATTCAATTTTTTCTTGTGAAGGTGTTGTCCCATGTCCAGACAAGTTGAACCCCAAAAATTGTACTTCGTCAGCCAAAAATTTGGATTTTTCCAGTTTGAGAGTTATATGATTGTTTGATAGTTTTTCTAATATGTGTTCTACCCGGCAACAATGTTCATCCCACTTATTTGATGTTATTAAGAGATTGTCTACGTAGACTGTTGTAAACTGTAGGGCATCCGGTCCAAGTATCTGGTCCATGATTTTTACGAATACTGCTACCGAATTCACCAATCCGAAGGGTAGTCTTTTGAATTGGTAGTTCCGTCCTTCAAATATGAATGCCATGTACCTTCTACTGGATGGGTGTAACTCGACCTGCCAATAGCCGCAGACAGTGTCCCATATACTGATGAATTTGGTCCCATAGAATTTTTTCAAGATTTCTTCTTTCCCCTGGGGATGTACGATCATTTACAATGTGTTTATTAATCTCACGGGCGTCTAGACATATTCTCACCTTCCCGTGTTTCTTTGGAACTGCTAGGATAGGGCTGGTGTAAGGTGAGTAGCTTGGTTCAATTATGTCTTCTGTTATTAATCGCTTGATTTATGTTCTCACCGCTTCCTTCAATGAAAATGCGATCGGGTAAGATTTTTTATTAAAGTTGACAGGCTCTCGGAATTCAATTTCGCACTGATAACCTCTGACCTTCCCAGTGTATCTGAAAATATGTGTCGGTATCTATTGTACACGTCTATAAGTTGTTCCGCTTGTTGAACGGTTAATTGTGCGTTCATCTTCTCTCTCTGGAAAGTTCGGATCTCTTCGATTTTTTCGTGCCATAGTTGTTCATTGTCGGTCTCGTCGCAAATTCCATTATTCGGTGTTTGTTCCCCAGTATTTCGGTATTTCTGGATATGGTATGTGGTTTTGTTCGATTGTTTTTCGTCACTACTGGTTAAATCTGTTGTCCATTGCAAGTCATCCTTCTTCAAGAACAGTTTGGATTTACTTAGGTCAATTATTGCTGAGTATTGACGCAGCATATCGCAACCAATTAGCATCTGGAATGGTAATCCACTGGATACTAGGAATGTCATTGTTATGGTTTTTCCGTCGCTCGTCAGTTCTAGTTGTACCTGTTTTCTGACGGTTCTATTCTGTCGTCTGGTCGCTCCTACAAGGACAATGTTGCTAATGGGTAATGTAAGTATTGCCGTCTTACTCCCTTCCTGTATTCTATGAAGTTCGATGGTGTCGATTAATGAAATGTTGGATCCCGTGTCTATCATTACTCGCGTTGGTAGGCTACTCCATTAACTTTAGTCGAGATATAAGCAATTTCACTGTTGTGGTTGTTATCAGATTGGTTGTCTTTTTCTTCGAGCAATTCTTCCCTTATATTCTTTAAGTAATTATTGCGTAAGATGGTAATTGTTAGTTTATTGTTTGCGTGAGCCAAGTTACGATTTAACCCAATAGATTGGTTCAGTGAGGGTAAAAGTAGATTTTTCACTGCCGCTCTTAGTTTAAAGCCGGTTCGGGCTGTTCGTCACGCCTGTCTTTTTGACTCGTTGGCTGACTTCCGCTTGTTGACGGTCGGGGTTCTTGTTGGTTATGATCTTCTTCATAGTGGTCACGCCGGTATACTTCTTGACTACGACTTCTGCCTACATTGGTTCTGGTATCCCGTCCGTAGTTGCTGCTACTGTACCGGTGTCCGTATGCGTTTCGGTCGGTACTTCGTCGTCCTTGATAATGCGATCTGCCTCTCCCGTCATCTTCGGCCCTCACATAGTGTACTTGGCGATAGTTACGATCCTGGTTATTCCGATTTCTATTGTCGTTATTATTATTATTGAAATGTGGCCGGTTGTAGTTTGGGTTATTCGGCCTATAGGGTTGATGCTGTGGATTATTTGGCCGGTTGTATTATGTTGGTCGTTTGGCCGATTGTTATTATTATAATTGTTGTTTGGTTGTTTGGCCGGATGGCTATTATTTGGTCTATTATACGACTCATTAGTGTGGTTGTTATTGTTATTACGGCTGTTATAGTTTGAACGGTAATTGTTATTATTAAAGTGGTTACCGTTCTGGAAGTTTCTGTTGTCACCCCTGTCGTCCCGTTGTCGACTTCTGCGATAGTATCGCTCCCTTTCGTAATCTTCTAACAGGGCTGCCATCGATTGTATTGTCTTGATCTGACTGCCGAGTCGCGCTCTGGAGACACCCTCTTCATAATGAAAGGCAAGTTTTGTGACCAAGCTCTCTTCAGGAATTTTCGGCTCCAGGTTCCTCGCTAGACAGACTTTCCCCAAAAAATAGGCGGTGAAAGTCGTCCCTCTGCTGGCATCATACCTGCCGAAACATGTTATCTCGGACGATGTTCTGGGTTGCCTCCGACCAGTATTTTCCCTTAAACACATCTTTGAATTCCTCGTAACTCGTGAGGTCGTGTCTCGTTGCCATCCATCAGTTGTCATTTATATCCCGGAAGTATTCATCAAGATATCCTCGGATGATTGTCCATCGATTCTCACGAGTCTTTGCCAGCTGTTCATCAACTCTCTCCAGGAATTCCATCGGATTCCGCTTGTACTGTTTAAAATTGAAGACCTCCCGGTTGTCCATGTGTTGGAATTGCGATATGATGGGTGGTTTGCTATTAATAATTTCAAACTCCTCTCTGATTTTGGCGATTTCCCGTTTCTGGATCTCTTCAATTTTATCATGGTTGTGTTGACCTTGCCCGCGAACTTCGCTTACGGCGGTGTCGATCTCCCGGCATTTCTCTCCGAAGTCTGTCCGCATCTGGGTTATGTTTTCTTCGGTTGCGGTTCGTATGGACTCCATTCGAATCCGACTGTCTTCTTCAAGGTTAGTCATTCGGTTGCCGAAGTCTTCCTTCGTTTGTTGTAATTCCTGACTCGTGTTTTCCCATTTTCCGTTTATTTCGAAAATCTCTTGCCTGATCCCCGTCATCTCCTCCTCGATCTTCTTATTTATCTGTTCGTTATTATTTTCGATAGTTTTGCTTAATTCTTCTTTCAACTCCTCCAAGTTTTTCTGGTTGTTCCGTTTCAATTCTTCTTTTAAGTTTTCTATTTTTTCTCCCATATTCTTACTGTTGTCGTCTTTTTTCTTCCATCTTCTTGCTGAGTTTTTGGTTATCATCTTTTAATGACTCTATACTTTGGTTAGTTTTATTTAATTCCCCCTTGAAATCTTCTTTTCCGTCATCCATTTTCTTGCTCAATGACTATATTTTTTTCAAGGTTTCTTGCATCTTCTTGTGGAATTTTTCATTCATTTGTTTAAAATTGTCGTTCATTTGTTCCATAAATTTCAGAAAATTTGGATCTCCTCTAGTTTCCACCCTTACTACCGGTTCCACATCCTCAACCGATGTTACTTCCTTCTCTTCCACTCTAACTCCTTTTTCGGCCTCCTTCGTCCGTCTCAGTGATGACGCCCTCTTATGCATCTTGTTCTCCTTTTTTCGTAACCACCGCTAGATATTATTCTTCTTGTAAATCTAGCCTCACTAGTTGGTGCGCCACTTTGTAACAATAAGCGCTGTGTGTGCTCTGTAAAATTATATGTATCGTGCGTGTGTTCGCCTCACACGTGTGGTCGTTACTTTATGTTCACGCTGACGATGTCCGCAGCGATCTTTCGAATTGCCAGTACACGCGAGTGGAATCCTTACCTGTTCTTCTATAAGTGTTTGTAGTTCCGGGTGGCGCCAAATTGTTTTAACTGAAAACAATTAAAATGGAAAATAGGACGACTGAGCGTTTGTGGCTATGACGGTATGGTGAATTCAATTATTCCCGCCGCGTGCGAATTGGTTATGTAGTTCACAGAGCTTCCGATGTCTAGTGTTTACCGCCACTGTCGCTCGTTCCTAGTGTGCACAAATCATATAACACAATTTCCTATGGAATAAAGAACAGTGGTTACGACTCTGTACTAGTTTATTAAATTGTTATTAATAATTATTTAGTATTTTACAAAAATTATATTTTGTTATTAAACAAATTTGCTCCGACAGTGAGACAATTATTCTCAAGGCTTGGCGAAATCGATTTTTGAACGATTTTAGTTAGTGAGACATGGCGTCTATTGAATGTTTACTTTTTACAATTTTCGTTCAATAAATCTGGATTCTTTTGGTTTACGAAAAAAGGATCAGTTATGATTAGAATAAAGTACACTACCTTACATTACTGGTACTTATATACTATAAGGAGTAATTACAATTTGTTCTTGGTTGGTTATAAAGTGTGTTTCAAAAGTTCGTAATTTTTGTACATGTTATTTTTCTCGTTCACATAAGTTTAGTGTTTTATTTTTTAATTACTCTTTGAAAGAAATAAGATCATCAGTTTATAGTGAGAGTTCAAAGTGTTGTGAAAAGATTTAAAGAGAATTAAATTTTTAAATTCGGGTATGTCAGCAATACTTATCAATCAGTCGACTTATGGTGTAGTGTCATTCAGTTGAATTAGGTTGGGTCTTCGTTTGGTCATCAATCTTCAATCATCTTGGGATTTAATGACGCCTGGCTTCTTTTCCGTATAAGTTGATTTAAATTAATTAATTTGGAGTTAATTAATCTGGTCTGTTGCCTAGGTTGAATGTATTAGTTCCTCATCAGATCGTTTGGTTCTTCATTTTAATAAATTTGGTTACTTTTGATTGTTTTAAATTAAAAACTGAGTCATTTACGGCTTGGCGTCTATTCCTTTTTGGCTTCAATAATGAACTAATAGTTTCTAAAGGAATATTCATAAATAACGTTCAGTTGTCATGGTAACTGATTGATTCTGATTGGCTATTCATGGCTTAAGCCCATTGTTATAATTTTTGAATTTTTATTCAAAATGACTGAATATCTTCTGATTGCTATTATTCTTCTGTCTTCTTCTCTATGTATGAAATATTATCACAACTGTTCGTATTTTCTTTCAAAGATCATTTTGACATCCTACAAAGCTGGGTTTGCTTATGTATTATGTTTTGACAGTTATGTTGATATTATTTAATTACATTTCTTTCTTATTTTATGTCCTTAATTTAAGATTTATCTCTTAATATGATCCACTAATTATCATTGACTAGTTACTTGCCTTGGATTTGCTAGTATCCTTGTTAATTTCTTACAATTTGTTGTTATTGGTTTTTTACAGTTAGGCATTCCAAAAATCGATTTCGCCAAGCCTTCAGAATAATTGTCTCACTGTCGAAGCAAATTTGTTTAATAACAAAATATAATTTTTGTAAAATACTAAATAATTATTAATCGCAATTTAATAAACTAGTACAGAGTTGTAACCACTGTTCTTTATTCCATAGGAAATTGTGTTATATGATTTGTGTACACTAGGAACGAGCGACAGTGGCGGTAAACGCTAGATATCGGAAGCTCTGCGAACTACATAACCAATCCGCACGCGGCGGGAATAACTGAATTCACCATACCGTCATAGCCACAAACGCTCTATCATCCTATTTTCCATTTTAATTGTTTTCAGTTAAAACAATTTGGCGCCACCCGGGAAATGCAAACACTTATAGAAGAACAGGTAAGGATTCCACTCGAGTGTACTGGTAATTCGGAAGATCACTGCGGACATCGTCAGCGTGAACATAAAGTAACGACCACACGTGTGAGGCGAACACACAAAACATACACAATTTCAGAGACGATAAGAATCTCGTCGTTACAAATTGACGCCAACAACGTGTGGCAGAATAATTAAATATACAGAAAGTAGCGTCGTAAAAACCGCGTCGTTACAAAGTGGCAGTAGTAGTAGGTGGTGGTCACCAGTGAGGGTGACGTGTAGGGGCGGCCCCCTGGGCATTGGCAGGCAGGGGAGGATCGCGTGGGGATGATCGTTGGTGAGAGATGTGTTCGGTCCTTGGTAAGGGGGGATAGCAGTCGTCCCGTGCATATACTGAATTGGGTTCTCAGTTGTGAGTTGGGAGGCCTTAGGAGGTCAGAACTTTTTCTTTTCTCCTTCTTTGTCTCGGTATGCTGGCCCTGGCCAGGTCAGCATGCACACCTCATATTCCCACACAAACACATTCTGGCACACTTGCATGTACACACTACACTTCTTCCTTCTTCTTCTTTCGTTTTCGCTCTCAGCCTCTGTCTTCTAAGTGCGATAATTTTCTGAGAATTTCCCAGAAGGTCAAGGGACTTGCGGTTATAGGGATTTGAGTTTTTTTGGAGGGCAAGGAAGTTGCCATTTCGGGGAGAGGATGTGCCGAAGCGTTCGGCATTTTCAAAATTGCGCCAAGACGCAATCGCTGTTTCTGTACTCCTAAGAGCGGATAAGTAGCTGAGATTTCCCGGCAATGCCAAGTAGAGGATGTGGAAGTAAAGGTCTCGCGACCCGGGGTCCTAGATTGTGGCTGCTGTCTTAAGTTTTGTTGGCAACTAAGTTGCCATTTTGGGGTGTGGGTGTGCCGTGGTTATATTGAAAGGTAAACACCACGGCCACTTTAATTTTATTTTCCGTGCGTTCGGCGCACTATCGCTGCTTGTTACGATGCCCACGTTGATATCGAGATTCATGTCGTTCGCTGCGACCTTGAGTGGTGACGTCATTTGGCAGGCCGTGGCGTTCGCTTGTCAATGAAATTTAGTCAGCAATGTCTGAGTTTCTATAAGTTAGCGCCGAGCCGTTCGTCGGCCTCTTTTCTCGTTCAACCTTGGTGCGGCTGGATTGTGACGGCGTAAATTGTGACACCACTACGCCTAGATTAATTTTCTTAAAGAGCTTCAGGTGTCTCCGCTTAGTCGAGAGGAAAGGGGTCCACGTGATGGGCACGCTACATCTTCGCCCATCCGCAGAGCCTGCGTAAGACACCCCAACGCCGTCACGCCATCCGACATCGTCCTTCACACCCACATTAGCGGGATGCGGTATGGCCCGATCGGAAGTCGGTACCATCACCGACTTAATTCATGTATTGAGAGGCTTCGGAATTTGATGCCGATTTATGGTTGTTAGCTATGTGTTGGTGAGGCGTGTATGTCGTGATTGGTGTTAGGTGTTATGTATGTTAGGTACTTGTTGGTTGTTGCTTGTTCTCTTCAGTGGTGTCGACGAAGTTGGTTCAGAAGTAGGCCAGGTCTCCGCAGCGCTAGAGAACCCGGGGGTCGCTCGAAGGTAGGAACAGTACTCGGTTTTTTTGGTTTTGTAAGTCATGTTTGTGTTAGGTGTTTCGTGGGAATTTATGTTTTGTTGTTGTGTGTTGTGAATTGTGCAATTCTGGCGGCGGTATGCTATCAGAAATTGCCCCACCCCATTTCAGGGGTTCTCCAGAAACTTTCGGTGGTGAATGGAGTTGATGAGGACCAGCTGCTGGTTTTCTTGGACCTGGTGCTGCAGTTGGCAGATTTCCCGGGGGTGTCCGATCTTGGCCCTTATATACCCATATTGTCGGGGTCCGTTGGCTGAGCTGGTCACCAACACTCTGCGTCGGGGTGGCACTGTTGACGCTTTCCATGGGGAGGTGTTGAACTTCTTCCTACCCCTTCGACGACGTGCCCAGCTTAAGTTTGAGTTATTCTATCGCCTACAGGCCAACGGAGAGGCGTTAGGGGACTTCGTGCAAGATATACGGAAAGCTGCCCGGGTATTACGGTTGGGGTTGCCCGAGACAGAAGTTATACAAGCAATTCTGGAAGGACTGAATCCCCAAGAGAGATCTCGTTTGATATTCGCGGACCGTCCCCGGTGTTTTGCGGATCTGGACCGGTTGTGCGTGATTTCTAGTACCGTCCAGGCGAATGACGAGTCCTGGGGAAGAGCTGCCGGAGGTAACCCATACTCAAGGAGCCCAGTAGAAAGAGCTAAAAAGGACAAACATGGCGGTTGGTGGAGAACACAAGAAACTGTCAGAAAAACTGAATATTCCGGAAGTAATGGAGGCTACAAGGGGGTGGCAAGTGGAAAGACGGTAACAACAGCTACAGCACAGAAAACAAAGAAGTATGAAATTAGCAGGGGAAGAAGAAGTTATATCAGGGAACAAACATCGGCAAGTAGGGATCCTGTAGGAAGTCTTTATTCCTATTTGGAAAGAAAAGAAACCTTAAAGGTTCCAGAGGAATTACCAGTGCCTAATAGAGTTGTGGATGAAGAAGGCGAAGAGAAAGAAGAAGAGGGGAATTATTTCGTGGGATCAATACAAGACGACAAGAACACGTCTGTCGATACTGAATTACAGGACTCAAAGAGGGCGTCATGGTTGAATCCAGATGCCGCAGAATTTGTTCCTGTATCTCCATCTCGGTTCGTGGGGGATCCGAATCCTGTAACATCATCATCGCCTATGCAGGGATATGAGAAGTCACTTGATGGTGTAGCTTTACCATCGCCAGTAGAATTTAATTTAGACATTGCACGTGGACCTGGACAGCTGGATTCCAGGGTGGGAACTGTTGAAGACGTTGTAGTTGCTGAAGGTGGTAAAGGAGAGGAATCGAAGGAAGAGGCAGAAGAGCGGTCTGCAGATGCTGCACAGGGAAGTATAGTTGTAAGTGTTAGGGAGACTGAAGAGTCTGAGTTTGCGGATGGACACAGGGATGTCCAGGCTGCAAGAGTTTCTGAGGTTGCGGATGGACAAGGGGATGTCCATGCTGCAAGTGTGGTGAAGGAGATGAGGTAGACGTTGAGGAGAAATTTGGTGGCAGCGTTGTGGAGTGTGCGAGTGAGAATGATGTAGTGTGTGACGATGTGCAACGCCTTCTGTATGTAGTCCTGAGAGTTCTGAGGAACGGAAAGAAGTTTCAGGTGGACCAGGTGAGCAACTAGAGGATGATGAAGATGTGCAGTGTTCTGATGGTGGTAGTGGACATGATGGCGATGATGTTGATGATGAATGTGTTGAGAAAAATGAGATGGGAGAGGAGGTTAGTGAAGAAATTGGGGAGGAGCTGGGTGAAGTTGCGGTTGAAGATGGATAAGAGGAGCAACTGGAAGATGGTGAGGAGGTGCAGTGTCATGATGTTGATTTGGATTATGGGGACGAAGAAGGGGAAATTGTAGAAGAGGAGGAAGAGGATGAGGAAGAGAAGGAAGGATTTGAAGAAAGAGAAGCAGGGAAGGCAGAAGTAGAGGAGTTAGATGATGAGGATAATCCAAAGCGGAGTGAAAGTAGTGAGGTAAGTTGCCTTGATTCTGATTCAGAGGAAACAAGTCAATACAGCTCAACACGAAATAATTTCGCCGAGAGTGGTGTCCAGAAGGAAAGAGTACCTAAAGTCCGTCATAGAAAGGTAAGAAGAAGCGGTTAACGGGTAGCGGGTAGATGTTCCCCACAGTCCCAGTGGTGTTCGTCTACTTCAGGCTTGCGTCCCTGCCCACGCGAGCCTTGGTTTCCTCCATTCATCCTTATTTCCGGAGGGCGCCATGACATTACCCTTAGTCCTAGCTATTGACCTTTCAATGATCCTTGCCCTTTTCATCTTCCTGATTTCCCTACCCCTCCCCTTAAAAAAAAAATAATAATATCGATAAGGAGTTAGAGACTTGCCGAGAGTGTCCCCTTAGATTATCATGGTCTTGGAGAGCGTCAGTGTCCCCGTTTGGAGAAGTTATGTGGTGTTGTTCTATTGTTTCTATTGTTGTAGATTGATTGCTGGTTAGTGTAGAGTCCGAGCCATGCCGCATTCCCCGGGTGTTTTGTGTTCTTCGTTGAGGGAGAGAGTTGTCTAAACGGAGCTGTGGAGAGTTACCCCCCCCCGCTAGTTACTGTGTGTAAGCGAGTTAAGTAAGAGAAGGGATGATGTTCGCATGCCCTCTATGCGGTCTTCTCTGTCGGGCTAAGCAGGGCCGTCCGCCCTAGTGTAGGGATGTGGGCCAGCCATATGGCAAGGATGGAGATGCCTTGTTGGTGCATATGGCTGGTCGGTCCAAGAGGTGGACGAGAGGAGTAGTACGGTCACTCACATACCAAGGTGGGTGATACCTTGTTGGGTATTCGGACGGGTATGTGAGTGGGACCGGTGGAAGTAGGCGATGGTCACCGGAGAGGGTGACGTGTTGGGGCGGTCCCGTGGGGTTGGCATGGTGGAGAGGGTCGCATGGGGATGGCCGCAGTTGGGAGAGCCTCTGTTCTCCTGAGAGCAAGGACCACTGGGATCACCATTGAATTTTGGCTATGGGGGGTACACTGCAGGGTATCCCCTGAGTTCAAGTTTGGGGTAACCAGGTTGCCCTTTTGGGGTGGGGGTGTGCCGGCGTTTGCATGAGCCGGCGTTCGGAGAAATGCCGTAATGGTTTTCGTCTACGGATAAATGTCGCAGCACGAGTAAGGTAAACACAATTTTGTTGGCAGTGTTTCGACGATGACGCAATCTGGTGGCAAACGTTGGGTTTCGTTATGAGAGCTGGAGAATGAGTCAGTCGATGCCATCTCTTCATCGAATAAACAGCTCAGCCTTTTTCCTCGAACAGTTTTCGTGTGCAGTCTTCTTCACCTGTATGGCAGGCTAATTACTTAAGACTCACCGGGTTCTCGCCCTAGAACGGAGATCTGGCCACAGCTGGGTGTACTGCCGCCTTCACCAGCTATGAACCACTAGAAACTTTGTCTGTGCCGAGGAGGGAGCGAGCTGCCGATAACTATGTGAAACAGCCACTTCAGATAAGGTGATATAAACTCTTTTCTTATTTTTCATCCTGGCCCGCAGAACATCACATGTGAGGAGTTTGTGCTAGAACAATTTGCTTATTCAGCTAGATGGTTAAATCGAGGGTGTGTCACCAAGACATTTACTATGAACATTATTCATGATAATACCGTACTATCACTGTAATTGTGAGCTGCACTGTGGGAGGGTCCCAGAGCTATTTTCATAGATATTGAGTGCAAATGTTGTAAGGGTAAATTTGTTCTTTAAAATTAAGTATAAGGTATGAGTTTCTTGATTCCGAACCGGCTGGTTCAGATGTCTTCTGAGTATTACTGGGGTTTCATATTTAATTATTTTCCTGTATTTAAGGGCTGGGGGTTTTTGTTTTTCATGCTGTTTCAAGGTGTTAATTTCTAAATAGGTTTTCTGGGCACAAGTTCGGCATCTGTTGGTGCCGCTTCTTGCAGGTTTTCTACTGGTCATACCGTGTCAGGTCAGGCCTATTCTGGCACACTCCTACAGCTGCTAGTATACAACATGTTTTTATTTTATATATGCACAGATGGCTGATATTAAATTTTATTATTTTTTTAAGGCCTATATATTGTTACAACACAAATAAGCCACCCCAGTACCAGGGATAAAAAAGATAATTCTTAATATAAAAATACTTCATATAAAATAAAATGTTTAAAAAATGTATAAAATATAAATATTATGACACGACGAACGACGATATTACCCAACCCAAGTGATGACCCAACAACAAAAACACAAAGAAGGGAACCACGTAACACACTCAAGAAAAAAGGTGATGGACCAAACAATTATGAACTAACAAAAGAAGATAAGAAACCAGAACTAAAGAAGAATCAAAGGAAGAGAACAGATCCCTACGACTAAACAGAAATCAAACCAGATGAGAAGAGGAGAACCGAACCAAGATGAAGACAATTGAAGAAGATGAAGATAAAGAAGAAGAGGAAGAATGAAGAGGAGACAGGTTAAACCCAAGGGGAAACTAACACACATATAAAGGGGAAAAATAGTAGACTCAGGGATAGAATACTGTAAATAAACCCCAAATAACTATCCATTAATGAAACAAATAGTATTGTTATAATTGAATTAACTTATGTACTTATTTTAAAGACAAAATACGATTGTAAAGTAACGTAGTGTAGAAAAGTACACTAACACAATTAGAAAGGTTAGATTTAACAAAAAAATGAATAACCTAATCTTATTAATAATAAATATTATGCTGTAAAGAAATAGTGAGAAATAATAGGAGAAAAGTATAGGGATTACCCATTAAATAACACTCAATACAAACAGTGAACCTAAGTAAAGTGTAATAGTGAAAGTGTAAATACCCTAAAAATAGTGAAAGTGTATCAGTGATGAACCTCTACTAATTAAAGGTGAAGGTGATACAGGGAAATAGTTATGTTAAGCAGTAAAAATGTAATGATAAGTAAGAAAACACTTTATAAAGCATTGATAAACAATCAATGATTTGAGTGATCTTGTACACGTTTATATAATTAAAAATAATTAAAAGCAATATTTCAAATAGATGTAAAAGAAGCATGTAAAATTATTCAGGGAGAAAGCCCAGACAAAAACAGTTTGTATTAACATGGTATGGAGGAAATAGTAGTATAGAAATAAGGTTTTGTTTTAAAATTAAGACTACAATGAATAAAACACCCCATGTTGAAAGGGGAAATAACTTTCATAAATTTGCAAGAAGTGATGATGTTTATCACTTAAGGTAGTAACAAAAGAAAGAAATTAATGTTAAAACTAACAATAACTAGTAACTTGTAAAGAATAGTTTGGTTTAATGTTATGAAGAGGATATGGCTGAAGGGAACTTGCAGTCCATAAGCCTAATTGTTATATTTTAAAATATGTGTAATGAAAACTGTATTGAATAATGATTAGAACACAAACAGGATCAACACACAACACAAACAAATATGATAACTAAGTGAAGCCCATCAGGCTGAATTCAAAATGTAATTTAAAAGAAATCCACTAAAAACCATCATGGCTAATCTTGGCTATGAAAACATCTAACTGTCAGATACACTCAAATGTCAATTGTAACAATTTCGCAAGAAACTTTACTAATCTAAGACCAGTAAATGGCCAGTATGTAAATCATTTTAAAACAGAAATGTTATTATAAAAGTTTAATTTAAGAAAGATAGGTAATTTATCAAATGTCAAATATTTAGACTAAAGTTAATGTATAACAGAATATGACCTTATGAGGTATCTTTGTAAACTTTGAAAGGAAAGAAAGATAATAGTGATATCATTTATTACCCCAAAGGAACTATAAAGGAATAAAACCATTAGGAAAATACTTAATAAATTTGAATAAAAATTCAAATCTCTTAACAATGCTTTCGAAAGAAGAATTAACCAATCCAAGGAGTGGTGTTACCATAGTTGAAGGCTTATTTTCCATTAAATTTATTAGACTTGAAGAAACGATGCGTGGGTAAGCGGCACGCAAAATTGTGAAGATTGAAATTTTACTTTAAATAGTGACGAAAAGTTTCGGAAGTTAACCAAGATGAACAAAGACAAATAGATGCCGACCTACCAAGAATTAACGATGTCCTGGAACTAAATACAAATAAATTAGTTAACAGAAACCCAAGACAAGATTGAAAAAGATGTTCGAAACTTAAAACCAGCCCAAATTTGCAGAATATCCACTACCCCAGATGACAACATATCAACACTATCTGAACTGATAAGTATCGCAATAAATTCCTTAATCCCAAAAAACCAAATTACTTAAAATATTTTTCAAATGATCAAATTTCTCACTATTGAACAAATATCATTATCTTTCAAAGGTTTTAATGCATAATTTACTTACATAAAAATATTTTATTAATCAAAATATAACCTCTCATAAGAGTGCAACTTTGTAACAAAAATACAACACTACCGAACATTTTGTAAAAACACATTATACTTTCAAAGTACGTATAAGGTATGGTAGTGCACTTTTTTAATGTAACCAACGTTTATGTCTTATTTCATAATCCAAAGAACCCCAGACTTTAAACAGATTAATATATTGTATGTAACTGTGGCCATAGCGGCAGAGAAATAATTTGTTTTCAGATCAATTTGCCAACCTTGAGATATTTGTGTTTCATGTACAAACCGGAGCAATTTGTTACCAAAACATTTATAATCCTTTTGTCATATTAATTAATAACTGAATTTGTATTAAAATCACAGTACAGAGTATTACTATCTTTTTATTTCATAGGACGTTGCAGAGTATATGTGTGTTAGCAAGTTTTATTCAATAACCAACTAGCGCTCATCACGAGTGGTCGAGACGGCAACCTGTATAGCGGCGGGAACCATTCGAATGCTCCAGCTGTCCATGCTAATAACACGTATCATCTTATAATTTAACTATTTTAATTGTTTTAATAGAAACAATTTGGCGCCACCCGGGATTCGCAACCCCTATGAATTAACAGGTAGGTTGTACTGGTAATTTTGACAACGCTACAGACTCCAGTAGTGACTACGATTATTGTAACGACCGGTGTGAGGCAAACACACTACATTCACACTAATACACATAATAAACAAGTGTGAACACATTTTAACAGGTACGCACAAGGGAATTCGTTACATATTGGCGACCAGCAACGTGAGGCTAGAAAGGATAACTAGCGGCGGTTATGAATAGACACGGTATGGTTACGAGGCGCAAAGGGAAGGAAGCATTAAACCAAGAAGAAATGGAAGAAGTTGAGGAAGTAGAAGTTGAGGAAACGACTGGAGAACTGTCGGAAGAACATCCACAGGAGGACCAACTGGAAAACCCCAATCCAACTCAACCAGAACAGGAAATGGAAGCAATGACAGGGGACCAACCTACTGAACCCACTCAGAAAGAAGACCTGAGCACGCAGAAGATGTTCAGGAGAATGATGGAACAATTCGGACAAATGAATAAAAAATTAGCGTCAGATAAGGAAGATTTGAATAAAAAACTGGAAAAACTGGACATAAACAGTGAAGAATTGAAGAAGCAAATGAAGGAGAGCATAGAATTTCTGAATAACAAAATAGAGAGCAACCATGAAGACTTGAAGAGAAGCCAGGAGACATTGGAAAAGAAGAGCGAGGAGCTGAAGAAACAGATCAAGAAGGATCTGGAATTAGTAAATAAAAAGATGGAAAATAATCATGATATTCTCCAACGGAAAATCGAGGAAGAAAGTGAGAAAACCAAGGAGGAATGGAAGCAACAGCTAGTCGAATGTCAAGAGGAGATCAGGCAAACGGTAACGGAGACCAACGAAACAGTGATACAAATCCGAGAAGAATTGAACAATAAAATCAGTAATGTTGAGGAGGAAGGTAAATTGAGAGCGACAGAATTCTACCAAGTCCTTACCGAAGGGTGCCAGAAAAACAAACAGGAGGTGATCAAGGAATTGGAGGAGAGGCACCAAGAGATACAAATAGATGTAAACAATCGTGTGGAGAAGGTATACACCGTCATCGATAAACTAGACGGAATGACCAGAGAAAACAGAGAGAAAATCCAGGGGATAAGTATACGGGAGAAACAAATGCAAGAAGAGTTAGATGCATTAAGAGAGAAACCTTATAATCACACACAGATCATAACCAGCGAAAATCGAGAGATAATTAATTTTCGCAGCTACCGGAGGAACCCGATAGAATTCCTCAAACGGGTAGAAGAGCTGATAGAAAAAAATAGAGAAACCAGGTGGTCTAGTGTGAGGAGTATGATCGATGAAATGTTCCGAGACACCCATGACAACTGGTGGACTGCCACTCGACCCGAGATCAATGATACACAAGAGTTTAAGAAACAATTCCGGAAGAAATATTGGTCCGAGTCCACACAGAATGTGGTCCGCAATGATATCAGTAATGGAAGATACGAGTCACAAGGAGGACACACTTTAACATCCTACTTTTTGGGAAAAGTATGCTTAGCCAGAAATTTGGAACCCAAGATACCCGAGGAGTCTTTGGTAATACAGCTGGGTTATCATTACGAAGAAGCAATACAGAAGGCCCGAAGGCAAGGACAAATTAAAACAATTCAAGGAATGGTTAGTCTGTTGGAGGACCTGGAGAATGATAGCCAGTATCGGAAAAACAGAATCACGAATCAAAGATACAACAAATGGAATGAAAATAATAATACTAATTTCAATGTACCATACAATCATCCACAAAACAATAACCGGAATAACTGGGGCCGAAACAATAATAATAATAATGAAGAACAGACATTCAATAGAAATACCCAGAATCATCCTCCAAGTAATCAGCCAGGTAACAGAGGTCAACAAAACCATCGTCAAGGGAATCAAGACAACAATAGAAACGTCCCTAATAATAACCGACCGAATGATAGTTACAGAGGAGCTGAACCTGAACAACGCACCAATGGTCACCCAAACGACCATAACTACTATGGCAACCGGTATCATCCTAGTTACCAGTACAACCGGGGACCCGGGGGTAATCCAAATAGAAGCGATGGCCGACGTCAAGTAAATTTCATCCGGGGGAGAAGGCAGAATAACCACAGAAGATATAACCCGAATTGGCACCCAGAATCATGGTACCACACGTCCAATAATAATAACGACCAACCATCAGTGAGCAGGAACAACGAACCACCTCAGAATGGAAACAACCAGCAACAAGTGCTGAACAATGAAACGAACGACCAGTCAAATAACCTGGCCGTCAGCCAGCAACCACCTTTAAACTAAAAAGGTCAGTGAAAAAGTATGAACGCCCTTCACATGACCAATCACTTGGGTTGATACGTCGAACAACGTCAGATAAAGAAAATAAAATGTTTACGATAATATACAACAATTATTTAAAAGATGTTCGAGAGGAAGCCAAATAGAGAGATCCAAGAGATAATAGAATTCCCAAAAAACCCAGAAGACCCGTATGATAAAAACAAATGGTACAGCCTAATAATGGAAAAGATTGAGAAACAAAGGGCCAAATATGCAAAAAACCAACCCAAAATAATCAAATATAAAGAGGGAGAAAAAATATTAATTAAAAATCGTGAACTGCCAAGTACAATGGAAGGTATAGCAAAGAAATTGTTATTGCTATATACTGGACCGTATATCATCACAAAAGATAATGGTAATAATACTTACCAGATAAGCAATATAAATACAAGAAAAATAAAGGGAGTTTATAACCAAACTTCGATAAAAAAGTTTTACGAAGAAGAATAAAACCATTATGAAATGAAATAATATTTCAAAATTCCAAAAGAGATTGTAAGAGCAACTTACTCAATTATTTAGATGATATATGCGGAATAAAAAGAATTAATATAATTGAATAATAATGTAAAAAACAAAGGAAACCGTTACACAAATTCCTTTCAATTTAAATCAATTTACTATATAATAAAAGATTGATATATGAAGTAAAAAAGTGAGATAATAAGGAATAAGTTACACACATTCCTATATAATAAAAATGTAAGAATCACAAACTTACTATTATAATTAAACAAAAAATAACTAAAAAGGAATACGCTACAAACATTCCTTTAAGGTAAGACAATTAACTTACCAAAGAATTATCAAAAATGATATTTAATGCAGAATGAAGTAAACCAAAAAATAGAATCACGCTCAAATTACTGAGATAAATACCTGAAATGATAATGAATCAAAAGTATTCTAAGAAAAAAACAGAAATGTGAACTGGTACAAGGAGGAGAGAGAAATTGTATATAAAACAAATATACAAATATGGCTAAAGCAGAATCTTGCTAAATGACTAAGAAAAGAATAAAAAATGTCTAAGACAATTGAAATGATCACAGCGAGCATTGAAAACAAAATAATGAAAAGTTAGATATGTTGAAATTAACATATGAATAAATATAAAAACAATCAAGTGTATGAGTAGATGATAGTGTATAGTTAAGGTATATAAGGGAAGGGAGAATGAGTAAAAAGCCAAAGTGATCTAAAAACAAACCACAAGGTGGACAATCCCAAAGTATATTATTATATTATATTATTATTATTATTATTATTGATTTAAGTCACAAGTTGACAAAAAAGGTATTTAAGATTGACTGTTGAAAAGTCCAGCAATCAAATAAACTGAGCAGAGATGATGTGCCTCTGGTCTCAGAAAAATGAGTAGTAATGGAAGAAACCAACTACTATAAATTTAGGGAAAAAATTTGTGTATGAGGGAAAATGCACCATGGAAATGAATAAAAACAGATCCAAATAAAATGGAATGAATTAAGTAAGAAGAGAAACGAAGAATGGAGAAACGAACAAGAAAGAAAAGGAAAAAGGTTATCTATAACTGATAATTTCATAAAAAACTATGCTAGTGTTTTATTAAAATGATCAATTTTAGAGGAGAGGCATTATGTTACAACACAAATAAGCCACCCCAGTACCAGGGATAAAAAAGATAATGCTTAATATAAAAATACTTCATATAAAATAAAATGTTTAAAAAATGTATAAAATATAAATATTATGACACGACGAACGACGATATTACCCAACCCAAGTGATTGACCCAACAACAAAAACACAAAGAAGGGAACCACGTAACATACTCAAGAAAAAAGGTGATGGACCAAACAATTATGAACTAACAAAAGAAGATAAGAAACCAGAACTAAAGAAGAATCAAAGGAAGAGAACAGATCCCTACGACTAAACAGAAATCAAACCAGATGAGAAGAGGAGAACCGAACCAAGATGAAGACAATTGAAGAAGATGAAGATAAAAAAGAAGAGGAAGAATGAAGAGGAGACAGGTTAAACCCAAGGGGAAACTAACACACATATAAAGGGGAAAAATAGTAGACTCAGGGATAGAATACTGTAAATAAACCCCAAATAACTATCCATTAATGAAACAAATAGTATTGTTATAATTGAATTAACTTATGTACTTATTTTAAAGACAAAAGACGATTGTAAAGTAACGTAGTGTAGAAAAGTACACTAACACAATCAGAAAGGTTAGATTTAACAAAAAAATGAATAACCTAATCTTATTAATAATAAATATTATGCTGTAAAGAAATAGTGAGAAATAATAGGAGAAAAGTATAGGGATTACCCATTAAATAACACTCAATACAAACAGTGAACCTAAGTAAAGTGTAATAGTGAAAGTGTAAATACCCTAAAAATAGTGAAAGTGTATCAGTGATGAACCTCTACTAATTAAAGGTGAAGGTGATACAGGGAAATAGTTATGTTAAAGATTTTTTTATAAAGCAAAAAAAAATAGAAAGAGGGGTTACAACGATTTAATGAATTTACATGTGAATCATTAAATGGATATCCATTATACAGAAGGCGTGATAATGGTATTAATGCTGAAGTTCGCGGTAGTTGCCTCGACAATCGTTATGTTGTACCATATAATCCGTATTTACTTGCCATATAAATGTTGAAGTATGCACTACAGTTAAAAGTGTTAAATACATTTATAAATACGTGTATAAAGGCTATGACAGTGCATCTGTTGAATTAGGTTCAGAGAGAAATGAACCAGGTCAAGAAATACAAATTGATGAAGTTAAAATTTTTTTAAATGGCCGTTATGTCGGATCAACTGAAGCTGTATGGCGCATCTATGAATTACCAATGCATTTTCAATCACGTGTCATCGTTAGACTTGACATTCATTTACCGCGTAGACAGAATGTTTACTTTCGAGAAGGGCACGAACGTCAAGCAATTGAAAATGCAAGAGAAACAAAATTATTAGCATTTTTTGAATTGAATCGATCAGATCCATCAGCGCATGAATATAAGTATATTGAAATTCCTTTGCATTATGTGTGGGAAGATTCCCGAAAAAAATGGAAGAAGAGAAGGCGTGGAGGTGATAAAACCATTACACACATATACGTAGTATCACCAAAAGACATCGAACTTTTCCATTTACGATTGCTTTTATTACATGTCTGTGGTCCAAAATCATTTGAGGATGTTAGAACATACAATGGAATTATACACACTTCTTTTGTTGAAGCGTGCCATGCTCGCGGCATTGCTTCAAATGATAATGAATGGCGCGAAGTTTTTAAATGAAGCAAAAGAATTACATTCACCAAAACAAATGCGAAATTTATTTGGTTACATTTGTACATTAAATGTGCCAGCCAATGCATTGGCGTTATGGAATGAATTTAAAGTATATCTTAGTGAAGATTTTTTTGAGAGATTACAACGAAGTATCCTTTAACACAGCTCTATTAGAAATTGAAGATATTTTGAATGTTCATAATTTGTCATGTCAAGAACTTGGTTTACCAGTTCCCATGTATTCGCAGAGAACAGACGAAGCAAATGCTATTGATCCAATAGAACAAGAGTTTCTGTTTTGTGAGCATTATGAAACTGCAAATATTGAACAGCGTAATCTAATTGATCGTGTGATTCGTGAAGTTTTGCACCATGATACTGGATCTAATGTTTTTTGTTTAACCGCTCATGCAGGTTGTGGAAAAACATTCACACAAACAGCAATCATTCACAAATTAAATTCGCTTAATCTTAGTTGCATTGCAACAGCGTTCAGTGGCATAGCTTCAACTCTATTACTTGGAGGTAGAACTTTACACAATGTGTTTAAATTGCCTATACCCATTTTGGAAAATTCTGTAGCGAATATTACCGCAAATAGTAGCTATGGACGTTACATAAATTCATCATCATTGATAATTATTGATGAAATTTCTATGTGCCCACTGCAAGTGTTGAAAATCATAGATAGATTATTGCAGAATCTATGCAATGAAAATGATAAACATAAACCATTTGGAGTGAAAACGATACTTCTGTGCGGTGATTTTCGGCAAATCTTACCAGTTGTCCCACATGGATCACATGCAACTTTAATTGAAAATTGTGTCACGAGTTGGCATAAATTTGTTTATTTTCATAAAGTAATGTTTACTCAAAATATGAGAGCCTTACCAAGTGAAATAGAATTTGTCGAATTCTTGAAAAAAATTGGTAATGATGAAGCCCCACAATTCCCTCAGTTTGGTAAAAATATTATTGAAATACCTCAGCAATTAATAGGAGATGAAAATAATATTATTAATGAGGTGTATGGAAATATTTCCGAAAACATACTCTCAGATAACATATTGAAGTCAGTTATTTTAGCACCTAAAAATGATGATTGTACTTTTATTAATACTGATATACCTAATCGAATACGAGGTGAACAGAAAACATATCACAGCTACGATAAAATAATTTGTGATGATGACAATGAAATCAATAACTATCCAGTAGAGTTTTTGAATTCTTTGACTATTAGTGGTTTGCCACCACATAAGTTAGTATTGAAAGTTACATCATTTTACTGATCAGAAACTTAAATACAAACTAAGCATTAGTCAATGGAACAAGAATGCGCATAAAGTGTATGCATCGTAATGCTATTGATTGCGAAGTTTTAACTGGAACCGCACGCAATAAGAGAATTTTGATTCCACGTATAAATTTAACATATTCCGGTACTGTTTTACCATTTAACTTTCAAAGAACTCAATTTCCAATTATACCTGCATTTTTGTGATGACAATAAATAAGTCTCAAGGACAAACATTAAAAAAAATTGGAATTTTATTGAGGCAGCCAGTTTTTACACATGGTCAATTGTACGTCGCAGCAAGTAGAGTTCGATCATTCGATGGTTTGAGATTTTATATTTCCGAATATAATGGCCAAGGGCATTTAGCAAATGATGAAAGAGTTTTTACAAAAAACATTGTTTACACAGAAGTTCTGAATCATTAAATTCACTTTCAAACTATTTTAAGTTCAATGGACAACATTTATTTTTTTAACTGCCCGGTTTTTTTGATTTAATGAAAAATATATGAAAAAATACGAGGCACGTATTTTTTATTTCATTTTTTAT
This sequence comes from Magicicada septendecula, assembly GCA_034769895.1. Taxonomy (NCBI): domain Eukaryota; kingdom Metazoa; phylum Arthropoda; class Insecta; order Hemiptera; family Cicadidae; genus Magicicada; species Magicicada septendecula. The sequence goes on from CM068368.1 coordinate 795,809,059, forward strand.
TTTGTATTAATTTTTTATTTAAATTTTATATAATTCGAAAAAGATAGGCTTAATAACTGTGTAGCCTTGGCGAAACCTGGTCAGTATGGCAATAAAAAAAACCCAAGGAAATGTCAAAAAACGCATTATTGCTTTTTAAATATGGCTTAGCCAAGCTAAACCTCATTTTTCCTATCTTTCATATTTTTCAAATAACTCGAAAATTAATGCATAGAAAAAAAATTAAAAAATTGTATAAGCTTTGTAGCAGATAATCTTCAAACTGTTTTCGAATTTTGTACCTTACCAAAAATGAAATGTAATCCACTGGAATTGAAAACAATGTATCTTATACTTCTATGAATGTCAAGTCTCATTTTTATTAGCGTTTATTTGATTCAATAATAACATGAAAAAATTAAAATTGACAATGAATTATATCAAAAAATAAATACGAATACAAGCTGTAATTGTGTTTTTTTTCAACTGTTACTAACATTAAATTTTAAATTTCATAGGTATTGCAGGGAATTAAGGCAAACAACACACGCTAATGACGTATTTGTACACGCTCGCAGCTGACGTAATAGAACAAAATTCAAAAAAATTATATGCAATGATTATAGAGATAATCTTTGACTCTTTGACAAAAGAACCTCAATAACGTTCAAACTTAAAAATTTAATGAATTACGGTCGAATTTTGACCACTGGGCGACCACTAGTTATAATTATACTGTACGATTCCTATACTTAACTAATTTAACACCTTTAACTTAATTTAAGTTAACGTAACACTTAACTTAAAAGGCGACTCCTTTTAATTTTTTTTAATTATCTACTAATTTTCTACAATTTTAATATTTAGGTAACTTTCTTAAACGTCCGTTTACTGTGATCACTGCTTTCAATTTAATGTGATTAATCCTAGTGATGGGGAACAGGTAGATCAAAGTATTGCCGTACACTTAAGTAATTGTTCTTTGAATTTAATTATTATTGTATTATCTAATGATCATGGATTGTCTGCTCCAGATACTTATAATTATCATGTGTTCATAAATGGTTCCTGCATTACTAATGCAATACAAATTTTTCTTTTGAAAGTAAAATACAAGAAGTAGAAGTTTATAATAAAAATAATAAATTCAGTAGGTTGGCATGCCATTATTCAATTTTGGAAATACTTTCACATATTCTTGTTGTAATTAAACCACCATGTGACTTTAAATACTTTGACATATTTTTGTGTAATTAAACCACCATGTGACTTTAAAGAGAGCTCTGAATGGATCTCAAGAATTAAGAAAAATCAAACAAAAAAAAGGATTGTAAAACCAATTGTTCAAAAAAAAAAAAAAAAAATCTTGTTATTGTTGATCAGCTGTTTTCTTGCAAGATGTGTCACTATGGGTTCAGCACATTTTATTTCCATCTAGGCCACGCTCCTAGTCTTAAATATTAAGAGGGCGCCAAGGTTGGCCCGAGAATCGCATTTTAGTTTACGGGGTGGCCACCAAGCGCTGTCATCGCGACGCCTGCTCGTGCAGCTAGGCAACATGCAAACGTACTATCCACTTTCATGAGTCACATAAGTCAGCGGCGCCGTGTTGTCACTTCGCTAGGGCAAGCAGCAATACGTGCAGTGTTGCCGGTATTTGTACAACACTCCACTCAAATTCAACCTTACCACGCCACTTCGTCGTATGGCCCTCCTGAGTGCCGACTGTGTTATGTCGTTTAGCACCCACGGACCGTATTAGCTTATCTTTACATTAGACCTGTAACTTTCGTATAACTACTTGCGCAGTGCTAGATATATAGCGTTATTACCGTATATCGTTATTCTCATTACAAATTGTTATTCAACAATATCTTTCACGGGTCTAATAAACAATTGTAAAATAGTTAATATAAGTTTTTATACCATATTATAAAAATGTATTAAACACCATTAGAAAGTGAAAGTCGTGGAGCGACCGGGATGTTTGATGATAATTTCAGTGGAGCGGAATTTACTCGCTTTTTATATTATTGTTTATATAATTCACAATTTTCACTAAATATAAAGTATTATACATGAAATTGGTAGCTCAGAATGTCTTCTTTACAATGGTATAAATATCAATGCATTTAGAGAATATATAATACATGCTTTTTGCAAAAACCAAGAGGCATGTCGGAACGGCAACATATGTTGCCCCTTGCCACTTGACTTGCGTTTTCTGGCGCAGCAACAAATGTTGCGGTCTGCCACTACTAGGGTTAGGGAACAAACAAATAAACAGATCCTTTTTTACAAAAAAATGCTATTCTTTATTTTCTATCACTTTTTTTAGATCATGGAAATGTTCTACAAATATAGAACATAGTAGATGGAATTTATACATAATGGGGAAGGAGAATCCTAGATTTTAATTTATTCTTAGAGAAACTGTCATGCTGTCCAATTAAATTGCTCATAGATGATACAGATACATGAATGGCGGAAATGCTATTCAAAGACAATCTATTAAAAACGGGGTACTCTACACAATTATTGATGCTAAACATGTTTTGAGTAACTATATATTCAACGAAAAAAAGAAAATGTAAACAACCATTAAAGGTTACATTACAATACAAAAATGGTGTTTATATATTTAGCAAAAGGAAAACCAGTGTACTCCGTACTTTGTAAATTCACATGAAATAGATATTATATTATATATTTTCCTTTGACAATATACGAACTATAGCCTACATACATAAATGGTAAGAGAGATAATAAACACTATATACGAGGGCAAATCGAAAAGTAAGTTACACCCCCCATCTATAAAAAAAATACATACATTAAAAAAAAATTTTTATTGAACAAATAAGTAGGAACATTTATCTATTTTTCGACATAGCCGCCAAGTTTTTTCAAACACTTTTCATATCGTGTGACCAGTTTCTCGATTCCACGTTCGTAAAAATTTCGTCCAATTTGTTTTAACCACTTTGAGACTGCTTCTTGCATTTCATCGTCTGTAGCGAAACGCTGGCCCCCCAGGTCTTGTTTAAGAGGACCAAAAAGGTGATAGTCGCAGGGTGCCAGGTCGGGGCTGTAAGGGGGATGGCGCCACACTTCCCACTTGAATTTTTTTCGCAGCAACTCTTGCGTCACACCAGCTGTATGGGGGGTAGCGTTGTCTTGGAGAAAAACAACTCCATCACTCAATCTTCCAGGCCTTTGATCTTTAATCGCTTTTCGTAACTTTTTTAACGTATCACAGTACGATGCGGCATTGATTGTTGTTCCTCGGGGCGTAAACTCACTGTACACAACGCCTTCGGAATCGAAAAAGACCGTTAGCATAACCTTTCGAACCGCTGGAATTGTTTTGGCTTTTTTTGGCTGTGGCGAATTCTTGCGTCTCCATTCGTTTGATGTCCGTTTTGTCTCGGGAGTGTAATGGTGTACCCAGCTCTCATCTCCTGTGATGATTCTGCTCAAAAACTGTGGACCATCCGTCGAATAACGCTGGAGAAACGACAGCGCAGCCTCAAAACGTTGATTTTTGTGCGTGTCGCTTAACACGCGTGGCACCCAGCGCGCGCACACCTTACGATAACCCAGCTGATCGTGAATAAGCACAGATGCACTACCGTAGGCGATGTTCAGTTTACTTGCAATCTCTTTAATTTTAACGCGGCGGTTGGCAAGAATGATTTCATTCACGCGCCCCGCGTTGTCGCTAGTGTTCACAATTGAAGGCCGCCCGACGCGCGGACCGTCAGTCACGTTCGTTCTTCCATCTGGCACCATTTCGCGATCATGGGCCGAGACATCGCATTCTCACCATAAACCTCGACAATTTGCCGATGAATTTGACTCCGATTATAATGTTTTTCCCACAAAAATCGGACGATGGAGCGCACTTCAACGTTGGACGACACCTCTATACAACGCGCCATACTCACACGGTGACTACTCGCATACTAAACCATCTACAGCGCTGCCGCTTGGGGAGTGGGGAGACAACAATATGGACAGTTTTACCACCAAGGGAAATTTTTTTATCTCTTTTAGTACAGGAACGCGGCTAGGGTGTAACTTACTTTTCGATTTACCCTCGTATAATAAAAATATATAAATTAAAGCAATACACAACTTAAATTAAACCAATTACATCAACAAACAATAAAACAATACCTAAAAAGTCACACCTACAAAAGCATTATTTTTTAATGAATAGAATTTTTATAACTAAATAAATACAATTGAAGGAGAAATTGTTCTAATGGAAACTATGGATGTGCTATGTACAGATGTCATATATTTTTAAAAGTTATTGTTGAGAGTTTGCTTTTTTCTCTCGGGACGTATGTTGGGCCTCTAGTATGTAAAGGGGATTTCTTATTGGCATGGAGCGGTTGTGCCGAGGGTCAATTATTTCAGGTAGGAGGCAGTCCATGTAAAACCTTTTGAGTTTCGGAAACATTCGATCACGCCAAAAGACTTCATCCCATTCAATTGTTGTGGTTTTGAGGCCCTTGGGAGTCCACAGTGCAAAAATGCAGTATTTTCTTTTAGTGACTTGTAGCTGGCCCTGTACCTGGTAATAGAAATTATGATTTGTTTGGATATCCCCAATTTCTCCTTCTTTGGTAACTGTCCAGAACGTGCACTTCCGTTTCTTGACTGCATCGTCTGGAGACAGTTCCATTGCTGACGATGGACATTTTATCTCTACAATGGAATCATCCTTTACAAGGCCGTCAGGACTTCCCCTAAGAAAGGATTATTTCTATCAATAAAAATCCCACATTTTGTGATTTTTTCTCCAATCCTAGAAGCAAGGTCTTCACGAGCTAACTCCTCGTTGTTCCGGCCATACTCCATTGCCTCGCAATCGAACGCAGTGTAGAGAATCTGCTTGACAAGGGACTCGCAGCCAGTGGTTGGTCTTATCTTGCAGACCCGCCCAAAGTTTGATGCAGTCAGGATGTTTCGGCGAAGTTCCAGCCATTCACTGCAGTCCCTTTGCAGTACTGTCTGTCGCTCAATTCTATCAAACTCCTCATCTGATTTATGAAGACTATTCAAAAATTCATTGGATTGCTGTACCATCATGTCCTCGTCTATGTCTGGTCGTTGAGCTGCTAGACCGTAGTCCTGCTTTTCAGTACCGTTTCTAATAAATAAAGACCTACGACATCTTTTACTTTTTCTACGGTTATCTGATTTTTTTTCTCTTTATTTCGGTACTCTTGGAAAATGTTCGCGGGCTGGAATTGTACATGTTCTTGTGGCGTTTGTAGTGCGCAAGTCCGGTGTTGTGATGAACAGCAGCCGCAGAACATCGACCCTTGTACGACCCACTTGTTGCAAAATTAATCCTCTTACCGCCGATAAATTTGGCGACTATGGAATTGTAGTGCTCGACATAGTTGCTTGTCACATCAGCAAGCAAGCTCCTGCTGTGACGACTTAGGTCACGGAACACATTCATAATCAAGGGGTATAGGCTGACTGACACAAGGTTGGGTACAAGGTTAGAATCTGCTGGGGCAGATGACGAGTCGAGCTTGCAAAAGTATCCCAGCTTTGCACAACTCTTGTGTTCACCGAACACGTGGCTAGGGATATTCAAGATATCTTGCCGAAGATTTTCTATATTTTTGCTTGTAGGTCCTTCTTCTCCTTTTCTGTGATCTGTGGCATTGGCTACTGCCATTCTGCAGCGAAACAAATTGTCCCCAATTTTTTTCCTTAACACTATAGAAGGCTTTTGAGTTTTAGAACCAGCAATATTTTTCAAGCGAGTGCACATGTTCCGTAGGAGATGGTTTTTACACTCCACATTTTCAACTGTCAAATACTTATACGGCCGACGTTCAAGGATTTTTTTATATACACTACTGTCGCCATTGGCAATGAGCTTAGCATACCTTAATTTATACATGTCCTCACTATTCTCGAAACCTTCGCAGATAATTGCTGCTTCCATGCTAGTTGAACTCTGTTTCATACCCCAGTTCTTGTAGCAAGTGTGTGTTTTTGCCGTCTCACCCTTTGTCTCGGCTCGAGCACAGGTTGTACAGTACTTGTTTTTCACGCCGATGAACAGCACCTTTCTCGTCCGATAACCAACAATGGCTGTCTGAAAATATAATGACTAAATATAATATTGAAAATCACCTTTACTTAAAAATCCTATACTCTAAGCTTACAAACATTACGTTGGAAAACTGGTTTCATAAGTTTTATTTTTGCTGTGGATGTTTAGTATGTTTAAAAACACTATATTTTACGTGTTTCTGCTATAATTTTAGGCAAGTGTGTAAGTTTGTTATACAATAATGACTTTCACTTTGTTTATTCGATTCATTAATGACAGATGATTCAAATTCATAATGTGCTGCTTATATTCATTATATTATACAATCATGTGATATGCTGCTGCCTCAACTCTGCTTCCGCCTTCATGTTCCTATATAATAAAAAATATAATAATAAAGACTAATTGTTTTTTTTTAGTATCGTCTTCAAACTGATATCACATGTGGTAATACATAAATCGAAGGTCTAACCCAAAAATCGCGGTTCTCGGATGATCTGTTGTAAAATGGCAGCGATTTAAAGTTTTTTGTATTTTTCGTCGATTTACAGGTTTGGGCCGACCGATCAGACTATAAACATACAGGTTGCCCTACCTTACTTCACTTAAGATTCAGTAAAAACGAATGATACTGTTAGCGTCCAAAACTTATACTCTTTACTTTTGATAAGTTTCAAAATTTTCTCCATTCCTAAGTAGGTTAGATCACAGTTTATTTAAGAAGCGCGATTAAAAGTTTTCCTCTACAAGTTTTCCTCAAAGTTTTTTTGCACTTCGAGCCCGATTTGGGTCCTCTTGCCTACCCCAGTATGGCTTCACCTGCCGTAATGCTTGTTATATGGCAGTGGCATATCTGTTGGTCTTATGTGATCGTTGTTATAACCATCGAGAATAAATTAGGTTTGTGCTAAGCCCTTTCTTGCCATAAAATATTACACACTTACTACAAATATTACATAAAAGAAATTAATTACAGCTTACCTTCTTTTTTCGTTGTATCGTTTAATCACAGGGTTTAGTCTTCTTTTTTTCTGATATGCAGAAAGTGCAAGGCGAGATTTCCCCATATTTTGAACAAAATTAAAAAATATGAATAACAATACACATGCAGCGATACAAAAAAACTGTACAAATAAATCACAACATTAAAAGAAATACCGTCGAAAACAATGGGCACATGTATTTGCGTTATAGTTAAAAAATCACAATGACAAAGAATTATGTCCAGCCAACTTACCATGAAACGTACGAGTAATACATTATTTAATTCTATAAACTCCCACATGACGCGTCATTACTGTACTACTTTACCGACACTGCCTAATGCGACCTGTAGGCGAACCGTCGAACTTCCAGCGTGGCAGCGAGCAGCGACCCTGAATTATAAAATGTAAACTTGTAGAAAAACCGTTTGTATAAAGAATTAAGAAAAAAATTACATATTATATCACTACAGAATCGTTCTACACAAAATATACTTTAAAATGGTATAACTTCCAACGTTATTGACAGTCACGATAGATTTTAATCGTTTAGGCAAAATCAGTATAAAATATATATTCCTTATGGGAAATTAACTTTTTAAATTAAATTATAAAAAATTATGTTTTAGCGGAAAATCACATTGGCCTAGGTTTATTAGTAAAAGGTTAATTAGTTCTATGACGTGTTAGTGAAGTTTTATTTTATTTATGACGTTCTTATATTAAAAACGTAAATTTAAACAGTTATCCCATGTTAAAAGCGTACTCTACCGCGAGCGCCTGGCTGGCCAACCTTGGCGCCCTCTTAAGTTACGCCTTCCCAGAAAAAAAAAAAATTTTGGAGTTTAGAAAAGGGGTGTAAAAAATATTCTGGGATTAAGTTTCAATTTTAATTCCACTTTACAACTTTTTATTAGTACTTTGGACATTGTCCTTTTGTAATGTTTATACATCATTTAGTTATGGAATTACCATACTGGTACTCATTCTCCTTATTAAATTCTGTTTTCAATAGTTAATTTTATTGAGTTCTGTTTGTATTGTACCGGTACTGTTATTAAATGTATTTGATTAATAAGTTTGTCATTGTCAAGTCACAGCTTAGGGATTTAAATCATGTTGGTTGTCTCACTTTTACTTTCTTATTCAATAATAATACTTTTATTGACTTATGTTAATTTGTTCTCATTTATATTATCTCCCTTTGGCGTTTGACTTGATTATGTTTTCTCCTTATTTGCACTGATTCCTTCCTCACTCTTAGCAAGTTTCTTCTTGATGTTGTCATTGGTTTCCTTCTCACTGTTTGATCTATTGGGTAATTAGGTACGTTGTCTTGTCGTTAGTCTTGTCTTCTTTTCTTCAGTTGTACATTTACTTGTAAATCATTGTTTATTTTATTCCCCTATTTTGGTTATAATACTTCCTCTGTTCATGATTGTAGGTTCAACTTTTGTAGATAAATTCATTTATAGTGGCTTTTAATCCATTTGTGATACGTTGGTGTTGGGTGTGTTATATGTACCATTACAATATATATGATATAATTATTTTAGTTCGTAATGTGTAAAAGGGAGGGGTCAAGTTGCAATTACGTACATAGCCTATATGTTGTTTCAGTATGTCAATAAATATTACATTGATTCGAGAATAAGTAGACTAATTATTTATTTCGAATAACCATTCTGCTCTCTCTCTCTCTCTAGCTCGCTCAAAAGAACCTTGGACCACGGTAAGTTGGTATCAATGAACAATGGCGTCCGAATAAGTAGACGCAGGCCACAGCTGATTTTCTGAAAATAAAAGTAAATAGTATATAACTTTACAGGATGAATGTTCGTTTACACAAAATTTAATACAAATACGCTGATCTAGGTGTTCGCACATTATGAATACAACAATCACAAGACAACACTTGCTTACATAACAGTCTCACTTCCAACCCAATATTCCAATATGTTAAATGAATGTTCACACATACGTCAGAAGGTCCCGTCTGATTGGCTACTGAGTTACAATGCAGTCGGATATCCGGTTCCTGTAATATTCAAAACAGGTGGATACCGTCTGGTCAGACGTTGTATATCAACTATATATAAATGTAGAACGAATAGATACTATGATAATTTTTCTGTTTTATATTTATTTGATATTTTGTATTATAAAGCTCTGTAAATTATAAGTTTAATAATTAGTTGTTATTAATTATCACTGGTCAACAATGATTTTGTTCAATGCTCAATTTTTGCTAATTCTTATGTATTTTTGGGTGCTGATTCTGAATATGTAGTCAGAATTTCTCTATTAGCCTCAGTTTTTTTGTAACTGCTCTTTTTATTTTCCAGTAAGTACCATGCATGAACTCCATATGCATAGAATTTTGTGAACTTAAATGATATCAACTAAATAGCTTTGGTTTATTTATTGCAGCAACTAAATTGATAAGTCAAATATAATTGTTTATATTTGTAAACATTTGCTGTGCTTCATGTGTAACGCAGTTGACTGGTTGGCTAAGTGGATCTCATCACATGTCATTTGCAGTTCCAATGGTTTGGAGAGAACCAAAGGATCACACCACGGACTGTTATTTTTGTATAACAAAAACACCTGGGATAACAGCTAAGACTAGACGTAATGTTAAATATCCCGATATTCCCTCTGCTATAAGGCCAGTGCCTCACAGTCCAGTGCTTCCAATTCCAGTACCACCAGAAACATGGAACTTAGACGAAGATGAAGTTATTACTGATGTTGAACCTTGTGCAGACTTATCAGGTGATGAAGAAAGAAGAGACCCAGATTTTTTTGGAAAATACATATATTGAACCTCACTTAATTAATCAGTAAGAATTAAATGACCTCGTTTGTGATCTAAATTTATCAGAGTCAAGCAAAATGCTGGCATCAAGATTGAAAGGATGGAATCTTTTACAGCAGAATACTAAAATAAGTGTTTTCCGTGACAGGCAGTCTGAATTTGAACATTTCTTCTCCCAGTACGAGGGCTTAGTGTACTGCAATGACGTGGATTCTTTACTGGAAGCTTTGGGACATATCCACCATCCTGAAGAATGGTGTCTATTTATAGACTCTTCAAACCTTAGTTTGAAAGCAGTCCTACTTTACACTGGAAATAAATAGCCATCAATCCCTTTAGCTTGTGCTGCTCACATGAAGGAGTCATACAAAAACATGAAACTTGTATTGAGCAGGATTCAGTATGAGAAATATTCATGGCATATTTGTGGAGATCTGAAAGTGATAGCACTTTTACTTGGATTGCAACTTGGGTACACTAAATTCTGTTGCTTCTTGTGTGAATGGGACAGCAGGGATAGGAAGAATCATTACATAAAAAAGCAGTGGCCAAAGAGAGGCAAACCACACATATAAAAACATCGACAATAACATGAACATTCTACACGTACACACAAAAGGCCGAAAACTAGACACTCTAGAACAATTAGAAATATACAAACACACAAAAACAAATAAAAACGACATCCTAAACGAACAGACACAATTCAAATCGCATGCATTATTCGAACACATCTCACCCAACACACACAGCATCGATCTTTCGAAAATCTATCCCGTCGCCAACAACAAGACAGACAGCGCTACCTACGGCAGCCTCTGAAGAAGCCTTTTAAAGGAGAAAACCGGTTTAGGCTTTAAGGTAAATCTTTATGATTTTACTTATAAAAAACTTAGTGTTCCGAGTCATTAATACAATAGTGATATTTAGTTAAGTAACGGACACGTCATGGACAACGAAATCCAAGAATTTATCTACCCCTTTATTCCCTCTAAATCCACATTTCCAGCCTCAACGTTGTCTCATCGCTTTTCTCCATTGCCCATGTCACTGACAGTCTCTCCCTCAGGTTCAAGTTCATTCTGCTTCACAAAATCCTTTTTTCCTATTTAACATTTTCTTCATTCAAAAGAAAGTGTGTGTGTGTGTGTGTGTGTGTGTGTGTGTGTGTGTGTGTGTGCGTGCACTTGCATGAATGCAAAACAGTTGTTACAAATAATTATTTTCATTTAATGTACATTTCACAGAATTATTTACATAATTGAAGATAGAAAATATAACTACATTTCATTCTTAAATGTTTTGCAAGTGTGATATGATGCTGTTCTTATTTTGTTTTTAATCCTTGTATTCTGTTTTTCCTCCTTCCCTTACCCACCAGCAGCCCAGCAGGTCAGAGTAGGCTTAAGCCAGCTACGCACTATCCATCGCCGGTGTGCAGCATACCCGACGTTGGTGATGGTGTGCACACCACACTGTCGTGCAACTCGTCCAGCGTGCCAGACGTTCTTTAGTTCTCGTTGTTTTGTAAAAATCATTTTATTGATTTTTCTGAATTAAAATTAAAAAATTGTTCTGATAATTAAATTTGTTGAAAATCATGCTACCTGTTTTATCAAGACATCAAAAGACGTTGTCATTCTTTTATTTTTATTCATGTAATCTGCCAAGGATACGTCCAACAGACATCTTTCAATTTATATTTTTCAATAAATTTTGATGTTATTTCATGATCCATTATGAATTGTAATTAAAACAAATTAATAATAACAATATTTAAAATAATAACTACTAATGCTATTTGAATGTATTATGTAAATGAAGAATAAACTAAGCCAAATATTAAACTGAAATTTTATCTGAATCGTTACTTATTAAATATAAACTAAAAAATGAATGTAACGTAAAATTAAACAGTAAACATTTATTAAACAAATGTGGTCTAAAAACATGTATTGTACTTTCTCGAAAATGACGATTTGATAGACAGCAAGCGTACGCATGATCAAACATGCACGCTTGACATCCATCAACACTACACACAATCCATCCGCACATCATGCGCTTGAGCTTGTGGTCTTGCTGGGCTCATTTTTTGTTATGCACATCCTTCAAAAAATACACGACGTGCAGATGGATGTCAAAGCTACACACTGTCGTTTTTGACTTGCTGTCCGTCATGATGTCCACCGGGGATGGTTAGTGCATAGTCAGCTTTACAGTGGACTGATGCCCCTAAACATCAGTATTAGCCTTCTGTACAGCAAAAACTAATACAACATAAACGTTTATTTTCAAACTACTGGCTGTTATCATAAATCTGTTGCAGAAATATGTAAGCAAGTCTCTTAAGAAAGAGAAAGGTTCAGGCTACGAGGAAGACAACCTACAAGAACATTTAGCTTGGAAACTGTCTTCACACATACAGCACATTAGCCAATCACATACCAAATTCAGCAATAAACCAATAAAAGTGCACATCATTCAACCTTTACAGAAATATAACTACCAGACCAGCCCACCTAAAAACCATTCATCCTACAATATCAAGAAGAACTCAGTAACCTGAGGGTGGCAGAGATGAATATGACAAAATGTTTTGAAAATCCTTACAGAAAAAACAAGCAGAAAATCTGTCTCAACCCAAAATAACAACAGATATATTTTTTATATATAACTATCGCAACAAAATTACCTAATTTACCTAAAATTACCTTCTGTGCCTCTTTTATAACAAAGTATAAAATTTGGTATTATAAGCTTAAGCTTTATCCATACATGTAAAGATAAATTACTTTATTAGATTTTATCTAATGACTAAGATAAATTTTTTAATTTTAATAAAAATTTAAATTGAATAAAATGTCTTTACCTCAAATAAAAACAAAATGACCTAAAAAAACTAAACAATTTTCATCTTCAAACATGAATGAAATAAATAAATTTGTACTTACTAAATACAGTATTCCAATAATCCTCTTCCTTTCCTGTTGATCAGTACTTGCAGATTGATGAAGTCATTAATATGAATCATATGGAACTGAAGATAATCTTCTGCACTCATTCAACCTTTTAGTATGGTGGCTGGCATATAATATAACGCACAAGTAATTTCGACAAACTGAAGATTACAATTGGTGTGTCTCAGTCAAAACTACAGATAAAGCAATACAGTCTTTCAGCGACATATGTTTTATTCCTTAAAAACTTTCTAGTGAAAACATGACTAGTTAACATAACTTCTAACTTTTTAGTTAAAATCTATACTGAACTTTCAATCTTAAGACTTTCAGTCAGTCTACACTACTCATTTCTGAATAACATTTTAGAAATACATTTAAATAATTTGAATTAGATAACTATAATAAATATGTTTCTTCAGCGTACTTTCACAATACCGTATTCTCAGTATTAGGTACGTATTGTTTGTAGAAGCTTAGACTATGTTTTTTGTGTTTAGCAAGTTTACAATTTTTGTAATGGGCCCATTGTAAATGATGATGGTTTGTGAATTTCAGCATATAACCTACTAACTGAAGTGTTAATGAAAATGTACTTTATGTTCACAAACAGGTGCTGTGCTTACAAGAAGTTGAAAAAGATCATATACCAAGCTTCTATAGGAAATTTGACGAATATGGTATGTTCTTCTCTTAACAATTATTATACAAACATACTAATAAAAATCAAGATGAAGTTCTTGGATTTTGTTGTCCATAACGTGTGTGAGTGTTATCAAGAATGAAAATATACTGTTACAATGTGGAACACAAGTATTTCAAATAAACATTTTTGAAATTTTTGCCATATTCCCTGAACTAGCTTCAGCTCATTGCGAGCTTCATCAGAAGCTGCCACTAGTAGTGCTGTTCATTTTGTTTTGGTGATGACTCTGTGATTCATTGTTGTTGTGTGTGTTATATAATGTGCTCAAATAGTATGTGCAATTTAAATTGTGTCTGTTTAGGATGTTGTTTCCATGTCTCTTTGTATATTTGTGTATTTCCAGTTGTATTTGAGTGTGTCTAATTTTGAGGCATTTCATGTTTATGTGTAGAATTCCCATGTTGTTGATGTTTGTGTATGTGTGGTCTGCTACAACAGAAGAAAAGAAAGCTAAGATCTGAGAAGCAACTGGCAAAATTCCTGTTGAAATGTTACATTGAACCATGCACAATTTAACTAAGAGACTACAGGAATGTTTGCTAAAAATAGAGATCACTTGCAAGATGTCATCGAGAATTAAATTTGCTACATATATTCTTAACAAATAAATTTATTAAACAAATTAAAAAAACAATATTTAATTTTTAAAATTTTCCTTTACCCTGGTTCACCCTGTCCTATATGATTCATAGCTTTCACAGCATTTCACTCAAGGCACATCATAGAACCAGATGAAAGATGTGTTAAATGGATTCATAAAGTTCTTTGCTAACCACTGTGTTTCACTGTTTATACACTTTTTACAACAAGTAAACACCCTGGTTATACATAACTCTGTTCAACACAATTTACATTTTGATTCCTGTTTTACTATAGAAATAATTATGCATCTCCCAGACCCAAGCAGGGAGGGCTTCTCAACTCAGCAGAATGAAATTGGCCTATTAGCAGATTGCAAAATCCAGAGATACACCAAATTTCAGCATAAAGTAATAATCTCCCACTGATCAGTAAATCATCCAGCTAAAATAATTGCTTTTAAACTCCTACCTCTCACTAGATTCCTTATGTATGCCTTCTAGAATGACTATTGAAGAAGTTTTGAAAAGAGTGGATGAAAAAAGGACAGTGTTTAAAACCATTGCAGATAGGGGAAGCAGTATAGTTGGCCACCTGCTACACCATTTAAACTGTTCACCACCCTGATCAAGGGAATGATTGAGGGGCTTAGTGATATGGAAATACCCAGACAAGAGTATGTGGATGAAATCAAAGGAGTAAGAAAATATGAGAGATTAAGAGGCTGTCTTTAGAATGGAAGAAATTGCAAGCCCACCAACCTCTGGATTGAGAAGAAGAAGAGATTCCTCCATTAGCCAAAAAATATATGAACTTGATACTTTTATGAAAAAGACAAACATAACATTGTCAGTTAGTTTTTATTTTGGTAGCGGCATCTTTTTCCTTTCTGTTGAGTGTATTTCTCCTTGGCTGATGAAGGTGTTTGTAAAGTATTTCAAACCACTGTTTTTTTTCTTATATGTGTGAGTGGATTGGTGAATCTGGTAATTTTGCTGTATTACAATGCAATTACTTTTAAGTACAACAAAGCTACTGAACTAAGTAACTTATCAATAAAACATTATAGTAATTTGTGAAGAGGTATGATTGGCACTTTGTTTTTATGCAAATTAATATTGTATGCATTTCATGATGTTAAAAAGATGTGAATTTGTGTTAATAAAAATAAAAGTGTATGTGTGTTTTAGGGTTTACTGGATTCTATAGTCATAGAGGAAGTGACAAACCAGATGGCTGTGGAATATTTTATAAGAAAAATCTGTTTAAGCTATCAGACATTTCTGTCGTAAATTATTTTAGAGGAAATAAGACACTGTTAGACAGACAGAATTCAGCAGTTGTTGTGAAATTAGAATTCACAAAGCACCCTGGAACTTACATTGTCATAGCTACCACACATTTATTATACAACCAGAACAGACAAGATGTTAAACTTGGCCAAATGCAGGTTCTGCTTGCAGAAATTGATCGAATAGCCTATAAAGAAGAAAATGAGTAAGTTTTATAGAATATATTGTTACTGTATCATTGTATATAAAACCCACTCTATTGTAACACAAACAGATATGTCAAAGTAAGAACAATTTATTAATATGTAAAGTAATCAGAATATTGTATACTACTGGTAGGTGGAAAGGCTTTTGAATATGCAATGCAGTTAAGCAACACAACAGTATAATCAAAGGTGAATCTTTTTCTCTTCCCAGAATTAAAAAATAACTTGTGCTTTTATAACAAAAGTAATATGATGGCAATGCTAAATGCAATTCCACTAAACCACTTCACAAACTGCTTTGAAGTGTGGACAGACTTTGGTATTTGCACATAACTTTGAAAGAAAATTACTTTGAAGGGTACCATTCACCAATAAGAAATGTAGAAACTTTTATTACAGTGAGTTCATAAAATTTAATTTCATACATTTTATACAATACAATTTCATTTGCACACCATTTGTGGTCCTCTTGAAAAGTGGTAGCTGGTAGTCCAAATTTTAGTAATCATATTAGTGTATGATAAGTGTTCAAAGAACATGTTGTACTGCGTGTAATGGGTCTAAATTTACATAAATATTATTTTCAAATTTTATGAATTCTATAACATGTGCAGATGAGGCCCCTTAAGGTGAGACGATTGCCAGTAAATGTTTTTATAACCATATATGGTTATGCAGCAAATCTCGAGTTTATTTGTAGTCAGTGACTAACCACGAAGGAATGTTGTTGACGAAAAACAGTTCGTGGCAAGTTAAAAAGGTGATACTAAGTTCAGCGAAACTTTTCAATACTGAGGACGAGACGTATCGCGGGGAGTGGAGTGAACCAGTTTAGAGACGACACAAACGGAAATTTTTAACACTAAAAGTCAGTTGACCACCATCTTTTGCGCTGTGCAGCAGCAGTCACGGGTGCCCGCATAAACAGCATAAAACGTAAATCAAACAATGTGAAATTCTAACTAGTATTGGAACGTAAAAAAATATAAATCATGTAAATAATCAGTGATCAGTAAAAAAATTGGAGTGATTTTTTCGGCCGTAAAAACGTAAAAGTGAAAACAACAAAACAGTGCACGCCACAAGGAGACGTCCCATGTGATGAAACTCTACGCACCATTAAAGGAAAGTAAATATAATTAAATACTGGCATTTTTAAATTGAGGTCAATAAAAAGAAATGTAAAAGTATGGAAGTGTGTATGATTGTGTGAGTGAAGAATATGAATATAGGCCTAATAAGAAGTGTTGAGTTTGCGTAATCTTGATATATGCAGTGGCGGCTCGTGAGTAATGAAATGGGAGGGGCACACAGTGGGGAGGATCTAAGGTGGGCCACCATTCGCGGTAATTAGTACTTAAGTAAAAAAATATAGAATGTCTTACCTGGTATTTCACTTTTTGTATAACAATTCCATTCTCCTGTTTTTAGATGTAGTGAGTTCCTCTATCACTTGTTTGTTGAAATCTTGAATTCCATGAATCATTTTTTTTTCTGTGGATAGCATAGCCAATGCATTCAGTCTATCAGTGCCCATGGAATTTCTTAAAAATGTTTTTATTCTTTTCAATGTAGAAAAGCACCTTTCACTTTCAACAGTTGTCATCGGTATGGTAACAATTATCTTTAAAATAGTCACACACTCTGAGAAGGTACGAAACATGTTATTATCAAGGAAAAACTGTAATAAGGGTGTTGCACCAGAAGCAATACGTAAATCTTCATGACTGTATTGTTATACAGTCGTGAAGATTTACGTATTCTAGTTCGGTTCTCAGTTTCGGACCATTTATTGTGGGATAAAATTTAATTGTAGTCTGAAAATCATTTTCCGGAAACTCAACACAGTATGTGTAATTATATATTAACACATTTATAATTATTTAAATTTTAACTTATTTTGGATGACTTACCTCCCAGTCCAAAGTTCGTCGCACGAACTGCGAAATACAAGCATGACTTGAAGGTTACATCAATAACGTACACTACACTCATTTATATAATGGAACTCATATTTTATTTCATTTTTATATTTCTTTCAATTCGGTTTGTAATTCTTTCAGCATTCATAAAAGTTTGATAATATTAGACGTTAAACATTTTAGCAAATAAAATTGACTACTTCAACTATGGGTATACATTTTACATTGGTTGCCAACTATCACCTTACTTACTGTCTCCTAGTAAAAAATACATCTTAGAAGAACAGCTTAAATACTAGTTTTAAAATATAAATTTTTAAAAGCGACCCAGCTTGCCACACTCTCTCATTCATACAATTTGCCCCTTTCTCAAATAAGAATAATTTTGGTTTGATACGTTTACATGTTGCAGCGGCGTCCCCGTCGACCACGTGGCGCGTCCTATAATGTTCTTTCCCTTTACAGTCCTAAGTTGGTTCGTTCACTTTTATAAATGGTTTTTCACTTGTTTAACTGGATTCCATGTTTAGATTGACGTTCTACACTGTTTTACACATTTTTTATATACTGGATCGGTCGGTATAAAATTTCCGGCTTGCTAGCCGGTTGTATGCATCCGGCTGCGGCCATAGTAGTTAGTCGACTGCCTGAAGCCACGCTAAGCGTCGGTAAAGTTCACTTCCGTCAGCTCACTCTCTGATTGGTTGATGCATTCACATGGCCGGTTTAATGAGCCACGTGTTGTCCATTTCCGTCAATGAATTTGGTGTCGAGATTATCGCCGCAGCACACGAGCTCAAACTTACAGCCGCATTCCAATGTTATCGTTTTGTGTACCAGCCTCCGCCTGGCATGATGTGAATACAGGTTGTTACACAACTCAGGTTGTAATGACCATAAAGGGTGCTCAACTAGATTGGCCTCGAATAATTCTTCATTTCAACAAAATACATATATACCCTTCAGAATTGTCCCATTACAAGACCCCCCAATGAGAGGTCTTCTGTTGAAACAGAAGAACTCTCATTGCTAAACCCCTAAGAGGATTGGTGAGGATATGGTGCTAACAACCCCCCCGTTAATTTCTAAACACATCATGGGTAACCTACCGCCATAGCTCGGCGACTATGGCTGCACCGGAACGAGATTACTGGACTTCTCTGTTCGAGATCCCAACACCATAAAATCAGACAGATATTCACCATAGTACACCTAACCTTCTAACATTCCACCCCAAAATCAAAACCCTGGCCTTATAACATACCAGATCCTTAACCGATATGTTCCCCCTTACATGCATACTGGGTTGCCTTTAGCAAGTACTGGGTGCGTACACTTACTCATTATTACATTCTAAACAATCTCCATACTTTTAACTCATAAAATATTTCCTCTTTCAAATTTCAATTTCTTTTCACAAATTAACGTTACTTTTTCCAATCAAAACACAACAGCTAATTAAATTCAAATCATTTAAATTTTGTTCAAAAATTAATCTAAGTTAAAAATCAAACTTTTACATTACCATTAATTTCATTAAAATCCCAAAATCTTTTACATGAATCTACATTTCTTCCTAGCTAGCTACCAACAATAATAAAAACACATAAACAGAACATCTTCTTAAATCATAAATTCACTTATTCTAATATTTGTTTATAACACATATATACTAAACAATATAATTCAATAAACACACTAGCAATACCTATAAACAACAATATACTCGGAACCTTCAAACATCATCTATATGGCAGGCATAAACATTAAAAAAAATTTTTTTTCCCAAAATATTTCTTTTATTAGTATCAAGAAAAAAATAAAATTATTTAATTTAATTAAGTAACACCATTGCATGAATTAATTACTAGAAACTGGCCCTGTCTCTGACATCAACCATCAGCTGATCTCTCTGGGTCAAGTGAATGACCTTGACATATATACACTACACCAAGCTACACCATAAAATACATGAAACATGTTTGTAAATTTTACCTTCAAACATAATACAACATAATAAACATAGAGCATTCAAAATTAGCATTGTTGTTATTACCTTACAGTAAACAATAAACAATAACTTCACACTTAGGTTGACCAAAATTTATACATTTTACCTTCAATTTGTTTTCAAATTCTACTAAAATCTGTCACTTGTTTCAATTATTATTACCTTTTAACTCTGATTTTCTCTTTAACATTTTCATTCCCAATTAGTTTGGGTGACTTAATTATTCATAATAATTCAACTTATAAATGGGTGATTAAATATAACCTTATCTCCCTTCTGACTCTAACACTCACTAACAGATTTTATCTAGTATGACACCCATCTCTCAAAACATTTATCTCCACCAACTTACTACTCTAACTCCCATTTACTCATTCTACTCTTATAACAAAATACCCTCTACCCTGTTTGTACTTAGGATGTGTGTTCCCTCCCTATGCTCATTCCCTCATTGGTTCCTGGTCTCCCCCTAGGTAACCCCTCCGGCACACATGCGGTTCACCTCCCGCCACAACGCTTTTCGTTGAGGACTCCTTATCACACCACCCCCTTTACAAAATTCCCCCATCATCTAATTACTCTTCAATCCCATCACTTTCATCTACAAAATATCCCCATCTCTTTACTACCTAAATATATCACTCTCATTACTCTACATATATTCCCCATTGCTACTGTGTCCCTACTAATACTCAATTTCTATCTTACTTTTATTCCCAAGAATCTTATTCTCCCTAACACCCATTTGAAACTACCTTTGATTGACTCACATGCCCTACTTAAACAATTACTATCACCCAAATCCTATCTTTTACAACCCATTGAAAATTCATAACTATCTCAAATCCATTTCACCATTTGACTTAAAATCTCTTAGACACATTGAACCTTTTAAACACATTGAAAAAATTATATTCAAACATTTAATTATTTTACTTTACTTAAATTGCATTATAAAATTTATACTTACAGTACATCACTCATAGACTGTCATAGACACAAAAATATAAACACCAAATAATGTACATAACTCCATGTATCTTCTGAAACATTTTAACAACCATATAATTCCACAAACTAACCACATTTTACATTTATTTACTTATTATTTATTATCAAGTTTAAATCTCATAAAATCATTTAAATTCATTAGCAAAATCTCTTTATACAACATTTTAAACTAATCAGTTACTTCATCTCAAATTACTTTAGTTCCATCAATTATTGAAAACACAACATTTTTAATTACATTACTCCAAAACAATTACAATCTATTTATTATCACCTTCATAATTACTCTTGTTATTTATTTAGTCTGCCAAAATATTATTATTATTATTATTAAAACAGTTTCTACTACACACACGCATTGTTTACATTACATACATTTTACAACATAGACACAATTAATTTCACTAAAATTTATTTACAAATGCTTGTCATTATTTTTCTGTTTACCACACTTCATTTCATAATCTAGCCAGGTCATTACCATAAACTAAAATATTTAAAATGTCCACTCACTTATTTTTTATTTTAACCACCATCATCGTATATTAGTCTTACATATTTATAACACAAGTCATTCTTGTCAACATACATTACATTGTAATAATCATTATAATGACTACTTTCGTTAATTACATTAACACAATAATTAACTACATTTGTGTCTACCATTAATTCATAAAGCCTGTCTACATTGGTGATTTTAGTTCTGTCTCCATCAGTATTTTTATTCAACATAAGGTAAGTTCTTTTATCATTATACTCCTCCACTATATCAATTACATCATCATATAAGCGTTTATCGTCTACAACAGCTTCATCAAAATAATCATCAATATCTATTTCACAAGGTAAGTAAGTATTTCATATTGTTTATCTTCTCCACTTCTAACCTCTCTATCAACTCTTTATAATTTCTCTTTAACTGAAATAATTCTATCTCCCTATCTGCACACAACTCTCTCTCTAAATATGTCTCCACATCATAACACCTGTCACAACCCTCCTGACCTCTTTCATACCACGCAAAGAGTACAACAAACTTACTATATGTCTTGGCACTTCCAAGACCATCACAAAAAATAAAGGGACCATTTGAAGACACCTCGTCTTCCACACAACTACTGGAGGAACCTCTGTCCTCATAAAACATATGTGGAGTCTTTACTCCATTTATACTATAGGGAAAATTTGCCCTTTGCCCTCCATACTCACCTAACCCCTCTTCATACACTCTCTCTAACTGATAAACCTTTGTTTCTACTCCTTTACAACCCATTACTCTCTCACTCTCACTCACTATCTCACTAACTATCTCTATATCATCACTAACTATTTTCACTGTATCACTCTCTGATACCACATTCTTAATTATATCCTCGTAATTCTCACCTCTACTTACCTCATTATATGTCTTCTGCCCGTCTTTATTTTCATCGAATTTATCGGACTTTTCACTAGTCTCTACCCCCCTTTTAATTTCGTCATTTTCGTCTACTTTATTCTTTGTAAAGTTATTAATCGTGTCACCTATTCTGTTTATTTGTTTGTCAAACACATGACCTATTGATCCTATTATCTCATCTTTCATATTATCAAAACATGTATTAATTTCATTCACTTGTTTATTAAAATCAAAACTCTGTTGTTTAATTTCATCTCTCATCAATTTTATCTCATTATTCTGTTCATTAAATTTATCATTAAAACTACTCTTTTGTTCATCGAATTTGGTGTCAAAATCACTCTTTACTTCGTTAAATTTAATACTTTGTTGCTCTAAAATTAATTGCAACATATTCATAATAGCTGATTCATCAAGATTGGTAATTTCATTTATATCGTTTTCGTTATTATTAACTGCCATTTTTAAATTATAAATTTACTTATATACAAAACACTGACATACTATTTTATACGTTGTACGTATTTTTTCTTACCTTCAAATCAAACTTGTATTCGCCTGTAGGTGCCGATTTATAATTATTTTACAAATAGAGTCCCTGTTCGGGCGCCATTTGTGTAATTATATATTAACACATTTATAATTATTTAAATTTTAACTTATTTTGGATGACTTACCTCCCAGTCCAAAGTTCGTCGCACAAACTGCGAAATACAAGCATGACTTGAAGGTTACATCAATAACGTACACTACGCTCATTTATATAATGGAACTCATATTTTATTTCATTTTTATATTTCTTTCAATTCGGTTTGTAATTCTTTCAATTCATAAAAGTTTGATAATATTAGACGTTAAACATTTTAGCAAATAAAATTGACTACTTCAACTATGGGTATATATTTTACATTGGTTGCCAACTATCACCTTACTTACTGTCTCCTGGTAAAAAATACATCTTAGAAGAACAACTTAAATATTAGTTTTAAAATAACAATTTTTAAAAGCGACCCAGCTTGCCACACTCTCATTCATACAATTTGCCCCTTTCTCAAATAAGAATAATTTTGGTTTGATATGTTTACATGTTGCAGCGGCGTCCCCGTCGACCACGTGGCGCGTCCTATAATGTTCTTTCCCTTTACAGTCCTAAGTTGGTTCGTTCACTTTTATAAATGGTTTTTCACTTGTTTAACTGGATTCCATGTTTAGATTGAAGTTCTACACTGTTTTACACATTTTTTATATACTGGATCGGTCGGTATAAAATTTCCGGCTCGCTAGCCGGTTGTATGCATCCGGCTGCGGCCATAGTAGTTAGTCGACTGCCTGAAGCCACGCTAAGCGTCGGTAAAGTTCACTTCCGTCAGCTCACTCTCTGATTGGTTGATGCACTCACGTGGCCGGTTTAATGAGCCACGTGTTGTCCATTTCCGTCAATGAATTTGGTGTCGAGATTATCACCGCGGCACACGAGCGCAAACTTACAGCCGCATTCCAATGTTATCGTTTTGCGTACCAGCCTCCGCCTGGCACAATGTGAATACAGGATGTTACACAACTCAGGTTTTAATGACCATAAAGGGTGCTCAACTAGATTGGCCTCGAATAATTCTTCATTTCAACAAAATACATATATACCCTTCAGAATTGTCCCATTAAAAGTACTGTGGGAACTTTTCAACTAAAAACAATTTGGAAACACATAAATGATCTGAAAATTGAAATCTTTCATTAATATTGTTCACAATCATATCACATACTTCCAAAGCGGCCACACGGTTGCTCCTATTATGGTACTTAATTGTTCAACACACTGTCTCTTAGTCACAGGCTCACTTACAGACACTTCACTGTCTTCATAGGTCTCTGTCTTCGTAAGCGAATATTAGCCACTGCACTCACAAAATTTTTAACAAATGTTCTCATTTTTATTGCATCAATGTTTCTTTGTTGAATGCAATCAAAGAAAATCGCCACATGAGGCATAATTTTGTGGAAAAAAGTCAACCAGAAAATGAACTGAGGATCCCTCAAAGTTCGTACAAATCCTGCAGCCTGGCTAGAAGCACTTTTGTCAGAAATCTCTATGTCCCTAATGTGTTCAAAACATTTTATTAGATTATCTTTATGTTCAAACACAGTATTAACAGCCCTGTGTTGAAAGTACCATCTTGTAGGAGGCACAGACCCAATTTTGTTTTACAATTTCTACTAAATAATCCATCCTCTTTGGAGATCTTGAAAAATATGGTCCTATTCCTTGCAGGTCTTGAAAAAATATTCTACTCTGGGAGGCAGACGATGTTGAGTTTTGAAGAATCAGATTCCCTTGATGGGCATAACAATGAATAAAATTTGCATTTGGATACTTCTCTTTAACCAAACACTGGACCCCTCCTTTCTGACCACTCATAACAGATGCACCATCGTAAGTCTGACAAATTACTTGTCTATTCCTATTTCTTCCAACTGTCCTAAAATTGTCGAGGCTAAACTTTGAGCACTTTTATCAAAAGGGACTTCAAAAAAAACCCAAAACCTTTCAATTATTCTCCCTTCAATGAGATATCTCAAAATCAGTGCCATCTGTATTTTGCACGAACTGTCAGTTGTTTCATCAGCCTGAGTGATATGAAGTCTATCGTAGAAATTTCAGTCACAATATTTTTTCGACACACTGACAAAATGGCATCTAAAAGTTCGTTCTGAATTGTTTTCGAGGTTCTTTTAAACACTGTTGAATTTTCTAAATGATCTTTCAAAACACTGTCAAGTGCTGCAGTATAATTGATTAGTCCTTTAAAAATCCCTGGGTTGTTGTCTGCTTCTTCCGTTTCATCGTGGCCATGTAAAGCTAATTCAAATTCCCCACAAAATTTAATCACATCAATTATTCGAGACAAGATGTATCTGTTCTTGTCTACAAGTTCGTTATGTTTACGAACAGAAATTCTGTAACCATCATCGAGTTGCAACCTAATATTTACAATACCTAGCACGGCTAAACTCATTTCATTGTCTAAATGACATTTAGACAGCGAATGCTTCTTACTCTTTTCTGGTAAATGTTTCAGATCTTTAACGCCCGACTTAGTCCACGTGTCTTCACTGCCAAACAGAAGACAAGCAAAGCAAAATAAAGCATTGATTGTGGGGCATCCACACATCCATTCCCATTTTTCGTACACTGTGGTATTGAAAGTTCTATTAGAGTTCTGTTTTTGTACTTAAACACTTGGTTGATAGACAACTGCGGTCTTGGTGGACCCAATTGTTTTGCTATTAACCTATCTTCATAGCACAAAGTTTTACTCTGTAAATACTTGACATCATTCATTTTGTCTCAGAGATTTACACAAGCACACAAAATACCGACACTTGAATATTTTCAACACCGTTATTTACACGCGTGCATAACACTGATTACTGAAAACCACTTGTAACACTACAATTTATACAATTACTATAAGCACTGCCACCACAATTATCGTGTAGCACATAACATAACCGCTCTAGGTACACATTCTATTTTAATATTTCCTTCAATGAGAATATAATTTAAAATTATATAAAATCGCAAAAATTATTGTAATCATATTCACGATAGAAACATTATAATAACATTATTTTGTAACAATATATACTAAGAAAGTAACAGTAATTATCAGTATTATAGCACAGCTCAGATGGCGGTAGAATGTAATAGTCTACTAAATAGCTCCGATTCATATCCGTTAGTTGCAGTAATGTGGCGCACCTATAGGATTCAGAGTTGTACTACTTGGAGACTGTTAATTTCTGGTCACATAGTCTAGTGTGACCGAACGCTATGGGAATTTAGCATTACGCTCTCCCACCACAAGAGAGTTAAGAAGTGGAAGGGAGTAGTGCTATCTGGGTCACAACGTCTCTGTGACCGTCGCTATGTTGCCACATTTGTTTTCGCGTTGCCACATTTCTCCAGACTTCTCACTGTTACAAACTATTGCTATCATTTGAAACGAGGACATTTCTACAATATTTATTTATTTCGTGATTTTCTGGTGGGGCACGTGACCATGTGCCCTTATGAGTGAGCCGCCTCTGGATATACGTATTCGTATTTTGATGTAATAGTTGTTGGAAATCAGTTTTATGCCTTAAGGCGGAATAAGAGTGTTCATGATCTTTTTTATGTTATCAAAAGGAAATAAATAATGTTATATTTTACTTCATATACGCATTTTGTTATTTGTATTTGCCCACTGTTCTCTGCCGAAGTACACTAAACGAATTCCTGGATTAAACCTTACAGATAAAATCTATATTAAATTAATAATCAATTACTGAATAATACTTCAGTTGGCGCCCGAATTTACAGGGACATTGTAAATTAAAGTTGATTTACAATTTAGTCGAAAAATGGCAGAGAAAGACGCAAATACAAATTTAGATGAAAGTGCAGACGTGGGATCAGTGTTGAATGTTACGTAAGATAATATGGTAACCACGAACGAAAATGTCAAGAATGTAGGCGTGTAACGGTACAAACCGATGTGGGTTTGTAATTTTAAGGTTTTTCATTGTATTTAATCAAAGCGTAATAATGGGTTGCTGACTATAGCTCCGTGTGAGGTACGAAATGGTACAGGAATGTAAAAGTTATCAACAAGGGTGCGCATTCACGCATACGCGCACACAGGTTGGCCAGCTTTCCCATGAAAGTGTCACGTTCGTATACATTCCTTCTCGCTTAGTGTGCAGAGAACAAACTCTGTCGTCACGTAGCTGCAGCTCCGGCCGGTTCAACGTAACAGGCTCGCAAGCCAAAATATAGTAAGATTGTTAAAAATGTGAATAAAGTCTAAATTCAAATGTTATAAAGGGATCCAACAACGATTAAACGTGAAACAACAGCGAGTGAGCAAAATTGAACCAGTGAAATACATTTTGGACAAACAAAAGTCAACAACACATGTATCAACGGTAGGGTTACGACCACTTGCAGATGGACACAGAAGGAACGTAATTATGTTTCAATTTACAAAAATAAAAGTTATGTAATGGGGAAAAAGAGATCTCTAATTATAAAAGGGGTTTAAAAAGTATGAATGGCAGGTATAAATAAATGCTGGGTTGCCTTATTTAAACTAATTATTAGAATAAGTGAAGCAATGTTAAAGTAAATGTTTGTTTTTTGTATTTTTAAAAGAAAAAAGTAATTAAAAGAAACAGTAATAGTTTGAGCAGTAAAATGGAGAGCAAGTAAAATCAAAAAAGAGTATAAAGAAGGTTAAATAAAAAATTGAGTTGATTAACAAATGCAATGAGAGTTTATTAATAACATGTAACACTAAATCACTTATAGGTAATGAGTTCACGTGAAGACTCAGGGACCCGATGCAGGTAAGGGATTTGTAAGATGTTTATGCTTAGTAAATATTATTTTGGTAGAAAGAAGTAAGTTCACAATAGCTTCCGAACTAGGGACAAATTTATAATGTGAATAAAGTAAGTAAGTTCTCAGGCAGAATAGCAAATGTAAATGAAACGGTCGAAGCTGAGTGTAGTAGAAATAACGAGGTAAATATATTTAATCAATTAGCATTGATTATGGAAGTAATGAATAATAAGTTTGACCGACAAAATAAGAATAATGATAATTTGAACACGAGTTTAAATGAATTTAAAACTGAAATGAAGTCAGATAATGATAATTTGAACACGAATTTGAATGAATTCAAAACTGAAATCAAGTCAGAGATAAATGAAGTAAATAATAAACTTGACAAACAAGACGAGAAATTAGGAGACATGAATAACGAATTCGTGAGTATAAGAAGTGAAATAGAAATGAGTAAATTAAGTATGAATAACCAATTTAAGAGTATAAGTGAGAGTTTTAATGGTGTGTGTGAGAAGTTTGTTGAAATAAATAATAAACTAGAGAATATAGAAGTTGAATTAAACCAGATAAGTGGGTGTAGTGGTGTCAAAAATAATGACGACACGGGTGAGTGTGACGAAAATGAAAATAACGAAGTAACAGATGACCATAGCGTCAATACAGGTGAGAATAATGGTGGTAAAATAATGAAAAATTATGAAGAAATAATTAACGAGGTAAGTGTTAGTTATAAAAATGAATTAACAAGTAGTAGCGGTAAGATAGTTTAAAATGAGATATATAAAAGTGATACAGTGAAAATAAATAGTGATGATGATAATATAGAAACAGTGAGAGAATAATGAGGGTGGGGGGTAGTGAGAGAGTAGAAATCAGTATTTATAAGTTAGAGAGAGAATATGAAGAGAATTATTTTGTGAATATGAGGCAGAGGGTGAATTTTTCCCAGGTTTATTGTGAACCAAGATGTTTACAAATGTTTTTGAAGGGCGAATGTCCCTCATTGGAAAACAATGCGTTTTCAAATAATTGTCACTTAATTTTTTGTAGTTGTCCTGGAAAAGTCAGGAGGTGTTTTTATGATTTAGTACCCTCTGTATGGAGTGATAGAAAAAGTATGAAATGGTGTTATGATGAAAGGTATTTTGATAGGAAGATAGAGATGTTTAAGGTTAATAGAGGTTATAACGAATTAGTAGAGAGGTTAGATATTGGGGGAGTTAGTGATATTAAGTACTTACCTTGCGAAATAGTTAGTGCAGCAAATGATGATAAGGTTGATGATATTGATTACTTACCTTATGATGTAACTGGGATAGCAGCAGATGATAATAATGATGAAATTATAATTGACCTAATTGTGACAAATCATACTCAGGGTGACTTGACTATACTCGATGGTGACAAGTTATATGATATAATAATATGGGATAATCCTGTTAATTATTATGGTATTGTAGAAAGATATGAGAATTTAAATAGTCGTGATATTGATAGAAATAATATAGTGAATTTAATAAAAAATGAATTGTGTAGACGTAAGACCAGGTTATTATATGATGATGGGGGGTAAACAATTAGTGTTTATGGACAGTTAACTATGTGAGTAGTGGTTTTGAATTGGACTGTTTTATAAAATGATTTGTGGTAAACGATAACAAATAATAATGTGGATTGTATATACTTTTGTGCTGATGTTGAAGTCTTACTCATTAATTGTTTGTTAAATTTAATGTTATTTTTTATCTGTAATGTTTGGTCCAGGAAATCATTTAGTGTACTGAGGCAGAGAACGGTGTCCAAATACAAATAACAATACACAAATCAATAACAATACACAAATCAAGTAAAACATACCATTATTTATTTTTCTCTGAGACACAGCAAAGATCATGCACACACTTATTCCGCCTTATAGTGTAAAACTGATTATTAATAAACTACGTACATCAAATTACTACTACATATATCAAATTACGCAACTCAACACTTCTTTTTAGGCCTATATTTTGTCATTCACTCAATCACTCACACTTTCGCACTTCTACATTTCTTTTTATTTGAGCTCAATTTAAAAATTCCAGTATTTTAAATAATTTTGAAATGGTATTTATTGCTGAAATGTCTACTTCCCTTAATTATGCTGCGTAGAATATCACCACATGGCGTGCGTTGTTTTACTGTTTTATTTTACTGTTGCACTTTCATATTTTACGGCCGAACTGTCAATTTTGCACATAGTCACTATTATGGATGAATATTTAGCCAAAAACTGGTTGTATTTTTGAAATAGATATAAATTCACATTTTCTGTTGTATGCGGGCGCCCGCGACTGCTGCTGCAGACACCGAAAGATGAACGTCAACTGGCATTCCGTGTTACAAACTTTCCGTTTGATGCGTCTCCAAACTGCTTCATCCCGCTCCCCGCCGTACGTCTCATCTATAATATTATAACGTTCCGTTGGGTTGCGTTTCATCTCTTCAACCTCGTTGCAAATGGTTTTTCGTCAACAAATACTTAATGTGTTGGTCACTGGCTATAAATAGATTTTCTATTAAATTAATAATCTAACCATGACCATATAAGGCCATGGAAACTTACTGACTCATATTTACTGGCTCTCGTGTCACCCCAAAGGGGCCTCATCTTTACATGTTATAGAATTTATGAAATTACACAATAATATTTAAATAAATTTAGACCCATTACAATGTTAACTGTAATGATGTAGCAAGGTGAAGTATACTCAACTTTGTAAATTTTGTTAAAGTAATGAAATGTGTTCGATAAAATAATTGAATTAATTTGAAAGGAGATAATAAATGAAATATTGTATAAGATGAATGTTGATAATAAATTTGAATTTTTGGAGAATTTAATGGTATAGTAAATGATAAATAATTGATGATTGATTAGTAAAAAGTTCAATTAAAATTAAAGTGTAATGTTTATAATTTTACATGCAAATTTAAAGGTGAATTGTTTATTTTGAGGTAATAATTGCAATGTTTAATAAATAAAATGTTATGTAAAATGAATGTTGATAATAAATTTGAATTTTTGGAGAATCTAAAGGTATAAGAAGTGGTAAATAATTCAAGGTTGAGTATTAACAGCTTCAATTGAAATTAAAGTTATGGAATGTTTGGAAATTTTATTCAGATGCAACTGAGATGTTTATTTTAATGTAATGAGGTTTATGTTCATTGTGAGTGTTTACTATGTTTTATTATGTTAGTGCATAGGAATCTTAAACATATATTGTATATAAGATATATGGTAAATGCGATTCCCCATTTTCGGGCGGTCACGGCTTCACCGAGCCCTGACCGTGGATTTGGCTTAATATTCTAAATTGGTGAACTTAGAAATACAACTGGGGGGTTTAGATCAGGAGAATCTAAGAATATAGAACTTTGGAACACGGCTATATACCTAAGTATGGGTGATAGACTGATTAAGGGAGTGTGAATATTAACGTAGTAGGATATCAGTATCTAACATGGTATCCGGGATATCAGTAATGGAGAATTTTGTATAACGCTAAAGCAAGGATGGGGGAGAAAGAAAAGAAAAAAGTGTTCACCCCTTCCGCTTCAGTCCTTGTGGAGGCAACTGGGCGCTACAGTCCAGGAGGGGTAATAGTGTGTGTGGAAGGAGGAATTCAAAATAAATTCATAATTTAACAAAGTATAATAAAATATGTGATGATGGAGAAGGTGGTTACTGGGTTGTTAGTAACGAAATATTAAATATTAAAATGAGTTACATCAATAAGGTAGAGTATGTAATAAATTTTCTGATGTAAATGAATGATGTTGTGTTGACGAGGAGTATTTTATTTTGATGTATTAAGGAGTAATATGAAGATGCTTAACAATTGTTAAGTAAGTAATTTGTTCTAATGTAGTTGATTTAATGTGTTTTACTCTATATAAGGAGTTTGTTAATTTTGAAATGTGAATGGAATATTTATAATGGAAGATATTTATACGTTGTAATGGAAATGTTTATTTAAATTGTGATGGGAATCAGAGCAATCATTTTGAATTTTGGGGTAAGAGTTAACGAGAGAAGGTTATACAGAATGTTGGAATGTTGGTATGGAATTCTTATAATGTATTAAATGTATTATACTTAGACTAAGTATTCATCCATGTGTAGGATCTAAAAAAAAAAATAAAAAAAAATAAAAAAAAACCAGAACCAGATTGTTAGGGATATGTTATTATACCAGACCACTATTTGATATTTTTTGATTTCATGTTTCAGTGCCGCCTGGTGATGCTGTGGCGGCGGTCTTGTGCTGGCCTGCGCGCCAGAGCAGGAGTGTCAAGTGCCTGTCTGGCCTTGCGGTGTTGGGATCTCGAAAGAGAAGTCCAGTAAGGTCATTCAGGTGCGGTCACAGTCACTGGACCAGGGGTAAGTTAACCACAATTTTGAATAAAACATAGAGGGGGTTGTGGCGACATATCTTGGCTGATCCCTTTAGAAAGTATGAGACTGTCAATGAGAGCTTTTATGCTTCGGCATAAAACCTCTCATTGGGGGGGGGGGTATTGTAATGGGTCTAAATTTACATAAATATTATTTTCAAATTTTATGAATTCTATAACATGTGCAGATGAGGCCCCTTAAGGTGAGACGATTGCCAGTAAATGTTTTCATAACCATATATGGTTATGCAGCAAATCTCGAGTTTATTTGTAGTCAGTGACTAACCACGAAGGAATGTTGTTGATGAAAAACAGTTCGTGGAAAGTTAAAAAGGTGATACTAAGTTCAGGGAAACTTTTCAATACTGAGGACGAGACGTATGGCGGGGAGCGGAGTGAACCAGTTTAGAGACGACACAAACGGAAATTTTTAACACTAAAAGTCAGTCGACCACCATCTTTTGCGCTGTGCAGCAGCAGTCGCGGGCGCCCGCATAAACAGCATAAAACGTAAATCAAACAATGTGAAATTCTAACTAGTATTGGAACGTAAAAAAATATAAATCATGTAAATAATCAGTGATCAGTAAAAAAATTGGAGTGACTTTTTCGGCTGTAAAAACGTAAAAGTGAAAACAACAAAACAATGCACGCCACAAGGAGACATCCCATGTGATGAAACCCTACGCACCATTAAAGGAAAGTAAATATAATTAAATTCTGGCATTTTTAAATTGAGCTCAATAAAAAGAAATGTAAAAGTATGGAAGTGTGTATGATTGTGTGAGTGAAGAATATGAATATAGGCCTAATAAGAAGATTCATTATATTTGGTCTCCAGTCGCAGTGAAATTGAAATAAATAAATACCTTTTTCTTTATCCGTGCTGCGACTACGTCTTTGATGTCTTACGACATGTTTCGGGAACACGTTCCCATCATCAGGTAAAATTGTTTTTTCTTCTAGTTCATAACGAACGTGTCAAGAATATAATAATTAAAACACATCAACACATAAACACATAACACAATGAGTATGATAGAACTCAGTCCACGCAACAGTATTGAAGATAATTGTATTTGATACTGTATTGAAGAGTGATAACGCTTGTGTACACCAGCCGAGTATATAGTTTGATTACGTGGTCAGTTACAGTACGGCAGTGCGCACTGTTGCGTGGACTGAGTTCTATCATACTCATTGTGTTATGTGTTTATGTGTTGATGTGTTTTAATTATTATATTCTTGACACGTTCGTTATGAACTAGAAGAAAAAACAATTTTACCTGATGATGGGAACGTGTTCCCGAAACATGTCGTAAGACATCAAAGACGTAGTCGCAGCACGGATAAAGAAAAAGGTATTTATTTATTTCTAATAAGAAGTGTTGAGTTTGCATAATCTTGATATACGTATTCGTATTTTGATGTAATAGTTGTTGGAAATCAGTTTTACGCCTTAAGGTGGAATAAGAGTGTTCATGATATTTTTTATGTTATCAAAAGAAAATAAATAATGTTATAATTTACTTGATATACGCATTTTGTTATTTGTATTTGCCCACTGTTCTCTGCCGAAGTACACTAAACGAATTCCTGGATTAAACCTTACAGATAAAACCTATATTAAATTAATAATCAATTACTGAATAATACTTCATGCTGTAAATTGCAACAGTACATCACCACTGCTAAAGTAAAGCAAATTCATAAAATCTTGTAAATTTTTATGTTTATAAACCAAAAAATATCTTTAGGCTATATTGGATTTGTGTATTGGTGGTCACATTGCGTAGCATATGCAACAACTAAATATTGCATATAAGGCATTGAACAGTTACAAAGAGTAATTGTTCTTCTGTACATCAGTACAGTGAGTTCCATTTGCTGTTAAAGTTGCAAATCGCCAGTTTGAATTGTGCACATGATATTGTACCTGCATACAAATTATCAGGTTCCATTGAAGTTTATGACAATTTCTAATCCATAATGTTATCATATTTTATTTTGCAGTTTTTATTCTTCTGAACTGGTCTTTGTGCAACACTGCCCTTAATCCCATTGCCATTGTTTTTCATACAATGTATATACTGTACTTCTGTAAAGTGTGTGTACTTTAGTCAAAAAAATGTTTAATTTAAAAACACTAATAACTATAATTAATGACTAAAATGAATGTAATTTTTCTCCAGTCATCTACTTTTTGTTACAAACAGTTCTGCTACGTACAAATAACATTTATCAATAGTACTACAATAGCCTTTTGCTCGTATACACATTACTCTAAAGTACACTACAAAAGTTATGCTCTGGCAGCAACTTTGCAGCAACCTGCAGTATGGACACAAATATAATCTAAGAACATATTGTGTGGGCACCAATTATTTAATTTATTATAAACCTTAATTAAGTAATACTAGCAATTAACATGTTATTGTTTTCTGACAAGAATTCTTTTTTTGTTTAAATATTAATCACTCGAAAACAAACAGTTGTTTTAACTCAGTGAAATATCCACATTTGCTGCCAATAATTACTATATGACTATTCTTGGTTTACATTTGAATATAATCTGTGGCTGGATGTTTCATAGTAGACTACAAATCACTTAATGCAAAAATGTGAATTTCAATTACCACCAATTTTTAATTATGTACGTCCTTAGTAAGGATGTGGAGGGTTTAATATTAACATTTTATTTACTATACCCACCCGTGTTGGTGCTACATTTCTATTCTTATAATGTTAGTTGACTTTGTCTTCAGGTTACACGTGGTACTGGTAACAGATAACTCCGAGTTTATCTCATGATTCGTATCTGATGATGTCAATTGTGCTAACTCTCGTTCTTTGCTGCCCCTAGGCCCCTCATCTGTTCTGCCTGCACTATACATTTGGTTAATATAGTCATGTCTACTGAGTTAATCACACAATATTTCATCCCACAACTACCTTATAAGTTTATTGTTCAGCTACTGATGTGAATATCCCACTTTTGTGAATACAAATTTCACACTTTTCATCTCCAACAATCGCTTGATTTGAAGCTGTTTTACAACTTTATCACTTTAGTCATCTACCTCTCCAACAACAATTTGACATGCTTACCAATTCACCACCTTTTATTTTTTGTCTCTGATTCGATGACAACTATTCATTACGTTTTTACTGTCTTGATATAGCAGGAACCAACTTTTGTCACTAGCAAATATATTTTTCTAATTCATTCATGAGTGTTGTCTCCGTTCCTTGTCTCCTGGTCATAAGGTAGAAATCCCATTGTTAGACCTTTCCTTCTTTGTGACTATTTGCTGACCAAAAGCCAAGCGACTGTTCTTTGATCGACACTGTATTAATGTCATAGTGCAATTTCATTTTATTGGTTGCTATTTTAATATCGTGAATGCAAACAAAAATTTTGTCATAGGTTATTTTGTTCATTCATTGCCTCAATTCTTTAAGAGTGCCTTGACATTTTCTTAAAGATTTGTAGCATTGGCACTGTTCTCTTCTTTAGTTTTCCTAGTGTTCATAATTGACTGTACTTTTAAGCTATGACTTTTAGTGTGCAAAAACACTCTCATACATGTGTTTGACTTTAAACTTTCCTGCCCCCAGATTTGTCAGAAATTACCTTTCCTTGGACATGCCATTTGAAATATTCTTTACATGATTGTTGGTGAACAAAATTTGTAATATCTGAAACAAAAAATTGTGATCAGTTTTAAGCTCCATAAATTTTTTTGATATAGAAAACTCATATTACAGACAGCGTCGGATTAAGGTATCTTGGTGCCCTAGGCTAATTATATTTTAGCGCCCCCTCACCTCCCATACGCTACTCTTACGTTTATTTCCAAGGGGCTGAATGAAGCTTTAAACACCCTACAATAAATTTCTTAGGAATATTTCAAATATCCTACTGTTTTTGGAAATAGTCTCAAGAATTGAAAACTGAGGCTATTTTTTAGAGTTACACCTTCAACCATTTGTAGTTTGCATGGCTTTTATAAGGAAAAAATTAACTAAGTAGTTACAGAATTATAAGAGTTTTATTAAGGGTACATTTAACATCATTTACACAAAGAAGACAGTCAGTTAAATATCTTGTGGATTTGTTAAAACTCATGTAAAGTTCAAGCTAGATTCTTTTTTCTCGCTTTGAATTGACTAAATATTTTAATCACCTCACTGAAATCAAGTCCTTGCAGAAAGTCACTTTCAATGAACAAGAGGGCTACTGGTCAGTTTATCCTGGCACAAATTTGAGCGTAAATAATTCTTCACCCTCTTCAAACCTGAAAAAGATCTTTTGCCACTGCAGTTAGTGATGGGCATAGTAAGGAATAAATAACGTGGTAGGCAATTCCACGAAAGTCGGGTGGCGGCATAGTTCTATGAGCACCGGCCGCCGAAGACTCATAACTGGAGAAAACAGTTTGGAAAGCACTTCTGTTATTTATGTACATTTTTACCATAATTTCTCACAAACAGGTGCCTGTGTTCAAAATGAACTCAAATTTTTATCATTGTAATTTATTACCACTTTTACATTTAGCTGTAAAATTGTATTATTTTTTAGCTAAAATTTTGCGCCCCCCAAAGTACCGCACCCTAGGCTACAGCCTAGTTAGCCTAATGGTTAATCCACCCCTGATTACAGATATTATACTTACAAACAAATATTGTCACACTATGAGTCTTTAAAATGTCTGTACATTTGTGTAAGTCCAATTACAGAAGTCCCTGAAATTGAATAAATATTCTCAATAATGTTATTTTTCAATCAATTATATTTTATAAAGATATAAAAGCTTTTTCATATACGTGCACTATGTATGATGATTATTGTTATCATACACTCATATCATACACCATTCCATACTCTTACTCTACACCTTTAGAAATATTTTTATTTAACAATTTTATAAAGTTCTTTATCAATAATTCAACAATGGTCTGACATTCAACTCTGTATATTTTTCATATGCTCTTAGTACCATCATTTGGGCTTATCGTGGGCATATTTACATTATAATAAAACATATGCAGTAATACTTTCTATTGATGTGCGTGTGCATGTGTGTGTGTGTGTGTGTGTGTTTATATATATCAATCATAAATCCTTTTTTAATTTGTTTAGAAGCATGTAATAATTTATTACTTCCATGTTCCATAAGGAAATGGAAGTATGGTCAAGGCGAAAAAAATCATGTTCAAGATAATGGCAGATTCTGATTGTACTACCCTCAAAACATGAAAAAAAGTCATTTTTCTAAAAGTGTCTGTGTGTAGAATTTTTTCTATGGCAAACAATAACAGCTACAAATTCAAATAGAATCAAATAATTTTTTGCATACAGTCCTGAATTGTAGAGGAATCAAGGCCTATTGTTTTTGGTGAAGATCGGTTAAAGTAAAGGGGTAGTTTACCTGCAACATTTTACGTTTTAACAAGAGTAAATTGCTTAATTTTGACAAATAAAGTATCCTGAAAAGAAGGTCATAATAATCCACTGTAGAAAGGGAGATGAAATATCTATAAATGAAAAGAGTAGTTGAGGGGGGAGGGGGTAATTTTTTTAATAAATTAAAATGGTAGTTGATGATGGAGGAAGTAAATTTTATAAGTTTTATATGTGTAATATGTTAATGACAACAAAGAAGTAGTTTCTATGGAAACATTTCATTTTACTTTAACAAAATTCTATATTTTTCATTTTAATTTAAATCATGTATGAGTGAAAATATATCGTTCCTGGCAGGCAAGCATATCTCAATTATGTAATGTTTACTTTTCCAAAGTTTTATTATTGTGATTACTGCAATAAAAAGGCCGGCAACACACACACACACACACACACACATAATTCACGTTATTTCTGGCCTCAATCATGTTTATTTCCTTATGTTTGCACGGTTTTTAAATGAAAAGTGGCGAAACCCACACCAACACAACGCGTGCAAGCCAAAAAGGTGGACAGCTATTTTCTTCCTGTGGATTCCTGGGCAGTGTTGTTGTATTAAGGCAATTAATACAATCTGTGTACTTATTTCTATTATGATATGAGAATTATAAACTAATATGTGCATGTGTGTATGTATGAAAAACATATAAATATTTTTCTCCTTTAGAAAATTGTTTGCCCCTCCTTGAAAATATTTTGACCTCCCTGATGGCTAGTTATTTACTAGCCTGTGTGGAATATAGCGTTATGACATGGATCAGAATGGTGGGTGTTAAACAGGAGACACAAACGTATTAAAGAAGAAATGTTTTGCTGAGAAATTTATAATTATACGGGTGAACAGAATAGTCGTTCAGGAAATCAGAAGACAAATGGAAAGAAAGAAATCAAGACTCGATTTTAAAAAAGTAAAATTACTAGTATAGTATTGACAGGAAAGACTTTGATAACACTATAGACATCCCTCGTCCCCTCGCAGCGAGAGTCCATTTCATTACAGGAATCAGATCGCAGCTACCTTTAGCTAGCTCTTCGTTCAACCAACAGACATTTTATCCAAAAGTACAGTCCTTCCTCACGAAGGTTGAGGATAGTCTTAATCCACCTGACATGGTGGTACCATTTTAGCTGATACGTAATTTTTTCTGAACTCAAGCATCCACTTATTTAATTAATATTTAAATGATTGTTAATATAAATTTTAGGACATGGAAGTCATGTATGGTTCTCCATACCGATTTTTTTTTTTTTTTTAGCAGGTACTATCCAGTTATTCTCACAGGTGATTTCAATATTCCACCAGATTCTGGAATTCTTAAACTGATTCAGTTGAAAGAGTTGAAGTATCATGGCTTGTCTGGTAAAACCCTTAATCCAGATCGTGTTCCTTCACATGGAATCTACTTGAGCTTCCAACTATTGCCTCCATGGTTAGGCATTGAAGACAGTTGCCAGTATCGTGATGTGCGAGAAGCCAGAGAGCAAGGATTGCCTGATCCGAGAAAGATTCAGGTATGAGCACGGTGTTACTAAAAATAGTTAAGAAATAGTAGTAAGTTAGTACATTACAGTTAGATAAAACAAAACAGGAAGAAGGGAGTTAACTCTCTCCTTGTTGGGGCTCATTAACTAAGAAAAATTTATATTAATGACCACAAATAAATAATTTATTTATTTATTATGCACTACTTCTGATCGTGGAACATTGATTTTAGAAAAAAATTGTTAGTGAATTTTTTATTTTTTCCTGAGTTTGCTTTTGTTTTTTTTTGCAAACTTCAGCAGAAGAAAGTGGTGGGAGCACTTCTGATGAGGCTTACAAGAACCAAAAACTAGCTTGGGCAAAGGTAAAATTTTGCTAAAAATTTAATCTAAAATTAGTGTTTTGTAGTCATAAGTAATGCAGTATGTATTACTTAATACATGGATATGATATGAATACCAAAATTTAAGATTTAAAATTATTTTATTTTATATGGTAAAAATCTTTTTTAATTTTTTAAGATAGGAAATAAGCAATTCTGAATCTATTTACCTGTGTAATTTTTGTTTATTTAATAAAAATATGTAGTTTACAGTTCCCTACTTTAATTCTTTTTTTATTCAACATTTCCTTCACTTTCTTAAATTTTTGACTATTTTGATGAGTTTAAACTATTCATATAAGCCAGTCAATCAAATATAAACGAGACTTTTTGAGGAACTGTTTATTGGATTAATATTGTAACGTGATGTTTCCCTCTACATAAAGAAAATACCCTAACCTAACTAATTATCTTATCCTAATAATGAAGAACAGAATAATAATTAAGTAAAGAATGTGTATAATGTAAAATATGTGTTAAATAGTCAATTTAAGATAAAAGTAAATCAAATGATAAAACCAAAATACCAAATATGATTATATGGAACTTAATAATAAATAACTCTAGTAAACTGCATAAGTAATGTTATCAAAAATTGGTGAAAGCATATACAGCAGAACTTGAATGGTTTACCAATCAGGAAAATTTATAAATTAGATAAAATTTTGAAGTAAAAGAAATAAAGAGTCAGAGAATAATCATATCTGAGTGTGAATTAAGTCACTAAAACCATTCATAGAATGATTAGTATAAAAGAAGTGAGTAATAACAGTTTTAATAGTATTTAAAAGTGTAATGATGTAAGTTAGGTTATGCACCATATGTCTATGTTAAAGCAAGACAAAGAAATAAAGAAGGAAGTAAGATAAATTGTTTCATGATAAAAAGTATGAACAACAAACAGAATAATAAATAAGACAAGTACCGGTAGTATAAGTAACTATTGATGTTTAGTAACTAAATAATAATGTAAATAGTAAGAAACAGATGGTACAGAAGCCTATATGTAATGGGTAGGAAAAATAATAACAATTGATGTAAATAAAACCTGTTAAATGATATAGTATAGATTATAAAAGAATGTGTGTTAGTAGAGTAAGAAAGTAATAATGAGAAATGTCAAGAATTGACCAGGCATAATGTAAATAATAAGTAGTCAGCTTTGACAAACCCTTCGTACAGCTAATGTGGAAGTTTATAATGGACAGTACAAGGAAAAAAGCTTGTAGTGAAGTATAAAATATATTATAAAAGTTCAAGTAGATCATAATTGATAATTAAGTATTGTTACTCTGTAGTAAAATTAAGTAATTTTAGTTTGAGAAAGGAATTAAGGTACCAATCAGCATGGACATGAGTAGGCCTATATGGCAATACTAGGTTTTTATAATAAATGGATGTTTATAATTATTATTACTATTATTAAACCATATAATGTTAAAGTGAAACCAATTCTACAACTAAGAATTAAATGATGGAACAGAAAAATTAATATTTAATAAAGAATACTAGACTAAATCAATCTGTGAATATTGTTATTTTATTATTACTGAACAGAACCATTCCTTGAAAGGTCTCAAAATGATCAGCATAAAAAATGCTGATTAATGGTAGTAAAATATTTTTAATTGTTAGTAGCATAAGGAAGTTATGTCAGCTTTAAGATTTTGTAATATATTTGATCAAAAAAGGGACGCTTAACTCGGCATCTGTTGATGAGCATCAACCAGAAAACGAAAATTTTAGTAATTAAAAACGGAATATTTAATAATTCAACCAATCAGAATCGTTCAATTGTCAGGTGAATTTACCCATAACGCCCACCAAACGAGTCAGTCTTCCAACGGTCATCAAGCAGTAAAGAACACCTCCTCTGTAACGCTTAAAACATAATTAATCTCCAACCCAAAGTATAAATATTTTCAAACCGAGTAAGATTAGGTGAATGTAAACAAACGACATCTAACCTTCGAACATGAACATAACCTTAAAGTGAATAGCAAGTGTTGCGCATCGTGTTTTAATAATTATAGGACAATAGAGTGAATAATTAAATAAAGTGAATTATAAAGAGAATATAAAGAAAAGGAAAGTATAGTGTTTATTTTGAGAATTTATAAGAAACTTCATAATTAATATTAATAATTAATGATCACGATCCCATAGTAACTTGTAATAGACACTTGTTAACTTATGTTTATATTATCACAGTATATAAACAAAAACACTATTATATTATTTCATGTTTAACAATTGTATTTCGTTATTATATTCAAAGTTTCACTAAATAACTTAGCTAAACTAGGTTAACAACAACAACGGACACTGTCTGAATTACGAACTGTTCATCACTTTAGATTTTAAGTTATTGTTTTATCATATCATATATAATTGATTATTGTAATGTTTTGTTCTTCAAAAAATACGTTTTCTGTTAATTGTTGTAGTCAAAAGAACTCATAAGGGTTATATGTCCAAAACGTAAACATAGCCTGCATCTCTGAGCAGAGGCGGCTCACTCATAAGGGCACATGGTCACGTGCCCCACCAAAAAAACACGAAATAAATATTGTAGAAACGTCCTCGTTTTATAAATGATAGCAATAGTTTGTAACAGTGCGAAGTCTGGAGAAATGTGGCAACGCGAAAACAAATGTGGCAACATAGCGACGGTCACAGAGACGTTGTGACCCAATATTACTACTCCCTTCCTCTTCACTACTCTCTTGTGGTGGGAGAGCGTAATGCTAAAATCCCATAGCGTTCGGTCACACTAGACTATGTGACCATTGACCAAACATTTAAGTCTTCAAGTAGTAAACTCTGAATCCTGTAGGTGCGCCACATTACTGCAACTAACGGATATGAATCGGAGCTATTTAGTAGACTATTACATTTTACCGCCATCTGTGCTGTTCTACAATACTAATAATTACTG
Source organism: Magicicada septendecula (assembly GCA_034769895.1). Taxonomy (NCBI): domain Eukaryota; kingdom Metazoa; phylum Arthropoda; class Insecta; order Hemiptera; family Cicadidae; genus Magicicada; species Magicicada septendecula. Next base: position 795,851,118 of record CM068368.1, read on the forward strand.
TTACTTTCTTAGTGTATATTGTTACGAAATAATGTTATTATAATGTTTCTATTGTGAATATGATTATAATAATTTTTGCGATTTTATATAATTTTAAATTATATTCTCATTGAAGGAAATATTAAAATAGAATGTGTACCTAGAGCGGTTATGTTATGTGCTACACGATAATTGTGGTGGCAGTGCTTATAGTAATTGTATAAATTGTAGTGTTACAAGTGGTTTTCAGTAATCAGTGTTATGCACGCGTGTAAATAACGGTGTTGAAAATATTCAAGTGTCGGTATTTTGTGTGCTTGTGTAAATCTCTGAGACAAAATGAATGATGTCAAGTATTTACAGAGTAAAACTTTGTGCTATGAAGATAGGTTAATAGCAAAACAATTGGGTCCACCAAGACCGCAGTTGTCTATCAACCAAGTGTTTAAGGACAAAAACAGAACCTATAATAGAACTTTCAATACCACAGTGTATGAAAAATGGGAATGGATGTGCGGATGCCCCACAGTCAATGCTTTATTTTGCTTTGCTTGTCTTCTGTTTGGTGGTGAAGACACGTGGACTAAGTCGGGCGTTAAAGATCTGAAACATTTACCAGAAAAGAGTAAGAAGCATTTGCTGTCTAAATGTCATTTAGACAATGAAATGAGTTTAGCCGTGCTAGGTATTGTAAATATTAGATTGCAACTCGATGATGGTTACAGAATTTCTGTTCGTAAACATAACGAACTTGTAGACAAGAACAGATACATCTTGTCTCGAATAATTGATGCGATTAAATTTTGTGGGGAATTTGAATTAGCTTTACGTGGCCACGATGAAACGGAAGAAGCAGACAACAACCCAGGGATTTTTAAAGGACTAATCAATTATACTGCAGCACTTGACAGTGTTTTGAAAGATCATTTAGAAAATTCAACAGTGTTTAAAGGAACCTCGAAAACAATTCAGAACGAACTTTTAGATGCTATTTTGTCAGTGTGTCGAAAAAATATTGTGACTGAAATTTCTACGATAGACTTCATATCACTTCAGGCTGATGAAACAACTGACAGTTCGTGGAAAACACAGATGGCACTGATTTTGAGATATCTCATTGAAGGGAGAATAAGTGAAAGGTTTTGGAGTTTTTTTGAAGTCCCTTTTGATAAAAGTGCTCGAAGTTTAGCCTCGACAATTTTAGGACAGTTGGAAGAAATAGGAATATACAAGTCCCCGGAAAAACTAATTTGTCAGACTTACGATGGTGCATGAGTGGTCAGAAAGGAGGGGTCCAGTGTTTGGTTAAAGAGAAGTATCCAAATGCAAATTTTATTCATTGTTATGCCCATCAAGGGAATCTGATTCTTCAAAACTCAACATCGTCTGCCTCCCAGAGTAGAATATTTTTTCAAGACCTACAAGGAATAGGACCATATTTTTCAAGATCTCCAAAGAGGATGGATTATTTAGTAGAAATTGTAAAGAAAAATTGGGTCTGTGCCTCCTACAAGATGGTACTTTAAACACAGGGCTGTTAATACTGTGTTTGAACATAAAGATAATCTAATAAAATGTTTTGAACACATTAGGGACATAGAGATTTCTGACAAAAGTGCTTCTAGCCAGGCTGCAGGATTTGTATGAACTTTGAGGGATCCTCAGTTCATTTTCTGGTTGACTTTTTTCCACAAAATTATGCCTCATGTGGCGATTTTCTTTATTTGCATTCAACAAAGAAACATTGATGCAATAAAAATGAGAACATTTGTTAAAAATTTTGTGAGTGCAGTGGCTAATATTCGCTTACGAAGACAGAGACCTATGAAGACAGTGAAGTGTCTGTAAGTGAGCCTGTGACTAAGAGACAGTGTGTTGAACAATTAAGTACCGTAATAGGAGCAACCGTGTGGCCGCTTTGGAAGTATGTGATATGATTGTGAACAATATTAATGAAAGATTTCAATTTTCAGATCATTTATGTGTTTCCAAATTGTTTTTAGTTGAAAAGTTCCCACAGTACTGTGTTGAGTTTCTGGAAAATGATTTTCAGACTACAATTAAATTTTATCCAACAATAAATGGTCTGAAACTGAGAACCGAACTAGAAGTGTTATACAGTCGTGAAGATTTACGTATTGCTTCTGGTGCAACACCCTTATTACAGTTTTTCCTTGATAATAACATGTTTCGTACCTTCTCAGAGTGTGTGACTATTTTAAAGATAATTGTTACCATACCGATGACAACTGTTGAAAGTGAAAGGTGCTTTTCTACATTGAAAAGAATAAAAACATTTTTAAGAAATTCCATGGGCACTGATAGACTGAATGCATTGGCTATGCTATCCACAGAAAAAAAAATGATTCATGGAATTCAAGATTTCAACAAACAAGTGATAGAGGAATTCGCTACATCTAAAAACAGGAGAATGGAATTGTTATACAAAAAGTGAAATACCAGGTAAGACATTCTATATTTTTTTACCTAAGTACTAATTACCGCGAATGGTGGCCCACCTTAGATCCTCCCCACTGTGTGCCCCTCCCATTTCATTACTCACGAGCCGCCACTGTCTCTGAGATGATGAAAACTCATGCTACCAACTATTGAGCTATCAATGTAACAAGCCTGTTTAACTAATTTGTATTACGAGAAATATAATTTCATTTTAATATCAAGGAAAAAGAATTAAAACCAAATAAGAAAATAAAGGAATATGGAAAAAAATACTAGTGTACGAGTCATTATTTTTATAATTAACGATATTTTCGCACTACACAATTATTAGAGGTTACTTCCACTCAAGAAGATTAAGTTGGCAGTATTTATTTTGGAACAAACCATGCTATTTAAATAATCCAACCAGGTCAGTGAACTCTAATAAAGCAAAGAGAAATTAAAATAAGAAATTAATAAAACAATTAACACAAACCAATAATATCTCCATTAATAATAAATATTATTTGTAATCATTTGATATTACAAATTGGTGCCCATTTATTGAACTATTCTAGTGAAAAAATATCAGCTTAATAACCCACTGTAGTAAGGTTATATTACATCCAGATAAAGCAAAACACAACTAATTTAAACAGACCCTAACAACGAGACATCTGATTTTAGATGAATAAAACCTATAAAGAAGAAGTAAAGAATCAGTAAGGGTGTTACAGATTTGGCGCCCAACGTGGGGCTTTAAATAAACAAGAAAAGTGAGGGTGTTACAGGTTTGGCGCACCAACTAGTGAGGCTAGAAGTATTATATATTATAGTATTTCAGTGTATTTGTTAATAATTTGTACTCTAGCAGCGGCTACAACAAACAACAAAAATGCCAGAACAAACAGTGAACGTGAACATGGAGGAACTGATGAAGTTTATGCAGGAGGGATTGAAGAAGAGGGTAAGATTATTAGAAGAGGACAAAAGGAACATGGACAATATGAATAAGACAATGGAATAAATGATAAATGATCAGAACCGATGGATAGAAGAATTAAAAAACGATAGGAACCAATCAATGGAACAATTAAGTCCGAAAATAGAAGATAGTAGTAAGGAAATAGAAAATAAAGAAAACAAAAGTGCATTGTTATCTGAGAATAAAATTAACAGAAACAAAGAGAATATTAAGCACCTGGAAAAGAAGATGAAGAAAATAAGAAAAATATGTCAAAAAGAACTAAGAAAGACACGGGAAGAATTGGAGATGATTAAGAATGGGTTAGTTAATGTACTTAATCTCCCAATTGCCGAACAGAGAGAAATAATTAATTTCAAAGATCATAGGAGGAGCTCAAAGGAAATTTTAGAAAGGACTCACAATAAAACAGTGTGTAAAAACTTTAAAAAGTCTATATTTAAATTAAATACACCAGGAAGAGAAAGGCATAATAAAATGTCGGTGATACCGGTATCATCAATAATTGATATACCATGGACATATTTGTTTAATAAACTAGAAAATAAAGTGACCGAGGTAGGCCTTGATAGAAGTGAGAATTTTGTGGCAGGAAAATTCCAGTACAAAGTAGTAGCGACAGACTTTAAAAGGACAGAATTAAATCTGAACACAATAGTAGTCCAAGCAACAAAGGCAACTGCGATAGTCGACCACGGATAAAGTAAGTACGAAAGCACTATCGAGAAAAGGGACTGATTTTCTGGGTATCGACTAAAGCAAACCAATTAAAAAAGTATTAAACTAACTATTAATTAAGACAAACTATTTAAAAACTATACCAATGGATTTATTAGAAGAGAGAACAATGGAAAAGGCAAAACCAAACGGCGACATAGTGTACGTCAGAGTAGAACTACAAGGGGTGCTGACAGCAGTAATGATCAACACTGGAGCGAACATTTTCTTAATAGACAAAACATAATTGAACAGGATACAGGAGTCTAACATGGAGAAAATACCCACACTGCCCATCAACAACAAGGCGATTATAGGAGCAACAGGAAAACAAAATAAAACTATAAAGCAACAAGCAAGCCTGGATGTTACGAGCGAAGGAATAGGAATTCCTATGGTGTTTTTAGTACCCCAGGGGCTACCCTTTAAGGTGTTAATAGGGTGTGATATGCTACGGCGACACTCTGCGATTATTGATATGGCCAGTGGTAAAGTGACGCTGCGCTCAGACGGCTGTGAATGGACTGCTGAGATAATTGGAAGCACAAGTGCCCCTCAGTACAGGCGTTCATACCACGTTAGGGAAGATGTTAGGACACCCATAGGAAACAAAGAAATCGTAACAGAATCCGAATTATGGCAGGAAAAACTGCAAGAAATCATGTCATTCCAAGGAAGAGGAACTACAGAGATAATCAGTGTGGAACAAAAGAAGAGACTAGTGGACATTTACCACAACTACCGCAATGTATTCTCCAACTCACCTCGAAAAGCGAAGAATTTTGTATGTGAATTAAAGTTCCAGGACTCCATAAATTTCAACAAGAAGTCATATCCTATCGCACAGTCCTTAAAGGAAGCTGTAAGGAAAGAAATATTAAGAATGATCGAAGAAGATATAATAGAAAAAAGTAGTTCTCCATATACACGCCCCATTGTAGCATTACCCAAGACAAAGGTGATAATACTTATGAATTATCTACCCCAGACACAAATCAAATCAAAGGTGTATATTGTTACGACGGTCTACTCGATCGTCGTAGGTACAGTGGAAACAAAATAAGTACAAGACACCAATTAAGTCACTAATCACACCTTTAATTGTTACAATAAAACAGTTCGTAATTAACAACACAGTCTCTACAACAAATCAAATGAAAATTGTTCACACGCAATAAAATGTCCACAAATATTAAAACTCAATTGTATTACAATTATACCGTCTGCTTATAAAACGCAACACTTCACTAATAACTACTTGAACGTACATATTAATAACTCGAACAGCTCTGGAAATATATCGCACTAATACTCTCGAACCGCACTATCCAATATCTCGCATTGAACTGAAAACTAAGGCCGCTACCCGATGTATTTATAGTCACGCGCACACACCAGAAGCTTCCAAACTGCATCTTATCTCTCGTGAACTACGTAATTACTACAGCCTTCACACAGGCCGAGCGCCCGAGGGAAGCCCGGCACAGTCGAGAAGATTCTCACAAAATGCATATAGTAGCATGTACGCTACACACGTTACATCGAGATCCTTCTGGCACATTCGATAAACGCATAGATTGTTCTGTGCTGTCGTAGCACTTCCCCCTCCTTAAGCCTGTTCGTCCCGAACTGGTAAAGCGTCTCCGAAGTGTACTAGGTGGACGTCCTTGCGAAGGATAATTTTCCATTCTTCGAATTCAGTCTCGTGTGATCCGAACATCACGTTCCCAGGAATGCGAGTCTTTTGCGCAACCACTAGTTTCGCTGGAATCACTCCCATTGCGTCATGTATTGATGACCTAAATACCACTGGCTGATCCAAGTTTGTTTGGTTCTCGTCAACAACCTCTTGCGTAACCTCATCTTCAGCCACTTTACCCTCGGGCGCTTCTATCAGCTCAGGAACAAGCAAGAGTTTTGTTTCGACACCGATAGTTGGCTTTCCAATCACTTCTTTTGTCGTTATACTTATTTGTACTTCCTCTGCTAGTTCTTCCTCCCTTTCCCGCTTGCAACAGGGAGGGTTCCTCTTGACCAGACTTGCTGACTTTTTCTTCGACTAATGCCACTCACTTAATCGAATGGTTGGTAGACCCTGTCATTTTAGCCATGCAAAGCTTTATCTTCTCTTGGCCAACTTTCAGGACATTCTCTCTTAAGTCCACAATGAATCCGTAGGCATTCATAATGTCCGTGCCAAGAATCACTTCATCGACAATGTCTGCAACGAGCATTTGGTGGCTAAACTCAAGAAGACCCAGGGCGTACACGTACGTCTACCTTTCCTAGCACCTTGGCGGGGCTTCCAGTCACAGTCTGTATTGTACAAGAGCTAATTAGAGGATGGCGGTTACAGACTAAGTCAGGGCCCACAATGGACACTGTTGCGCCCGTGTCAACTGTAAATGATGTTGGTTTACCATCCGAAAATCCATTAACAATCAAGTTTCCACTGATCTTATGTAGCGTGGAAACTGTGTGCTGTTCTGGGGCTTTACTTCTCCAATTGGTGCGATCAGTCTTTTCTCTCGGTATCTTCTTCTCCCAACAGTCTACCTGTAGATGACCACGTTTTCCACAGTTGTAACATTTCGGTCTTCTGTCTTTTTCAAATCATTGCGACTCTCTTGAACTCTTGAATTGTTTGTCTGACAACATTGTTTTTCTGCACCCATCGTAACGGTAATGTGATACAGGGATCTTCTGACTGCAACTTGATGGCACAAACCCATTAATGTAGCGGGACGCTGTCTTGGCAGCTTCAAACTCTAGGGCGTGAACAAGAGCTTCCGAGCTATCTCGGTGTCTTGCCATTCGTTACACTTGCTGAAGTTCACAATCTCCAATGCCATCAATAAATGTCTGCACCGCAAACCTTATTCGGAAGTCTTCTGGTGCTTCAGGATAGGCCAATCTAATCAATCTGTCGATACTTGCTTCAAATTCTTGAAGACTTCCCCGGAACGTTGTCGTCTTGTTCTCAACTGAGCGTAGTACACATCTCGCAAATGTTTATGACCATACCATAATTCTAGAGCTTTTATCAACTTGGCATAGATGTTCTGGCTGTCAGGTGGCACTTTCTGTATTAATTCTGCCGCGGGTCCTGTTAATGCGAGAACGAGTGAGGCTGCATTGTCTTTCTCTGTCCAATTATTTGCGCATGCAGCAGCTTCAAATTGGAGGAGGTACGTTGCCCAGTGACTGCTTCCGTCAAAGGTTGGAGCTTTGACATGAACTGTCCCTACTGCAGGCAAAGTTACTTTTTTACTTTTTCTAGTGACTTATTTTCTGCGTCTTTTTCTGTCTTTATCATTGGTACAGTCTGTTCACAAAGTTGTTTTGGTTGTAATTTCAGACACTGCTCGACTTCATTTTTAATCTGCTCTTTTATATTTATAATCGAGTCTTCTACTGCAGATATTTTTGTTGACATAGTTTCTTCCACAGTCAAGACAGATTTTTCTACTTCAGCTATTTTATTTGACATGGATTCTCCTACGTCAGATATTTTTGTAGACATCAATTCTTCAATACTCGAGACAGATTTTTAAACTTCAGCTATTTTTAATGTCATTGATTCTTGTACATCAGATATTTTAGTAACTTGTTTATTAAGCTCACCTCGTAGGAGACCCAATTCTGCGGTACTATGTAATTGCAACTGTTTCTGCATAGTTTCAGAGAGCTTCCGTTTTATCTTTTTGTCTTTCTTCTGTTTCTAGCATTAGTGCTTTCTGACGTTCCTCAGCATCTTCTCTTTACTGTCTTCATTCTTTCTTTTGTCGTCTTTCTGCTTCTTCCACCTCCTCTCTGTGTTTTTCATCCTGTCGTTTTTCTGCTTCTTCCGCCTCCTGTCTGCGTTTCTGATCCTGTCGTTTCTCTGCTTCTTCCTGTGTCTGCCGCAGCAGTGTTTGTAAAGCTTCCATCATCTGACTGGGATCCATTTTATTAATTAATTACGAACTACACTCGTCTTGTACAAAGTGTCAACTGTTTCCACTGTTAACCGTTCTATCCCAGTTCTGACACCACTGTTACGACGGTCTACTCGATCGTCGTAGGTACAGTGGAAACAAAATAAGTACAAGACACCAATTAAGTCACTAATCACACCTTTAATTGTTACAATAAAACAGTTCATAATTAACAACACAGTCTCTACAACAAATCAAATGAAAATTGTTCACACGCAATAAAATGTCCACAAATATTAAAACTCAATTGTATTACAATTATACCGTCTGATTATAAAACGCAACACTTCACTAATAACTACTTGAACGTACACATTAATAACTCGAACAGCTCTGGAAATATATCGCACTAATACTATCGAACTGCACTATCCAATATCTCACATTGAACTGAAAACTAAGGCCGCTACCCGATGTATTTATAGTCACGCTCACACACCAGAAGCTTCCAAACTGCGTCTTATCTCTCGTGAACTACGTAATTAGTACGGCCTTGACACAGGCCGAGCGCCCGAGCGAAGCCCGGCACAGTCGAGAAGATTCTCGCAAAATGCATATAGTAGCATGTACGCCACACACGTTACATCGAGATCCTTCTGGCACATTCGATAAACGCGTAGATTGTTCTATGCTGTCGTAGCATATAGTCAAACCGAAATAAAAAAGTATTATCAGAATTAAAGAAAGATTTTTTGAAAAGCAGTTTATTTCAGCAACGTATAAAAATTTACTGAAATAACCAAGTTTTAAGGGGGGCATTATGTAACATTGTAATGGGGCGAGGTTTTTTTATTTTATTAATTTTGGTTTTGATTTTATTAAAATTGCACAATTCATTTCATATATGTATCCAGTCCTTGGTTGAATTTAACTCGCAGTCCAAACAAAGCAAAGGTACGCTGTAACTGTGTTGAAATATTTGAAAAGAATGTGTTGTCAACTGTAGCACACTTCCTAGAACGTTGCGGTTGTGTGACATCCACTCACAAATGCACAAGCACCCACATCTGCGGAGCGCCTAATCCACGCTAAACGAAAGTAAAGGCAGTGAAATATCGTCGACGGCTAACACTTACTTTGGGCTGGCGTTGAATGAATTCCTTCATCCATAATTTTTGACTCAGTCCCACTTAATTCAATATTCATGTGGCTTTCGTTTTCAATGTCAGTTAAGCTGACATTCTCGTTATTATCTGCCATATCTATAAATTTATTAATCTGGATTTTCTTACATAAAATATTTACCCCTTCACTCTTACCCTCTGTACATTGATGTACTAATTTGTATGTGCTGTGTAATTTTTACGTAGTTACTTAACCCTCAACTCAAACTTGCATCTATCGTAGGTGTGGAATTTTAATTATTCAAATTCGAGTCCCTGTCGTAGCACCATTTGTGTAATCACTTATTATTACATTTAATTATTAAAATTTATTAATTAAATTATTATTATTAACATTACAACATGATGTTTCCCTCTACATAAAGAAAATACCCTAACCTAACTAATTATCTTATCCTAATAATGAAGAACAGAATAATAATTAAGTAAAGAACGTGTATAATGTAAAATACATAGTAAATAGTCAATTTAAGATAAAAGTAAATCAAATGATAAGACCAAAATACCAAATATGATTATATGGAACTTAATAATAAATAACTCTAGTAAACTGCATAAGTAATGTTGTCAAAAATGGGTGAAAGCATATACAGCAGAACTTGAATGGTTTACCAATCAGGAAAATTTATAAATTAGATAAAATTTGAAGTAAAAGAAATAAAGAGTCAGAGAATAATCATACCTGAGTGTGGATTAAGTCACTAAAACCATTCATAGAATGATTAGTATAAAATAAGTGAGTAATAACAGTTTTAATTGTATTTAAAAGTGTAATGATGTAAGTTAGGTTATGCATCATATGTCTGTGTTAAAGCAAAACAAATAAATAAAGAAGGAAGTAAAATTAAAACCAAAGAAATTCATTTTAATATCAAGGAAAAAGAATTAAAACCAAATAAGAAAATAAAGGAATATGGAAGAAAAATACTAGTGTACGAGTCATTATTTTTATAATTAACGATATTTTCGCACTACACAATTATTAGAGGTTACTTCAACTCAAAAAGATTAAATTGGCAGTATTTATTTTGGAACAAACCGTGCTATTTAAATAATCCGACCAGGTCAGTGAACTCTAATAAAGCAAAGAGAAATTAAAATAAGAAATTAATAAAACAATTAACACAAACCAATAATATCTCCATTAATAATAAATATTATTTGTAATCATTTGATATTACAAATTGGCGCCCATTTATTGAGCTATTCTAGTGAAAAAATACCAGCTTAATAACCCACTGTAGTAAGGTTATATTACATCCAGATAAAGCAAAACACAACTAATTTAAACAGACCCTAACAACGATACATCTGATTTTAGACGAATAAAACCTATAAAGAAGAAGAAAAGAATCAGTATGGGTGTTACAATATATGTGAAAATAAATACAAGACTTTTTCTACTTTCCTTTCCCTATTACGTCCATATTTTATCCATCGCCCGGCTGTTTTCTAATACCTTCTTTATATAAATTTGTTGGGCTTGTTTGTAGCCAATTGTGCACAGTCTTGCACCTCTTTGTTCCTGCTTAAGTTACTTTTGAGGAATGTAAACAAATGGAAATTACATGGTGATAAATCTGGACTATAGGTGAGATAATCCAAAGCTGTCAAGGGAAGTTATTCCAATTTTGTTTGCATAGGAGCAGCAGTATGGGACCGAGTGTTTAGTAAAGAAGCAAGATGCTGCGTATATTGCACATTTTGGAGTGCTAGGACTCAGTAACCTTGCCCAAGAGTTCAGAGAAGTATGCAGCATTCATTCTTCTTTGTTCAAGTAATAAATATGCATACACAACACTTTTAGCTTCCCAAAAAACAGTTGTGAGAACCTCACCAGAATAGAAGCCTGTTGTTGCCTTTACTAGAGTTGTTTCATCTTTTGCATGCCATTCCGTACTTCATTTTCTACTTAATTTTAAAAGTACAGTAATATACTGATGATTCGTCACATTTAAAAGATTGTGTATCAAAAATGAGCCTCTCTCTGCTGCAAAGCGATCCAAACACCTTTGAGAAAGTTCACCTCTTACAGCCTTGTGATTTGCATTCAGAATTTTTAGTTTCCATCTTCCAGAGATTTTGTTAACTTTAACTCTTTGTTAACAATTGTCTGCATGCTTTCTTAACTTACTAAAGTTACTGCATTAATTTCACTAATTTTGTCGATTATCATGAATAAGGTATTGAGTTTGCAAAATGATGCTTCTTGAACGACATGCATGGCTGAAGTTAGAAACTTCTTTTAAACTTTCTTGGAAAAACTTATGTCATTTGGTCAGTTGAACTCTGAAAGTGTATCATTACTAAATTGTGGACACAATAGGTATAAAATTTCATCTGGTTTTAACACTTTTGAATACTAAAAACTTAAATAAATACATGTAACATAATGGCCATGTGTACCTCCTATTCACTCACCATAACAACAGTTAAAACGACATTAGAAACAAATGTGCAGTGCTATACACATTTAGGCACTACTATGCACTGGTCACTGTTGCCAACATTAACTAGTGTTAAAGTATATTGTGAAATTTTCGAGACTCGTTAATATTTGATTGGCCTTATCTTATAAAGTTGTTAGAGTATAAATGTAGAGTATTTTAAAGAAATTACATGTCATGAAAAACATAATCCAAAAAGAAAAAACTACAGTCCTTTAAAGTGTATGTTTTTATAACACTCCGCTGAAGCAAGACAAAATTGGCTATCACAGATGGCTGTGTCTGGGCTGTCATAAGAAAGCACTCAGTGTTTAGTTTAAATGTTGTTTCTAATACAGTCAAGATTACATGAGAATAAAACAGCTAATACAGACAAAAATTTTGCTAATGTGGACTGCACAGTTGATTAAAGCACCAGAAGTGTTAAAAGCTCAGGCTGTAAATCTATTCTGAAATGAAAACATTCTTCTTTTCTATTCAAGAAAACCCAGATATCTAAGACTTCTGTTTTTTCTAATATAAATTGCACACTTATAAAGGATTATGATTTTTTTGTGCTCTGTAAGCAAAGTGAGTTGAAAACCATATGTAGTACAGTTCTCAATCCACTGTATAGTAATATTGTAAGTGGACGAGATGTCGTCTCGTAGAATCTTGTTATAAGTTTTATAATTATTATTAAGGTTTGGTTTTTTTATTATTAGTTTTTTTTTCAATCTATTATTGAATTCAATATAAATAAATCTGTTCACTTACTCTTGAAGTTGTTTATTAAATATGTTTAGATTTTTTATAATTTTTGTTCAATGTCTTGAGTTCGTATTTGAATAAGTTGCATTGACTTTTCTGCCATTAGCTGAGGTGAGTCGATCGATTCCTGTACTGAAATTAACATAAGCACAACATTTATATGATACTTACTAACAGTTGTAGTATGCTAATGATATGAGATAATATTGTTGGTGAGAATCATTAGATTTAAATTCTCGCTCTGGCTCCTGGTACCAACCGTCTCTTGTTACTCACCTAAGCTGTAATTCTATTCTGTTCAATAAATGTCAACACTTTAATTTGTTCATGAAATAATAGTTATTTATTTAACCAAGTTGAAAGATTGTTGTTACAATTCTATTATTTATTTTCCTTTAAAAAATAATTAAAGTTGAATATGGACTCTTAAAATTATGAAACTCTCAGGGTGGTAAGACTGCATTTTGAAAATCGATTATTTCTGTTTGTAAATAATTTGGTTATTATGCTTTATAAAATTAGTAGGTTCTTTGAGTCTGCAAGATACACTTCAACAATAAAATGCACTACTGTGATAATGAGTAGGCGGAGAATAAAAATATTAATTGTTGCTTTAACATAACACAAAATATGAACGATTGTTCATTGTTTATGATTGAGGTTAATTACGGTTCATGGTAACCTTACTTATTTGAAATTAATTAATGGATGCTTCTTTGAGGCATTACTTATTTTGTACATCATTATTATGTATTAAATTCAGTGTTATTTTCCTGAATGATCTCCAAAATTGGATATAAACAAAACAGGTAATTCAAATTAATTCGCTACTACCAGGGTCCACTCATGTGTGACCTTGAGTTAATGTACTACAATTAAATACAATAATATCTTAAAATTATTAATTGTTAGGGTTCATTGTTCCCTCGTTTATTATTCAACGTCTCTTCTTAAACTATTACAATTATTTTCAATCTAGAAAGTTAAAATTGTCATTAGCAAAATCTTTCATTTGATTATTGTTTATGTTATTTTTCAAAGTCCCCTTCCTTGTGGGAATCGGGTTATTTGTCATTTAATTTAAACAAATTAAATCCGCTATTAGCGTTCCTAATTGATTAATAATTTGTTATATAATATAATGATCATTTGCACTGATACTTGTGTATTCTGCTGAGTCGACGAATTAACACTTTTTAATTTTTAATAATTAATTAATATTTTAATTAATTTTTTATTAATTCACATCACACACTGCCTATACGCATGAACTCCGTTATAGAACAATTTGAAAATAGACTTCACTGTCCTTTCGGTCCGACCTAACCTCAACTCAAAGTTTCAAGGTTAGCTGTGCATTATCAGCTGTCGGCTGTCAATTCAGTGTTATGATGGCCGCTCCGCTAACGTGGAGTATCTCTCGAATGCCGGTGATGAACTGATTGATGTTACCTGGTCGGGATTCGGCACATCGTACTTTTTAATGAGCTCTGATTGCCTAATTATCTTTATGTCGTGTACTCTCGGCGAGGTTCGTCAAAATAGAAGCTTAAACTAGCGTCAGTGGCTGGGTCCAAGGCTATGATTTACTGGTTACACAGCCAAGCGCAAGGGCTTGTCACTTACTAATTTTTTCTTATAAGTCAAATATCTTATCTATAATTATACTGACAATGTTTTTATAACTCCCATCGTTTCTATCATTTGATTACGAGTAATTTGCATACCCTCATCATATAGTTCTGATATGGGGTTGATAAAACCGCACTTGGTACAAATTAATAATACTTCTTAAGTTACCTAATACCTTAAATATATTCTTGGATTTCGTTGTCCATGACGTGTCCGTTACTTAACTAAATATCATTATTACTTTAACGACTCGGAACACTAGGTTTTTTATAAGTAAAAGCAAAAAGTTTTACCTTACAGCCTTAACCGGTTTTCACCTTTAAAAGGCTTCTTCAGAGGCTGCCGCTGGTAGCGCTGTCCGTCTTGTTGTGGGTGACCACAGCATCGATCTTTCAAAATTCAATTTCGTCACCCACAACAAGGCGGACAGCGCTACCTGCGGCAGCCTCTGAAGAAGCCTTTTAAAGTTGAAAACCGGTTAAGGCTGTAAGGTAAAACTTTTTGCTTTTACTTATAAAAAACCTAGTGTTCCGAGTCGTTAAAGTAATAGTGATATTTAGTTAAATATATTGTTTTTATCCCTTGTGTTCATGGTGATAACATATTATTACAGTATTATGCACTTTTCACGTCTGGTCATGTACTAATGATTATAAAATATCCATTTTCCTAGGTTCAAATCCTAGGCCTATTGTTTATCAATAATATTACAATAATAGTTGTTGATAATACCATTTTATTATGGCCTATGCATAATGCATTGGTCATTATCACTTCTGGTAGTGTCCTTTTTATTTATCACTGGGTTTTATTACCTTAATTATAGTCTTTTAGGTGAGTTTTCAATACTCTTGAAAGTGTCATTTTTTTGTGAGTTGTAATTCCTTCACATTAATCTCATTGGTGTTTTATTATCTATTATCAGTGTTCTGATAACACTGTTAGTACCGTGCAGTAGTTAATTCTGCATTTACATTGACAATTACTTTGGTTTGAAGTTACCCTGACTACTTGCATCTAGCTGTTACTATGGTTTACTTATTATTGTTAATTAGGTGGATTAATCCTTGAATTTACTTATTTAAATGTTATTCTGCCTTATTCAATGTTATTGGTTGAGTTCCTACTCTTTTATTACAAGTTTACTTGATAGTTTTGCTGTCTCATGCAACCATTCTATGTTATGCATATGGTGTAGAATGACAGATAATGCCCATAGTTCTGAATGGAAAGAAAGATCATAAAATAAAATAAAAACAAATTTAAATCCAAGAAAGGAACATTAAAAATTAATTAAGAACCACCGTAAAGCACAATCATAGATTGAAGTAAGAGTTTCATTAAAACCAATTATACAATGAATGATGAGTAATCAAAATAAACCAAAAAGCTAAAAATAAAAAGGAAATACCCAGGTAGGATAGGAGTAAGTAAGGAAGAAACCAGAACAAGACAACACCCACAATAAAAGGGAAGGCTTTTATAAGAAACAAGTAGGATAGGGGGAATTAAGGAAGAAACCAGAACAAGAGAACATCCACGATAAGAAGGAATGCTCTTGAAAGAAATAAAAACGAAACCCCTAACAAAATAAAAATACCCAATGAAAGTATAACAAAAACCCCAAATATAGAAAACCATGTAAAATAAATATAAACAAAAGTGTATAAAGTAGAATTAAAAGTGAACCAATGTGAATTAGTAATATAATAGAAAAAACAAACCTTCATTATCCTCTATAAACAAACTTCTTGATTTTAAAAAGACTATAAAACTAATTAGAAATAAAATCAATGAATAAAAGGGGACCAGTGCAAGTTTCTATATTATATTAAATAAACTTAATGTGTCAACGTTGGAGTTCATAAACTAAGTAAATTGTGCATTTATACAACTTTAAAGTTTTTATATTGTGTCAATAAATAATGTATAATTGAGTATTATGATGACAAATAATACAAGTGTTTCTAAATAATAACTGCCACTCTTTTATATACAACATTCATTAGAATGACAGTAATAAAACAAGAGCAGGCCAGTAAAAAAGTGAAGTGACCAAGAATCATTACCCCCAAAATCAAACAAAAACAGCTAAGACTGAAAATAAAACTAGGTATAAGAAATAGTGTAAATGATGGAAGGACATATATGTTATTTATAATAAGTTCAAATAGCTCGAGGATAAAATGTCTGAGAGTACAATCCTTTTAGTATAAAACTTTTATTATAAAATATTTATTAGGTGTTACTAGTGATAATCAAAACTAAAATGTCTGAGTTTAAATAGCATTGTTAATTCCAATTATTTGCTATGAATTAATAGTTTGAATTCTATACTAAATGTTCTATTATTAAAGTAAGGAAATGTTAATTAATATTGTGTTAGAATAGAAAGTCAGAAGGGGTATAAACAAGATGTATTATTCAAAAACTTTGTATGGAAAAACAAATAAAATCTAGGCCAAATGGTAAATCTAAACAACATTAAAATTGGTGAATTAAGTACAGTAAAATAGTTAAACTGATGAAATTTATATATGGTAAATCAGTCACAGAGTCATATAACTGGAACTATAATTAAGAAAGATATTGTAAAAAGATAGTAAGAATTATTGGAAAAAATGCAAATGTAATAACTGAAAATTCAAAGTGGGGAGTCACAAATTAATGAATAATATTTAAAAAGATAACCAATTCATAAAATTACAAGAAATTAAGGGAAGATAAACCTTTTATTCCAATCTGAGATTTAGTACAATAATAAATATAACATATAAAATGGCAAACATTTTGAGAAGGACAGGAAGTAAATTTTAAAGCCTACAATTTTCAAAATGAAGTAAATATAGCATTTTAGATAAAAAACTTAGTAAAACTATCTTATTTGGTATCAAATCAAGCAGAATGAACTAAAGAAGAAGATTATGTATTTAGTATTTCATAAAATTAAATAATAGCAAAAATATATTCAGTAATATAATGTAATTTTCATGAATGTAACGGAAGCTAGAAAGATTTGAAACAATGTATTGCTAATATTAAATTGGCTAAGACGTTTTTAGATGACGAAGGAAGTTAGAACAGTTGATTATTAGACTTTGTCGAGCACGTTTGACCGAGAGTTTGGCTAAATAATAACCTAATAGTGAAGACAAGCATGGCGTTCAACCCATAAGCCTAGTCTACTGCGAAAATCGTGAGTGTCGAACAATTTCACTTAAACCTTAAATTCAGTGGGATTAACACTTACAAACATTAAAATAACTCAACACAGAACAGAAAATAAGGGAATTCGTAATTTAAACCATTAAAACCAATAATTCCGAATAACGAAACGAACAGTGCAATTATCGACCGTATGGACCAAAAGTGAATTATAACATTACACAACACATTTTATCAAAATGAATCACAAACACTGAACCAGAACCACTCCACCAACACCAGAAGGGATAATCGCAACTGCAGGAACGAGAAACCATTGGAAAAGCAGCATTTATTTGAAGCAGATTCTTCGAGGTGCATTCGTCAACTACATATGAGTACGTAGCGGCCATCTTTAAGTTCCCACAATTCCAAGCGCCACTGCCAGTCTATCTTCATGGTTCGAACAATTTCTTTACTTACCATTATATATTGAATGACATGTTTGTGTTTTAATTAATAAGCTTATATTTTGTAACGTTATACTTTCTATACTATGCCCTTTTCTCTGACTATATATAAAATGACTGTTCAAAGAACCTGACAATATATAATTTGTAAAATCTATTGTTTTGCCCTGAGAGAGTCGATTCATCAATCGATAGAAAATCGATTACTTTATTATCTGTTAATAAAATTCCTTGAATATTATAAAATTGAATCCTATTTATTCCTAAATTATAAATAGAATAATATATCATCTTAGTTGAGACATAACTACCAGAATTTAACAACTTTAAAGGAATATAACCTGCAAATAAGGAAAGATCACCAATCGATTGTTCCTGGATACAATCCTATTAACTAATAAAAGAATTCTAAATACACCAAAGGATATAATTCGACAAAAACAATTAATAAGAAGTTCGAAACACCACGAAACACTGTAAAATAATTAATATTAAATTAATTTAAAAAAATAAAATAAAATAATAATAAAAATAAATAATAATAAAATTTTTTTTTACAAAATACAAGAATTATTTTTATTAACCAGAAAACAAGATAATTTGTAATTTGTTACAAATTGGCGACCAACTAAGGGGCTTTAATTAGTGATTGATAGGCCACTATAATTTGCCCAATTCCTAATTTAAGCTTGGCAGCAGTTAACAAGTTAGAAGAAAAGGAAAATGCAACGTCGAGCAACATCGAAGAAACGGGCGGTGGCGGCCGAAAAGGAAATTGATATGGAGGACAAAGAGGCGATGCCGGTGGAAGACGTGGAAATGTTATTACCCCCAATGGAACCTAAACAACCCGCACCACCAGAGGAACAATCCGAGAAACCCTCACAAACAGAGAACGCGACAATCCAAGAAATGTTCAGAGTGATAATGGAAATGAGGAAGGAAGACAACCAGTCCTTGAAGGAAGAATTGAGTGAATTGAATAAGAAAATGGATTCTACAAAAGAAGAATCAAGTAAGGAAAGGAAGGAAGACAACCAATCCTTAAGTAAAAAGATGGAAGGAATAAATAAGAACATAGAATCCAAGATGGAGGAGAATAGTAAGAAGATGGAAGAAAGGATGGGAGAAAAATTAGAAGAATTGAAGGAGGACAACCAGTCTTTAAAGGAAGAATTCAAAACAACCAAGGAAGAATTGGGTAATAAAATTGAGGATACCAATAAGAAAATTGATGAAACTAGGAAGAAGATAGAAAATGACAACCAATAATTGAAGGAAGAGTTGAGGGAGAATAATAAGAAAATGGAAGAAAAATTAGAAGAGAATAGCAAGAAAATGGAAGAAAAGTTAGAAGAAAATAATAAGAAAATGGAAGAGATGATGGAGGAGAAGTTGGAAGAATTGAGAGAGGACAACCAACTATTAAGAGAAGAATTAAGGGAGGTTAACCAGGAAAATCTGGACAAATTAGATGAGAGGATAGAGTTGTTAAGGGAAGAGTTGAGCAAGGAGATCAACGATAATAATGAATCCACAACTAAGAAATTAGAAGAAGAAACCATGGAAATCAAACAACAAATTAAGGAAGTGGACGAAAGGTGTAGCCAGACGGAGAGAGAAGTACAGGATTTCAAAGAAGAGGTAAACACCAAGTTCACTAATATCGAAGAGTACAGTAGAAGGAAGATGGAAGAAAACCGAAGAGAAACCCAGGAAGAATTCGGGAAGGTACAGAACCAGGTCGCGGAAAGGTGTGACGGAATGGAAGAGGCTATGATGAATATAACGGGTCAAGTACGGCAGAGCCAAGAAGAAATGGAAGTCATGAGAAATCGACCCACTAACTTTACTGGGATACCAATCAATGAAAATCGGGAATGGTTAAATTTCCGACAGTACAAAAGAAAACCGATGGAGTTCCTGGCCCGGATTGAGGAATACTTTGCCAAACATAGAGGGAGTAGGTGGAATAACAACCGGGAGATATTGGACGAGTCGTTCAGGGAAATGACCGACAATTGGTGGATGGCGAATCGAAGTGAGATCGCGGATTACCAACAGTTCAGAAACCTGTTCAAAGTGAAGTACTGGTCAGAAACCACGCAGAACTTGATATGAGACAATATTTGCCATGGACGATATAAGGCCCAACTAGGTAACACCATGACGGCCTATTTCTTAGGAAAGGTGTGTCTGGCAAAACATTTAGAACCGGCAATATCCGAGGAATGCCTGGTGAACGAGTTGTCTTACCACTATGACGAAGACATAATCAGAGCAAGAAGGGGCAGCCAGATAAAGAAGTGCAAGCCATGACCGAGTTACTGGAGAGTTATGAGAACGAGGAATACTACCGTCAGAGTAGAAGGAGGAACGATAGGCCAGAAATAAGAAGTAACCAGTACCCCAGTAACAGTAACAACCAGAATGATAACAACTACCAAGGGAACCGAAACCATCAAAATAATTATAATGGTAATAATAACCCTCCGAATAATAATAGTAATAACTTTAACAATAATCCGAATAATAATAGGAACAACAACCACTACCCAAATAACCAAAATAACTATTATCAGCACCCTAATAATTCTTATAGTCAGAGAAACCCCCACCCCGGTAATACTGAACGTTATTACCAAAATAATAGGAATTACAATTCCAACAACTACAATAATAACAACAGGGTTTCCCGACCACGAGTAAATTTCATAAGAGCTGAAGATAATGGGCCAAGAAGGTATAACCATCAGCGAAGAAACAGTTTCCACGATGGAGTTCGTTGGCGGAGGAGCGAAGAACATGATGGTCCGAGGTACGAACAACATAGACGGAGTACCAGCCTAGATGATCCTGGCCGGCAACCAAACCAAGAGCAAACCTTTGAACATAGTACAGAGCGGCAAGAACCAACACAAGGTTTCCAGACCGACACCTCGGTCGGCCCAAATAACAACAGCGAACACGATAATTTAAACGGGAGGAGGCAGTGATGAATTATCACGACCCTTCACTGCTCCTATCTCCTGGGTATAAACAAGAGTTGCAAGGTGCAACGGAATCGAATAACATTACCATCATTAGAAACAACTATCTGAAAAACATAAGAACTGAACTATTGGAGGAGAACGACACCAGCCTCAATAGTCAGAATAATGAAATAATATATATAAAAGCGGAAGTAGAAGGAATCCCCGCCAAGATCATGATTGATACCGGTGCGAATATATCAATAATTAATATAATTGAATTGGAAAGAATACAGAGAGAATGTGGTAGAACATTGCCAATGTTGCAAGTAAATAATATTATCTTAGTAGGTGCACTGGCCGCCAGAACAAAACTATTAGAAAACAAGTTTCTGTAAATGTCGTTAGCCGTGGTATAGCTTTAAATATGGTATTTTTAATCGCCACCGGACTGCCATTTAATATATTGGTAGGGTGCGATGTATTAAGGAGGAACTCCGCTATTATAGATCTGAACAAAGAAAAGGTATCTCTGTTTTCAGAAGGAATAACGTGGACAGCAGATTTAGTAGGAGGCGAGAATATAATTCCCAGCAGTATACACCAACAACTTCAGAAAATAAACTATGTAGAGAACAGCTCCTTGGAATAACCAGATAATATATAATAACGTGGAAGAAGATTTATGGTCAGTTAAGATACAGGAAATATGGGACTTCCGGTGTGGAACCACCAACGAGAAATTACCCATACACCAAGCAAATCGTCTTGTAAGGGTATATGAGAAATATAAATCAGTATTTTCCAATGAACCCGGTAAGGCAAAGACTTATCAATGTAAACTTGAATTTAAGGAAACCGTGGAATTTAACAGAAGGTCATATCCCATCGCGCATTCACTGAAGGAGGCCGTGAGAGCAGAAATTAATAAGATGATCAGCAGTGACATAATTGAGAGTAGTCAATCTCCATTCACCAGTCCAAACATAGCTGTTCCCAAGAAAAACGGACAAGTCCGGCTTTGTTTGGATGCGCGCGAAATAAATAAACCAATCATTAATGACAGAACATCACCCGGTGAGATAGAGGAGATCTTGAAACGATTCCACGGTACCAAGTTTATTAGTACATGGGACACTGTGTGTGGTTACTGGCAAGTGGAGTTGCACCCACAGAGTCGTCAGTATATGGCGTTCATATTCGAAGGGCGCAATTACCAGTTCAAGAGATTGCCCTTCGGACTTGTGAATTCAGTAGCCATCTTTGTGGCCTGCATGGACCAGATACTTGGACAGGAAGCACTCCAATTTATCACTGTATATGTAGACGATCTACTGATTACCTCAGAAACCTGGGAGGAACACTGTTACAGAGTGGAACATGTACTCGAGAAGTTAGCAAAAAATAACATAACTCTTAAATTGGAGAAATCCAAATTCATTGCTCGAGAAGTACAGTTCTTAGGTTTTAATCTAGATGATCAAGGTATATCCCCATCATCAGAAAAAGTGGAGGCGATTCAGAAGTTCCCTAAACCGAAGAACAGGAAACAGTTACAATCTTTTCTTGGAGTCTGTAACTATTACAGAAAGTTTCAGCATCAATATTCCGAGCTGACAGCCAAGTTTCAACCGCAATTATCTTCGAAAAACAAATGGATCTGGGGTCAAGAACAGGACGTTACTTTCCAACTCATCAAAGACAAGTTCTTAGAGATCGTTATACTCCATCACCCGAATTTTAAAAACCTTTCTTCTTAAATTGTGATGCTAGCAACATCAGTTTAGGAACAACTTTATATCAGGAAGATGAGGAGGGTCACCATCTAGTGATTAGCTTCGCTAGTCGAACCTTGAATCAATGCGAGAAAAACTACAATGTGACCGAGAAAGAATTACTCAGTGTAGTATTCGCATGTAGCAAATTCCGGACATATATTTTAGGGTATCCAGTTACCATCCGCACTGATCATAAATCTATCTCATTTCTACGTAGGTGCAAGTTGAGTCACGGCCGACTGGCTAGATGGGTACTCGCCCTGCAAGAGTACAACCTACAATGGGAATACATCCCGGGGAAAAGGAATGTCGTAGCAGACGTGTTATCACGCATTAATTTGGAAGACCAGACTTTTGAGGGAGAGAAGGAGAGCATAGTCAAGATCTACAACCTTATTAAAACAAGATCTGATTTAGAGGCTTTATTGGTAAACATCTGCATCCACCAACAGTCTGACCCTAAGTTAAAAAATATTATTACTCGATTGGAAGCAGACGAGGACACAGTTTCTAAATATTACAATATTAACAAAGGTATATTATTTGTTAAGACATCCTTAAATAAAGAAACATGGAAAGTGATTATTCCAAATAACCTTGAAAAAGAAATCATAATCGATTACCATATACGGTATGGCCATATGGGAGCCCTGAAAGTGATACAGGCCTTAGAGGAGAATTGTCAAATCAAAAACTTAAACCGGAAGGTAAGAAATTACCTAAAATCCTGTAATATTTGCCAGTGTGTTAAGGTTAAAAACGAGAAGAAGGAAGGCATAATGATACCCATAACATCTAAGGCGAAACTGGAGAAAGTGTTTTTAGACATCTGCGGAACATTTCCCTGTAGTGGCGGTCGACACAGATACAAATACCTCATCATAATTATGGACCATTTTACAAAGTATGTGAAGCTTATAACAAAAAGAAAAATAGTGTAAAAGTGTTGTTCGTGTTGTATGCTGTCGGGGGTTACCTCCGCGCACTTTTTGTTACTTACTGTTGACTGGATCCTCTGCGGTGATGTAGTCCTGTAACACAACTTAATACTATGTTTTTTGTGGGCGCCACTTGGAATCGTTTGTTCCAAGAAAGAAATGTGATAATTAAAAAATTTTTAAATCTTACTTCCATGAAAAAATGTAAACAAGTCAGTTTAGTTTGAAAAAATAAGGTAAGTTTAATGATTCTTCAAAAACAAATCGTCTGAAGGACTAACATTCATGAAAAAATTATAAAATTGCAGAGTTGCAAAAAAATTCATAAGTTATTATTATTATTGACAATTTTATTTATCCAATCAAGTATCGGCTAGTATTTTCAATTTTTTTTACTCAGTTGGAAAGCATGAGTTTAATACGTGAAAAAATCTTTACTCTCAGGACGTGATTCCTTTGAACTACCAAGACATATCAATAAGATGCTTTACAAGAAAAATTAAGTGATTTGAAGGTGTGTGTGGCATGTGTAGTACAACTGTGTGACAAAATGTAACCAGGTAAAAAATGACTTTAATTTTGGTAACTCACGTTCCAATGGTTAATTAATCTCGCACTGGACACTCCTCTCGGGTAGTTTTTCAATCTCGCCTCTTCATGTGTGCACTGAATCTATTTTAAGTCAAAATTGCGATCATTTACAATTTCCGCACTTTTTGTGAAACGGTTTGGCAGTAGAATTTCGCTCGGATCCCGCCGCTTACAGGTCAGCTGTTTCGCGTTGGTTACCAAATTGGCCGTCACAGCGCTGATACCCTTGCAGTAGCGAGAAAGGCTTTGTGTATGTAATACGTTATGGGAGTTTTTTTGTCAAGTTAGTTTGTCTTTGCGAACACAGCAGAATTGGTTCTCTATTTAAAATTTCGGTCCCTCCTGGGCCGTTGACGTTCTGGCTGCGTGATTTCTATTAAAATGTGCCGTGTTGCTGCTCTATTTCAGCAACACATTGGCATAGATTCTTGTAGAGGTTAAGTCAGTCTGTTTGTCAATGTACGGGAAAAGCCTTTCTTCGGGTCTTGTGTCGATTTCTCGCCTTCGGTTTCGCCTTGACTGCGTTGATCAGTGTCGTGGGTGATGCGTCTGTTCCGGGTTTCAAGCTTCAAGTGTTTTTGGGTCAAATTTGGTCTCTCTTTTATACTAATTCAGGCTGATTGTTTTCATTGACTTCCGGTATATTTGTGTAAAAATTCCTTCTAGATTGTTCGAGAATTAAGAAATGGAACATCATGGAACAAATTTAATTTCCGTCGAAGCTTTTAGAACAAATTTCTTATTCTTCACACTAAGGATATTTCAAAAATTACTCTGGTATTTGTCAAACAGTTTTACATTAGTACTCACAATTTGCATGCCATTATTACATTTAGATTCCCTGTTTTCAACTGAATCTAGCGATACTAATTATGATTGGTTTTTAGATAAATTAACTCTAATAAGCAACACAATATACAACTCTCACCTTGGGTTGTTGTCATTGAAATTCAATTTTTTAGAACAAAAAATTGTTGTGAAACTATTGTTTCTTCCATAACATGAACACATAATATTACTATCTTCCTATAACAAAACAAACAAATTTTAATATATATATATAATACACAGGTAAATTCAATTTTATATGGTCCATGCCTATGGCCTATGTTGTTGTCAATGTTATGACACAATAATTAGTCTCTTTCTTTAACCTATATAATATTTCACTAGTGTACACTCAGAGTTTATTACATTGTCTGTCTTTTGTGATACCTGGTTACTCTTTACACATATTATCTTTATTACAGGATAACATAGCATCATATTGGTTGGTCTGAGATGTCCTTTTTCATAGTGTGACAAATCTCACTTTTATAAGTTAAATTCTTTCATAATTGATCTTATTTTCAACTGAGTCTGTTCGTTTTTAAGGTATACTGAAGTATTGTACCATTCTCTTTTATTTTTGTCAACATTTTGTAAATATTTAGCCAGATATGACTATTTTTTGTACTGGTTGATTGGTCCCAGCCATACATGGTATAGGTAAATATTTTGCTAACTCGACTATTACAATGTTAAAGTTAATCAAATATATTAGTATAGTCACTTTATATTATATTTCAACTTTCTAATGCAATTTGGTTGCATTTTGGCAACATTAAAACCATAAATCATACAATATTATATGCCTACCACATGTTTTTTGTTAATACTGTTTTTGGCTATTTTGATTGACTTTTATTCATTTGACAGCTTTCTTTATCTAAGATAAATTGTTCATTTTTGTCTGCTTGACAATTACATATAGTTTTTATTTCAATTTGATAATAATTAATTTTTACATGAAATCTGAGTGTTTGGTCTCAAATCCAACACATTAATATTTTTTGTCATAACAATTATATAGTTTTTATTTTAACTTAGATTCCTTCTAATAATGTATTTAAGTCATTTAATACATTTATTTTATTTACATTACATAATATAATAATGGATCATGTCCATTCATTCACAATAAATAGTTCTTTATACTCTATTCAGAGTTACTAAACTTAATAATTAATGACTCCATTTTGGTTGATCCTGTTATTATTTGTCTCTCTCATAGTATCTTATGGTTTTTTCACTGTTATTCACTTTTAATAATATATATAGGGTTTGTGTCTTAGTCACAATTTGGTCGTTTTTCCATGTTAGTAGTAATAATTATTAGACAATATTACATAATTTTTTAGGGCTACTTGGGTTCGATACTGTCCACCTCACTCTCCTCTTATGATAAATTGCTATGTAAATGGTTTCCTTTATGGAACGTTCTGTGACGTTACAAGCTATACCCGGTTAATCGGGCAATCACTATAAAAGTTCTTGGAGTCATAACGGAATTATATGTGCCAGAAATAGGAAAACCAACTTCAATCATCACTGACCATGGTACACAGTTTAAAAGGAAAAGATGGCGGGATACATTATTATCACTTGGGAT
The DNA here is from genome assembly GCA_034769895.1 of Magicicada septendecula. Lineage (NCBI taxonomy): Eukaryota > Metazoa > Arthropoda > Insecta > Hemiptera > Cicadidae > Magicicada > Magicicada septendecula. The sequence goes on from CM068368.1 coordinate 795,877,492, forward strand.
TAAAACATACAAGACCTCAGTCTAACACCCAAGTATTAATCCGGCAGAGAGGGTATTGAGAGAAGTGGGGAGAATCTTGAGAACGTACTGTCACCACCAACAGAAAAAGTGGCAGGAATACCTATCAGCCACGGAGAAGTTCCTAAATTTCGCTCACCATTCAGCTATAGGAATTACTCCTTACTCTGCCATGTACGAGAAACCAACCCCCCGAGAGATTGAAGAAATAATAGAGTTCCCGATGAATGATGGTCGTAAGTTTGACAAGGTGAAATTTTATAACAAGGTGGCCGAAGACCAAGAGAAACGGCAAACCAGATATCAGAAGGCGATTGGACGAGTAATAATGTATAAAGAGGGAGAAAAAGTACTGTTAAAAAACCGAGAACTACCCAGCAGGGATAACGAAGAAATTATTATTACTCTATACTGGACCATATCTCGTTGCCAAAAATAATAACAACAACACATATGAACTGAAAGAAATAGTTTCCGGAAAAATCAAAGGAGTATACAACCAAGCCTCCATAAAAAAATATTATGAAGATTGAATTTAGAATATAATTGAATGGTCAAAATTTAAAAATAAGTAAGGCCAACTTACACAAATAATTTAAAAGAAAATAATTTGGAATTAAAAGAGGAGGAATTTATTAATATAATGAAAAACCTCAAAATTTAAAATATAAGTAAGACCAACTTACACAAATAATGTAGAAGAAAATAATTTGGGATTAATTAAGAAGAAGATCTGTGACTATAATAAATCCTCAAAATTTAAAATATAAGTAAGACCAACTTACACAAATAATTTAGAAGAAAATAATTTGGGATTAATTAAGAAGAAGATTTGTGACTATAATAAATCCTCAAAATTTAAAAAAATAGTAAGACCAACTTACACAAATAATTTAAAAGGAAATAATTTGATTAATTAAGAAGAAGAATAGAATTAGAATTTAGTAAAATTGTCAAAATTCTAAAAAAATAATAAGATCCACCTATGACTAATTATTTATGAAACGATTATGGAAACGAATAGTCAAGATGGATGATTATAATATTACTCAGTTCTAAAAAACAAAGAAGGACAACTCATACCAATCATATGAAGAAAATAGTCTTGGCAAGGAAATAATAAAACATCTATGAAAGGCAAAGAGAAATAAGGACCACCTGAAAAATATAATATTAATGAATTAATTTTAATGAAGACAAAAGTGGAATAATAACTTTCTGAGAAAGAAAAGAAAGAAAAATATATTTATATAATATGATCATAATAACAACTTGGATGTCAATTATAATGAAACCCATTGAAAAAACGAACTGTCATAAAATAATACCATTCGAAAAATTAATAAGAACTAAGAAAAAAATATAAAAAATATGTTATTAATATCAATAACCAGAAGGAGAATTAAAGAGAATTCAGATGAAAAAGGAAAAAGTTACACCATAACTAGTAATAAACATATTAACAGTTTCCAACCATGATAAAAATGAATATATCAGCTGAGCTAAAAAGTTAGAAGAATAAATAATGATATATATTGTTACAAAGTGTTTATGTGGCTGTTGTAAAAATTTTAATAAAAGTTTAAAATGTTGTTAAACGTGTCAAAATGTATGCTCTCAGTCGTGTACGGGTAAACCGTATTCTGCTCTGCCGCATTCAAACGTAGCAAACGTTGCCGCCTCGCCACCTGATTGGCGTACAGCTCTCTGCAGTATTACCCAACTTGCGTCTCGCTTTAACGCCTTCACTTCAATAATTACTAGTCGTAATTCTAAATTAACGGAATCAAACATACAGCATTGCAGATTGAGAACATTTATTAATCCTTTAGAATATTGCACTTGGTTTATTATACATCAAAATTCGTTTTCGGCACCGGCTATTACAATTGCGTAGTTGGTACGCTCAGCTCAGTTGTATACAGTCATCAGTTACTCTAGTTTACATTAAAAATTATCGTTTTTTCTCAGGGGTGTAAAGTCCTTTTGGCTACAGAAATATATGTTTACGGCTAACACACACAAAGTTATAATAATTCTTACAGCTAATTACATAAATAAATCGATATCTCATTACATTTGACTAAGTAATCACCAATGAAAATTTGTGAAGCAATTTTTGGTTATGTTCATTTGCCAGAAGTTCGTTATTAGAAGATTCGTTAATTATTTATCATAATTTACTTTCTTAATAATCGTTAATTTGTTATAGTTAAATAGTGAATTTAAATCAGTATTTATTTTGACTCGGAATAGTGATCAGTGATTTTGAAATAGTTATATTTTAATTCAGACCAAAATTTGTGAATACGCTTTAAGGGATAATGTTTATACTCATCAGTTACTTGTTGCTGAAGATCCTGGTGTCGTCTTCTTCGATAGATAACTCCTGGGCTGTCGTCTTCTTCTATGGATAATTCCTGTCGTCTATTTCCCTCGTCTCGGCACTTTTCTTTGCTACTTCAGGCCTCGTAATTCTTCAGTTGGTGTCATCTTCTTCTTTTAGGAGGTTCTACTGATCTTCATATAGTGTCCGTGTCGTCTTTCTTCGTCACGGCGTCGCTTCGTCTTCTTTGGATCACTACGGTTTGTTAAATTAATTTTTTATAAATAAAATTTACGTTCCGGATTCCCTGTACTGTTGTACTTGTCTTCTATTAGTTTTAAATAGTTTTGAAATTGTTTGAAGAATAATAATTTAATGTTAATACGAGAGCTACTCGGTCCACCCTCTGGCGTTGGTTAATAATGACTTACTGAAAATCTAACGGTTTTTTGGCGTTATTTTTCTTGTTGCTATGGTTACTTAAGAAATTATGCTAATTTTTCATTGGTTATTAACTCAGGTTATTGTTAAGATTTATCGTCTTTTTTCGTCTATTTTTACCAAAATATCTTCAACTGAAGATTACTACTTTGTTCTAATATCTATGGTCATCACATTAGTACCATTCTTCCTAAATTTTTATGATGAACATTTTGATACCCCTCATGCCTACTTTTGGATAGCTAATTACATTTTTACTATTTTCCCAATTTTATATCTTACATATAATTTATTCAAAATTAGTTGTTAACCACATATTTTGGTACTATGAATACCCACTTACATGGTTTAATCATTTGGCACGTTCTGCCTTACCTTTGGATTATTATTTGTTCTTAAATTAATAAATTTATGTTCAACAGTTTGGCTTAGAGCCTAGATTCCATTCTACTTCCATCTAACATTTCTTACTAACATTCCTGGTAACTCTAATATAATTTACAAACAAAACAAACAATAAACATCAGTATTCCTAACTCTAATTCTTACTATTAAACATTTCTTTTCAGGTTCTACCCTGAAATAACTTTTAATTGCTGTTATCTGCTTATCCTACAATTTACTCTATGCTATGATTTTCTGAACACAAATAAAATCCTTAATACTTACTTAAAGAAACTCTTATAATACTATTGACAAACTGTTCCTTGTATGCTATGTCCTATCTACTATTCCCTTCACTTTAACACAGTGTTAGTCCTTCTTAATTTGCTACACTCTGATACCTTAACTCTTACCTTAATATATAATCTTGATATCTTATTACCTAAATTAACAATATTACAATTAGTTCAATCTTACCTACTAGTGCACAGTTTATCACAAATTGTTTATCTGTTTAACATAGTTAGCTTACATAATATTTAGTTCTACACTCTCACTACACTTTTCTTTCATTAGAAAGTTTCTATAATTACTACCCTGCTCACTTTGTTTCATTATTTTATACCTATCACTTTCACTACTTATTTAGTTTTACACACACACTTTTGGGCTTATTCACGCTTATTCATGGTTGTCTGATTACTTTACATCACTGTGTGATTATGGTCATTTATAACTATTTACCTCCAAATCACACTGATCACCTTTGGTCATCATTCTAATATTGCTTTTGTTTTGGGCTCAAAGTATTGTTTATAGCCTTTGGCCATTACTACTACAATTAGTTTGGGGTATGGTTAGCTTCTAACCCCCCTACATTATATTATACTACTACATTCTTTAAATAATAAGATACATGTGATACTATTACCCTTCATTAATCTTATTGTCCTAGCTACATCTCATATGCTACAGACATCAATTCAGTACTAAATTTACAATATTCTGTTCACTTTTTTGGAATGACTTGATTATACTTAAACTTCTTCTTCACTGTCTCTTGGTTTTCTTTTGGTTCCTATCCGATCTATTGTGTCAAGTCTGTCGGGTTAATAGTCATTTGTCATTTATTGGGTTATTGGGTTATTGATCTTTAAGTTCATAAGTTTTTTGCCTTTTACTCTTATTTTCAGCTGTTTATTTTATAATTAAATACCATTGAATTCTTGCTACCTTATGTCATGTTACATAATGCATCGCCACCAAAATTGATTATTTCGAAACAAAGATTATTAGATTTTTTCTGAAATCATCAATATAGTTCCTTTTATCAAGTTGTTATGATTCAGGAATTCCTCCATCACTACTTCTTCTGTATTCATTCTTTATTAAGTCATGGTTCATAATATAATAATTCGTATATTTTTTTTCTTTATTATTCCCCTTTATGTTCTATTTCCCTAAAATTTTTCTTCTCTCTCCTTCATATAAATTGGTAATAGTCAGAGGGCACGTGTGGCTCTATTACTCTGCTATCCATTTATACACATTTTGAGTTCAGAGGCCTTGCCTATCTGCTCAATAACATATGTTGGACGTATCTCAACATAAAATCATCACATAATAATATTCATAATAATTATAATAATAGTCGTTCATTTCCGACTCACATAATATTAATACAATAAAACACTTTTGGGATTAATTATTCTTTCTTTCATACAACTCATGACCTTTCATTTCAATAACTTATTAGGATTCCTTTGTTTTAAGCTTGTGGCGATATTTATTAGGCATTTTGTATTGTTTTAAGAGCTTATTCTATATGGTAGTGATTCTATTTGTCATCACTCTAATGCTCATTGATATTTAATTAACATTGTAGCTGGTTTTGACTCATTTATATTTTTTCATTGATAACTCAGCTAATCTGCCAGTGTTATTTTTTATTTGATTGTTTTGGTTTCTTCTTTTGTGAAACATTAATTTCTATTTATCCCCTTTTTGTGATGGGGTTTGTTAATGATGTTATGTAGCTTCATCATTATTTGTGTAATATTTAATTATTTTATATCTCAATTTTTATGATATTTCATTATACATTTTCAAAATTTACATGTGTTTACACATTTTGTTTCACACTTGGTCGTAAGTTTAGCCTTACTTTGTTTTGAACTTAGCTTATCTTTCTTCTAAATTCCCTCTCATTTATAATAATAATGGTTCCAATCAAATACTTACTGTAAGTTGTGCTTACATTACTTTTGAATTTTGATAATAGTTACTCACAAAATTCTTTTTAATTTTCAGACACTGGTTCATAATACTTTTTTAAAGAAGACTGGTTATAAGTCCCTTTTATCTTTTTAGTTGTGATTTCACTTATGACATAGGTATTATTTTTATTATCTTTTATTATGAGGTAGGGTCCATTATATAACAACAGTAATTTCTTCGTAATTCCCTCTCTGGAACTTGGTAATTCTCGGTTTCGTATTAATACCTTTTCTCCTTCACTGTACCGGATTGTCTTTGGTTGCATTTTATGATATTTAGCCTTTTTCTTTTCTGTTTGCTCCGCTATTTTACTATAGAATTTGGCATTATCAAATTGGTATATTGGATTGGTGGGGAAATTGACAAGTTCTTCTATGGCTCGAGGTGGTGGTTTTCCATACATGATGGTGTACGGGGTATCCTTAATGGATTCATAGTATGCGAGATTTATGAAATTTTCAGTGGCTTCGAGGTATTCGCTCCGCTTGCGTTGCTGGTCGTGGCAGTATGTACAGAGAATTCTCCCAACTTCATGGAGCACTCTTTCCGCTGGGTTGCTGTTCGGGTGGTAAATTGAAGTCTTGTATGTTCGGATACCTCTATCCATTAATGTGTCCTTCCATCGTCTTCCTCGAAATTGAGTACCATGGTCGGTGATAATATTCATGGGACTACCAACCTCAGTAATGTATCTTTGTGTGACAATGTTCAATACCTTGTTTGTAGTAGCACGGTTGATTGGGTATAATTTAATAAATTTTGTGTAATGGTCCATAATAATGATGATAAATTTGTACTGCTTTCTACCTCCACTTCGTGGCATAGGTCCACATATGTCTAGGAAAACTCGTTCCATTTTATTTGTAGAGGTTATTGCTTGCATGATTCCTTCCTTTCTGTCGTTGTTGCATTTGACAAGCTGACATATGTGACAGTGTTTTATGGTTTTTCTCACCCTTCGGTTAATATCTTTCAGGTATGTGTGTTCTTCTAACGCTTTTGTCACCTTCAGTGCTCCCATGTGTCCGTACCTGAGGTGGTACTCCATTATGATTTCAGTTGCGGTTTCTTTAGGTATCAACAGCTTCCACGTATTCTGGTTAGGTTTAGTTTTAATAAACAGAATGTCTTCATGAATGCAATAGTACTGAGTTGCTTTTTCTTCCTGTCGATCCAGTCTCTCTCGGATTTGGTTTAATCTTGCATCCTCTTTCTGGTGTTGTATCACCTTGTTCACTATCACCTCTAGGTCAGAGTTATTTTTCATGATGTTAAATACCTTCACAATGGTCTCCTTTTCTCCATCAAAGGTTTGTTGTTCAGTGTTGATCCGTGATAGCACATCAGCTGCTGTATTTTTGCTACCAGGGATATACTCCCAGTTGATGTGATATTCTTGGAGAGCAAGAATCCATCTGGCTAGTCGACCATGGCTGAGTTTGCAGTTTTTCAAAAATGAAATGGATTTATGGTCGGTGCGCACGGTGATGGGATACCCAAGTATGTAAGTCCGAAATTTTGCACATGAAAAGACCACACTCAACAGTTCTTTTTCAGTTACATGATAATTGCGCTCACATTGGTTTAAGGTACGGCTGGCGAAGCTTATCACTTGGTGGTTTCCATCTTTGTCTTCTTGGTAAAGCACCGATCCCAAGCTAATGTCGCTTGTGTCGCAGTTCATGAAAAAGGGTCTACTGAAATCGGGATGGTTTAACATGATAGTGTCGAGGAAGTGTGTTTTGATAGTGTTGAAGATGGCATCCTGTTCTGAGCCCCACATCCACTTGTTTTTGGATGATAGCTGTGGTGCTAATCTTGTAGTCAGTTCTGAATAATTCTGCTGGAACTTTCTGTAGTAGTTACAGATGCCCAGAAACGACTGTAACTGCTTCTTATTCCTTGGGGTAGGAAAGCGTTGAATGGCATCTACCTTATCAATTGACGGTGTTATTCCCTGTCGTGACAGGTTGAATCCCAGGAACTGGACTTCTGCTGCTATTAGTTTAGATTTCTCGAGTTTTAATGTCACATTGTTAGTAGATAATTTTTCTAACACTTTCTCAACTCTCACACAATGCTCCTCCCAATTTGATGAGGTGATCAACAGATCATCAACGTATACAGTGGTATAGCTCATAGTTTCGGGACCCAGTATCTGGTCCATGCAGCGAACAAATATTGCTACAGAGTTCACCAGCCCAAAAGGTAGTCGCTTGAACTGGTAGTTCCTGCCTTCAAATATGAATGCTACGTACTGTCGGCTGGCTGGGTGCAGTTCTACCTGCCAGTACCCGCAGACCGTATCCCATGTGCTAATAAATTGCGTTCCATGGAACTTCTTGAGGATTTCCTCGATCTCGCCAGGAGATGTTCTGTCATTGACCAGTATTTTATTTATTTCTCGAGCGTCGAGACACAAGCGTACTCTTCCATCCTTTTTCGTAACAGCAACTATTGGACTAGTGTATTGTGAACAGCTATATTCTATGATGTCTTCCTCCATCATCTTATTAATTTCTGTGCGTACTGCTTCCTTGGCTGCATATGCTATGGGATAGGATTTTTTATTGAAATTGGCCACTTCTTTAAATCTTAACTCGCATTGATACCCCCGTACTTTTCCTGGTTGGTCGGAAAATACATGCCGGTACTTGTCGTAAATTCGTATTAACTTCTCCACCTCTTGCTCTGTCATTGGATTTCCATCTTGGGTTCCTCGGAATTGTCGGATCTCCTCCAATTTTTGATGCCATAGAATGTCATTATTTGCTTGACTGTTTGGCTTCACTTCCCACCTCCGGTCTGGTGAATCACGAACTGTTCTTATACTGTATATTTTACTCATTGGTAGGACCCCTTTGCTGCCAGTTAATTCAGCTATCCATTCTCTGCCTTCATATTTCATGGTTACTTTCGATAATTCCATATCGATAACTGCAGAGTATTTCCTCAATATGTCACACCCAATTAGGATGTCAAATGGTATGTTTTGAGCGATCAAAAATATCATAGGTAGTGTCACGCCATTACTTATGACTTCTAGTGACACTTGTCTCTTAATTGTCTTATTTTGCCTACCAGTGGCTCCTATTAAAATAATGTTGCTTATTGGTAACGTTGGTAAGTTGGTCTTACCTTCTTTTTGAATTTTGTCATACATGTTTATGTCAATTAGAGACACATTTGCGCCTGTGTCTATCATAAATTTTATATTTACATTATGTACTTTAGCGGTAACATAGGCAATTTCATTATCCGGGTACTTGGTCAATGAGGAATTTTCTTCCATAAGCTCCTCTCGGATATTTTTCAGATAATGATTCTGAATTATTGTAATAGTGTTGTCATTTGTCTCGTCAGTCTGTGTCGTTATTAACCCAATAGATCGGATCAGTGATGGGTCCTTTGGTATTTTCACTGCCGCTGTTCGTTTAAATGCTGGCCGTTACCTTCGGCGCGGTCCTCTGTTCTGACGGGGTGATTATTTTCCGTGTTCTGCCTCCTCTCAATCGAGTGGTCATTACGAGTTATTTGTTCTCGACCTCTTCTGTTCTCTTCGGCACTCCGGCTCCTCGGTCTTCTATAACTGCGTCTCCCGTCATTCCTACCTTCTGCATTTATATAGTTCACCCGTCGTCTGTATGTTTGATTCTGTGTCGATGGGCTATTATTATGGTACTGGTTACTTGGTCGGTTATACCCACCTCCATTTTGGTTGTTTCCCCTATTGTAAGGGTGGTTACCATTATTATTGTTATTGGGGTAATTCTGATTGTGGTTTCTTGGGTAATTATTGTTGCTGTTTTGATTGTGGAACCCTCGATAATTATTGGGGTTAGATGGCGGATGGTTGGCCGGGATGTGGTTTCCCTGTGGTCCACTTGGCTGATTTCGGTTGTCACAATTTCTATAGTTTGGTGAATTCTTTTGTCTGTTCAAGACATAGTGTTTCTCCCGCTCGTACTCTCCCAATAATGCGGCCATCTCTTGTATCGTTTTAATGCGTCCACTTAAACGGCTTTTCGTGATCTCACCGTCATAATGATACGCCAATTGCGTCACTAAGCACTCTTCCGGGATGTTGGGTTCGAGGTTCCTTGCAATGCTCACCTTACCTAAAAAGTAAGCGGTTGGTGACTGTCCTAGGTAAGGGTCGAATCTGCCATTGCTTATATTGTTCCTCACCACGTGCTGAGTTGCCTCCGACCAGTATTTATCTTTGAATAACTTCTTGAATTCATTGAAATTATTTATGTCTGGTCTTACCGCCGTCCACCAATTATCATGGACTTCTTTAAACATGTCATCTATCATGCTTTTGATTACAGTCCACCTTGTCTCTCTGGTTCGGGCTAGGTTTTCCTCCACTCGTTCTATAAACTCAATTGGATTACGTTTATAGTTTTTAAAGTTTATAGTCTCCCTATTTTCACTGCATAACACATGTGAGGTCATGATTGGTCGATCTTTCAATGCGTTGATCTCCTCTTGTAGGCGTAATTCTCTAGCCCTAAATTCAGCTATTTTCCCTTCTTGGGCGGTAGTGGTGTCCTTCATTTCACTTACTGACACGTCCAATCTGCTATAGTTCTCCTCTACTCTGGTTTGTATTTGCTCTAATTTGTTGTTAGTTTCTTTTTGGAGTCCTTCAACCCTCCTCTTACCTTCGCCTTCCACTTCATTCACCTTGATTAAAATTTCTTCTCGGACTTGCATCACTACTTCGCTGGTTTTCTCTATCTTCTCTTCCGTTTCCATTACAGTTTGTTTCAGTTCTTCTCTGTACTCCGTCAACTGTTGCTGTAATGTATCTTGGTTATATTCAATTTTATCATTCAGCGTCTCGATATCTTCCTTCATCAGCCTCAAAGCTTCACTGGTTTTCTCATTACTTCTCTCTATCTTCTCACTAATCAATTTATTCTCCTCCTTCATTTCCTGTCTTAATTTCTCGTTGTTTCCATTAATGGTCTTCCTTAAATCTTCTTTAGTGCTGTCCAATTTCTTCTCCATCTTCTCATTATTTTTGTCCATTTTTTCGTCCTGTTTCTTGAAATTATCTTCAAACTTCTTGTCCAATTTTTCATCTATTTTCTCCTCCTGTTTCTTAAAATTGTCATTATTTTCTTCCTTCATTTGTCGAAACATTTCCATCAATCTTTCGAATCTCATTTCTTCGATGGTTTTATTTGGTTCGGCTGGCGCTAATAACTCTTCCACATCCTCCACTGAAGTTATTTCCTTTTCTTCCATTCTGCCACCTTTCTCAATCTCCTTTTCTAATCTCCTTGCTTCTTCTTCCTCCTCCTTTTCGCGTAGCTTCGTTTGTTGTCTCGTCCCGATTTTTGCCGGTTCCATTTCCGTAGTCGCCGCTAGAATCTGTAAAGTTTAAAGGTATGTTTCCCTAATTATTCTAGCCCTACTAGTTGGCGCGCCACTTTGTTACAAAGTGTTTATGTGGCTGTTGTAAAAATTTTAATAAAAGTTTAAAATGTTGTTAAACGTGTCAAAATGTATGCTCTCAGTCGTGTACGGGTAAACCGTATTCTGCTCTGCCGCATTCAAACGTAGCAAACGTTGCCGCCTCGCCACCTGATTGGCGTACAGCTCTCTGCAGTATTACCCAACTTGCGTCTCGCTTTAACGCCTTCACTTCAATAATTACTAGTCGTAATTCTAAATTAACGGAATCAAACATACAGCATTGCAGATTGAGAACATTTATTAATCCTTTAGAATATTCCACTTGGTTTATTATACATCAAAATTCGTTTTCGGCACCGGCTATTACAATTGCGTAGTTGGTACGCTCAGCTCAGTTGTATACAGTCATCAGTTACTCTAGTTTACATTAAAAATTATCGTTTTTTCTCAGGGGTGTAAAGTCCTTTTGGCTACAGAAATATATGTTTACGGCTAACACACACAAAGTTATAATAATTCTTACAGCTAATTACATAAATAAATCGATATCTCATTACATTTGACTAAGTAATCACCAATGAAAATTTGTGAAGCAATTTTTGGTTATGTTCATTTGCCAGAAGTTCGTTATTAGAAGATTCGTTAATTATTTATCATAATTTACTTTCTTAATAATCGTTAATTTGTTATAGTTAAATAGTGAATTTAAATCAGTATTTATTTTGACTCGGAATAGTGATCAGTGATTTTGAAATAGTTATATTTTAATTCAGACCAAAATTTGTGAATACGCTTTAAGGGATAATGTTTATACTCATCAGTTACTTGTTGCTGAAGATCCTGGTGTCGTCTTCTTCGATAGATAACTCCTGGGCTGTCGTCTTCTTCTATGGATAATTCCTGTCGTCTATTTCCCTCGTCTCGGCACTTTTCTTTGCTACTTCAGGCCTCGTAATTCTTCAGTTGGTGTCATCTTCTTCTTTTAGGAGGTTCTACTGATCTTCATATAGTGTCCGTGTCGTCTTTCTTCGTCACGGCGTCGCTTCGTCTTCTTTGGATCACTACGGTTTGTTAAATTAATTTTTTATAAATAAAATTTACGTTCCGGATTCCCTGTACTGTTGTACTTGTCTTCTATTAGTTTTAAATAGTTTTGAAATTGTTTGAAGAATAATAATTTAATGTTAATACGAGAGCTACTCGGTCCACCCTCTGGCGTTGGTTAATAATGACTTACTGAAAATCTAACGGTTTTTTGGCGTTATTTTTCTTGTTGCTATGGTTACTTAAGAAATTATGCTAATTTTTCATTGGTTATTAACTCAGGTTATTGTTAAGATTTATCGTCTTTTTTCGTCTATTTTTACCAAAATATCTTCAACTGAAGATTACTACTTTGTTCTAATATCTATGGTCATCACATTAGTACCATTCTTCCTAAATTTTTATGATGAACATTTTGATACCCCTCATGCCTACTTTTGGATAGCTAATTACATTTTTACTATTTTCCCAATTTTATATCTTACATATAATTTATTCAAAATTAGTTGTTAACCACATATTTTGGTACTATGAATACCCACTTACATGGTTTAATCATTTGGCACGTTCTGCCTTACCTTTGGATTATTATTTGTTCTTAAATTAATAAATTTATGTTCAACAGTTTGGCTTAGAGCCTAGATTCCATTCTACTTCCATCTAACATTTCTTACTAACATTCCTGGTAACTCTAATATAATTTACAAACAAAACAAACAATAAACATCAGTATTCCTAACTCTAATTCTTACTATTAAACATTTCTTTTCAGGTTCTACCCTGAAATAACTTTTAATTGCTGTTATCTGCTTATCCTACAATTTACTCTATGCTATGATTTTCTGAACACAAATAAAATCCTTAATACTTACTTAAAGAAACTCTTATAATACTATTGACAAACTGTTCCTTGTATGCTATGTCCTATCTACTATTCCCTTCACTTTAACACAGTGTTAGTCCTTCTTAATTTGCTACACTCTGATACCTTAACTCTTACCTTAATATATAATCTTGATATCTTATTACCTAAATTAACAATATTACAATTAGTTCAATCTTACCTACTAGTGCACAGTTTATCACAAATTGTTTATCTGTTTAACATAGTTAGCTTACATAATATTTAGTTCTACACTCTCACTACACTTTTCTTTCATTAGAAAGTTTCTATAATTACTACCCTGCTCACTTTGTTTCATTATTTTATACCTATCACTTTCACTACTTATTTAGTTTTACACACACACTTTTGGGCTTATTCACGCTTATTCATGGTTGTCTGATTACTTTACATCACTGTGTGATTATGGTCATTTATAACTATTTACCTCCAAATCACACTGATCACCTTTGGTCATCATTCTAATATTGCTTTTGTTTTGGGCTCAAAGTATTGTTTATAGCCTTTGGCCATTACTACTACAATTAGTTTGGGGTATGGTTAGCTTCTAACCCCCCTACATTATATTATACTACTACATTCTTTAAATAATAAGATACATGTGATACTATTACCCTTCATTAATCTTATTGTCCTAGCTACATCTCATATGCTACAGACATCAATTCAGTACTAAATTTACAATATTCTGTTCACTTTTTTGGAATGACTTGATTATACTTAAACTTCTTCTTCACTGTCTCTTGGTTTTCTTTTGGTTCCTATCCGATCTATTGTGTCAAGTCTGTCGGGTTAATAGTCATTTGTCATTTATTGGGTTATTGGGTTATTGATCTTTAAGTTCATAAGTTTTTTGCCTTTTACTCTTATTTTCAGCTGTTTATTTTATAATTAAATACCATTGAATTCTTGGTACCTTATGTCATGTTACAATATAAAACTTTCACATATGAACTTACTATTCATTGTCACTTTCCCAAACGTTTCAAGGTGCTGTCCCTCTTCTTCAGTGGGAGTATACTGAATGTCGAGGATGAATCAACAAGATAATAATAACAAATAATGAGAATACTAAATACTAAGAAGATTGACTGAGATAGAAAATGTGAGAAAATCTGAGAAACAACGAAGTGAAGTATCCAAAGATATTTTTATTAGTCGAAAATGAGACTATTCTATATATAATTTTTATTTGATGACTGTCTGTAGATAATTCCAGCAGCATTATGTTTTGAGCAGAGATGAATTGCCTTTGATCTCAATGAGAAGTGTAGTATGGCCAGCAGAGTAAGTAGCCAACAGTGCCTCTCTGAACTGTTCCAGCTCACGTGTTAGGGAATGTTAGGGAATGAATATCCCATGGATAAAACACAAAGTTAAGAAAAGGAAAAATATAATGATAATAATAAATCTCAGAGAACACTAACTATCCAGGAAGAATCAAAGTCAGATAAAACACTATAAAGTTTATTAAGCACAAGTATGAAGAAGCCGATATAGAAATGGGGAGGAAAACAAAGAATAATAAATAAAAAAATTATCTTGTTGTTGCATCCTCTTCGTTCACTTGTTAATTTAATAATATATATATACTTTCACTTATGAACTTACTATTGTCACTTCCCAAACGTTTCAAGATGTTGTTTCTCTTCTTCAGTGGGTTGAGTACTAACTGTCGATTACAGAATAACGGTCCATTCCGTAACGGTTATTCTGTAATCGACAGTTAGTACTCAACCCACTGAAGAAGAGAAACAACATCTTGAAACGTTTGGGAAGTGACAATAGTAAGTTCATAAGTGAAAGTATATATATATTATTAAATAAATAAAAAGCTATGATAAGCAACTATTTCATCCATAATCAAGTCTGAAATAATCATTTCTGGAGGAGAGCAATCTGTAGCATGACAGATAATGCCCATAGTTCTGAATGGAAAGAAAGATCATAAAATAAAATAAAAACAAATTTAAATCCAAGAAAGCAACATTAAAAATTAATTAAGAACCACCGTAAAGCACAATCATAGATTGAAGTAAGAGTTTCATTAAAACCAATTATACAATGAATGATGAGTAATCAAAATAAACCAAAAAGGAAATACCCAGGTAGGATAGGAGTAAGTAAGGAAGAAACCAGAACAAGACAACACCCACAATAAAAGGGAAGGCTTTTATAAGAAACAAGTAGGATAGGGGGAATTAAGGAAGAAACCAGAACAAGAGAACATCCACGATAAGAAGGAATGCTCTTGAAAGAAATAAAAACGAAACCCCTAACAAAATAAAAATACCCAATGAAAGTATAACAAAAACCCCAAATATAGAAAACCATGTAAAATAAATATAAACAAAAGTGTATAAAGTAGAATTAAAAGTGAACCAATGTGAATTAGTAATATAATAGAAAAAACAAACCTTCATTATCCTCTATAAACAAACTTCTTGATTTTAAAAAGACTATAAAACTAATTAGAAATAAAATCAATGAATAAAAGGGGACCAGTGCAAGTTTCTATATTAATTTAAATAAACTTAATGTGTCAACGTTGGAGTTCATAAACTAAGTAAATTGTGCATTTATACAACTTTAAAGTTTTTATATTGTGTCAATAAATAATGTATAATTGAGTATTATGACGACAAATAATACAAGTGTTTCTAAATAATAACTGCCACTCTTTTATATACAACATTCATTAGAATTACAGTACTAAAACAAGAGCAGGCCAGTAAAAAAGTGAAGTGACCAAGAATCATTACCCCCAAAATCAAACAAAAACAGCTAAGACTGAAAATAAAACTAGGTATAAGAAATAGTGTAAATGATGGAAGGACATATATGTTATTTATAATAAGTTCAAATAACTCAAGGATAAAATGTCTGAGAGTACAATCCTTTTAGTATAAAACTTTTATTATAAAATATTTATTAGGTGTTACTAGTGATAATCAAAACTAAAATGTCTGAGTTTAAATAGCATTGTTAATTCCAATTATTTGTTATGAATTAATAGTTTGAATTCTATACTAAATGTTCTATTGTTAAAGTAAGGAAATGTTAATTAATATTGTGTTAGAATAGAAAGTCAGAAGGGGTATAAACAAGATGTATTATTCAAAAACTTTGTATGGAAAAACAAATAAAATCTAGGCCAAATGGTAAATCTAAACAACATTAAAATTGGTGAATTAAGTACAGTAAAATAGTTAAACTGATGAAATTTATATAAGGTAAATCAGTCACAGAGTCATATAACTGGAACTATAATTAAGCAAGATATTGTAAAAAGATAGTAAGAATTATTGGAAAAAATGCAAATGTAATAACTGAAAATTCAAAGTGGGGAGTCACAAATTAATGAATAATATTTAAAAAGATAAAAAGAACAATTTCTTTACTTACCATTATATATTGAATGACATGTTTGTGTTTTAATTAATAAGCTTATATTTTGTAACGTTATACTTTCTATACTATGCCCTTTTCTCTGACTATATATAAAATGACTGTTCAAAGAACCTGACAATATATAATTTGTAAAATCTATTGTTTTGCCCTGAGAGAGTCGATTCATCAATCGATAGAAAATCGATTACTTTATTATCTGTTAATAAAATTCCTTGAATATTATAAAATTGAATCCTATTTATTCCTAAATTATAAATAGAATAATATATCATCTTAGTTGAGACATAACTACCAGAATTTAACAACTTTAAAGGAATATAACCTGCAAATAAGGAAAGATCACCAATCGATTGTTCCTGGATACAATCCTATTAACTAATAAAAGAATTCTAAATACACCAAAGGATATAATTTGACAAAAACAATTAATAAGAAGTTCGAAACACCACGAAACACTGTAAAATAATTAATATTAAATTAATAATAAAAAAAAAAATAAATAATACAATTTTTTTTTACAAAATACAAGAATTATTTTTATTAACCAGAAAACAAGATAATTTGTAATTTGTTACAATGGTTATATTAAATTACATCAATTCAGCCTTTATGTTTCCTTAGCACATTATCTGTTGTACATTAAATGTTCCTTATATTATCTATTTATGTTATACTACAACACATTTTAGTTCAACATTGCTTTAGTCTTATTTTTCTATGGTTTTGTTGAAAACTAGTTGGCCAGATTAGGTTATGTTATAATCTAGTTATTCAACAATTGTTGATTGCCATTTTTGAATTTCTACATTACACCTGATTTATTTAACTTTATATAGCACTGGTATATTTATTGATTATCACTAGATTTGTTTATTTTCACAGTCTTTATCATTGGTAATTAGTAGTTATTTACAATTTCAATTCCACTTTACAATCTGTTATTAGTGTTTTGGACATAGTCCTTTTTGTCATGTTTATACATCATTTAGCTATGAAATTATCATACTGTTACTCATTCTCTTTATTAACTTCTGTTTTCAATACGGTAATTAACTTTTATTGAGTTCTATTTGTATTGTATTGTTAAGGAAGGTATTTGATTAATAAGTTTAGGTCAGTGTCAATTTACAGCTTAGGGATTTATAAATCATGTTGTTTGTTTCACTTATACTTTCTTTCTCTATAATAATACTTTTATTTGCATATGTTAATTCATTCTAATTCATATTATCTCCCTTTGGTGTTTGACCTGGATATGTTTTCTTCTTATCTGCACTGATTCCTTCCTCACTCTTAGTAGATTTCTTCTTGATGGTGTTGTCACTAATTTCTTTCTCACTGTTTGATCTATTGGGTAATTAGGTATGTTGTCTCGCCGTTAGTCTTGTTTTATTTTCTTCAGTTGTACATTTACTGGTAATTCATTATTTATTTTATTCACCTATTTTGGCTTATGATACTTCCTTTATTCATGATTGTAGGTTCAACTTTGTAGATAATTTTATTTGTAGTGGCTTTCAATTCATTTGTGATACGTTGGTGTTGGATGTGTTATATGTACCATTACAATATGTAACATTTATTAGATGCTGCAAGAAATTTGACTTTTTCTTGTCCCTTTCAAAATAAGTTATTAATCTCACCAAGATATTGTTGCTAATGTAACATTGTAATTAAGGAATATCAGTGACTATATCTTGTACCATTGTTTTCACTGTTTTGTAAAATAAATTATTTTAAACATTTTTTTATAGAACATAGAAGAGTATGCAGCAGTTTATAATATTCTGAACATTGATAATACAACAGTTTTGCCACCAGAAGAAGAAATGAATTTGTTACTAAATCGTAGTGGAAAGGTAAGTAGAAGTTGATCACATTCACACTTATGAGTGCTGTACTCAGGTGGTACATGGGTCATTCCATTGTTACAGGTGTGGCAGATATCTAGTTTAAGTCTTAAAATTTTGCCAAATTCATGTGTGTCAGGCCAGGGGTTCTTAGTTTGTGAGTTGTGTCCCAAACTGGCTTCCCCAAATCTTTTGAAAAGTGTCGTACACCATTTGTAGAAAAATAAGTATTCATTTCTTCATAAAAAAATTTATTTTCACTTTTCACAATACTAACGATAAAAATAAAATTTTACAAACATAAATATTGTGGTATGACACTACTTGTGTCACTGACTGCTGGGCCAACACCCCATTTTTTTTTGTAAACTTAATGCTAAAAATAATGAAACCAAGCCTGAGAATCAGGACTGTACTTTGTGAACAGAGTAGTTTGTTAAAACTAAAATAATAACAAATGCAGTCACATAGTTTCCTCAAGTCTTGGAATATTATAAGTATAGTAGCAAAAAGAAGTATTTAAAAATTGTTTAAACTTTGATTGTTCTTGAATTTTGAAAGTTTAAAAATTTTGTCTTACACAGATCTATTTAACATGGAATGGCTCACATGTACAACTATAATTTGTTCTTACTTTTATTAGAGGAAATAATTTTTTCACTGTTTTGTTGAAATTTCTTCTAAGTGTAACTTAAATGATTAAATTTTAATATTTAAATGTTTTTCTTTTAGTCAGTATTAAGATGGCTGTGATCAGGGGAGTATACTGACATCTCAGTAATTGATGGAGTTTTTTTACAGTTAAAGTCCTGTTTTTTTTTTCAGCTGTTCTGCTGTTCATTTTAACTATCCTGACTGTTTTACTTATATTTTTATTTTATGTATCAACACACTGTCTGTCCATTGAGTATACATACACACACAGGTATGTTTATTAAACTGTTTTTTGTTTTATTCTTCGTATTGTTTAAATTAGCAGCCATCCTTACTATTTCTTTTATGAATTTGCTAACTGCTATAATTTTTTTTTTTTTTTTTTTATTGTTCGACTAAGCTTTTCGTCATTACTGACATCTTCTGGTCTTAAACAACAAGACAAGGTTGTTTAAGACCTGAAGATGTTTTTTGTTTACTGTGAATTGTAGGTAGAAATGTGTATCAAGTAGGTAGATATACGAGGGTCATTCAAATATAAACCAGATTTTTTTTACACAGATTTATTGGTGCCAGATAAAATTACAAAAAAAATATCTTAGTTTTCTACATAGTTTCCTTCAACAGAAATACATTTTCTCCACCGGATAGGTAGCTTCTTGATCCTCTCATCAAAAATATCGGTATGGAGAACCATACACGACTTCCCATGTTCTAAGATTTAAATTTAAAATCATTTACGAAATGAAATGTTTCCATAGAAACTACTACTTTCCACTTACTGCTTCAGCCTTAACCACAGTATTGTGGTCACTAACGTATACCACCACACGTTATCGCACGCGATTTTCACTGATGATGGCAGCCGACAGCACTGCCGAAACGTCTGGTTTTGCAGATATTTCATCTACGTTTCTACAGTGGATTATTAAGATCTTCTTATCAGGACACTTTATTTATCAAAATTTAGTACTTTACTCTTGTTAGAACAAAAAATGTTGCAGGTAAACTACCCTTTCCCCGTAACCGATCTTCATCAAAATCAACAGGCCTTGCGTTCTCTACAATTTAGGGACGTATGCAAAAAATTATTTGATTATGGTTGAATTTAGGGCAGTTCTCGTTCGTCATAGACAAAATTAACCTTGTTATCACATAAAATGTTGCAGGTAAACTACCCCTTTCCCTTAACTGATCTTCACCAAAATCAACAGGTCTTGAGTCCTCTACAATTCAGGGATGCATGCAAAACATTAGTTGATTCTGTTTGAATGTGCGGCAGTTATCGTTCGTCATAGAAACAATTACTCTTGTTAAAACATTAAAGGTGGCTGGTAAACTACCCCTTTCCCTCAACTGAACTTTACCAAAGCCAATAGATCTTGAGAACTCTACAATTCAGGGCTGTATCCAAAATATTATCTGATTCTGTTTGAATTTGCGGCTGTTATCGTTTGCCATAGAAAAAAATTACCCTTGATAAAAAAAACGTTGCTGGTAAACTACCCCTTCCCCTTAACCGATATTCACCAAAAACAATATGTCTTGAGTACTCTACAAACCAGGGCTGTTTGCAAATAATTATTTGATTCTGTTTAAATTTGCGGCTGTTATCGTTTGCCATAGAAAATACACTTGTTAAAACATAAAACATTGCAGGTAAACTACCCAGGCCCGTATTTTGGATGTATAACGCCCCTGTGCAGTCATTAATTTTACGCCCCCTATTCCCTGAGCTAAACTTCAGTGTCGCTATTCGTTTACAGACTATGGACAATAAATTGTTTAATTACTTACTTCAATTTTAAACTGTATTATAGACAGTATTTAAACTTAACTGAATACACAATATATGAAACAAAGGTGCAAGTTAAACATTTATACATTATTCTAAAGACGATATATGGTAAACACATAGAAAATAATCACTACAGTTTAATAACCTCAGTTAAAAATATCACTGAAACATCCAATTTGGTCAGTCAAACGTATATGGTAGAAACACTGCAATTTGATACTAACCATTTTGTGAAACTTACCAAACTTAGAGAAATGACTTTCTTCTGACTTTTGCATTTGCAAATGCATTTATCACTTCCTCAAAATCCAGACTGACAGTGATGTCTGATTCTATGGCGAGCACTCCAAGACTGACCAGTCGTTCTTGATTCTGTGCTGTCCGTAGATAGTTCTTGATTCGTTTTAAAACTGAAAATGACCTTTCAGCAGAACAGTTTGTTGCTGGAGTACAGTTGTAGATCTTGAGTGCAGTGTACACATTTGGGTAGACATCACTAATTTTCTTCGAAGCCAACATTCTGCAGAGAAATGGAAGAGACGATAATTTGTTACCATCTTCTGTCTTCATAGATAACAGATAGCTTTTCAAATGGATGCATTCTTCACCAAAGCTGCTTTCTATGTCGGAATCATAAATGGCTCGAAGTTTCTCTGCAGCATCATAAATTTGAAGAGCTTCTAGTTTGGTGATATTTGAGAGAAATGAAAATATTAAATTATATTCTTTGTAGACATTAACTCTCTTCTGTAACTCAGTCTGGAGAGTTTGTATGATCTTGGAATATGAAATTTCCATTCGTCTCCAGATCTTGTCATGTTCCAAGTCATCTGATCCTAGTTCTTCTTCAGGACTTTCTGGTTCCGCTTCTGATTCAGATGATTCATCAAAAAATCGCCTACGTTTAATTTGACGTTTTGGTCTTGAAATCTCAACAGCTGAAGAAGAAGGAACTGATTCCAGACTCCTGATCTAATTAAGTTTCTTTTCAGCTGAATCTATGTGATTGGGGAAACAGGTCTGAAGCTCAGTTAAATACACTGTAAGAGAGTCGTACATTTCAATAACAGTGGAAATGTCCATTTCCTGAGCTTGCAATTTTTTCATGACTTTGCCAAATTGTTGAAGAATAGAACCCCACACTGATGTCATGAATGCTACCTCAATGCTATTTAATTTCCTAAGAAGACCATCAGCTTGACATCTACCTTTACCCGTTTCATTTTCTGAAATAGTTCTTAATGCAGAAACCACTGCTTTCCAATCTGCATCCAAGCTCTTGCAAGCATCCTCACGTGCACACCATCGAGTTGTTGACAGTGATTTCAATGTCATGGTTACAGAATCAAAAAATGTTTCCAAGATATTCCATCTCCCTGTAGAATCTGCGAAGTAATTATATAAACTTTGCAATAACTCAAAAAACCGTACTGCAGCAATACAGCATTTCACTGCTTGTGAACCAACTAGATTCAGTGAGTGAGCTGCACATGGAATGAAGAAAACAAGAGGATTTCTTTCCTTGAGTCTTGCTTGCAAGCCAGAATATATTCCAGACATGTTGGCCGCATTGTCATATGATTGACCTCTACAGTTATCAACTTTCAGACCATGTTGTTCTAAAGAATTCATTAGTGCTTCAAAAAGCTTTTCTCCAGTATGGCCTGTATTTTTCATAAAACACAGAAATCTTTCAACTGAGAGCCCACAATCAGTTACATATCTAACAACTACACTTAACTGGTCATTATGAGATAAATCTGGCGTAGAATCTACTATGACTGAAAAATATTTAGAAGAAATGACTTCATTGCCTATTTTTTCACTCACTGACTTTCCCATAAGATGTATTAATTCTTCATAAGTTGCTGGTGACGAGTATGATGTAAATCCTTTTCCAGGATTACCGAACCGTGCAATATGGTCAGCCAGAAAAGAATCGTACTCTGCAATTAATTCCAAACACATCATGAAATTTCCATTTTTCACAGAGCCAAACTTCTCTTCGTCTCCACGAAATGCTAAACCCCTAGAAGCTAGTTTTTTAACTACAGAAACAACTCTTTTTAGTACATTTCTCCAATATGTAACTTCATGTTCATGCTGGCTGAGCAATCTTTTGTCAATTCTGTTCATCTCATTTCCTCTACTTTTCAATTTTAACAAGCAGTCTCTGTGAGAAGCAGAATTTTCATGTTCGGCTATTCTTATGCCAGCATGGCTCCAATCATTGAAACCAGATGTTGCAAACTGAGATGTACCACCGAATAATTTGCATGGGGCACAGAACAGTGATCCTTGGCTGGGAGAATAAACAAGATATTCACGGTTCATAATTTCCCCATTTACTAAAATCCTATGGAATAGTTTCTTGCTGCAAAACCGTTGTGTTCCATCAACATATCGCCGCGAGGACTGTGAAAAGTCAGCGTCTTTGTTTTGATTAATACCATTTTTTATCAAATAATCCCGAGTGTGATCAGTGTTTTCCCAATAGAATGGATCATTACTAGGAATAGACACTGCAGAATCCACTTCTGTAGAGAGTGTAGCTTGTTCTTGTACTTCGAGATTTTCGACTTCCACATTGTCTTTACTGTTTTCGACTATAATTTCACCCGAATTTTCAGGCCTACACTGTTCACTTTTGTTTTCACCACTGAAATATGAGTCCAGTCGAGGTATTTTCTGCAAAATTTTACTCTCCCTCTGTCTTTTTTCCTCAGCTTTCTTGCGATATGCAGCACCACTTAACCTAGATCGCCCATCCATACCGTCCCTAAGCTATTATATCTTAACGGAAAAACCTATAGAACACTGTTTTGTAGAACATTTAAAACTGAATAATTCACTGTCAGCAGTTAAAATACTCGGCGTATCGTATAAAATGCCTTGATTTTGAAAGTTAATAACAAGTTGGAACCACGTGGAACGATGAAACGCCAACTTAACTCTGAATTAACAACAACGTACACACCAAAGAATATGCACACATTTAGACATTTTGCTAAGATAGTTTATCAGATTACTAACTCTATACTCAACACTAAATCCAAATTTTACGTCCTATAATTTAAATAATACGAATAATAAACGTTATTTGTAAACGAACACTACTCACACCTTTACACTTTCGTACACAAAGCAGAACGTAACCTCCAAACACAAAGCTGCAGAGCACGTGTAAAATTATTCACCACAGCCACGTAAATTACATCAGCCTAAGAAGGAATGAATACCAAATGTTTCAGAAACTATCCGCTAGAGGGCAGCACGAATACCATTCCAATAAACGACGTATGACGGCAATACTAACGAAGCAAAAGTTGAAAACGTAAATATACGTGATTACTGATTTTGGCCCGTCTGACAAAAAACGTGTATATACGTGATTACTGTTCAAAGGGTTAATGCCAGAGCCAGAACGCTAATCTACTTCGGGCTTTATAATGATATGAAGCGATGTTTTTTTTTAACCAGCTATATTTTGCCGCCCTCAAAATTTTGCCGCCCTGTGCACCTGCACATGTTGCACATGCCTAAATACGGCCCTGAAACTACCCCTTTCCTTTAACCGATCTTCACATAAAACAATAGGTCTTGAGAACTCTACAATTCAGGGCTGTATGCAAAACATTATTTGATTCTCTTTGAATTTACGGCAGTTATCGTTCGTCATAGAAAAAATTACCCTTGTTAAAACATAAAACGTTGCAGGTAAACTACCCCTTTCCCTTCACCGATCTTCAAGAAAATCAACAGACCTTACGTTCTGTATAATTGAAAAAGGTATGCAAAAAAGTAGTTGATTCTGTTTGAATTTACGGCAGTTATCGTTCGTCATAGAAAAATATCGGTATGGAGAACAATACATGACTTCCATGTTCTAAGATTTATATTTAAAATCATATTCGAAATGAAATATTTCTATAGAAACTACTTCTTTCTACTTATTGCTTCAGCCTTAACCACAGTACTGTGGTCTTTAACGTATACCACCTCACATTTTTGCACTCGATTTTCACTGATGATGGCAGTCGATGGACTGCCGATAAGTCTGGTTTTGCAGAAAACATTGGACTACGGCTAAACAGCCCGGGAAGGAATTTTAACAAAGAACTACTTCTTTGTTGCCGATAACGTTGTACACATAAAAAATTCTCCCCTCCCTCTTCAACTATAATTTTCATTTATAGAAAATTACCCCCACCCCGTTCAACTAGCCTCTTCATTTATAGATATTTCATCTACGTTTTTACAGTGGATTATTATCAGCTTCTTATCAGGATACTTTATTTATCAAAATTAAGTACTTTACTCTTGTTAAAACATAAAATGTTGCAGGTAAACTACCCCTTTCCTTTAACCAATCTTCGCCTAAAACAATAGGTCTTGAGAACTCTACAATTCAGGGCTGTGTGCAAAACATTATTTGATTCTCTTTGAATTTACGGCAGTTATCGTTCGTCATAGAAAAAATTACCCTTGTTAAAACATAAAACGTTGCAGGTAAACTACCGGTACCCGTTTCCCTTCACCGATCTTCAAGAAAATCAACAGACCTTACGTTCTGTATAATTCAAAAAGGTATGCAAAAAAGTAGTTGATTCTGTTTGAATTTACGGCAGTTATCGTTCGTCATAGAAAAATATCGGTATGGAGAACCATACATGACTTCCATGTTCTAAGATTTATATTTAAAATCATATTCGAAATGAAATATTTCCATAGAAACTACTTCTTTCTACTTATTGCTTCAGCCTTAACCACAGTACTGTGGTCTTTAACGTATACCACCTCACGTTTTCGCACTCGATTTTCACTGATGATGACAGTCGATGGACTGCCGATAAGTCTGGTTTTGAAGAAAACATTGGACTACGGCTAAACAGCCCGGAAAAGAATTTTAACAAGGAACTACTTCTTTGTTGCCGATAACGTTGTACACATAAAAAATTCTCCCCTCCCTGAATTGTTCATGATATCCGGGCTGTTTGGCCGTGGTCCATGGTTTATAACAAAACCAAACGTTTCAGCAGCTCCACTGGCTGCCGTCATCAGTGGTATAAAAATCCTGCACGCCGGGTGTTTACGTACAGGCCCACAGTACTGTGGTATAGGCTTTCCCCTCCCTTTTCAACTATAATTTTCATTTATAGAAAATTACCCCCACCCCGTTCAACTAGCCTCTTCATTTATAGATATTTCATCTACGTTTTTACAGTGGATTATTATGAGCTTCTTATCAGGATACTTTATTTATCAAAATTAAGTACTTTACTCTTGTTAAAACATAAAACGTTGCAGGTAAACTACCCCTTTCTCTTAACCGATCTTCACCAAAATCAATAGATCTTCAGTCCTCTACAATTCAGGGATGCATGCAAAAAAATATTTGATTCTGTTTGAATGTGCGGCAGTTATCGTTCGTCATGGAAACATTTCTCTTGTTACAACATAAAATGTTGCCGGTAAACTACTCCTTTCCCTTAACCGATCTTCACCAGAATCAACAGACCTTGAGTTCTCTACAAATCAGGAATGTATGCAAAAAATTATTTGATTCTGTTTGAATTTACGGCAGTTATCTTTCGTCATAAAAAAATTACCCTTGTTAAAACATAAAATGTTGCTGGTAAGCTACCCCTTTCCATTAACCGATCTTCAACAAAATCAACAGACCTTGAGTTCTCTATAATTCAAAAAGGTATGCAAAAACGTAGTTGATTCTGTTTGAATTTACGGCAGCTATCGTTCATCATATAAAAATATCGGTATGGAGAACCATACATGACTTCCATGTTCTAAGATTTATATTTAAAATCATATTCGAAATGAAATATTTCCATAGAAACTACTTCTTTCTACTTATTGCTCCAGCCTTAAACCACAGTACTGTGGTCACTAACGTATACCACCTCACGTTTTCGCACTCGATTTTCACTGAGATGGAAGTCGATGGCACTGCCGAAAAGTCTGGTTTTGCAGAAAACATTGGACTATGGCTAAACAGCCCGGGAAGGAATTTTAACAAAGAACTACTTCTTTGTTGCCGATAACGTAGTACACATAAAAAAGTCCACCTCCCCCTTCAATTATAATTATCGTTTATAGAAAATTACCCCCACTCTGTTCACCTAACCTCTTCATTTATAGATATTTCATCTACGTTTCTACAGTGGATTATTATGAGCTACTTATCAGGATACTTTATGTATCAAAATTAAGTACTATACTCTTGTTAAAACAAAATGTTGCTGTTAAACTACCCCATTCTCTAAACCGATCTTCACCAAAATCAACAGGCCTTGTGTTCTCTACAATTTAGGGACGTATGCAAAAAATTATTTGATTATGATTGAATTTACGGCAGTTCTCGTTCGTCATAGACAAAATTAACCTTGTTATCACATAAAATGTTGCAGGTAAACTACCCCTTTCTCTTAACTGATCTTCACCAAAATCAACAGTTTAAAATGCATATTAGTTCTTGGTATCCAAGTCACGTATGAATAGTAAATTATAGATAAATAAATCACCTTATATCTGTCGTGTGACTTCGTTACGTTGATTAAAATGACGCATTTCGGAACATCTGCTCCATCATCAGATTAAATCTCTCTATTGAGGTCGTTTGCAGTTAAAATCACATGTTGCACATAATTGTCCACTATGTAATTCACTCACTTTCTAAAAGGTGCACACCACGACGAAGCCGATCGGACACTGAATTATTATCTGAGTGATTACGCCTAAGCAAGTTCAATGCTGGATCGTATAGCAGGTTGTATTTAAAATTTAAGTGGTCATTCAATATGAAGTCTCGGCTGTTTATGTTATTATATGCTTTGTATATTTCGAATTCTTCTATTGCGTCCATGTAACGGCCTTTGTTGCACTCATGTAGGGGTATTAAATTAGATTTAAAATCAGTATAATTATGATTGTGTAAGATTAAGTGGCGGGCAAAGTTGGACTTGATATTATTTAACAAAGTGAGATTATTTAGGTGACGTTTTGGTGTGTGCTCTTTAAATCGTTTGAGGAAACCTCTCCCCGTTTGACCAATGTAAAAACTGTTGCAGTCGTTACATGATAATTTATATATGCCGGATTTCTTTTCTAAAGGTATGGGTTTTCTATGACGTAGTATTTTTAATAGACTATTGTTTGTTTTGAAGGTAGTGGTAATATTCAATTTATTAAATGTGGAGGTTAGAATCTTTGGCATTATATTTGTGTATGCGGTAGAAATAAATGTTATTTTTGTATCCTTATCTACTGGGGGCTTGGATTTTCGAATTTTATGTTTCTTGATGAGATTATCAATTAACGTGTTTTTGTAACCATTAGCTAAAGCTATATGTTTAATGGTATTCAACTCCTCACGGTAATCATCATCACTGAGAGGGACTGCCAACAAGCTGCGGATAAAGTAATTATAAGCTGCCAACTTTTGTGAAAATGGATGATAAGAGTCAGCATGTATTGTCACATCAGTGATAGTCGGTTTTCTATAAATATTAAATTTCTATTTATTTATGTGTTTAATGATAGACAAATCTAAAAAATTCAATTTATTATCCACTTCAGTTTCCAATGTGAATTGAATGTTTTTATTAATACTATTCATATAATGTTTTAGGTTTTCGATCTGTTGTACAGTACCATTGAAAATTAGAAAGGTATCGTCTACATAACGTGCGTAAAATATTATATCATTTTTGTATTTGTTATGTGAGAGCAAATGAGAGTTTTCATAAAAATTCAAGTAAACGTCAGCCAAAATATGCAATTATAAATATGAAGGCCCTCTCTAGGGCTGCTAAAGCAACCAAAAAACATGCTGAGATTTTTCGGAACAAGGAGGAAATCAAATCTTTGTATATTAAGAAATCTACACTCAATACACGACTTTATAAATTGCATTTACATATTTTCAACGATATTCATCCGGCCATCGTAAACAATGTTATGGAATCAGTACATAAATACGTCTCTGACGTTACTCACAGTACATACTTTAAACAGACGCGTAAAATTCATAATTTGAAGAGTAAATACCGCGAAGATACCGACATCACTTGTAAACACACATTTTATCCTCGTGTGTCTAATTTAACTATGATAGCTTTTAATGAAGACGAAATGAACATCCTTAATAAAGGCATCAAGTATAACTTGCCTCTTAATAATAAACACCAAATCGTACAAGAAATTATCAATGCAGAAACTGCAGTAAAAACAATTACCGATCCAAAACTACAAGCCGAAGCACGCATTTTAATAAATAATAATTTTAATAATACCATAAAACACCATAATTTTAACAACCATTCACCTCATGGTTTACAGAAACATATAAGATTTTCCAACGAGTTTAAGTTATTGAAACAAATCAAAGCTAAATTAGTTGATAATAATGCTCTAATTACTAAGGTAGATAAAGGGAATACTCTTGTTGTCATGGACTTTGATGTGTATAAAACGAAAATAAACGATTTTATTTCAAACAACAATATTAGAACCTTGAAATCTGATACTACTGATATGTATGTCAAGACATTGAATAACAAAATCAATAATTGCGTAAATTTGTTTAGCGAATGCACACGTCGCTTCCTAAAGCCTATTAATGCTAGAGCTCCCGAACTCACTGGCCTACCCAAAATTCATAAACACGACATACTGGTCAGACCACTCGTTAATTTTACCACAGCGTCCGCATACAAAACAGCTAAGAAACTCGTCAAAGTAATCAAAGAAAACATAATTTTAAAGAACAATCATAGTGTCATAAACAACACGGATTTTATTAATAAATGTAAAAATGTTGATCTACTACCAAATTATAAGTTAGCATCGTTTGATATAGTAAATTTGTATACCAATATACCAGTAAAGGAAACACTAAATATCTTAAAAGAAAATTTATTAGAGAATAATAAATTAAATATACAGACGATAAACGAGTTAATTGGTTTACTTGAAAATATTTTAGAACAAAATTACTTTGCTTTCAATAACCAATTTTTCATTCAGGATGATGGATTGGCCATGGGTTCACCTCTCTCTGGTCTATTGGCTGACGTTTACTTGAATTTTTATGAAAACTCTCATTTGCTCTCACATAACAAATACAAAAATGATATAATATTTTATGCACGTTATGTAGATGATACCTTTCTAATTTTCAATGGTACTGTACGACAGATCGAAAACCTAAAACATTATATGAATAGTATTAATAAAAACATTCAATTCACGTTGGAAACTGAAGTGGATAATAAATTGAATTTTTTAGATTTGTCTGTCATTAAACACATAAATAAATTGAAATTTAATATTTATAGAAAACTGACTATCACTGATGTGACAATACATGCTGACTCTTTATCATCCATTTTCACAAAAGTTGGCAGCTTATAATTACTTTATCCGCAGCTTGTTGGCAGTCCCTCTCAGTGATGATGATTACCGTGAGGAGTTGAATACCATTAAACATATAGCTTTAGCTAATGGTTACAAAAACACGTTAATTGATAATCTCATCAAGAAACATAAAATTCGAAAATCCAAGCCCCCAGTAGATAAGGATACAAAAATAACATTTATTTCTACCGCATACACAAATATAATGCCAAACATTCTAACCTCCACATTTAATAAATTGAATATTACCACTACCTTCAAAACAAACAATAGTCTATTAAAAATACTACGTCATAGAAAACCCATACCTTTAGAAAAGAAATCCGGCATATATAAATTATCATGTAACGACTGCAACAGTTTTTACATTGGTCAAACGGGGAGAGGTTTTCTCAAACGATTTAAAGAGCACACACCAAAACGTCACCTAAATAATCTCACTTTGTTAAATAATATCAAGTCCAACTTTGCCCGCCACTTAATCTTACACAATCATAATTATACTGAATTTAAATCTAATTTAATACCCCTACATGTGTGCAACAAAGGCCGTTACATGGACGCAATAGAAGAGTTCGAAATATACAAAGCATATAATAACATAAACAGCCGAGACTTCATATTGAATGACCACTTAAATTTTAAATCCAACCCACTATACAATACAGCATTGAACCTGCTTAGGCGTAAGCACTCAGATAATAATTCAGTGTCCGATCGGCTTTGTCGTGGTGCGCACCATTTAGAAAGCGAGTGAATTGCATAGTGGACAATTATGTGTAACATATGATTTTAACTGTTAACGACCTCAATAGAGCGATTTAATCTGATGATGGAGCAGATGTTCCGAAACGCGTCATTTTAATCGACGTAACGAAGTCACACGATGGATATAAGGTGATTTATTTATCTATAATTTAAAATCAACAGGCCTTGAGTTCTCTACAATTTAGGAACGTATGCAAAAAATTATTTGATTTCTTTGAATTTACGGCAGTTATCGTTCGTCATAGAAAAAATTACCCTTGTTAAAACATAAAAAGTTGCAGGTAAACTACCCCTTTCTCTAAACCGATCTTCAACAAAATCAATAGACCTTCAGTCCTCTACAATTCAGGAATGCATGCAAAAAAATAATTGATTCTGTTTGAATGTGCGGCAGTTATCGTTCGTCATAGAAACAATTACTCTTGTTAAAACATGAACAGTGGCCGGTAAACTACCCCTTTCCCTTAACGATCTTCACCAAAATCAACAGGCCTTCACTTCTTTACAATTCAGGACATTATGCAAAAAATTGTTTGTTTCTATTTGAATTTGCGGCAGTTATCATTCTTCAAAAAAAAATTACCCTTGTTAAAACACAAAACGTTGCTGGTAAACTATCCCTTTCCCTTAACCGATCTTCAACAAATTCAACAGACCTTTTGAGTTCTCTATAATTCAAAAAGGTATGCAAAAAAGTAGTTGATTCTGTTTGAATTAATAGCAGTTATCGTTCGTCATAAAAAAATTACCCTTTTTAAAACATACAATGTTGCAGGTAAACTACCCCTTTCCCTTAACCGATCTTCACCAACACCAAAAGGTCTTGAGAACTCTACAATTCAGGGCTGTATACAAAGCATTATTTGATTCTGTTTGAATTTGCGGCTGTTATCATTTGCCATAGAAGAAAATTACCTTTGATAAAAAAAATGTTGTAGGTAAACTATCCCTTTCCCTTAACCGATCTTCACCAAAAACAAAAGGTCTTGAGTACTGTACAATTCAGGCCTGCATGCAAAAAATTATTTGATTCTGTTTGAATTTGCGGCTCTTATCATTTGCCATAGAAAATACCCTTCCTAAAATATAAATGTTGCAGGTAAACTACCCCTTTCCCTTAACCGATCTTCAACAAAATCAACAACCCTTGAGTTCTGTATAATTCAAGAAGGTATGCAAAAACGTAGTTGATTCTGTTTGAATTTGTGGCAGTTATCGTTCATCATAGAAAAAATTACCTTTGTTAAAACATAAAATGTTGCTAGTAAACTACCCCTTTACCTTAACCGATCTTCACCAAAACCAACAGATCTTGAGAACTCTATAATTCAGGTCTGTATGCAAAACATTATTTGGTTCTGTTTGAATTTGCGGCTGTTATCTTTTGCCATAGAAAAAAAATTACCCTTGATAAAAAAAACCGTTGCAGGTAAACTACCCCTTTCCCTTAACCGATCTTCACCAAAAACGAAAGGTCTTGAGTACTGTACAATTCAGGGCTGTATGCAAAAAATTATTTGATTCTGTTTGAATTT
This sequence comes from Magicicada septendecula, assembly GCA_034769895.1. Lineage (NCBI taxonomy): Eukaryota > Metazoa > Arthropoda > Insecta > Hemiptera > Cicadidae > Magicicada > Magicicada septendecula. Next base: position 795,909,761 of record CM068368.1, read on the forward strand.
GCGGCTCTTATCATTTGCCATAGAAAATACCCTTCCTAAAATATAAATGTTGCAGTTAAACTACCCCTTTCCCTTAACCGATCTTCACCAAAAACAATAGGGCTTGAGTACTCTACAAATTAGGGCTGTATGCAAAAAATTATTTGATTCTGTTTGAATTTGCGGCTCTTATCGTTTGCCATAGAAAATACCCTTTTAAAACATAAAACGTTGCTGGTAAACTACCCCTTTCCCTTAACTGATCCTCACCAAAAACAATAGGTCTTCAGAACTCTATAATTCAGGTCTGTATGCGAAACATTATTTGATTGTTTGAATTTGCGGCTGTTATCGTTTGCCATAGAAAAAATATCGGAATGGAGAACCATACATGACTTCCATATTCTAAGATTTATATTTAAAATCATTTTTGAAATGAAATATTACCATAGAAACTACTTCTTTCTACTTACTGCTTCAGCCTTAACCACAGTACTGTGGTCACTAACGTATACCACCTCACGTTATCGCACTCGATTTTCACTGATGATGGAAGTCGATGGCATTGCCGAAACGTCTGGTTTTGTAGAAAACATTGGACTACGGCCAAATATCCTGGGAAGGAATTTTAACAAAAACTACTTCTTTGTTGCCGATAACGTTGTACACATATATATAAAAAATATTCATAACATTAATGGCTTGTATAAGTTAATGATTTATCTCCATTAAGTAGTGCTCAAGTTTCCAAAGTTTTAATATTATGATGTCCGTAATTAAAACATCAGAGCAGGTTTAGTGTGTATGAGGGTACACCGTGGACAAAAATTTTCAACATTTCCTATTGAGCGTTGCTTAGAGTAAAGCTGTGAATCTACAGTGTACGTTTCACAGAACAAACACGCGGATAAGACGGAGCGCTCCGAAGTCACTCATGGACCCTCAGCATCTTGCAGAGGGTTCATTCCCTAAAGACGAAAAGTCTGTCTATGAATCGTTCCTCAGCAAACACGTGCAGTTACACTGCCCAGCGATCCACAGGAAGCAAATCGCTATTCACGCTGGACACTTTTTCGGCTTGTTATGTTGGTATGGGTTTCGGCACTTTCCATCTAAAAAGCGTGCAAATATAAGAAAATAAACATGAATGAGGCCAGAAATAATGCGAATTGTGTGTGTGTGTGTGTGTGTGTCTTCCCTGCCTTTTTATTGTGGTAGTCATAATAATAAAATGGAAACGTAAACATTACATAACTGAGATCTGCTTACCTGCCACGAACGATATATTTTCTCTCATACATGATTTACATTAAAATGAAAAAATTATAATTTTATTGCCTGGCAACAAAATTATTTTATTTTTAACAATTACCATTGTTTGAAAAAGTTTAAATGAATTTTCAAGTACTTTACTCTTGTTAAAACGTAAAAGGTTGCAGGTAAACTACCCCTTCCCCATAACCGATCTTCACCAAAATCAAAAGTCCTTGAGTTCTCTACAATTCAGGGACGTATGCAAAAAATTATTTGATTCTGTTTGAATATGCGGCAGTTATCGTTCGTCATAGAAAAAATTACCCTCGTTAAAACGTAAAACGTTGCTGGTAAACTACCCCTTTCCCTTAACCGATCTTCTAAAAAAAAAAAAAAAAAAAATAGGTCTTGAAAACTCTACAATTCAGAGTTGTATGCAAAAAATTATTTGATTCTGTTTGAATTTGCGGCTCTTATCGTTTGCCATAGATAATACCCTTGTTAAAACATAAAATGTTGCAGGTAAACTACCCCGTTCCCTTAACTGATCTTCACCAAAAGCAATAGGTCTTGAGAACTCTACAATTTAGGGGTGTATGCAAAAAATTATTTGATTCTGTTTGAATTTGCGGCTGTTATCGTTTGCCATAGAAAATACCCTTGTTAAAACATAAAACGTTGCAGGTAAACTACCCCTTTTCACTCAACCGATATTCACCAAAAACAATAGGTCTTGAGAACTCCATAATTCAGGGCTGTATGCGAAACATTATTTGATTCTGTTTGAATTTGCGGCTGTTATCGTTTGCCAAAAAAAAAATTACCCTTGATAAAAAAAAACCGTTGCTGGTAAACTACCCCTTTCCTCAACCGATCTTCACCAAAAACAATAGGTCGTGACTACTCAACAAATCAGGGCTGTACGCAAAAAATTATTTGATTCTGTTTGAATCTGCGGCTGTTATCGTTTGCCATAGAAAAAAAATCTACAGACACACACACATTCAGACAGACAGACAGACAGACACACACACACACAGACACTTTTTGAAAAATGACTTTTTTCATGTTTTGAGTGTAGTACAATCAGAATCTGCAATAATCTCGAACACGATTTTTTTTTGCCATCACCATACTTCCATTTCCTTAAGGAACATGGAAGTAAAAATGCTGCCTGGAACGTAAGAGATATACAATATAAAACAGACGAATTGAAAGCGGAACTAAAAGAAAGGAAAGTGAATGTATCAGTATTAACAGAAACCAAAAAGAAAATATCGGTATGGAGATCCAGACATGACTTCCATGTTCTAAGATTTATATTTAAAATCATGTTCGAAATGAAATATTTCCATAGAAACTGCTTCTTTCTATTGCTTCAGCCTTAACCACAGTACTGTGGTCACTAACGTATACCACCTCACGTTTTTGCACTCGATTTTCACTGATGATGGTAGTCGATGGACTGCCGAAAAGTCTGGTTTTGCAGAAAACATTGGACTACGGTTAAACAGCCTGGGAAGGAATTTTAACAAAGAACTACTTCTTTATTGCCGATAATGTTGTACACATAAAAAAATTCTCCCCTCCCCCTTCAACTATAATTTTCATTAATAGAAAATTACCCCCACCCCGTTCACGTAACCTCTTCATTTATAGATATTTCGTTTACGTTTCTACAGTGGATTATTATGAGCTTCTTATCAGGATACTTTATTTATCAAAATTAAGTACTTTACTCTTGTTAAAACATAAAACGTTGCAGGTAAACTACCCCTTTCTCTTAACTGATCTTCACCAAAATCAATAGACCTTCAGTCCTCTACAATTCAGGGATGCATGCAAAAAAATATTTGATTCTGTTTGAATGTGCGGCAGTTATCGTTCGTCATGAAAACATTTTTCTTGTTACAACATAAAATGTTGCAGGTAAACTACTCCTTTCCCTTAACTGATCTTCACCAGAATTAACAGGCCTTGAGGTCTCTACAAATCAGGAATGTATGCAAAAAATTATTTGATTCTCTTTGAATTTACAGCAGTTATCTTACGTCGTAAAAAATTACCCTTGTTAAAACATAAAATGTTGCTGGTAAGCTACCCCTTTCCCTTAACCGATCTTCAACAAAATCAACAGACCTTGAGTTCTCTATAATTCAAAAGGGTATGCAAAAATGTAGTTGATTCTGTTTGAATTTGCAGCTGTTATCGTTTGCCATAGAATAATATCGGTATGGAGAACCATACAGGACTTCCATGTTCTAAGATTTATATTAAAATCATATTCGAAATGAAATATTTCCATAGAAACTATGAGACTACTCAGTTATTTGAATTAATATTTATAATATCTTATCTTACCTTCGGGTTCTCGTCCAAGGTCGTACAGACGAGAAATCACTGCAGACAAGGTTATCTGGGTTCAAGTGCGAAATGATTACGCTAACGCATTTTATAGTGTCTAAATTACATGCTTATTTTTATTTATCAAACTCACACCCTTCTTTTTTGTTCTACAAATGACAGTACAACTGTTGTTTGTATCAAACCAGGAAATTATTTCTTATCTCTATTGAATTTTGTTTTAAACTACTATTATGATTGACATTACTAAGTAAATATGAATATTGAAAACGAACCAGTATGTAACCTCTATATTACCATACACACACTCTTTCTTTTACGTTAATATTTAAATAAACTCCCCTCCCTTAGAGATCTCTTTTTCTTAATAAAGTGTCTATAAAAGTAAATTTTGTAATATAGTAATTAAAGTTCTAAAAAGTGGTACTCATTCTAGTAGTGGTATCACTCCTATGAACACCCATATTGTTCACATGTAATAACAGTGACACAGGTTCACTAGTTGACCGATTTCTGAGTTCTCTCGCACTCACGCCACTGTTGGTACTGAGTTTACTGTTTTTGTTTAATGGTTCTCACTGATCTACTGGTTCCACGTTATAAAATATGTTAAAGTCGGCCGACGTAATTTTGCTCGCACTTAGATGTTTTAAGGTTGGCCACGCTATTATTTATGTATTGTTAGTTGTTCATGATAGGCCTACTTTAATTTCGGCCTATCTTACACTCCCGAGGCCACCGTTTAACTTGGTACTGCACTGTATGCTGCTGCTTATTACTGTTGGCTGTTAACACTCTGATGACAAACTGCATACTGTGATTCACGAAGACTGCTGCTGGCAAGCTATTACGTAAGATGTCTAGACAGTTGTTTATGCTAACATTGTGTTGCACTGGGGCACCTCACAGGTGGATGCTGACAATTGAAAATTAAAACTGATTTAAATTAAAACTGGGGTAGCACTCAATTCTGTACCGTTACAACTACTTCTTTCTACTTATTGCTTCAGCCTTAAACCACAGTACTGTGGTCACTAACGTATACCACCTCACGTTTTCGCACTCGATTTTCACTGAGATGGAAGTCGATGGCACTGCCGAAAAGACTGGTTTTGCAGAAAACATTGGACTACGGCTAAACGGCACGGGAAGGAATTTTAACAAAGAACTACTTCTTTGTTGCCGATAACGTAGTACACATACAAAAAAACCCGTTGCAGGTAAACTACCCCTTTCCCTCAACCGATCTTCACCAAAAACAATAGGTCATGAGTACTCTGCAAATCAGGGCTGTACGCAAAAAATTATTTGATTCTGTTTGAATTTGCGGCAGTTATCGTTTACCATAGAAAAAAAATCTACAGCAGACACACACACAGACACTTTTCGAAAAATGACTTTTTTTCATGGTTTGAGTGTAGTACAATCAGAATCTGCAATAATCTTGAACACGATTTTTTTTTTGCCATCACCATACTTCCATTTCTTTAAGGAACATGGAAGTAAAATTACCCTTGTTAAAACATAAATGTTGCCGGTAAACTACCTTTTTCCCTTAACCGATCTTCACCAACACCAATAGGTCTTGAGAACTCTACAATACTGGGCTGTATGCAAAACATTATTTGATTCTGTTTGAATTTGTGGCTGTTATCGTTTGCCATAGAAAAAAATTACCCTTAATAAAAAAATGTTGCGGGTAAACTACCCCTTTCCCTTAACCGATCTTCACCAAAACAATAGGTCTTGAGTACTGTACAATTCAGGGCTGTATGCAAGAAATTATTTGATTCTGTTTGAATTTGCGGCTCTTATCGTTTGCCATAGAAAATACCCTTGCTAAAATATAAAATGTTGCTGGTAAACTACCCCTTTCCCTTAACCGATCTTCAACAAAATCAACAGACCTTGAGTTCTGTATAATTCAAAAAGGTATGCAAAAGAGTAGTTGATTCAGTTTGAATTTACGGCAGTTATCGTTTGTAAAAAAAATTACCCTTGTTAAAACATAAAATGTTGCAGGTAAACTACCCTATTCCCTTAACCGATCTTCACCAAAATCAGTGGCGGCTCTGGCCAAAAAACTTGGGGAGGACACTTGGATGTTTTACTTGTTTGTTCATTTAAGCATCATATATGAGACTCAGTACATTATTTTTTGTGGGTTTATTTAAAAGTATGTATCAGTACGTTTGTGTTTTAAGGTTTCTGAATGCCCCTCTACAGAATAATAATAATGTGTCAGTAACCCTAGACAATCTGGTCCTAGTAAATCTAATCTCTTAAAAATTAAATCATTTTAATACTATATGTAAAAAAATACAGTGCACATGTACTCACCTAGGACGATTCCAGTGTTCCAGATACAGCTGGAAGGCTGTGTACCCACTGTATCGCTGGTGGTGATTAGAACACAGGACTCCTTGACTGTCATTATCAGTCTCCATGACACGTAACACCAAAGCCTCACTAACTTAATATATAATTGAATATATACTGTAATTCGTTTGCTATGATTTATAGTTTATATGGCCTAACTACACTGTTGGTACAAAAAAAAAAAAAAAATAATAATTGATATTTACATTCTAAAATGCGTTATTTTAGAATAATTCAATGGACGCACGATTTAAATAAGAAGTCCATTTTACGAGTTTTAGCAGAAGCAAAATTATCAATCACAAGTTCATTAAAATTTTCACATTGAGAAATAAACTTTCTTTCAATTGAAAGCATTGATAGGGAATTTAGGCGATCCTGTGTCATTGTATTCCTCAGAAAACTTTTAATTCTCTTTAATGTAGAAAAACCTCGTTCGCACTCAGCCGTCGTCATTGGAGTTGTGCACACAACATTCAGCAGATTTACAGTCTCTGAGAATGTGTCGCACAAATTATTCTCAATCATTACACCCAACAACGATAAAATACCAGGAGCACGGATAAAATCATCTCTTTTATAAAGTACATTAAGTTCAGCAGTCAATTTATTATTATCTACGATAGAAGGATAATGCTGCAGGACTTCGTCAAAAATATATTTTGGAAAATTTATTCGATACTTTTCAAAAAATGTTGTGTCAAAAAGGGAGGCCAAAGATAAATGTCCAGTAAATGACAAGCGATCATTTACACTCACCAAAATAATGTCGCATATTTCTTTTGCATTCATTACCTTGTTTTCATCAGATCGTTTCCTTTTCATTTGGTTTGTGCAAACGAAGTCATCAATTCCTTCTCTTACATTTTGAATATGATTTTTAAATATTTCGATACAACTTTTGACAAAAACAGAATCGATACCTCTTTTTTGAATTTGACAAAATAAAATTTCTACATGAGGCATTATCTTATTGAAAAGATCTAACCAAAAAAGGAAATTTTCATCTTGCAACAAATTGAGCAAACCGTATGCTTTTCGAATAGTACTGGCATCGCTTTCATCACTTATGATCTGCTCGAAACATTTCACCAAATCGTCTTTGTGATTGTGAATTGTTGTTACCATTTTACTGTGGAATGTCCAACGGGTATCGCATCCTCGGGGAAGGCGTTTTTTTCACTACACTATTCAGCACTTCTGTCCTTTTTGAAGATCGGGAAAAAAAAGAAGGGAAGCCGTCCAAATTAGAACAAAATACTCTGACATTTGTATTACAACTAGCTGCTTTGGCTACCACTAGATTTAATGTATGAGCATAGCAGTGAATATAGTGAGCATTTGGGTAATGTTGTTTCATAAGCGCCTGCACACCGTTAACACTGCCTGACATGACAGATGCACCATCATAACTGTGTGCAATCAATTTCAATGCCTTTTCCGAAATTTTTAAACATTGGAGTTGCTGTAAAATGCACTTTGAAATTCCCTGCACGTTTTAAGATTCCGGGGTAAAGTAACCCCAAAATCGTTCATAGATTTTGCTACCGATTGTGTACCTGACAATTAAAACCAATTGATTTCTCACTGAAATGTCGGTGGTTTCATCCGCTTGTATTGCAACGAATTCAGCCTGTTCCATCTCTTTTAAAATGAAGTTACGAGCTACAACTAGCATTGAATCTAACAATTCATTTTGGATTATCTTTGACAATCCCTGAAAAGACTTTTTTTCAAGCAAATGTTTTTTAAATGTATTATCAACTTCCCCTAACAAATCAACAAGTTCACGAACTACTCCAGGATTATCCGAATCCGAACTTTCATTGTGTCCTCTCAAAGCAAGCTCGAAGGAACCACAAAATTAAATACACTCTATTATACGATTTAAAATATACCGATTCTGCTCAACATTTTCATTGTGTTCTTTAATGGACTGCCTGTAGGCTGAATTTAACTGGCTTTGAATGTTGATTGATCCTAACAGAGAGAATTCTACTTCGTAGTTCAAATGTTTTTCACTTGAACTATGCTTCTTTACATTCTCTTTTAAATGTTTTAGATCAGTAACACCATTTATTGTCCATGCCGCATCTACCCGAGGAGAACATAATAAGCAAACAAAACAGAAAAATGCATTACTTTTATCACAACCACATAACGACTTTGCGAAGTCATAATGTTTTTCACTAAACTTTCGGTTGAATACCCTACTCCCATTCTTATCTGGCTGTGAAATATTTAAAATTGGTCTTGGTGCGCCCAAATTTTTAATTGCCAATCGCGTTTCAAAATCACAAACATTGTTTTTTAAATGCTCAACAGAATTCATTTCAAATTAGTCTCATGAAATAATGTGATTTAATCAAAACATTCACTCACATGAACAAAGTTATCCGATTTAAGACGATGTTGTGCGTTACTACCGGAAGATTCACCGAATGAACACTAACTCGCTGACTAAACAAACCGGACTGAAAACACATGTGAAAAATACGGTTATGTATTATGTTCGGGCTTCGGGCGAAAAGTTCAGGTAAACGCATGCGTACAATGGAATTGGACATTCGGCCGCCGTCCGAAACGCCTGTTGGAGTAGCTGGGCTATGTTGTCATTTTACTCCTGGAGAATTTTTAATTTACCTAGTAAAGAGGCTTTGGCAACATTGTATTGGATGGCGCAGTCTCAGAGTGTCCTCCGGGCTACTGACAAGTGTCCCTGTGCAAGCCGTATAGACGACAATTATTAGCAGCTGATTCATATTGTTTTGACACCGTATTTTCGAACTTAATATTTATTTTCTATTGAAAAAAGACAATTTTATCACCTTGAAAAATATGAAATGAAGTATAATATACCGGATAATAAATCTATTTATACGTTATCTCCTTAACATATTCACAGGAGGGACAGTGTCCGAGCGCCTCCCTGTTAGGGCCGCCCTTGACCAAAACCAACACGTCTTGAGAACTCAACAATTCAGGTCTGTATGCAAAACATTATTTGATTCTGTTTGAATTTGCGCCTGTTATTGTTTGCCATAAAAAGTTACCCTTGATAAAAAAGTGTTACAGGTAAACTACCCCTTTCCCTTAACCGATCTTCACAAAAAACAATAGGTCTTGAGTACTTTACAAATCAGGGCTGTATGGAAAAAATTATTTGATTCTGTTTGAATTTTTGGCTGTTATCGTTTGCCGCAGAAAAAAATAGACAGACAGACACACACACAGACACTTTTCAAAATGACTTTTTTTCATGTTTTGAGTGTAGTACAATCAGAATCTGCAATACTCTCGAACACGATTTTTTTTGCCATCACCATACTTCCATTTCCTTAAGGAACATGGAAGTAAAAAGAAGACGGGCGCTCCAACAGCCAATTGTGCACATACTGCTCACCTTATGCATCGTTGTTGAATTTTTCCCCTCCTAACACTTCCTTCAGCACACCAAACATGTGGAAGTCACACGGAGATAAGTCTGGACTGTAAGATGGGTGTTCAAGGAGTGTCCAATGAATTTCAATGAGTTTATTGCGAGTTTAGGCTGCAGTATGTGGCCGTGCGTTGTCGTGGAGAAACAGAACGTCACGAATTGGTTGCTGGCGTCGTTTGTTGCGATAAGCGGCCCTTACATCATCCAGCAGCTGGCAGTAGTATGCCGCATTCACCGTCTTTCGGTCGTGAAGGAAATCAATCAACAACATACCTCTTGAGTCCCAAAACACAGTTGCCAGAACTAAATTCCCTGCTGACAGGCGAGTTATGGCCTTGACCAGCGCCCCCTCTCCACGCTTGTGACTTGAGTTCTCTACTGCATCACGACCGCTTCAAAATTTGTTGGCCCAATCAAACACTTGTGTTCTTGACAGAGTAGTGTCTACAAACTGTGCCTGGAGTCTGGTCAAAATCTCAGCTGATTTGATGCCTTCGTTGGCGAGAAATCGGATAATTACCCGTTGCGCAACAGACAAAGGTACCTCGTGCTCAGACATGTGCTACTGACGCGGTAACGTGTTCTGCTAGTGTGCTCGATATTCCCCCACCTCCACACACCCCGCCTAACTACCTCAAGCGCCCCACCTCACTCACTCCTCTTTCTGAGTCCACACGTAAAAAATCCGGTTCATATTTGAATGACCCTCGTATAAAATGATACTGGAAGTCTGATGCAAAGGATAGTTCTTGTAATTTGTGATTTAAATGATTTGTAAATTGTTAATTGTTGGATTCAGTGTTTATAAATTTCTTATCTTGATAATCATTTTGCAGTATAATTTTCAGTTACTATTAACATGGCAGCTGCAGCTGATGAAGTTGATGTAACTTTTTTATTTTATGTTATTTTGTAAGTCATAGAAATTATTATTTTTTTTTGTAATGTCTGAAAAATGTTAAACTTGTATAAAAATCAATTTAAATACTTTTGATGTTTCTATTTTTTATTAATTATTTTATATCATAATATCATGTGATCTCAATGAGGCGAATTTTGTTAGAGTTATGATATTAATTTATTTTATATGCAGGTTTATTTTAAGCATTACCGAAATATAATTAACATATACCTGGGTTATTCGCATTATTTTTTATGATAAAATACTTATAAATAGATTGCAGTATGCTGATGTATACGTATTTATTTCTATAAAATATGAATGGTTAATGTGTGTATATGTGTGTATATTCATATGTATCTAAACTGTTTTTAGAGTTAGGTATTACAGGTCTAAGGGATTCAGCTAATGATAATGAGATTGCTACTTTAGAGACATCATACTTTCCATGCCGTTTCGAACTGTATGTAACTGTCCTTCACAGGTGAATGATGTGACTGTTTTTTATTAATGCAACAATAATTATTGCATTAACAATAATACATCCATTAATTTTTTGAATTTAATGTAATGAACTTGAACTTTTTACTTGTACAATACCTTCACTGTAAATTGTTTGTTGTCTTTGATTGTGATTTAATTTAAATAAATTATGACAGTAATGATAAAACAGTGATGAAACTATCTGGGGAATAAAATATCACATGCTGTGAAGTTATTTCTAACATTTTTATTTCACTAAATATCACTATTACTTTAACGACTCGGAACACTAGGTTTTTTATAAGTAAAAGCAAAACGTTTTACCTTACAGCCTTAACCGGTTTTCACCTTTAAAAGGCTTCTTCAGAGTCTGAAGGCTTCTTTAATTCGATCAGCCTCTGAAGAAGCCTTTTAAAGGTGAAAACCGGTTAAGGCTGTAAGGTAAAACTTTTTGCTTTTACTTATAAAAAACCTAGTGTTCCGAGTCGTTAAAGTAATAGTGATATTTAGTTAAGTAACGGACACGTCATGGACAACGAAATCCAAGAATTTTTATTTCCATGAAACATGAACAGAATCACAATTCTACAACAGTCTCTAATGGAAGAACACTTAGAAACAGGGGGTAACCGTCTGAGTTTCTAAACACAGAATATTGGATACTAAAACGGGAGGAAGATTGACATAAAGACATTGTTGCAACAGCAGTGATTAAAATGTTTTGTAAATTTGACCATAGACTGTACCTCTCTATCCTTAAGTACATGTGTATAATTTTTGCTGGGCATTTTTGTAATATGTCCATGACAATTCTTAATGACTCAATGACTTGGATTAAAACAAAGTTAGTGATAGACCACAGAATAGTAATCAACAGTAAATATAAGTATATCACTACCGACTCGGAACACAAACTTTTTATTGGTAAAAACTTTGTGTTCCGAGTCAGTAGTGATATACTTATATTTAGTTAATCAACAGACACGTCATGGACAACGAAATCCAAGAATTTAATTGACAGTATTATTGAATGAGTGAAGCAAGTTCCCAGTTTTAATTCGATCATTTGACATCTGTCTGTCTGATGACATCTCTTGAATGCATCATGCATCAACCAGTTTTCATGAAACTTAGTATGCAAATCCATACTTTCACCCAACAGACCCGAGTTGTTTTTTAGATTGAGTCTCCCCAAAAAGGGGGGCAGTGGGCAAAAATGTAAAGGGACCAAAATCATGAAAAAATAGGAAAAATCAATGTGGGATATCAAATTGAAGGGAATTTTAGCTAACATCTGAATATAGTTTTGCAAATTTCAAAATTTTTGGACACCACGCCTCAAAAAGTGGGAAATTTGTAAAAATCCAGCAGGGCGTCAGATTATAGCGAATTTTAACCCAAATCAGAATTTGCTATACATTTGCTATTTGCTATGACACTTTTTTAACTTTAGTAACACCAAGGGTCATAAAACAAACTCAAAATATTAAGACAATTGTAAACGTCTATGTAGGGGATCACATTATGAGGAATTTTGAACTCAATATCTTTAAAAACACTGAGTTTGTAAGAACTATCAACACCTCTTGCAAATTTTGGTTTGCCTTCAAAAAGGTTTGTAAGATATGTTTACAAAAAAACGTGATATCCTTTTATCAGTCATGTATATTTGTAAAAAGTATTCGATAAAGGCCTACATATGTCTATGGAAACTTAAACAAACTGAAAGCTAGGACCTATTTATTTGTCATTTAAGTATTATGGTTATACATTTAAAAAAAACTGCAGTTGTTTTGAATTTTTAATGTTTATTGTATGATTATCTGCTTTACTATTGTTATTTACTGGAAATAGTAGAACATGTGGAGTTTTCATAATTTTGAGATTATTTAAAAATACCTAATATTGAAATTTACCTAATGATAAATGTATTTTGTTCAAAATAGTGAGCAAATTGTACAGTAAAGATAGTTCCTAGTATATTATCTAAAAATTTATTTTCTTTAAGAACTTGTAATTTTTAATTATAAATTGTACTTTTTTACAAATAAAAACTTAGTGTTCCAAGCCAGTAGTATTAATCAACGGACACGTCATGAACAACAAAATCCAAGATCGTAATTTTTGTATTGTGACGATTTAAAGGCAATTTAAATAGCACAAAATAATTTTTATTCAAAATAACACGTGAGAAAATAATCCACCCTCCCCTCTGTACCTATATACCTGTACCAACTTGTAAAAAGGCTAGTACGGACATGCAAATTATACTGTTAGGAAGCGAATACTAATAATCATTCTAATTAAATAAAAAGACGTGATAATAATCAATGAAATACCTAACTCAATAAAGAAAAGGTAGGATAATTAATAGTAGTTAATTAATGGAAAAATAAAAATAATAAAAGTACGAACTACTTTTCTCTCGGCGTGTGAACTGCGCCTGCTTCCCTACTCACGGCCGCAAAATCAACCCCAGTAGACCCAGGATCTCTGACAAGTTAACAGCTTTACCATGTGTCGTGAAGGTGAACATATGTACATATTGCAAAACGATGTAGCAGAAAGTAAGTGTTTCGTGGTTACATACTCCACATGTAGTTGAAACGAAGTGAAACGTAAAACAAGTAAAGTAGCTTAAATGTAGAGAAAGAATTAAAAATAACTAAGATAGCTGACACATCTCTTTATAAAAAGGTTTAATTTGTAAGGTATGTTCCATACCATATGAAAAGGTAACATTAGTGCAGTTAAAACTAAAATGTGAAAAGTGAACACCAACGTCAGGAGTGAAGCAACGACGACAACTTTACGAGCTTCAGGTAGCAGAATCCTAGCGTCATGACTTTGATCGCAACTTAGAATCAACAAACTAAATGGAGGAACCCAAACGACAACGAAGAACATCCAGGAAAACCTACTGAAGAGGATCAGCAAGAGAACCAGCTGCAGATCCACATTATACCCAGGTGACACTAAAGCGTAACTTCTGTGCTTATATTGTTTTCTAACAACCACAACAAAAACAGTACCTTTTTGTGAAGACTCATTCAAATCATGTAAATCTTAACATAGTAATGTTTGTAGTTACTGTAACGAAATAATAGTAATCTGATGATGGTTAAAGGTAAAAATTAATTCGAAATTTGATCAAACTATTCTTCAAATAGTTTGCTTAATGTTGAAGTATTTTAGAATATTATAAAATTAAAACCCGGATCCGTGGTATTCAATGTAATATACAACTTTATGGCTTTGAGCTCATCAGAGTAACACTTTAAAGAGTATTAGAGCATTTGATGCAGAATCTATCAGAAGTTTCTTTTAACGTAAAAATAAAAAGATGACCATTAAAGGTATTATTTTAAATCATTATTTAAGAAGCCATAATAAAGAGATGTTTTTGCTAAAATCCAGAGAGTGAGTAAATTTACGTAACCTTGGACAAATTCCTGATATTTACATTTTCCCAATTTGTTGGTAAGTAATTTGGACTAACAACGGCAGCCGGTTTAATTGACAGCAACCAATTAAACTGGTTCCCTGTGTTATAATGTCTTAACAGGAGAGACGTTATAAAATGTGCGACTCTGCTATCTTATAAGATAATTGTGTACGTCGTGGCACATACAAAATGCCACACTCTGCTAGCATTTAAAATGGTATCTGCTAAATAATTAACAGTAACTTGGTAAAAAGGGCGTAAATTTATTCACTCTGAATTTGTGAACTAGAACAAAATAAATAGAGTTTTATTTATAAAATAATAATAGTAGTATTAGGAAATCGATGTAAGAAGCAAGTCCCCGCTTGTAAAAATAATATCCCATTTTCAACCTGCCGGTATATTTACAGGCTATTTCATGTTGGAGTCGTGTCGAGGAATGTACGTTCTGCCCCGTAAACAAAATAAGTTATTTGAATAGAATTCCCCAAATTGTCAATATACGACAGCCCAAATTGTCAATATACGACAGAGCTGTACAGGAAATAATCGTGTTCCAGATTGTCGGCAGTCACCCTCCTTTTGTTAAGAACCCCTTGCCAAGGTAAACAATAAGCCACCCTAACGCATACAATTGACCTCCCCAACAGCTGATCTATTGTGCTAGTGTAAACACAATGAACTCTCTGTGTGAAATTTCTTTCCACTATAAAAAGATATTACCTCTTTATCTCCACAGATAATTATTAGATTTACATATATTTGAATTTATTTGATATAATTTAAATTTGATTTATTAGTATAAGATTGTTATCGTATATATATATATTGCAACGTGACAATTTGCAAATTTATTGTAATTTAAATTTGTGGAGCCCCACGATCTTGGAGCACCAAATTTATGCAACGTTACATACACATAAATAGGCGTGAACGATCTTACGTTCAAGATTGACAAATTCTTTAATCAATATAACATTTAAATTGGGTGTCAGGTGTATCTGCAATAAGAACTCTATGTAACTTGAAACAATAATTAAAATTTATTTGATACTATAAAAAAATATGTGCACATGGCACTGACTTCGATTTTAAAACATTAGTTATTATTTGTTATTATGCCGTAAGGCTTAAGATATATACATCCTTACTGACTAAATATTCTATGCTACTAATTATTATATAAAAGAAAAATCTCATTTTCAGACTACTCAGTCTATTAATATGTTTCAAAATCAATTTTTAAATCTTTTTTTTCTATATTGTAACGTACTCAAAATATTAATAGTTATTGTTTCTCAGTACTGTTTTCTCAAATACTAATTGTTTTTATTTAAATGCTTTGTAATCATTTTATATCATATTAATTTGAGCTCTTGTTACGTTAATCGTATTTCTAAAACATCTATGATTTTAACTCTACTATACAAGAAACATTGCTCTTATTTTTAAATAAAATATTAATGTCTTTAACTGTCTTTGAATTCTTTGTATGATTAAGATATGAATAAGTTGTCTATCACCTTATTGTCGTCAATCATACTCGATCATTTTTTGTTCCATCGGTGTTCGTCCTCGTCTCGCCTCCAGCGTCGGCTGTCTCTCTTCTCCTCTTGTCCAGCGTCGTATCTCTCTCTGGAACTCTCCTCTTGTCCAGCGTCGTATCTCTCTCTGGAACTCTCCTCTTGTCCAGTGTCGTATCGCTCTCTGGAACTCTCCTCTTGTCTAGTGTCAAATCATTAATGGATCTTCTTAAGTAGTGCTGTTATTAATTAAAATGATTGTCTTTACAGCTCAGTTACGTATTTGTACGTAACTGGCAAATTTAAACTGTTTACAAAAAAAAATAAATACGCCGTGCTGACGGGCATAAGCTCCCGCTGCACCGTGGATGATTCGAGAAAGAGAACCACTGTAGCTTGCATGTCCTATTTATACCCATGTCTTGGTCGACACCCTGCAGTGATCCGAAATCGACATGTTAGAAACTGTCTTTGGCTTCAGTTCCCCCACTCTTTGTCAAAGTTGCTATTTTTTATATTTCTGCGAATTGCAGAGTCCTGTAAGTATACTCTTATACTTATCTTATAACTAATTTTATAACACATGTTCACTGTAATTTTGGACATTGCGACTTAACCCTTTCAATTTGTACACAGTTATTTCACTATTACACTCGTACGGTGTGTCACTTTCGCGTGGTTTTTGTACACAGTATTTAGTAAATTTATTTACATTTTATTGTGCTTTTGGATTTTAATTCTTAATTCTAGTTTATGAATAATTACGGAAAAACTAATTGTGCAATTATTCATCTTGGGGTGGCAAACTCGCCTGCAGAGACCTGCGTTCACACACACTAGCAAAATACTGGTGTACACACTTTCAGTTACATTTGTGTGTGTGTGCACGTTGATTCAGGTCGAAACACCTGTTCATATTTTTGTCTGAGCCAAGCTTGCAATCCCTAACATGCTTATTTCTAATATATTATTAATTATTTACAATTTATTAAGTAAATTTAAATTTTTATATTCCATGCTCAGTACATCACTTATTTGTACTGTCACATTATTCCTCTGCTTGGTAACAAAAAAAAAATTTAATAAATTTATTTATACAATTTTTTTTTAAATTTATTTATTATTATTATTTGCAAAAAAATGTAACAAATAATAAAGAATAATATTCGTCATTTCACCCTTAATTGGAGTGTATACAAATGTCTTACCTCCCCTCTTCGTACGCTCACTGCTCGCTACCTTGTAGTAGGGTGGCTTTACAAACAGCTGATTTGACTGGTTTCATTGACCTCTGTTTTCATGTGTAGAACTTCCTAAATGACGTTGCGTGGAATTTACCAATTTCTTTCTTCTGTATCTCATCATATACGATGAAAGCGTTCTGTCCTACTTGCTGTCTTAATGTATACGGTCCATTATAAAGTCTGAAGAATTTCTTCGCCGTATTATCACTCCGTTTTCCCACTGGATTTGCTTTGAGTAGTATATTTTCTCCCACGTTGAATCGTTGTAGCTTGTGAGTAAGATTAAATCTCTCTACCCTCTTGTTACCCCTTTCTGTTATCCGTTGTCTTGCATATCCAATTTTCACACTTATTGGTACAGGTACATTTTGGTTATTAGGTTTGTTTATATATTTAGTCCAAAATCTGGTTGGCTTCTTATCTTCTTCTAATTCCATCGGAGTGTATCCTGTTGCTTCACTATAATTTTCGTTAATGGCTTTTTCAAGAAATGGTAAATATTCTGCCCATTTATTGTGTTGATTATGTCAATATATTCGTAAATATTTACCTAATTCTTTGTTAACTCTCTCAGCAAGGTTTCCTTGAGGATGTCTTATGGATGTGAGTACTGGTTGTATTCCATTTTCCCTTAACGTCCTCTCCCATTTTTCACTTTGGAATTGTACACCTTGATCACTGAGTATCTTCTTCATTTTTCCATATAACGGAATATATTTCTGCAGTAGTATCTTTAGAACAACTTTGGTTGTGGGTCGCATAATTGGGTACAGTCGGACTGCCTTGGAAAACACATCGATACATACCAATATGTGCTTCACACCTCGACTTGATCGTGGTAATGGTCCCAGAAAATCCACTGCAATTAGCTCTCCTTTGTTCTCCTTCTGTATACTTTGCATTCCTACATATGTGTGTAAATTCGGCCCTTTCGCCGTTTGACACTCATAACACTTCTTTACTTCTTTCTTTATCTTTCGATACATATTATTTATCGTAAAATCTTCTCGTAGACTCAAATAACATTTCAGAGCGGCAGCATGTGCTAAACTCTCATGTGCTGGTCAAATTAATTTTTGTAGCATGTCATTCGTTAGTACTATCTTCCAGTCTTGTCTTAATAACTTGAAAAGAATTCCATTTAGTACCTTATAATGATTTGGTAGCTGTTCTTGGTTCTTCATCTCCCTTATCGTCACGTCCAAATCTTGTTGATGTGCTAAGTTTTTCAGCATTTGTTTTACTTCATCATTCTCTTTGAATTTAATTGATAACAATCGTACTTCTTTCTTTTCGCTCACATAAACTTCTTCACATTCTTCTTTGATGTATCGGCTTAGTGTGTCCGCTACAATATTGTCTTTACCTTTACAGTATTTAATGGTAAATGAGTATTCGCTAATGGCTAAAATCCATCTTAATAATCGGGCATTTGTTACTTTGCATTTTAATAAAAATGATAATGCTTGGTGGTCAGTATGTATCTCAAAATGAGTACCATAAACATAATATCTGAATTGCTTAAGAGCGTATACTATAGCAAGTATTTCTTTTTCTGATGTGGAGTAGTGTTTTTCAGCTCCTTTGAAGACTCTACTGGCGTAGGCAATAACTCGGTGCTCTCCCATCGTATCTTGTTGATATAGTACACTTCCTACTGCATAGTCACTAGCATCGAAGTATATTACGAATTTTCCTTCTCGTTGAGGATGATGTAACATAATATTTTCGATGAACAACTCTTTCACTTGGTTAAAGGCATCTTGATGTTTCTTCTCCCACTTCCATTTTTTTTCTTTCTTCGTCAGCTCTTGAAGCGGTTGCGTATATCTTGCATATAACGGTGAGAATCCTGTAGTATCCTGTAAGTCCTAAGAATGCTCTTAACTCTTTGAGATTTCCGGGTATAGGGAAATTAGTTATGCTGGAAATTTTGATAGGATCGGGTTGAATACCAGAGGATGAAATAATGTGACCTAGGAATTGGATAGAGGTTTTGATAAATTCACATTTGTCTAGGTTAAGGGATATGTTCGCTTGCCTAAACTTTTGGAATATCGTGCTTAGATGTTTTATATGTTCATCTAACGTTTTAGATACAACTAAGATATCATCTACAAATATCATGGTGTAGGGTTCCACTTCAGGTCCTAGGGCTCTTTCTAGACACTTTACGATGGCTGCTAAACTCGTGCTTAATCCGAAGGGTACTACCCTGTGTTGGTAGCATTTATTTTTATACAGGAAAGCAGTGTATTTTCTATTCTCTTCACAAATTGGAATCTGCCAGAAACTTGAGCGTAAATCTAGCTTCGTCAGATACCTTGCTCCTTCACACTTAGTAAATAGTTCATCCGCAGTTGGTGCACAGTCATACTTCTTTAATACAATGCTGTTCAACTCCCTCATGTCAAGTCATAGACGTATCTCTCCATTTTTCTTCTTCACTACCACTAGAGGATTCAGGAAGTTTCTGTTCGATCGCTCTATGACTCCACTTTCGATCATACGCCGAATTTCGAGTTCAACCTCTTCCTCATATTGCATTGGGATAGGGTATGTCTTCCTAATGACTTTTGTAGGGTCTGACACAACTATAGAATGTTCGTATACTGTCGTCTGCGTCGGTACTTCACTAAATACATCACTATATTCTTCTATTAACTCATGCAGTTTCTCTTCTTCCTGTGTCGTCATCCCTTCATCTACCGCATTCACATGTCGAGTTGGACCATATTGTATTTGTGGCTTGTACAAAGTAATAGGTGTTTCACTTACCTTGCACTCTTCTTCCTCGCTGTTCATGTTTACTTCATATTGAACATTTTTATAATTACACATAATTATATTATCATTAATATTAATCTTAGCATTTATTTATTTAGTATATCGATACCTAAAATTCCATCATAAATCAATTTATGCATAATTATCATAGGGTGTTCTAACTCTAGATTTTTATATGTTAGAGTTACATATGCTTGTTGTTTAACTCTTTCTTTTTTATTGGTAGCTGTTGTAATATTTAAATTATTTACGGGCAAAATTGCAGTATTTTTAAAATATTTCTTGTTGCGTTGAACCCATGCAGCGTTAAGAACAGACAGCTGGCTGCCGGTATCAACTAGCATTCATATTTTACACCTGTTTATGTTCACAGTCACAATAGGGCATTGTGTTTGCTGCGCGTCTCGCTTTATATCCTGTTCGGTGCATAATAAGTCTTCCCTAATATCGCAGGGGTATATGTTGTTTATTTTATAATTTTGCTTCCGTTTATTCAGTCATTGTGACGCCTTTGATGTAGACGGTCGGCTGTGGAATGTTACTGTCTCATTCATTCCTTGGCCTTCTCTCTTCAATTTTTTTTCGTCGTCCCCTCGTACTGCGGCAACGCATTTGTCAGCTGGTTTTGAAAACTGTTTACGATTGGATGACCATGTAACATCTCCTTGTCGTCTAGCTGTATTATTTTGTTCAGTTTCTTTAGCTGTGCGTGTTGTAGTGTTGTACATTGGTGGTGAATAATTTATTTTATAATTATCACGGTGCGGTATAGTGTTTTTTATTGCTTTCTTGTCATCTCTGTGATAATTATGGTGATGATTTGCGTGTTTTTGTTCCCAGTATTGTGTGTTCTTACCTTTATTGATATTCTCCGACTGTGTTACAAGGATTAAAAATTCTTCTATGGTTTTGATCCCTTGTGTATAAACTGCTAACTGGATATCTCGCTGAAAATGGTAAGATAATTTTGAAACAATTTCATATTCTGAGAATTTAGGTTTGAGATGCTTTACACGTTCTATTTGCGTAATTGTGTATTGTTCAATACTCTGCTGTCCTTGTGGATTGAACTTTCCATATTCGAGTTGATCCCGTACTTGTCGTTGGGTATGTAGATTCCAGTATCGGTTCTCGAATGCTTCATGAAACTGCTGATATGTACTTACGTTATCTCTAATAATAGAGTACCATTGGCTGGCTGAATCTCTAAGATATCGCGTGACGAAGTCTATCTTCTCGTCATCATTTATTGCACTCCCAATTTTTTCTATTTCCTTCTCTACTCTTGCTAGGAATTCCATACTGTTCTCCCCTTTACCACCTGAGAACTTAAGTCTGCTCCTTTCTTCTGTTGGTGTAGGAAATATGGTCATTTGGTTCTGTCGTCTTCTTAACTCACTTCGTAGTTGGTTCATTTCCTCTTGAATCTCTTCTTTCATATGTGATACGTCTCCCGACCGGTCTTTCGTAGTTTCTTCAATTTTATTCTCAATAACTACAGTACGTGTTTCTATTTCTCTAAGTTTACTGGTATTTACTTGGGATACATTATTAATAGCTTGGATTTTATCATCCTGTTCTCGCGTTATAGTAGTTAAAGTATCATTTATTTGTTTATGCGTTTCTTTTAAATCTTTTCTCCACTCGAGACGTAATTCTTTTTGTTTATTTTCAATCCGTACAACTTGTTCATTTAAGGTTTGTTTAAAATTATTCTCTAGAGTATCAATACGTATGTTGGTGTCACTAATTTTTTCGGTTAATTGTGCATTACTATCGATTATACTTTGTTTTATTTCTATGTTGTCTTGTTTCAACTGGAGATTATCAATTTTTAACTCTTCTAGACTCTCGGTAATTTTTATGGTGTCCTGTCTAAAATTTTCGGACTGTAGCTCTAATTTATTTTCTATACTTTCTGTTTGTTTTGCTAATTTATTTTCTAAACTTTCTGTTTGTTTCTTATTAGATTCTTTTAATTCGTCTAATTTAGCATTTATATTTTCCGTTTGTTTTATACTTATTTCATCGACCCAGGCACGCATCATCATTTGGAATGCCTCGACGTCTAAATTTCCTGGAGTCGTCATGTTGAAGTATTATTAAAATATTTATTTAATAGTATTTCTTTAACAATTATTATTGATAACCGTTCCCTACGTATTTATTTATTTCTGTATTTTTATTAATAGTTATTATTAATACTCATTACAGTTACACCTGTTACATAGACAACAATATTATTTGTGGGCGCCAGCTGTGTGATTACACAACAATTTAACATTACATTCAGTTACTGTTTAATATAAATAATAATTACATATTATACATTTTTCATTTAACACACTCTTTATATTTTAGAGCAACCATTTAGCTACATAAAAAAATTTTAATAGTTAAATGATGGGGATCGGGTCATACATTCATGAGCTACAATTTATGTCACAAATTTTTGTACATAAATTTAGGCATGTCATGCCCCACGTGCAGGGCGACATTATATGCAACGTGACAATTTGCAAATTTATTGTAATTTAAATTTGTGGAGCCCCACGATCTTGGAGCACCAAATTTATGCAACGTTACATACACATAAATAGGCATGAACGATCTCACGTTCAAGATTGACAAATTCTTTAAACAATATAACATTTAAATTGGGTGTCAGGTGTATCTGCAATAAGAACTCTATGTAACTTGAAATGATAATTAAAATTTATTTGATACTATAAAAAAATATGTGCACATGGCACTGACTTCGATTTTAAAACATTAGTTATTATTTGTTATTATGTCGTAAGGCTTAAGATATATACATCCTTACTGACTAAATATTCTATGCTACTAATTATTATATAAAAGAAAAATCTCATTTTCAGACTACTCAGTCTATTAATATGTTTCAAAATCAAATTTTAAATCTTTTTTTTTCTATATTGTAACGTACTCAAAATATTAATAGTTATTGTTTCTCAGTACTGTTTTCTCAAATACTAATTGTTTTTATTTAAATGCTTTGTAATCATTTTATATCATATTAATTTGAGCTCTTGTTACGTTAATCGTATTTCTAAAACATCTATGATTTTAGCTCTACTATACAAGAAACATTGCTCTTATTTTTAAATAAAATATTAATGTCTTTAACTGTCTTTGAATTCTTTGTATGATTAAGATATGAATAAGTTGTCTATCACCTTATTGTCGTCAATCATACTCGATCATTTTTTGTTCCATCGGTGTTCGTCCTCGTCTCGCCTCCAGCGTCGGCTGTCTCTCTTCTCCTCTTGTCCAGCGTCGTATCTCTCTCTGGAACTCTCCTCTTGTCCAGCGTCGTATCTCTCTCTGGAACTCTCCTCTTGTCCAGCGTCGTATCTCTCTCTGGAACTCTCCTCTTGTCCAGCGTCGTATCGCTCTCTGGAACTCTCCTCTTGTCTAGTGTCGAATCATTAATGGATCTTCTTAAGTAGTGCTGTTATTAATTAAAATGATTGTCTTTACAGCTCAGTTACGTATTTGTACGTAACTGGCAAATTTAAACTGTTTACGAAAAAAAATAAATACGCCGTGCTGATGGGCATAAGCTCCCGCTGCACCGTGGATGATTCAAGAAAGAGAACCACTGCAGCTTGCGTGTCCTATTTATACCCATGTCTTGGTCGACACCCTGCAGTGATCCGAAATCGACATGTTAGAAACTGTCTTTGGCTTCAGTTCCCCCACTCTTTGTCAAATTCGCTATTTTTTATATTTCTGCGAATTGCAGAGTCCTGTAAGTATACTCTTATACTTATCTTATAACTAATTTTATAACACATGTTCACTGTAATTTTGGACATTGCAACTTAACCCTTTCAATTTGTACACAGTTATTTCACTATTACACTCGTACGGTGTGTCACTTTCACGTGGTTTTCGTACACAGTATTTAGTAAATTTATTTACAGTTTATTGTGCTTTTGGATTTTAATTCTTAATTCTAGTTTATGAATAATTACGGAAAAACAGTAATTGTGCAATTATTCATCTTGGGGTGGCAAACTCGCCTGCAGAGACCTGCGTTCACACACACTAGCAAAATACTGGTGTACACACTTTCAGTTATATTTGTGTGTGTGTGCACGTTGATTCAGGTTGAAACACCTGTTCATATTTTTGTCTGAGCCAAGCTTGCAATCCCTAACATGCTTATTTCTAATATATTATAAATTATTTACAATTTATTAAGTAAATTTAAATTTTTATATTCCATGCTCAGTACATCACTTATTTTGTAACTTTCACTTTTCGGTATATTATTTACTCAAATTAAGTTAACACTTCCACTTACCTTACGACTTTGATCTGGCCGGACCTCGTAGTGTAGGTAAACCCATTTCGTTCGACGAACTCTGACGATACATATAACGAAATAAGGCATTGAAATAATTTAACTCTCAATTGTATGGAAGAGAAATCAGACTTTTTTATTACTCAGAAATGTTAAAATGTTAAATCTTCTTGTTACATTTTGTGCAACTCTTGCACCTTACTGACTATTGCTTACCTTATCTTGGCCAATTATATAACTTCATTCACACACATATACACTTAATTCAGCCCAGCATTGCACACTCTCACATACACACATTATTTATAATTTATAAAACCCTTAACATTTTATATGAATCAAATTCCGCCTTTGTCGGCCACGCGGTCTCCACGCACACGCATTGTCCGAACGTTTTTTTTTTTTTTGTCCGAAATAGGAAAAAATAAAATTCTCGATTAAGGCCCTCTCGATAGATTGACCGCGGTCATATGACACTTCAACTGATTAATCCACTCTTTAACTTGTTAAATTACAACTTTTTTGACGAGCCTACTGAGGCCGCCCCGACGCCATTGGTTGCGGTCAGTCGACTGGGAACTGGAACGTAACAGTTACTTCTTGCTTCCACAGGCGGGACCGACGATTCACGGCCACCCTGCTTTCGTCGCTCATACTCAGTTGTTGTGAGGTAACCATTTTATATATGGAATATGGAAGTTATATTCCGTGTACCAAAGTACAATATTGGCTTTGGCTCTGCTGATGTCACCAACAGTAGGCGGGGCGTTAGCAGTGTTTCCGGGAGATCTTGGAGAAGACGACGAATATTTTTACACTCTGGCCATCTTGAGTTTTTAGTCAGCGCTTGGGTAGGCGCCCCTGCTTGGTGTGCGCATGGGAGCGCAATGCCACACTCTTGCATAGTTCTTAGAAATTTGTGGAGGTGCAAATTCTTCAGCCGCATTACACAACAACAACTGCGTCTATGCCTTTGTTTCAAACTGTTTCTTAACACAATGGAAATAACGTTGCCATGCGTTCTGTTATAATGGAATGAATCTGGTTGCACAATAATTTTCACAACTTTTAGACAAACCCGCCCAAAAATGAAATAAATAAAAATATAATCATTCCAAACTGTTAAAAATAAAAACACCCAAAAATTGACCCGCTACAATACCCCCTCGATGAGAATTCTGCTGTTCACAACAGAAGAAATCTCATCGATAACCCCGAAGAGGACCGGTGAGGAACTGGTGCCAACAACCCCCTTGTTCTTAATCTCATGGGTACACGACCCCCCTGGCTCAGCGACTATGGACTCATCTGAACGAGATCACTGGACTTCTCCTTAAGAGATCCCAACACCGAGAAATCGAGCAGACTCGTACCACGGCGCACCTCGCCTTTTAACATGCTACCCCCAAAATCCTCAATCCCTGGCTTAAATTATCCCAGATCCTCCGCCGATATGTTTCCCCTTTTTTGCAAGCTGGGCTGCCTTTAGCAAATACTGGGCTCACACACACTAACATGACATGTTACCATAACACACTAAAAATAAAAAAATTTCTTTTAAAATTTATTAAGAATTTAAAAAATTCAAAATTCAAAAAAATAATATTTTATCAAAAAATTCTCTCCCTTGTTTTTCTAATTTTTGTTTCCTTTAAAATGACTTGAATTAAGAGTTTTCTCTACTTGAACAAATCCTTAACCTAACATGTCTTAGTCTAACAATACAGTTCAATACAAGAAATCAGTAAACTAAACAATTAACAAAACAACAAAACGTGGTAAATACACACATAATAAAACAATCCCTACCTAAAATATGCGTTCGCTGGCAGGCGAAAAATCAAAATTTTTTTTTCAAAAAATTCAAATTCCCAAAAATTTTAAAATTCAAAAAAAAATTTTAATTTGTTTAAAGGTTTCATTTATATTTAGAAATTATTCAAAACTGGTTTAAAGTGATTAAATAAACAAATAAAATTAATTCCCTACTATACAAGCTTAGTAGGTGTCTGACCTCATCAGCTGATCGAAACTAGGTCCAGTCCAAGACCCTTGACCTACATATATTATGTACACTACATCTGCAAATACATTTAACATCGGTAATATCCTAACTTTGAAATACAAAACATAATAAAACAAAACATTTAAAACAAACAAAATATTAATATAATAATCAAGTTGACATTTAAATTATTTAAAATAAACAATTCTTAATCTTCCATGATTTCCCAATTCTGTCACTGGTTTCGAAAATGAAAATTTTATATTTTTATTATGAATCACTCTCTTTTTGCTTAACAATCCTACTCTTCATTTAACAATCTCGCTATGCTTTACTGTGGGTGATGTAAATTATTTATTCTCATTTACTGTATTACTAGATCTGTATACATATATAAGCTTTACCTTTTGACTCTAATTTCTAACAACTTCAACTCCCATGACACCCATCTCTACCAAAATATCTACTAATCCCAAAACACTCTAACCCCAACTTATCATTTAACTCAATTCGCCGCCTTCTCTACACATATAAAAAAATATTCTCCAACCCTTTGTACATAGGATACGTGTTTCCCCTACCCAAAAACTCAATTCCCTTATTTGGCGGCCTGGATTCTACCTAAGGCGGCCCCTCCTCACTAAAATCTATCCCTATCCCGTCCCAACCCTTGTTGCGGACTCCTACATTACACTACCCTCTAATACAAAATTGCCATCCCCAAAAATCTCAATCTCATTACCTTACTACCAATACAACAAAATAACCTCATTAATTATAAACACCAATATATCATTCAAAACTCTACAATTCTCCACAACCACTATGTCAACATCAATACTTCTCAAACCTCTATAACATACATTACTTCAAGACAACATTACATCATATTCATCTCTACTATTTCAAATTCAACTTTGAATTCAATTGGGACAGATCCACATGTCCCACAACATATTTATCACCCACAAACTATCTTTTGTTAATTTGCATAAATTGTTACTTTATTTCTCAAATTCTTTTTATCGTTACTTTAAAATATCTGTAGTACATTAAAACATTACCTTGAACATCAATTACTTAAAACATTTCTAAATAATATACCAGTGACGTTATTGCTGATCAGCTGATCTTCCTAACACAATTACAATACACATCTCAAAATTTTACAAATTACATGAAATATATAGATATTTATTTATCATTATTCCTCACCTCCTTGTTTCCCCTTTCTCTGATTCTGGTCATTTATGTTAACCTGCCAGACGATTTAATTATTGGCTTTTAAAAAAAAAGTACACACATAATAATGAAAATACATATTCTTATCAATGCTTATCTAACAGACAACAATAAAATAATACACTTAAAATTATAGCATGAACACCTTATTTTTAAATATCTAAGCAGCTAGTTACCTGAACAGAGCACAAGCAGTTTTATTTGATCAAACTTTGAATAAAAAAATGTTATGTTATAAAATTTACATTCGTGACTCCTTTGCGTCACCTCCCAGCCACACACACTATTTCAAATTATGGAGGACTGTCTCGCCCTTGCGCTTCGACAGAGACAGTATATTTTGGAGCAGGGTTTTACCTCTCCGTGTCTCTGCTTCCGCTGTTAAGTTTTAAAGTAGTGAACATCATCATATTCTTGTTATATTTATACACCCTTAAGACGGATCTACCACCTGTCTTGCTACCCCAAAGCGGGCAGAGTGGCAGCCGCTGTTCCATAGTTCCGGGAAGATTTCCCCTAATTGTCTCCCCCCATTGAATTTCAAATACATACCAATTTCAAGTCAGCTATGGTCAAGGGACTTGATATGCCCATAGCCGGCCGCTAGCCAAAACCACGGTTAGTGCTGGTAAGGCAGTAACCGCCCGAAAAGTCGGGGAAATCTAAACTTCATTTCACTGCCTGTTTCAATCATCACTATTATGTGCGACACGGTCATTTAGCAATGTGTGTAAACTTTAATTTACACGGATAAGGTGTGCCGCACATTTATCGCCATTTTTGGCCTCCGATGGAGGTAACACTCACTGTTACCCCCAACCCGTCCGCTATTTACGAGAGCACAGGCCCCCCCGCAATAGCCACTTACTAACTAATTAATAAAATTTGTATATACATTATAATATAGTATTTCCATCCATAATCATTTCTCTCATTCATAACTTTTTACCATTTGACTTTCTTAAAATTTTCAAAATTTATTATTAATAATTAATATATATATCATTCAGTTATTATTAAAAAATCTTTTAATTATTTATTAAACACAATGGTTGCATTAAAATCTCACTATTGCATTAACACCTCAATCTCACCTGTAAACATTTTTATTATACATGATTATCAAATTTTTTCTACTTACAATCCATTTAACATGATATACACCCAAAACATAACCACCTCCATCTCTGAAACATTTTACACAAAATTAGTTTAAATCCAACAATTTATCATTCATTACCAAATTTCCCACTCTCATGACATAAATCAAATTCATTAAAAAGTTTAATTAATTAACATTCAAATAATCAATCAAAATATTTAAACATCTCAAATTGTTTTAATTAAATTAATGACTGAAAATATAAATTATGTAGTTATCGAAACAATTACCATTACTGTTTTCAAAATTAATTCTGATATTGATTTAACTTGCAAAATATTGGTATTATTATTATTATCGCAACATTTTCTAATACATATACACATTATTTACCTAACGTTTCATAATACACACAAATGAATTCACTATATTATTTACAAACTCTTGCTATTAATTGTTCCGTTTTTTCCGCACTTCATGTCCCATTTTTGCAATGTCGAAAACCATTAAATACAATGTTTATACTGTCTTTTATTGTTTTAATAGTCTACCCTCCATCGTCAAAAATAAGTCTTGTTTTTATATGACATCGTTCAATTTTATCACCACACAAATGACTGTTTTGTGTGTTGCAACCATACAAACTAAACTCATTCAACTTATTCAAATACTCATTAAACCAGTCTACATTAGGCACTTTTGTTAAGTCTCCGTCATTAAATTCATTCACTATCGGGTTAATTATTTTTATTAAATCATTGTAGTCGTTATCATTCACATATGTTTCTAAACTTTCCTTCCATTCATCATACTTTCTATTTAAGTTATATAGTTCTGTTACTTCATTAACACACAATTCTCTGTTTACATCTCTCTCTTCATAACCCCAAATCACACTCTCAAAAGTATTATAGACAGAGGGTATAAATTCAATTAAATCTTTCCTGACTTCTCCAGGAAAAACAAAAAACTTCAAAAAACAATTATTTGTAGCACACTTGTCTACACAATATATACGTGAAGGTCTTCCTTCACCCCCCATTCTACCTCGTAAACAATTTACCCCCTGTTTCATACCTGTAATGTAGCTCTCTTTCCACTCTCTCTCCAACTCATTAACACACATTAACATCTCATAATCACATTCTACAACTTCATTAGTACTCTCAGATACCAACTTTTCGACTACATTATTATTCTCATTATTATCAACATCATTATTATTTATTAGTTCATTACCTAACACAACATTGTCATTACCACTTTCGTTTGTATTACTCATACTTGATTCTACTTTATTCACACTGTTTCTAGTCATTTCATTGGCATTTTCAAGACATACATTCTTGTCTTGTATACTATTTATCAACTCAACAAATTTCACATTTATATTTTGCTGCAATTGAACATTCTGGTCTTTAATTTCTTTAAAATTAATCTCGTTTTGAATATTTTGCTGTTCGCATTTTATTTTCTGTTCATTAAAATCATTAGTTAATTGGTCTAATTTATTGTTAAACTCACTTTTCATATTATTTAAAATTATTTCATTGTTATTCATTACATTAAAACGACTATTTAACATGTCAAATTTATTGTCCATTTTTCGTAAGAAACTCATTATATCAGTTTCCTCTGATTGTTTATTTATTTTAGTTGAAACTGGGGTCAACTGAATCCCCGAATCAACATCTGTTTCGCTTGGTTGTGCTCGAGTCGCAAACGGAGTGGAATGAACTATTACATTACTGCCGACAGCTGTTTCTGTAACAGCACTCGACTCCCCCTCAACATACCACTCTCATCCAACGATTGCGACTCAAGGCCACTTTCACTCATAATTGAATTTATTATACTACTTTTTTCTGTATTCTCGGACATTTTTCCTTAATCTATTTTTTCTTATGTAACGACTGTCAATTAGTGATTTTCTATAAAAACTGATATTTTACAAAATCAATTTGCTTTCGCAACCCTACTTTGCTATGCATCGTCAGATGTAGGCCGGCGTTAAGATAACCCCTCTTCAGTTATATTAAATCCTGGTCACGCTGCACCAATTGTAACTTTCACTTTTCGGTATATTATTTACTCAAATTAAGTTAACACTTCCACTTACCTTACGACTTTGATCTGGCCGGACCTCGTAGTATAGGTAAACCCATTTCGTTCGACGAACTCTGACGATACATATAACGAAATAAGGCATTGAAATAATTTAACTCTCAATTGTATGGAAGAGAAATCAGACTTTTTTATTACTCAGAAATGTTAAAATGTTAAATCTTCTTGTTACATGTTGTGCAACTCTTGCACCTTACTGACTATTGCTTACCTTATCTTGGCCAATTATATAACTTCATTCACACACATATACACTTAATTCAGCCCAGCATTGCACACTCTCACATACACACATTATTTATAATTTATAAAACCCTTAACATTTTATATGAATCAAATTCCCCCTTTGTCGGCCACGCGGTCTCCACGCACACGCATTGTCCGAACGTTTTTTTTTTTTTTGTCCGAAATAGGAAAAAATAAAATTCTCGATTAAGGCCCTCTCGATAGATTGACCGCGGTCATATGACACTTCAACTGATTAATCCACTCTTTAACTTGTTAAATTACAACTTTTTTGACGAGCCTACTGAGGCCGCCCCGACGCCATTGGTTGCGGTCAGTCGACTGGGAACTGGAACGTAACAGTTACTTCTTGCTTCCACAGGCGGGACCAACGATTCACGGCCACCCTGCTTTCGTCGCTCATACTCAGTTGTTGTGAGGTAACCATTTTATATATGGAATATGGAAGTTATATTCCGTGTACCAAAGTACAATATTGGCTTTGGCTCTGCTGATGTCACCAACAGTAGGCGGGGCATTAGCAGTGTTTCCGGGAGATCTTGGAGAAGACGACGAATATTTTTACACTCTGGCCATCTTGAGTTTTTAGTCAGCGCTTGGGTAGGCGCCCCTGCTTGGTGTGCGCATGGGAGCGCAATGCCACACTCTCGCATAGTTCTTAGAAATTTGTGGAGGTGCAAATTCTTCAGCCGCATTACACAACAACAACTGCGTCTATGCCTTTGTTTCAAACTGTTTCTTAACATAATCGAAATAACGTTGCCATGCGTTCTGTTATAATGGAATGAATCTGGTTGCACAATAATTTTCACAACTTTTAGACAAACCCGCCCAAAAATGAAATAAATAAAAATATAATCATTCCAAACTGTTAAAAATAAAAACACCCAAAAATTGACCCGCTACAATTTGTACTGTCACATTATTCCTCTGCTTGGTAACAAAAAAAAAATTTAATAAATTTATTTATTACAATTTTTTTAAATTTATTTATTATTATTATTTGCAAAAAAAAATGTAACAAATAATAAAGAATAATATTCGTCATTTCACCCTTAATTGGAGTGTATACAAATGTCTTACCTCCCCTCTTCGTACGCTCACTGCTCGCGACCTTGTAGTAGGGTGGCTTTACAAACAGCTGATTTGACTGGTTTCATTGACCTCTGTTTTCATGTGTAGAACTTCCTAAATGACGTTGCGTGGAATTTACCAATTTCTTTCTTCTGTATCTCATCATATACGATGAAAGCGTTCTGTCCTACTTGCTGTCTTAATGTATACGGTCCATTATAAAGTCTGAAGAATTTCTTCGCCGTATTATCACTCCGTTTTCCCACTGGATTTGCTTTGAGTAGTATATTTTCTCCCACGTTGAATCGTTGTAGCTTGTGAGTAAGATTAAATCTCTCTACCCTCTTGTTACCCCTTTCTGTTATCCGTTGTCTTGCATATCCAATTTTCACACTTATTGGTACAGGTACATTTTGGTTATTAGGTTTGTTTATATATTTAGTCCAAAATCTGGTTGGCTTCTTATCTTCTTCTAATTCCATCGGAGTGTATCCTGTTGCTTCACTATAATTTTCGTTAATGGCTTTTTCAAGAAATGGTAAATATTCTGCCCATTTATTGTGTTGATTATGTCAATATATTCGTAAATATTTACCTAATTCTTTGTTAACTCTCTCAGCAAGGTTTCCTTGAGGATGTCTTATGGATGTGAGTACTGGTTGTATTCCATTTTCCCTTAACGTCCTCTCCCATTTTTCACTTTGGAATTGTACACCTTGATCACTGAGTATCTTCTTCATTTTTCCATATAACGGAATATATTTCTGCAGTAGTATCTTTAGAACAACTTTGGTTGTGGGTCGCATAATTGGGTACAGTCGGACTGCCTTGGAAAACACATCGATACATACCAATATGTGCTTCACACCTCGACTTGATCGTGGTAATGGTCCCAGAAAATCCACTGCAATTAGCTCTCCTTTGTTCTCCTTCTGTATACTTTGCATTCCTACATATGTGTGTAAATTCGGCCCTTTCGCCGTTTGACACTCATAACACTTCTTTACTTCTTTCTTTATCTTTCGATACATATTATTTATCGTAAAATCTTCTCGTAGACTCAAATAACATTTCAGAGCGGCAGCATGTGCTAAACTCTCATGTGCTGGTCAAATTAATTTTTGTAGCATGTCATTCGTTAGTACTATCTTCCAGTCTTGTCTTAATAACTTGAAAAGAATTCCATTTAGTACCTTATAATGATTTGGTAGCTGTTCTTGGTTCTTCATCTCCCTTATCGTCACGTCCAAATCTTGTTGATGTGCTAAGTTTTTCAGCATTTGTTTTACTTCATCATTCTCTTTGAATTTAATTGATAACAATCGTACTTCTTTCTTTTCGCTCACATAAACTTCTTCACATTCTTCTTTGATGTATCGGCTTAGTGTGTCCGCTACAATATTGTCTTTACCTTTACAGTATTTAATGGTAAATGAGTATTCGCTAATGGCTAAAATCCATCTTAATAATCGGGCATTTGTTACTTTGCATTTTAATAAAAATGATAATGCTTGGTGGTCAGTATGTATCTCAAAATGAGTACCATAAACATAATATCTGAATTGCTTAAGAGCGTATACTATAGCAAGTATTTCTTTTTCTGATGTGGAGTAGTGTTTTTCAGCTCCTTTGAAGACTCTACTGGCGTAGGCAATAACTCGGTGCTCTCCCATCGTATCTTGTTGATATAGTACACTTCCTACTGCGTAGTCACTAGCATCGGAGTATATTACGAATTTTCCTTCTCGTTGAGGATGATGTAACATAATATTTTCGATGAACAACTCTTTCACTTGGTTAAAGGCATCTTGATGTTTCTTCTC
The DNA here is from genome assembly GCA_034769895.1 of Magicicada septendecula. Lineage (NCBI taxonomy): Eukaryota > Metazoa > Arthropoda > Insecta > Hemiptera > Cicadidae > Magicicada > Magicicada septendecula. The sequence continues at coordinate 795,943,505 of CM068368.1, forward strand.
CCACTTCCATTTTTTTTCTTTCTTCGTCAGCTCTTGAAGCGGTTGCGTATATCTTGCATATAACGGTGAGAATCTTCTGTAGTATCCTGTAAGTCCTAAGAATGCTCTTAACTCTTTGAGATTTCCGGGTATAGGGAAATTAGTTATGCTGGAAATTTTGATAGGATCGGGTTGAATACCAGAGGATGAAATAATGTGACCTAGGAATTGGATAGAGGTTTTGATAAATTCACATTTGTCTAGGTTAAGGGATATGTTCGCTTGCCTAAACTTTTGGAATATCGTGCTTAGATGTTTTATATGTTCATCTAACGTTTTAGATACAACTAAGATATCATCTACAAATATCATGGTGTAGGGTTCCACTTCAGGTCCTAGGGCTCTTTCTAGACACTTTACGATGGCTGCTAAACTCGTGCTTAATCCGAAGGGTACTACCCTGTGTTGGTAGCATTTATTTTTATACAGGAAAGCAGTGTATTTTCTATTCTCTTCACAAATTGGAATCTGCCAGAAACTTGAGCGTAAATCTAGCTTCGTCAGATACCTTGCTCCTTCACACTTAGTAAATAGTTCATCCGCAGTTGGTGCACAGTCATACTCCTTTAATACAATGCTGTTCAGCTCCCTCATGTCAAGTCATAGACGTATCTCTCCATTTTTCTTCTTCACTACCACTAGAGGATTCAGAATGTTGCTGTTCGATCGCTCTATGACTCCACTTTCGATCATACGCCGAATTTCGAGTTCAACCTCTTCCTCATATTGCATTGGGATAGGGTATGTCTTCCTAATGACTTTTGTAGGGTCTGACACAACTATAGAATGTTCGTATACTGTCGTCTGCGTCGGTACTTCACTAAATACATCACTATATTCTTCTATTAACTCGTGCAGTTTCTCTTCTTCCTGTGTCGTCATCCCTTCATCTACCGCATTCACATGTCGAGTTGGACCATATTGTATTTGTGGCTTGTAAAAAGTAATAGGTGTTTCACTTACCTTGCACTCTTCTTCCTCGCTGTTCATGTTTACTTCATATTGAACATTTTTATAATTACACATAATTATATTATCATTAATATTAATCTTAGCATTTATTTATTTAGTATATCGATACCTAAAATTCCATCATAAATCAATTTATGCATAATTATCATAGGGTGTTCTAACTCTAGATTTTTATATGTTAGAGTTACATATGCTTGTTGTTTAACTCTTTCTTTTTTATTGGTAGCTGTTGTAATATTTAAATTATTTACGGGCAAAATTGCAGTATTTTTAAAATATTTCTTGTTGCGTTGAACCCATGCAGCGTTAAGAACAAACAGCTGGCTGCCGGTATCAACTAGCATTCGTATTTTACACCTGTTTATGTACACAGTCACAATAGGGCATTGTGTTTGCTGCCCGTCTCGCTTTATATCCTGTTCGGTGCTTAATAAGTCTTCCCTAATATCGCAGGGGTATATGTTGTTTATTTTATAATTTTGCTTCCGTTTATTCAGTCATTGTGATGCCTTTGATGTAGACGGTCGGCTGTGGAATGTTACTGTCTCATTCATTCCTTGGCCTTCTCTCTTCAATTTCTTTTCGTCGTCCCCTCGTACTGCAGCAACGCGTTTGTCAGCTGGTTTTGAAAACTGTTTACGATTGGATGACCATGTAACATCTCCTTGTCGTCTAGCTGTATTACTTTGTTCAGTTTCTTTAGCTGTGCGTGTTGTAGTGTTGTACATTGGTGGCGAATAATTTATTTTATAATTATCACGGTGCGGTATAGTGTTTTGTATTGCTTTCTTGTCATCTCTGTGATAATTATGATGATTTGCGTGTTTTTGTTCCCAGTATTGTGTGTTCTTACCTTTATTGATATTCTCCGACTGTGTTACAAGGATTAAAAATTCTTCTATGGTTTTGATCCCTTGTGTATAAACTGCTAACTGGATATCTCGCTGAAAATGGTAAGATAATTTTGAAACAATTTCATTTTCTGAGAATTTAGGTTTGAGATGCTTTACACGTTCTATTTGCGTAATTGTGTATTGTTCAATACTCTGCTGTCCTTGTGGATTGAACTTTCCATATTCGAGTTGATCCCGTACTTGTCGTTGGGTATGTAGATTCCAGTATCGGTTTTCGAATGCTTCACGAAACTGCTGATATGTACTTACGTTATCTCTAATAATAGAGTACCATTGGCTGGCTGAATCTCTAAGATATCGCGTGACGAAGTCTATCTTCTCATCGTCATTTATTGCACTCCCAATTTTTTCTATTTCCTTCTCTACTCTTGCTAGGAATTCCATACTGTTCTCCCCTTTACCACCTGAGAACTTAAGTCTGCTCCTTTCTTCTGTTGGTGTAGGAAATATGGTCATTTGGTTCTGTCGTCTTCTTAACTCACTTCGTAGTTGGTTCATTTCCTCTTGAATCTCTTCTTTCATATGTGATACGTCTCCCGACCGGTCTTTCGTAGTTTCTTCAATTTTATTCTCAACTACAGTACGTGTTTCTATTTCTCTAAGTTTACTGGTATTTACTTGGGATACATTATTAATAGCTTGGATTTTATCATCCTGTTCTCGCGTTATAGTAGTTAAAGTATTATTTATTTGTTTATGCATTTCTTTTAAATCTTTTCTCCACTCGAGACGTAATTCTTTTTGTTTATTTTCAATCCGTACAACTTGTTCATTTAAGGTTTGTTTAAAATTATTCTCTAGAGTATCAATACGTATGTTGGTGTCACTAATTTTTTCGGTTAATTGTGCATTACTATCGATTATACTTTGTTTTATTTCTATGTTGTCTTGTTTCAACTGAAGATTATCAATTTTTAACTCTTCTAGACTCTCGGTAATTTTTATGGTGTCCTGTCTAAAATTTTCGGACTGTAGCTCTAATTTATTTTCTAAACTTTCTGTTTGTTTTGCTAATTTATTTTCTAAACTTTCTGTTTGTTTCTTATTAGATTCTTTTAATTCGTCTAATTTAGCATTTATATTTTCCGTTTGTTTTATACTTATTTCATCGACCCAGGCACGCATCATCATTTGGAATGCCTCGACGTCTAAATTTCCTGGAGTCGTCATGTTGAAGTATTATTAAAATATTTATTTAATAGTATTTCTTTAACAATTATTATTGATAACCGTTCCCTACGTATTTATTTATTTCTGTATTTTTATTAATAGTTATTATTAATACTCATTACAGTTACACCTGTTACATAGACAACAATATTATTTGTGGGCGCCAGCTGTGTGATTACACAACAATTTAACATTACATTCAGTTACTGTTTAATATAAATAATAATTACATATTATACATTTTTCATTTAACACACTCTTTATATTTTAAAGCAACCATTTAGCTACATAAAAAAATTTTAATAGTTAAATGATGGGGATCGGGTCATACATTCATGAGCTACGATTTATGTCACAAATTTTTGTACATAAATTTAGGCATGTCATGCCCCACGTGCAGGGCGACATTATATGCAACGTGACAATTTGCAAATTTATTGTAATTTAAATTTGTGGAGCCCCAAGATCTTGGAGCACCAAATTTATGCAACGTTACATACACATAAATAGGCGTGAACGATCTCACGTTCAAGATTGACAAATTCTTTAAACAATATAACATTTAAATTGGGTGTCAGGTGTATCTGCAATAAGAACTCTATGTAACTTGAAACGATAATTAAAATTTATTTGATACTATAAAAAAATATGTGCACACGGCACTGACTTCGATTTTAAAACATTAGTTATTATTTGTTATTATGCCGTAAGGCTTAAGATATATACATCCTTACTGACTAAATATTCTATGCTACTAATTATTATATAAAAGAAAAATCTCATTTTCAGACTACTCAGTCTATTAATATGTTTCAAAATCAATTTTTAAATCTTTTTTTCTATATTGTAACGTACTCAAAATATTAATAGTTATTGTTTCTCAGTACTGTTTTCTCAAATACTAATTGTTTTTATTTAAATGCTTTGTAATCATTTTATATCATATTAATTTGAGCTCTTGTTACGTTAATCGTATTTCTAAAACATCTATGATTTTAACTCTACTATACAAGAAACATTGCTCTTATTTTTAAATAAAATATTAATGTCTTTAACTGTCTTTGAATTCTTTGTATGATTAAGATATGAATAAGTTGTCTATCACCTTATTGTCGTCAATCATACTCGATCATTTTTTGTTCCATCGGTGTTCGTCCTCGTCTCGCCTCCAGCGTCGGCTGTCTCTCTTCTCCTCTTGTCCAGTGTCGTATCTCTCTGTGGAACTCTCCTCTTGTCCAGCATCGTATCTCTCTCTGGAACTCTCCTCTTGTCCAGCGTCGTATCTCTCTCTGGAACTCTCCTCTTGTCCAGCGTCGTATCGCTCTCTGGAACTCTCCTCTTGTCTAGTGTCGAATCATTAATGGATCTTCTTAAGTAGTGCTGTTATTAATTAAAATGATTGTCTTTACAGCTCAGTTACGTATTTGTACGTAACTGGCAAATTTAAACTGTTTATGAAAAAAATAAATACGCAGTGCTGACAGGCATAAGCTCCCGCTGCACCGTGAATGATTCAAGAAAGAGAACCACTGTAGCTTGCGTGTCCTATTTATACCCATGTCTTGGTCGACACCCTGCAGTATTCCGAAATCGACATGTTAGAAACTGTCTTTGGCTTCAGTTCCCCCACTCTTTGTCAAATTCGCTATTTTTTATATTTCTGCGAATTGCAGAGTCCTGTAAGTATACTCTTATACTTATCTTATAACTAATTTTATAACACATGTTCACTGTAATTTTGGACATTGCAACTTAACCCTTTCAATTTGTACACAGTTATTTCACTATTACACTCGTACGGTGTGTCACTTTCGCGTGGTTTTCTTACACAGTATTTAGTAAATTTATTTACATTTTATTGTGCTTTTGGATTTTAATTCTTAATTCTAGTTTATGAATAATTACGGGAAAACAGTAATTGTGCGATTATTCATCTTGGGGTGGCAAACTCGCCTGCAGAGACCTGCGTTCACACACACTAGCAAAATACTGGTGTACACACTTTCAGTTACATTTGTGTGTGTGTGCACGTTGATTCAGGTCGAAACACCTGTTCATATTTTTGTCTGAGCCAAGCTTGCAATCCCTAACATGCTTATTTCTAATATATTATTAATTATTTACAATTTATTAAGTAAATTAAAATTTTTATATTCCATGCTCAGTACATCACTTATTTGTACTGTCACATTATTCCTCTGCTTGGTAACAAAAAAAAAATTTAATAAATTTATTTATTACAATTTTTTTTTATTTATTTATTATTATTATTTGCAAAAAAAAATGTAACAAATAATAAAGAATAATATTCGTCATTTCACCCTTAATTGGAGTGTATACAAATGTCTTACCTCCCCTCTTCGTACGCTCACTGCTCGCGACCTTGTAGTAGGGTGGCTTTACAAACAGCTGATTTGACTGGTTTCATTGACCTCTGTTTTCATGTGTAGAACTTCCTAAATGACGTTGCATGGAATTTACCAATTTCTTTCTTCTGTATCTCATCATATACGATGAAAGCGTTCTGTCCTACTTGCTGTCTTAATGTATACGGTCCATTATAAAGTCTGAAGAATTTCTTCGCCGTATTATCACTCCGTTTTCCCACTGGATTTGCTTTGAGTAGTATATTTTCTCCCACGTTGAATCGTTGTAGCTTGTGAGTAAGATTAAATCTCTCTACCCTCTTGTTACCCCTTTCTGTTATCCGTTGTCTTGCATATCCAATTTTCACACTTATTGGTACAGGTACATTTTGGTTATTAGGTTTGTTTATATATTTAGTCCAAAATCTGGTTGGCTTCTTATCTTCTTCTAATTCCATCGGAGTGTATCCTGTTGCTTCACTATAATTTTCGTTAATGGCTTTTTCAAGAAATGGTAAATATTCTGCCCATTTATTGTGTTGATTATGTCAATATATTCGTAAATATTTACCTAATTCTTTGTTAACTCTCTCAGCAAGGTTTCCTTGAGGATGTCTTATGGATGTGAGTACTGGTTGTATTCCATTTTCCCTTAACGTCCTCTCCCATTTTTCACTTTGGAATTGTACACCTTGATCACTGAGTATCTTCTTCATTTTTCCATATAACGGAATATATTTCTGCAGTAGTATCTTTAGAACAACTTTGGTTGTGGGTCGCATAATTGGGTACAGTCGGACTGCCTTGGAAAACACATCGATACATACCAATATGTGCTTCACACCTCGACTTGATCGTGGTAATGGTCCCAGAAAATCCACTGCAATTAGCTCTCGTTTGTTCTCCTTCTGTATACTTTGCATTCCTACATATGTGTGTAAATTCGGCCCTTTCGCCGTTTGACACTCATAACACTTCTTTACTTCTTTCTTTATCTTTCGATACATATTATTTATCGTAAAATCTTCTCGTAGACTCAAATAACATTTCAGAGCGGCAGCATGTGCTAAACTCTCATGTGCTGGTCAAATTAATTTTTGTAGCATGTCATTCGTTAGTACTATCTTCCAGTCTTGTCTTAATAACTTGAAAAGAATTCCATTTAGTACCTTATAATGATTTGGTAGCTGTTCTTGGTTCTTCATCTCACTTATCGTCACGTCCAAATCTTGTTGATGTGCTAAGTTTTTCAGCATTTGTTTTACTTCATCATTCTCTTTGAATTTAATTGATAACAATCGTACTTCTTTCTTTTCGCTCACATAAACTTCTTCACATTCTTCTTTGATGTATCGGCTTAGTGTGTCCGTTACAATATTGTCTTTACCTTTACAGTATTTAATGGTAAATGAGTATTCGCTAATGGCTAAAATCCATCTTAATAATCGGGCATTTGTTACTTTGCATTTTAATAAAAATGATAATGCTTGGTGGTTAGTATGTATCTCAAAATGAGTACCATAAACATAATATCTGAATTGCTTAAGAGCGTATACTATAGCAAGTATTTCTTTTTCTGATGTGGAGTAGTGTTTTTCAGCTCCTTTGAAGACTCTACTGGCGTAGGCAATAACTCGGTGCTCTCCCATCGTATCTTGTTGATATAGTACACTTCCTACTGCGTAGTCACTAGCATCGGAGTATATTACGAATTTTCCTTCTCGTTGAGGATGATGTAACATAATATTTTCGATGAACAACTCTTTCACTTGGTTAAAGGCATCTTGATGTTTCTTCTCCCACTTCCATTTTTTTTCTTTCTTCGTCAGCTCTTGAAGCGGTTGCGTATATCTTGCATATAACGGTGAGAATCTTCTGTAGTATCCTGTAAGTCCTAAGAATGCTCTTAACTCTTTGAGATTTCCGGGTATAGGGAAATTAGTTATGCTGGAAATTTTGATAGGATCGGGTTGAATACCAGAGGATGAAATAATGTGACCTAGGAATTGGATAGAGGTTTTGATAAATTCACATTTGTCTAGGTTAAGGGATATGTTCGCTTGCCTAAACTTTTGGAATATCGTGCTTAGATGTTTTATATGTTCATCTAACGTTTTAGATACAACTAAGATATCATCTACAAATATCATGGTGTAGGGTTCCACTTCAGGTCCTAGGGCTCTTTCTAGACACTTTACGATGGCTGCTAAACTCGTGCTTAATCCGAAGGGTACTACCCTGTGTTGGTAGCATTTATTTTTATACAGGAAAGCAGTGTATTTTCTATTCTCTTCACAAATTGGAATCTGCCAGAAACTTGAGCGTAAATCTAGCTTCGTCAGATACCTTGCTCCTTCACACTTAGTAAATAGTTCGTCCGCAGTTGGTGCACAGTCATACTCCTTTAATACAATGCTGTTCAGCTCCCTCATGTCAAGTCATAGACGTATCTCTCCATTTTTCTTCTTCACTACCACTAGAGGATTCAGGAAGTTGCTGCTCGATCGCTCTATGACTCCACTTTCGATCATACGCCGAATTTCGAGTTCAACCTCTTCCTCATATTGCATTGGGATAGGGTATGTCTTCCTAATGACTTTTGTAGGGTCTGACACAACTATAGAATGTTCGTATACTGTCGTCTGCGTCGGTACTTCACTAAATACATCACTATATTCTTCTATTAACTCGTGCAGTTTCTCTTCTTCCTGTGTCATCATCCCTTCATCTACCGCATTCACATGTCGAGTTGGACCATATTGTATTTGTGGCTTGTAAAAAGTAATAGGTGTTTCACTTACCTTGCACTCTTCTTCCTCGCTGTTCATGTTTACTTCATATTGAACATTTTTATAATTACACATAATTATATTATCATTAATATTAATCTTAGCATTTATTTATTTAGTATATCGACACCTAAAATTCCATCATAAATCAATTTATGCATAATTATCATAGGGTGTTCTAACTCTAGATTTTTATATGTTAGAGTTACATATGCTTGTTGTTTAACTCTTTCTTTTTTATTGGTAGCTGTTGTAATATTTAAATTATTTACGGGCAAAATTGCAGTATTTTTAAAATATTTCTTGTTGCGTTGAACCCATGCAGCGTTAAGAACAGACAGCTGGCTGCCGGTATCAACTAGCATTCGTATTTTACACCTGTTTATGTTCACAATCACAATAGGGCATTGTGTTTGCTGCGCGTCTCGCTTTATATCCTGTTCGGTGCTTAATAAGTCTTCCCTAATATCGCAGGGGTATATGTTGTTTATTTTATAATTTTGCTTCCGTTTATTCAGTCATTGTGACGCCTTTGATGTAGACGGTCGGCTGTGGAATGTTACTGTCTCATTCATTCCTTGGCCTTCTCTCTTCAATTTCTTTTCGTCGTCCCCTCGTACTGCGGCAACGCGTTTGTCAGCTGGTTTTGAAAACTGTTTACGATTGGATGACCATGTAACGTCTCCTTGTCGTCTAGCTGTATTACTTTGTTCAGTTTCTTTAGCTGTGCGTGTTGTAGTGTTGTACATTGGTGGCGAATAATTTATTTTATAATTATCACGGTGCGGTATAGTGTTTTGTATTGCTTTCTTGTCATCTCTGTGATAATTATGGTGATGATTTGCGTGTTTTTGTTCCCAGTATTGTGTGTTCTTACCTTTATTGATATTCTCCGACTGTGTTACAAGGATTAAAAATTCTTCTATGGTTTTGATCCCTTGTGTATAAACTGCTAACTGGATATCTCGCTGAAAATGGTAAGATAATTTTGAAACAATTTCATATTCTGAGAATTTAAGTTTGAGATGCTTTACACGTTCTATTTGCGTAATTGTGTATTGTTCAATACTCTGCTGTCCTTGTGGATTGAACTTTCCATATTCGAGTTGATCCCGTACTTGTCGTTGGGTATGTAGATTCCAGTATCGGTTCTCGAATGCTTCACGAAACTGCTGATATGTACTTACGTTATCTCTAATAATAGAGTACCATTGGCTGGCTGAATCTCTAAGATATCACGTGACGAAGTCTATCTTCTCGTCGTCATTTATTACACTCCCAATTTTTTCTATTTCCTTCTCTACTCTTGCTAGGAATTCCATACTGTTCTCCCCTTTACCACCTGAGAACTTAAGTCTGCTCCTTTCTTCTGTTGGTGTAGGAAATATGGTCATTTGGTTCTGTTGTCTTCTTAACTCACTTCGTAGTTGGTTCATTTCCTCTTGAATCTCTTCTTTCATATGTGATACGTCTCCCGACCAGTCTTTCGTAGTTTCTTCAATTTTATTCTCAACTACAGTACGTGTTTCTATTTCTCTAAGTTTACTGGTATTTACTTGGGATACATTATTAATAGCTTGGATTTTATCATCCTGTTCTCGCGTTATAGTAGTTAAAGTATTATTTATTTGTTTATGCGTTTCTTTTAAATCTTTTCTCCACTCGAGACGTAATTCTTTTTGTTTATTTTCAATCCGTACAACTTGTTCATTTAAGGTTTGTTTAAAATTATTCTCTAGAGTATCAATACGTATGTTGGTGTCACTAATTTTTTCGTTTAATTGTGCATTACTATCGATTATACTTTGTTTTATTTCTATGTTGTCTTGTTTCAACTGGAGATTATCAATTTTTAACCCTTCTAGACTCTCGGTAATTTTTATGGTGTCCTGTCTAAAATTTTCGGACTGTAGCTCTAATTTATTTTCTAAACTTTCTGTTTGTTTTGCTAATTTATTTTCTAAACTTTCTGTTTGTTTCTTATTAGATTCTTTTAATTCGTCTAATTTAGCATTTATATGTTCCGTTTGTTTTATACTTATTTCATCGACCCAGGCACGCATCATCATTTGGAATGCCTCGACGTCTAAATTTCCTGGAGTCGTCATGTTGAAGTATTATTAAAATATTTATTTAATAGTATTTCTTTAACAATTATTATTGATAACCGTTCCCTACGTATTTATTTATTTCTGTATTTTTATTAATAGTTATTATTAATACTCATTACAGTTACACCTGTTACATAGACAACAATATTATTTGTGGGCGCCAGCTGTGTGATTACACAACAACTTAACATTACATTCAGCTACTGTTTAATATAAATAATAATTACATATTATACATTTTTCATTTAACACACTCTTTATATTTTAGAGCAACCATTTAGCTACATAAAAAAATTTTAATAGTTAAATGATGGGGATCGGGTCATACATTCATGAGCTACAATTTATGTCACAAATTTTTGTACATAAATTTAGGCATGTCATGCCCCACGTGCAGGGCGACATTATATGCAACGTGACAATTTGCAAATTTATTGTAATTTAAATTTGTGGAGCCCCAAGATCTTGGAGCACCAAATTTATGCAACGTTACATACACATAAATAGGCGTGAACGATCTCACGTTCAAGATTGACAAATTCTTTAAACAATATAACATTTAAATTGGGTGTCAGGTGTATCTGCAATAAGAACTCTATGTAACTTGAAACGATAATTAAAATTTATTTGATACTATAAAAAAATATGTGCACACGGCACTGACTTCGATTTTAAAACATTAGTTATTATTTGTTATTATGCCGTAAGGCTTAAGATATATACATCCTTACTGACTAAATATTCTATGCTACTAATTATTATATAAAAGAAAAATCTCATTTTCAGACTACTCAGTCTATTAATATGTTTCAAAATCAATTTTTAAATCTTTTTTTTCTATATTGTAACGTACTCAAAATATTAATAGTTATTGTTTCTCAGTACTGTTTTCTCAAATACTAATTGTTTTTATTTAAATGCTTTGTAATCATTTTATATCATATTAATTTGAGCTCTTGTTACGTTAATCGTATTTCTAAAACATCTATGATTTTAACTCTACTATACAAGAAACATTGCTCTTATTTTTAAATAAAATATTAATGTCTTTAACTGTCTTTGAATTCTTTGTATGATTAAGGTATGAATAAGTTGTCTATCACCTTATTGTCGTCAATCATACTCGATCATTTTTTGTTCCATCGGTGTTCGTCCTCGTCTCGCCTCCAGCGTCGGCTGTCTCTCTTCTCCTCTTGTCCAGCGTCGTATCTCTCTCTGGAACTCTCCTCTTGTCCAGCGTCGTATCTCTCTCTGGAACTCTCCTCTTGTCCAGTGTCGTATCTCTCTCTGGAACTCTCCTCTTGTCCAGCGTCGTATCGCTCTCTGGAACTTTCCTCTTGTCTAGTGTCGAATCATTAATGGATCTTCTTAAGTAGTGCTGTTATTAATTAAAATGATTGTCTTTACAGCTCAGTTACGTATTTGTACGTAACTGGCAAATTTAAACTGTTTACGAAAAAATAAATACGCCATGCTGACGGGCATAAGCTCCCGCTGCACCATGGATGATTCAAGAAAGAGAACCACTGTAGCTTGCGTGTCCTATTTATACCCATGTCTTGGTCGACACCCTGCAGTGATCCGAAATCGACATGTTAGAAACTGTCTTTGGCTTCAGTTCCCCCACTCTTTGTCAAATTCGCTATTTTTTATATTTCTGCGAATTGCAGAGTCCTGTAAGTATACTCTTATACTTATCTTATAACTAATTTTATAACACATGTTCACTGTAATTTTGGACATTGCAACTTATCCCTTTCAATTTGTACACAGTTATTTCACTTTTACACTCGTACGGTGTGTCACTTTCGCGTGGTTTTCGTACACAGTATTTAGTAAATTTATTTACATTTTATTGTGCTTTTGGATTTTAATTCTTAATTCTAGTTTATGAATAATTACGGAAAAACAGTAATTGTGCAATTATTCATCTTGGGGTGGCAAACTCGCCTGCAGAGACCTGCGTTCACACACACTAGCAAAATACTGGTGTACACACTTTCAGTTACATTTGTGTGTGTGTGCACGTTGATTCAGGTCGAAACACTGTTCATATTTTTGTCTGAGCCAAGCTTGCAATCCCTAACATGCTTATTTCTAATATATTATTAATTATTTACAATTTATTAAGTAAATTAAAATTTTTATATTCCATGCTCAGTACATCACTTATTTGTACTGTCGGAATATATATATATATATATATATATATATATATATATATATATTACTATAATACTTATAACTATTTTACCTCAAGATGTATTTTTTCTTTAGGGACATGTTTCGGGAGATCCTGTTCTCCCATCTTCAACCTTCGCCATCTTGCTTCTGGTGCAGTATTTGTGTGTTGGCTTCTGGATGTTATTATGGTGGTTTGTTGGTCTTTGGTCCTTCAATGTTGCATTATTGTGTGTGGTTGTGGTATCTGTTTTTGTATTTTGTGTATTTTCAATGTTGAGTGCTTTGAATATTGTGTCATGTTTTGTATTGATTTGTATTTGTTCTGGTATTAATTTGTTTTGTGTTTTATGTTTGTAAATCTGTAAATTTTCCCAAATGTTCATTATGGTGCCTTTGTGTGGTATATGTTTTATTAGTGTTACATTGGTTATGTCTGGGAATTCATGTCCTGTGTTTATTGCATGTGTGGCTAAATTGGATTTATATATGTTTGGTTTTTTGTATGCATTTAGGTGTTCAAAATAACGTTTTTTCAGCTGTTTTTTTGTTTGTCCTATATAACATTTATTGCAATCTTGGCATTCAATTTTGTATATACCGTTGGTTGTTGTATTATCTTTGTTGTGTGAGTTATTTAGATTTTGTAATTTATTTTTATTAGTTTTGTATGCTATTTTTATATCTGTGTTTTTAAATAGTTTTGTTAGTTTTGACATTTTATTATTTATATATGTGAATGTGGCCCATTTTTTGTTGTTGTTATTATTTATGTGTTGTTCAGTTTGATTAATTCTTAATTGTTCAGTTTTTATTTTGTATTTGATTTTATTTTCTATTTTGATCATAGTATTTTTATTGTTTAAATAACAAAACTATTTAAAAACACAGATATAAAAATAGCATACAAAACTAATAAAAATAAATTACAAAATCTAAATAACTCACACAACAAAGATAATACAACAACCAACGGTATATACAAAATTGAATGCCAAGATTGCAATAAATGTTATATAGGACAAACAGAAAAACAGCTGAAAAAACGTTATTTTGAACACCTAAATGCATACAAAAAACCAAACATATATAAATCCAATTTAGCCACACATGCAATAAACACAGGACATGAATTCCCAGACATAACCAATGTAACACTAATAAAACATATACCACACAAAGGCACCATAATGAACATTTGGGAAAATTTACAGATTTACAAACATAAAACACAAAACAAATTAATACCAGAACAAATACAAATCAATACAAAACATGACACAATATTCAAAGCACTCAACATCGAAAATACACAAAATACAAAAACAGATACCACAACCACACACAATAATGCAACATTGAAGGACCAAAGACCAACAAACCACCATAATAACATCCAGAAGCCAACACACAAATACTGCACCAGAAGCAAGATGGCGAAGGTTGAAGATGGGAGAACAGGATCTCCCGAAACATGTCCCTAAAGAAAAAATACATCTTGAGGTAAAATAGTTATAAGTACCGGTATTATAGTATTATATACATCAAGAAACGGACTGTAGCAGAAAGTGATTGAAATATATATATATATATATATATATATATATGTGTGTGTGTGTGTTTTTAAATGAATTCAAATTTCATAAGAGTGTTTAAAATAGATAACATATTTTAACGTACGTAGTACTAAAGATTTAAAAATCATTATTACGACTACAATGGCTCAATTTAACCCCGACATGTTGTTGAAGGACGAACTGAGCTATGAAGCTTTGTTACGCAGTCTCCCATACACAAACGTAACTGTCGCGGAGCTGCGCAAAACATTACACGAGAATAGACCAGACAAACCCTCACTGTTGAATCGTTTAAGCGTATTAGACTTCGAAAGTGAAAAGGAAACATGCTATCATAAATATACGGAGCTTACCTCCATCGCACAAACCCTGCGAGATGAAAAATCCCCCGCGGTAATTTTAAGAACCACTCAAAGAATAGAACATCTTACCCGCCGCATCACCAATTTGTTGAATTGGCCCGGTGACAAAGTTACTCCACGTGACGTGCAAAAATTCTCGGAAGAATCCTTACAACAATTACCAGAGATAATGCGCGAAGTACATAGAAGGTCCGAATCGTTTAGAATAGAAGAGATCGAATAAGCAATGACGAAACTAAATATTTCCCCCACCCAATCTCCTACTCAAGAACAGCAATCCAGTGCTGTAAAATTTCAATTTCTCCAGGAATCTAGTATAGAACCCAGTAAGGATCGGTTAATGGTTAGACAAGCAAATACCCTCCCCGTAACCGCATCGTCATTTCCAAATGAACTAGGGAATATAACCCATAATTACGATTTACCTCCCCTCTTACAGATAAATCCATCAGCGGAAAAACCTGTAACGACACCTCAATTAAATTTCAACACTGAGTTCTATGGAAAAATAACTCACCCCGTAGAACGTATTTTATCTGAAATACCAACCACTGATGGGCTGAATATTACGAAACTCCTAGGCTTTATCAAGCACTTATTACAAATAAAGGATCTGCGACTACTAAAAGATGACCAGATTTTACAAGTACTACCTAAATGTAGATCTCCTTTAAAAGATCGTGTGTTAGAGTCACTAAGGTATAATCACCCTGTAGAAGAACTACATACCACCCTGATAAGACACTTCATCCCCACCAGTATCTACGAAGAATTAAAGCGGAATTCAGTACTTCGTGTACAAAGAGCGTACGAGAGACTAGCTCATTATATATCTGAAATAAGGGAATCGGCCTTATTACTACAAGTTAACTGGAGTGAACAACAGCTAGTAGACACTATCTTAGTAGGACTATCTCCCGAGGAGCGATCTCGCTTAGCACTTATGAAGAGACCAACCACCTTCACAGAACTGGAACTGTGTTGTATACATTCATCCAACGTCTGGTATTCAGATCAGAACAGACACGTGTTAATGTCCCAGACTCCACCCAGGGATTCTTTCCTTCCTCTACCCCTTGGGACCGACACTCAAACCTACCGCGATAAGCGATTCGTAAGAACTTCTAAAACTCAGAGCTACCCCAATAAATCAAACTCCCTACCATAACCCCAACAGCATGCGAGCGATGCCAATAACGAAAGAAGATGTTATAACTGTGGAAAGTCCGGACACATTAGCAAACATTGTAAACAAAAGCGGTACCAACAAAAAACCGATCAGTCAAAAAACATGTGAAGCAGGAAGAACCAAAATCCTACGTCTTCCGCAGCATCAAAAGGAAAGGTATAAACACTAATCACCCTAAAGTAAAAATAAATATAAACAAACGTATAGACCCTTACGTAACAAGATTTATTGACAAGTGCAACTCTATTGGCACATGCAAAACAAGTATATGCCAATTACCCTACATACAGATATAGACCTTGGAGCAACGAATATCCTCGGTTTAATCGATTCGGGATCTACACGTAGTATTATCAGTCAACAGTTAGCCACCGTATTAGCTAATCATAATCTTATTAGACGTAGCCAAAACGTGAACAAAAAAGTGTGCCACCGCGAATAAGCAAAACCTAAATATTGTTATAGAACAAGTATCAAGTTCAGTGTACTATAGTAGTAGTATCGAAGTGTGATCTTCTATCAATTCTGCCCCAAATTGGGTTCGTCAACTTGTTAAAGGACAAGTAATACTAGTATATATTTAGTGATGTGTAGTGTGCTTGCAGATACGCTCCGGTATCTGCTGTGATGTTGTTTTTATAAAAACTGCTCCAATTATAATTATTAGGAGTTATTAGTGTGATTGTATAATCTGTATAAGTGTCTGTGAATAATTCACTCTTTTGATTTAAATAAGTTTTGCGCACTTTTTGTTGTATGCCTCCCTCACTTACCACAAGTATCTGCTTCAGTCCTGTTCTGTGACGGTTGTTGCTGAAATACATACATTTAAAATGCACACAAATATTCAATTTGAATATTCAAAACAGTTAGTACACACAATATGAATGAATTAGCACATATAGGTAATACTTTAAATTACTCTCTGTTTGAATTCTTCCGCCACCTTTGGTAGAACTGATTTACAAGAAATAATTTAATTTATATTTGAAATGATACTCTTGTTCATAGGTAAATAAGTGAAGGTTTATTAACAATTTTAAAATGGCAAATTTCAAAACAATTAACAATCATTTGGGCTAATAACCCTTTAAATAATAATTACAATTGATTAATTTTAACATAAAACTCTATCCAGGCTCAATGCTGGTAGTCCTGTCTTTAGTACAATAATTTGAATTTATAAGGTTATGTTTTCTTGTTAATGTATTATCAGGTTGTTAGGTTCTTTGAGGATACATGATATTAGTGTCAAGATGTAATATTAATAGAATTAATAAAATTGGACAATGGTTAAAAAATAACGAATAAATAAAAAAAACAATGAAATTCAATACCATATGTATGGTAAGTATGTAATTATCGTACGCTTGGATGCGCACGCACCTTATAAAACTCTATAGCAAGCGTCAGACTCGTGGCTTGTACAGTTTCAATGTATCGTTTTATTTTCAACAGTGAGTTTGATAACTATATATTTTCAAGAGAAAAAATTAATAAAATACAAAAAAAAACTCTTGATATGATTTCTATTTGGTTTGGAAACTATTTGAGAACAGATGCAACAGTTAAATTAATAAGCTACCGCTACCAATTTGAGGTTAGCGATCACAGGTAATGCTATTCTGGTAAATGATTTCTTAATGGTTAACATTTCTTAATTTATATTTCTGAACATAATATTAGTAACCTTTTAACATGTTACTATTAAAATTGCTTTATACTTTTTACGTAAGTTAATGTTATTTATTTCAAAACATCGAATAATCAAAACAAGTTTAGTCAAAAGAGTGACTAAACGTTAACTCTTGTAATTAGTGATAATTACTTTAAACATACTTTTTATAATTATGAAAATTAATTAAAATATTTATTTAATATTTTAATAAGTCAAAATTAACATTTCTTGAAATTCTAATAATTCCATTATAAGTTTGATGCTGCGCTAGTAATGACTCGCGTAGTATCAAAATGTCTATTTCAAAAATATTATTTTTGAAAATCAAAGTTATTTAAATAAAATAATGTACTCCCTGTTTATTATCACAACACATGCGAGTACGACCGGGATTATACACTATCGTACTTATATAGTTCGGTAATCCCGCACATATCACTCGGAAGTATATTTGTTGTGTCAAGGTTATGTCTGTATATCAACTTACTGTCAATGTACGCGCACAAATTTGAAAATAATACTTTTTCATGGTGTCGAGTTGCGTGACCTCTTCGTCTGGAAGCTGTTCGTAGACTGTTACAATTTGCCAAAGCGTCTCTCTCGTGTCTGACAAAATGCGTTGATTTGATTGGCTGTAATCACTATAGTCTTCACCCCAAAAGCCTATGTTTTATAAAAATATTTGGTGTTTTACCAAATTTCGACTTTGGGTTCTGGTTTATGTGACGTAAGCACTAGTGTAAAAAATAATTGAAAAGTTAATAATTACAATAACTTCCTTATTGAACGTCCTATCGTTACATGAGTTATGTCATTGAATTATAGACATTTTCTTCTTTAATTTAAGTCTAAACAACATTATTTTATTCACATTGCTTCTCTTAAAATAACGTTTTTATTAATTATCTTGGTGTTTCTTATTTTTATAAGTTTTTGACACCAGATTTAATTATTTTTAATAAAAACACTTTCTAAATAAACACTTGGAGTCCATTTCTCACTTGGTTTGATTTGTTATTTGGAAATAATTATTTCCTTAACAATAGCTTATTTTAGCGTCATTAGGCGTCCATCTTGGTTTTTATATAAAAGTATTTAAAATGAATTTCCCTTATCTAATACAAGTAATCTTACAATCTAATAATACTAAAACGATTATTTACATGATTTCATACTAAAATATCCTCACATGATTGTATTAAATATAATATACACATTGTCTTATTCCTCTTCTACCTGTCTCATACAATTGTCAACATAATTTTAGTCTTTTCTATGTGAATTATATTATGTATTAAATGTCATTAGTGTACATATATTGTACTTAATGTATTACATATATTGGTCAGCTTCTAGCTAGTTTAGAATCCTTCAATTCTTTAATATTGGGTTTGTTCCTATGGTGTCTCAACATAGTGGTCATTTATTTTTCATAAAAACAATAATTAAACTGTTATTGTTACATTATGTTTGTGTTTCTATATTGGTATTAGGCATTACTCCTACTTTTGGTAATGTTCTCATTTACTCTTAGATAAATTTATATGTCATATTTTTCCTAAGTAACTTACTTAACATGGTTGGTTTATATCTGATTTCTGTCACTATGGTCAGTTGCTTTCTAATTATTTGCATATATACTGACTGTTTTTATAGTTCTAATCTGTTCTCAAAGTTGTATTGATTTTCTCTCTAACTACTGGTAATATTGTTAACAATCTGTGTTTAATCTTTAATACACTATTTTCCTTAACTAATGGGCCATACAGTGGTCCATCTCACATCTGATTGTTTCTACATGGTTAGTTAGTTTACATCATTTTGTTTATAATACTGTTGTTATTATGTTAATGATCTGTTCTCAAACCATTACCAGATATTGGTCTTTCTACTGGTAATATTGTTATTCACTTTAGTATTGGTTTTGATATTGCACTTTGCCTATTTGAATTGGCATATTTGTTGCATCTTTGCTATAGCTGTCTGCCATTGCATTTGATTGGTTTTATTTACATGGTTGCATTTTAATGCATTGTCTATTAGGATGTATTGTTATTTATAACAATTCCTTAATTGATATCATTGTTGATAATCATTTATTTTCATTGATATTTTTGGTTTTCTGTTTAACAGGTACCTTCTCTATGGGTTATGTAACAATGTACCATCTGTTTTAATGCAGTATGTCTCTACTACTTGCATGGTATCATCATGGTATTTCACAATAATATTTTACTTATTTTGTGACACATGTTTATACATTCCTTCTTAAACACTAATACATATCTTATTGTATTATTTATTATATCTTTCTAGTCATAGGTTGAATTCGATTCAATCCCTTTTGTTTGATACAATGGTTTTTTATACTGTTGTCAGTTCTTTACCAAAAATAAAACATAGTTATATTGTTCTATTTTGTTTCATTTTGGTGGACTTATGATTATCTGTGTTAATCACAACTTTATTAAATGCGTCACACTCATTGTTCGTGTCTATTTGACTTATTTAACATCTTGTTGTTTTCATCATGGAATTAACATATTTTCATATACTTATAAACTTCCTCACTATAATTGTTTGTGTGGTTTTATCAGTAGAAATAGTTAGTTATTCACATGTTTCACATCTATTAAGTACGCACTGTTATTGTTTGTGTTTCCTTAAATGCTAATCACTGTTTTTCATCCTCACATTTGATAATCATTATTTCACTTGTCACTTATTTAGTCTTTGGTGCACGTGGTTTATGTTGATTTCTGGTATGATTTATTCATCTTCTTCTCTCTTCTGAGTCAGCTTTCTTGTCCTTCTTCCTTCTTCTTTCTTGTTATTTTCATCGTAGTCATTATTCTTTAGTCGTTTCCCCTCACTTTTGGAGTTTGTTAATTCTTATTTAGTCGTTTCCCCTCACTTTTGGATCCTATTGGGTCTATAATTGGTATTTTGTTTTGGCTCATGTCATTTTCTTTCTTATTTTTCGTAGTTGATGTCACTAGGTTGATATTATCTTATTCATAGTTGGATTTTCATATTAACACATTTGTAGATACACACTTTATATACATGGATTTACTTATCTAGATTTACATTCATATTTTTTCTCTTACTTGCCGTCCTTTAGGCTCATTTTATGTAACTGCCATATTTGGTTATGTTACATATGCCTTCCTTTAAGAATTGATTAATTCTGAGTTATGATTATACTATATTTTTCTATGAAGAATTTATCAATTACTGTACATTCCATATTGATTTACATGTTTTTTCCATATATCCTTTCGCTTTCTGTTCTTTGAATCATATTTATTTCTTCTATATGTAATTACTTCCCTCATTTATTTAGTTCCCTAACACACATTTAGCTGGGGCAGTTTAGAGCGGCTCACTTTGGCTATTCGACTCTACTGGCCATATTAATTTCAATAAATATGGAGGCAAATCATCTCCTTTAATAATAATAAATGATTGCTAGCATTATTCTTCAGTCAATTCATCTCAAATCATTAATAATAATAATAGTGGTCGTTTTTCCGACAAATAATAAATATTCTTGGGATTAATTCTCGCATCTGCGGTTTGTATATTGTGATTCTCTCTTTTCTTGATTCAACTTAACTAATTCTTTACTTGGATTTCGTTGTCCATGATGTGTCCGTTATAGTGATTTTTAATTCTTTACATATCATCGGGATATTTTGTTTTACATTTCCTCATTGGTATACTCTCATGATTTTCTTCGTTAGTATATTCTTTTTTCTTCTTCTTCTTCATAGATTAATCTCTTCATTCTGTGTTACCTTGAACGTTATTTCGTCATAATCTTCGTTCCAAATTCATTCTTCTAGATACTATGTATTAGTACATTTTTTTTTCTTTCCTTTTCCAGGTTTTAGTTGGTATTTGTACTTCATGTAGTGCTGGCTTTTCTTTATTCAAATACAAATTTGTCGTGTGTGGTCGTTTCTCTACAGTAATAATGTTCACTTGGTTTATTCTTCCAACTCTTCTTTTTCTTATAGTAGTACGGGTGAGATGTTGTTATTCTACTGGTTGACTAGGCTCTTGGAAATAATGAGTTTGCTTCATATATGCCTGGGATGTAATGTGTCTGTCTCGTATTGACATCTTTTTTATATAGTACGGGTGAGATGTTGTTGTTCTACTGGTTGACGTGGCTCTTGGAAATAGTTGGTGCCAAAGTTGTAGTTTGTCGGCCTCGTATTGACATTCCTTTTTTATATAGTAGTACGGGTGAGATGTTGTTGTTCTACTGGTTGACTAGGCTCTTGGAATTAGTTGGTGCCAAGGTTGTAGTGTGTCGGTCTCGTATTGACATCTTTCTTTATAGTAGTAGTTATCATTAATGAATACAACGTTCTGATTCCTTTACATAAATTCTCTGGGATCATTTTTTCCCACATTATAAAATGACAATATACATTCAATGTTTAATACATAATTACATAGTTACTTTTCATTTAATATAAACATATAATAATCTTCATGATAATAATTCACCCTTTTTTTCTTCAGTCAACATTTGTCTTTATATCTTCACTTTTCATTTTGTAAATAACAATAATCTTCATGGCCACATTTCATTTTTCATCTTAATATAGTCAACAGTTACATTCATCTTTTCATTTTACACTACAAATATTTCCATCCTTTATATAGCATTAATAATAAAATAATCCTTATCGCTCACTTTTCACTTGTAATTTCATATTTCAATTGTCAACGTATTTTTTCATCGAAGTCTGATTATAGGTCCCCTTTATCTTTTTTGTAATAGGGTTTTGCAATTCATAGGTGTTGTTTAGATTGTCTTTTGTTACAGTATATGGTCCGGTATATAATAGTAGTAATTTCTTTGCAATGCCCTCGATAGTACTTGGGAGTTCTCGATTTTTTATTAGCACTTGGTCTCCCACTTTGTATTTTATAATTTTGGGCTGCAATTTTTTGTATTTAATTCTCAGTTTCTGGGCTCTTTTAACAGCATTATTATAGAACTTGGTTTGGTCAAACTTGATCTCTGCACTTATTGGAAAGTTAATTATTTCTGTGATCTCTCGGGGTGGTCTTTTTTCATGCATTGCCATGTATGGTGTCTCCTCAGTTGACTGATGGTATGCGAGGTTTAAGAAGTCTTCAGCTGGGGACAAATACTACTCCCACTTCCTCTGCTGGCTGTGACAGTAGGTTCTTAAAATCCTTCCTACTTCCCTCAACACTCTCTCAGCAGGGTTGCTGTTGGGGTGGTACACCGATGTCTTATACGTTTTGATGCCCAGATGGAGCAGTGTTTCCCGCCATTTCCGTCCTCGAAACTGCGTTCCGTGATCTGTAACTATTGATGCTGGTCGGCCCACTTCGGGTATGTATTTGTTTATAACTACTTCTAGTATCTTGCTTGTTGTGGCTCGATTAAGTGGATACAGCTTCGTATATTTTGTATAGTGGTCAAAGATAATAATGATATATTTATACTGATGTCTTCCACCACTCCGTGGAAACGGCCCACAAATGTCCAGGAAGACTTTTTCTAATTTTGTCACAGATGTTATCGGTATCATCACTCCTTCTCTCTTTTCGTTACTGCATTTGACTAGCTGGCAAATATGGCAATTCTGTATATATTTCCTTACCTTCCTATTCATGTCAGTGAAATACACATGTTCTTGCAGTGCTTTTACCACCTTCACTGCGCCCATATGACCATATCGTATGTGATAGTCGATGGTCAAATCTCTCTAGAACCTTTGGGACAACTATCTTCCAGTCTTCACCATTTTTATTGCTTTTGGTGAACACTAGCTGATTATGAATACAAAAATACTGTTTAATGTTTGCATCGTTATCTGCTAGTTTTTTAATAATTATCAATATTTTGGGATCTTGTTGTTGCTGTATAGCTATATCTGACAGTATTTTAGTAAGCTCAGATTTACTTTTTAGCAAGTGGTAGACCTTCGCGATGGTTTCTCTCTCTCCTTGGAACATTTGGTTAATCCGGGACAACACGTCTGCAGCTGTGTTGCTTTTTCCCGGTATGTACTCCCACTGTATATTGTACTCTTGGAGTGTGAGAGTCCATCTTGCCAATCTTCCGTGTTTCAATTTACAGTTCTTGAGGAATGAAATGGATTTGTGATCCGTTCTTACTGTCACTTTATATCTCAAGATAAAGGTTCTAAACTTTTCGCAAGCGAATACGATACTTAATAATTCTTTTTCTGTGGTGTGATAGTTGCGTTCACACTTGTTCAACGTGCGACTTGCAAAACTAATTACTTCATGGTTCCCGTCTTGGTCTTCTTGATATAGCACGGATCCGAGACTCAAGTCGCTGGCGTCGCAGTTCATGAAAAATTGTTTTTCAAAGTTAGGGTGATGTAACATAACGGTTTCTAGGAATTTTTCTTTAATTAACTTAAACGTGGATTCTTGTTCTGATTCCCATTTCCACTTTTCTTTTGATGAAAGCTGTGTTGAAAATCAAGCTGTTAATTCGGAATAATTCACTTGAAATTTACGATAGTAGTTGCAGATCCCGAGGAACGATTGCAGTTGTTTCTTATTCTGTGGGACGGGGAAACGCTGTATTGCCTCCATCTTTTCTTGGGACGGTGTAATTCCATGTTCAGATAGGTTAAACCCCAAAAATTGGACTTCTTTTGCTATTAATTGAGACTTATCTAACTTCAATATAATGTGATTATCTTCTAATTTCTGTAAGACTTGTGCCAACCTTTCACAGTGTTCCTCCCAATTGTTGGAGGCGATTAAGAGATCGTCAACATAGACTGTTGTAAACTGCAGTGTATTGTGGCCCAGTATCTCGTCCATACATTTGACGAATATCGCTACCGAGTTTACTAAGCCAAACGGTAGTCTTTTGAAATGGTAATTTCGACCTTCGAAAATAAAGGCAGTATACTTCCTACTATTCGGATGCAGTTCAACTTGCCAATATCCGCATACCGTATCCCATATACTGTAGAATTTTGAACCATAAAACTTCTTTAAGATCTCATCAATTTCTCCAGGTGATGTCCTGTCGTTAATTATGGTTTTGTTTAATTCCCTAGCATCTAAACAAATTCGTACCGCACCATTTTTCTTCGGTACGGCGACAATAGGGTTGGTGTATGGTGAATTGCTTACTTCGATAATGTCATTTGCTATCAAACGCTGGATTTCTTCCCTTACTGCTTCCTTCAGCGAAAAGGCGATAGGATAAGATTTTCGTTTAAATTCGGTTTGGTCTTTGAATCTTAACTCGCATTGGAAATTTTTAATTTTTCCGGGCGTATCGGAAAATATGTGACGATACTGGCAATATATATTTATTAAATGGTCCTTTTGTTCCCATGTCAGCTCTTGGCTATGTTGGTTGGTCTTGAATTCTCGTATCTCATTAATCTTGGTCAACCATAAATCTTCCTCTGGGTTATTGTGAAGCTTCTTGTTGATGGCGCCTTCCTGATGTTGGTGGCCTTCCCTAATGTAATAGATTACATGTTCTGCGGGTGCCTTTTGATATTCTGTTAGCTTGGCTGTCCACTCAACTTCTCCTGTCTTCATTCTTACTGTATTTGTGTCCATGTTAATTATCGCAGTGTATTTCCTGAGTATATCACACCCAATGAGCAGGGTAAACGGTAACCCACTGGCTACGAGGAATATGATCTGTATCGTGTTGCCATCGCTGGATACTTCAAGTTGCACTTGTTGTCTAATCGTCTTATTTTGACGTCCGGTAGCTCCAATGAGTACAATGTTGTTAATAGGTAAAGTGGGTATTGTCGCTTTATTTTCAGATTGGATTCTATCTAACTCCACTTTATCAATCAATGATACATTTGCTCCGGTATCTATCATTGCCGTTGCTTTTATGTTATTGACCTGCACCGCTATGTATGCAATTTCACTATTACTTGTATCGCTGATAGTATTCTCTTTTTCTTCCATTAAGTCTCTTCTAATATTTTTCAAATAATTATTGGTGTAAGTTTTGCGAAGATTTGGATGGTTTGCCAAAACTCTAGACCCAATAGTCCAGTTCAGTGAGGGTAGTACTTGGTTTTTCACTGCCGGTTGGCGTTTAAAAGCAGGTCACTATTCCCGTGCCTGTCTTGCGATGTCGAAGCTATGGGTTCCTGATTCCCATTTCCATGTCCATTATTGTAGATTGCTGTATTTTGCGTTGTTGTTCCTTGACTTCCATTACTGTCGCTTCCGTTAGATCGGTATCCAGATTCCCGCTCCTCTCTATCGCTGTTGCTGGAGTGACTATGCTGATTAGGGAAACTCCTCCTCCCTTGGTAGTAGTTTCGACGATTTCCCCCTCGACTGGCTTGAGTATAGTGCACTCTACGAAAGTGATTATTATGTTGGTTGCCATTGTTTTGTCTTGGGTGATGATTGGGAGCTTGATTCTGGTACGGCCGGTAATAATTGTTACCTCTTTGGTAAGCTGGCTCTCGCTGATATCCACCTGAATGCTGATTATTATTATTCCCTCTATTATTGACGTTGTTGCCCCCTCCGTCTTGACGTGGTATAGGGTGATTTTGGAATCTCGGTCGGTAATTGTGATTTCTTCCCGGGCTATTCCTTTCGTTGGATATGTTGGGGTTATTATTCCCAGGTCCTCCTCGATCATATGTCTGGTTTGGTCCTTGTCGACTGCGTTGGTAGTAGCGTTCTCTTTCATGGTTCTCCAACAGTTCGCACATCCCTTGGACTGTTTTTATTTGTGCATTTAGCCTCCCTTGTGATATGCCTTGATTGAAGTGGTAGGCTAATTTCGTCACTAGGCATTCTTCTGGGATGGCGGGTTCGAGATTCCTCGCCAGGCAAATCTTTCCCAAGAAATACGTTGTCATTGACTGCCTTCCATGTATATCGAACCTCCCGTTTGTGATATCATCCCTGACGATGTTCTGGGTGGCTTCTGACCAATATTTTTGTTTAAACGCCACTTTGAAGTTGTCATAATTCCCCACTTCGTTACGGGTTGCCGTCCACCAATTGTCGAACGTGCTTTTGAAAGCTTCGTCTAACATTCCCTTAATGGTAGTCCATCTACTCTCTCTGTTTTTACGTATGATTTCTTCCATCCGTTTTTATAATAAGTTCTGAATTCAATCTGGTCCCTGTTGTCTAGATGAGTCAATCCGGATAGTAAATTTGGTATCGTTTGTATACGATGCATCTCGTCGCGGAGGTCATCTAATTCTCTTCGTTGACGCTCGGTTAGTAGGGTTCTATCATCATGTACCTGCTGCTTAATTGCGTCCACTCTTCCGGATACTTCTTCACACTTGTCGGTTAGTGTTGACTGTGCTGCCTTCATGTTGGTTTGTTCTTGTGTTATCACACTTATTTGTGTACCGTGCGTTCTCTCCATCTCGTTAATGCGTTGATTGATGTCTAACTCTGCTTGTATTAGTCTCAGGGTGGTACCTTCTCCCTCCTTTCGTACTTCATACATCTCAACATTAACTTCAGTTGATAATACGGCCATGCGCTTCTCGATTTCATCGACATTTTCCTTCAGTCTTTTTTCTACCATTTCTTCTGTATCCTTGGCGGCTTCCTTCATCTTGTTACTGTTGATACTTATTTGCTGCCACATCCCTTCATGGTCAGATTGTATTGTTTCGACGTCTCTATTGAACTTAGCCGTGATTTCATCCATCTTCTGGTTGGCCTGATCCATTCTGACTCCCAACTCTGCCGATAACTCCTCTTTCATGATGGCCATTTTCTTCTCCAGTAATTCCTCAGTTTTCTTTTGTCCATCTTCCATTCTCCTGTTCGTCTCCTGTATCTGGTTATTGAACTCTTCCTTTAATAATCCATATGTTTTTGGTTCTCCCTCTGGCCTTCCTCTATTTTCTTGCTTAAATCCTCTTTGGTAGATCGCTGGCCTTCTTCTATTCTATTTAAGTCTGCCTTGGTGGATTTCTGGCTCTCTTCTATCTTGCTATTCACGTCCGCCTTGGTGGAGTTCAGTGATTCTTCCATCCTTTTCTGGCCTTCTTCCATCCTCTTGTTTAAGTCCTCCTTCATTGCTTCCTGTCCTTCCCTCAATGACCGATTGTCCTCTTTGGTTGATTTCAGGCCTTGCATTATCTGCCTCATCCAATCTTGGAATACTGATTCTCTTAGTAGCGTTGTTTGTTCAGGCTGGCTTGGTTCCGGTGGGGTTTCTTGGATCATCCCTTCCGGTTCCTCCATAGGTTGTTGAACCCCCTCCGCCGGTTCAATTTGTTTGTCTTTTACTTCCACTACTATCTCCTCCGCATCTTCTGTTGACATAGCTTCCTTCTCTTCTTTTCTGGTTTCTTTCTCTGCTTGCGCCATCCTTTTTCTTGACGTTGACCTTGATTTTGATCTTGATTTCAATCGGTCTGTATACATCTTGATCTTCTGATAATGTTCCTGCTGTCTTCTCACGAATTAGTATATTTAGGTTATTGGTTATTGTATATTTCCCTAACTCGTGCTCAGACGTTGGGCGCCAACTTGTTATAGAACAAGTATCAAGTTCAGTGTACTATAGTAGTAGTATCGAAGTGTGATCTTCTATCAATTCTGCCCCAAATTGGGTTCGTCAACTTGTTAAAGGACAAGTAATACTAGTATATATTTAGTGATGTGTAGTGTGCTTGCAGATACGCTCCGGTATCTGCTGTGATGTTGTTTTTATAAAAACTGCTCCAATTATAATTATTAGGAGTTATTAGTGTGATTGTATAATCTGTATAAGTGTCTGTGAATAATTCACTCTTTTGATTTAAATAAGTTTCGCGCACTTTTTGTTGTATGCCTCCCTCACTTACCACAAGTATCTGTTTCAGTCCTGTTCTGTGACAGTTGTTGCTGAAATACATACATTTAAAATGCACACAAATATTCAATTTGAATATTCAAAACAGTTAGTACACACAATATGAATGAATTAGCACATATAGGTAATACTTTAAATTACTCTCTGTTTGAATTCTTCCGCCACCTTTGGTAGAACTGATTTACAAGAAATAATTTAATTTATATTTGAAATGATACTCTTGTTCATAGGTAAATAAGTGAAGGTTTACTAACAAAATTTTAAAATGGCAAATTTCAAAACAATTAACAATCATTTGGGCTAATAACTCTTTAAATAATAATTACAATTGATTAATTTTAACATAAAACTCTATCCAGGCTCAATGCTGGTAGTCCTGTCTTTAGTACAATAATTTGAATTTATAAGGTTATGTTTTCTTGTTAATGTATTATCAGGTTGTTAGGTTCTTTGAGGATACATGATATCAGTGTCAAGATGTAATATTAATAGAATTAATAAAATTGAACAATGGTTAAAAAATAACAAATAAATATAAAACAATGAAATTCAATACCATATGTATGGTAAGTATGTAATTATCGTACGCTTGGATGCGCACGCACCTTATAAAACTCTATAGCAAGCGTCAGACTCGTGGCTTGTACAGTTTCAATGTATCGTTTTATTTTCAACAATGAGTTTGATAACTATATATTTTCAAGAGAAAAAATTAATAAAATACAAAAAAAACTCTTGATATGATTTCTATTTGGTTTGGAAACTATTTGAGAACAGATGCAACAGTTAAATTAATAAGCTACCGCTACCAATTTGAGGTTAGCGATCACAGGTAATGCTATTCTGGTAAATGATTTCTTAATGGTTAACATTTCTTAATTTATATTTCTGAACATAATATTAGTAACCTTTTAACATGTTACTATTAAAATTGCTTTATACTTTTTACGTAAGTTAATGTTATTTATTTCAAAACATCGAATAATCAAAACAAGTTTAGTCAAAAGAGTGACTAAACGTTAACTCTTGTAATTAGTGATAATTACTTTAAACATACTTTTTATAATTATGAAAATTAATTAAAATATTTATTTAATATTTTAATAAGTCAAAATTAACATTTCTTGAAATTCTAATAATTCCATTATAAGTTTGATGCTGCGCTAGTAATGACTCGCGTAGTATCAAAATGTCTATTTCAAAAATATTATTTTTGAAAATCAAAGTTATTTAAATAAAATAATGTACTCCCTGTTTATTATCACAACACACGCGAGTACGACCGGGATTATACACTATCGTACTTATATAGTTCGGTAATCCCGCACATATCACTCGGAAGTATATTTGTTGTGTCAAGGTTATGTCTGTATATCAACTTACTGTCAATGTACGCGCACAAATTTGAAAATAATACTTTTTCATGGTGTCGAGTTGCGTGACCTCTTCGTCTGGAAGCTGTTCGTAGACTGTTACAATTTGCCAAAGCGTCTCTCTCGTGTCTGACAAAATGCGTTGATTTGATTGGCTGTAATCACTATAGTCTTCACCCCAAAAGCCTATGTTTTATAAAAATATTTGGTGTTTTACCAAATTTCGACTTTGGGTTCTGGTTTATGTGACGTAAGCACTAGTGTAAAAAATAATTGAAAAGTTAATAATTACAATAACTTCCTTATTGAACGTCCTATCGTTACATGAGTTATGTCATTGAATTATAGACATTTTCTTCTTTAATTTAAGTCTAAACAACATTATTTTATTCACATTGCTTCTCTTAAAATAACGTTTTTATTAATTATCTTGGTGTTTCTTATTTTTATAAGTTTTTGACACCAGATTTAATTATTTTTAATAAAAACACTTTCTAAATAAACACTTGGAGTCCATTTCTCACTTGGTTTGATTTGTTATTTGGAAATAATTATTTCCTTAACAATAGCTTATTTTAGCGTCATTAGGCGTCCATCTTGGTTTTTATATAAAAGTATTTAAAATGAATTTCCCTTATCTAATACAAGTAATCTTACAATCTAATAATACTAAAACGATTATTTACATGATTTCATACTAAAATATCCTCACATGATTGTATTAAATATAATATACACATTGTCTTATTCCTCTTCTACCTGTCTCATACAATTGTCAACATAATTTTAGTCTTTTCTATGTGAATTATATTATGTATTAAATGTCATTAGTGTACATATATTGTACTTAATGTATTACATATATTGGTCAGCTTCTAGCTAGTTTAGAATCCTTCAATTCTTTAATATTGGGTTTGTTCCTATGGTGTCTCAACATAGTGGTCATTTATTTTTCATAAAAACAATAATTAAACTGTTATTGTTACATTATGTTTGTGTTTCTATATTGGTATTAGGCATTACTCCT
This sequence comes from Magicicada septendecula, assembly GCA_034769895.1. Classification (NCBI taxonomy): domain Eukaryota; kingdom Metazoa; phylum Arthropoda; class Insecta; order Hemiptera; family Cicadidae; genus Magicicada; species Magicicada septendecula. Next base: position 795,974,120 of record CM068368.1, read on the forward strand.
ACTTTTGGTAATGTTCTCATTTACTCTTAGATAAATTTATATGTCATATTTTTCCTAAGTAACTTACTTAACATGGTTGGTTTATATCTGATTTCTGTCACTATGGTCAGTTGGTTTCTAATTATTTGCATATATACTGACTGTTTTTATAGTTCTAATCTGTTCTCAAAGTTGTATTGATTTTCTCTCTAACTACTGGTAATATTGTTAACAATCTGTGTTTAATCTTTAATACACTATTTTCCTTAACTAATGGGCCATACAGTGGTCCATTTTACATCTGATTGTTTGTACATGGTTAGTTAGTTTACATCATTTTAATTATAATACTGTTGTTATTATGTTAATGATCTGTTCTCAAACCATTACCAGATATTGGTCTTTCTACTGGTAATATTGTTATTCACTTTAGTATTGGTTTTGATATTGCACTTTGCCTATTTGAATTGGCATATTTGTTGCATCTTTGCTATAGCTGTCTGCCATTGCATTTGATTGGTTTTATTTACATGGTTGCATTTTAATGCATTGTCTATTAGGATGTATTGTTATTTATAACAATTCCTTAATTGATATCATTGTTGATAATCATTTATTTTCATTGATATTTTTGGTTTTCTGTTTAACAGGTACCTTCTCTATGGGTTATGTAACAATGTACCATCTGTTTTAATGCAGTATGTCTCTACTACTTGCATGGTATCATCATGGTATTTCACAATAATATTTTACTTATTTTGTGACACATGTTTATACATTCCTTCTTAAACACTAATACATATCTTATTGTATTATTTATTATATCTTTCTAGTCATAGGTTGAATTCAATTCAATCCCTTTTGTTTGATACAATGGTTTTTTATACTGTTGTCAGTTCTTTACCAAAAATAAAACATAGTTATATTGTTCTATTTTGTTTCATTTTGGTGGACTTATGATTATCTGTGTTAATCACAACTTTATTAAATGCGTCACACTCATTGTTCGTGTCTATTTGACTTATTTAACATCTTGTTGTTTTCATCATGGAATTAACATATTTTCATATACTTATAAACTTCCTCACTATAATTGTTTGTGTGGTTTTATCAGTAGAAATAGTTAGTTATTCACATGTTTCACATCTATTATGTACGCACTGTTATTGTTTGTGTTTCCTTAAATGCTAATCACTGTTTTTCATCCTCACATTTGATAATCATTATTTCACTTGTCACTTATTTAGTCTTTGGTGCACGTGGTTTATGTTGATTTCTGGTATGATTTATTCATCTTCTTCTCTCTTCTGAGTCAGCTTTCTTGTCCTTCTTCCTTCTTCTTTCTTGTTATTTTCATCGTAGTCATTATTCTTTAGTCGTTTCCCCTCACTTTTGGAGTTTGTTAATTCTTATTTAGTCGTTTCCCCTCACTTTTGGATCCTATTGGGTCTATAATTGGTATTTTGTTTTGGCTCATGTCATTTTCTTTCTTATTTTTCGTAGTTGATGTCACTAGGTTGATATTATCTTATTCATAGTTGGATTTTCATATTAACACATTTGTAGATACACACTTTATATACATGGATTTACTTATCTAGATTTACATTCATATTTTTTCTCTTACTTGCCGTCCTTTAGGCTCATTTTATGTAACTGCCATATTTGGTTATGTTACATATGCCTTCCTTTAAGAATTGATTAATTCTGAGTTATGATTATACTATATTTTTCTATGAAGAATTTATCAATTACTGTACATTCCATATTGATTTACATGTTTTTTCCATATATCCTTTCGCTTTCTGTTCTTTGAATCATATTTATTTCTTCTCTATGTAATTACTTCCCTCATTTATTTAGTTCCCTAACACACATTTAGCTGGGGCAGTTTAGAGCGGCTCACTTTGGCTATTCGACTCTACTGGCCATATTAATTTCAATAAATATGGAGGCAAATCATCTCCTTTAATAATAATAAATGATTGCTAGCATTATTCTTCAGTCAATTCATCTCAAATCATTAATAATAATAATAGTGGTCGTTTTTCCGACAAATAATAAATATTCTTGGGATTAATTCTCGCATCTGCGGTTTGTATATTGTGATTCTCTCTTTTCTTGATTCAACTTAACTAATTCTTTACTTGGATTTCGTTGTCCATGATGTGTCCGTTATAGTGATTTTTAATTCTTTACATATCATCGGGATATTTTGTTTTACATTTCCTCATTGGTATACTCTCATGATTTTCTTCGTTAGTATATTCTTTTTTATTCTTCTTCATCATAGATTAATCTCTTCATTCTGTGTTACCTTGAACGTTATTTCGTCATAATCTTCGTTCCAAATTCATTCTTCTAGATACTATGTATTAGTACATTTTTTTTTCTTTCCTTTTCCAGGTTTTAGTTGGTATTTGTACTTCATGTAGTGCTGGCTTTTCTTTATTCAAATACAAATTTGTCGTGTGTGGTCGTTTCTCTACAGTAATAATGTTCACTTGGTTTATTCTTCCAACTCTTCTTTTTCTTATAGTAGTATGGGTGAGATGTTGTTATTCTACTGGTTGACTAGGCTCTTGGAAATAATGAGTTTGCTTCATATATGCCTGGGATGTAATGTGTCTGTCTCGTATTGACATCTTTTTTATATAGTACGGGTGAGATGTTGTTGTTCTACTGGTTGACGTGGCTCTTGGAAATAGTTGGTGCCAAAGTTGTAGTTTGTCGGCCTCGTATTGACATTCCTTTTTTATATAGTAGTACGGGTGAGATGTTGTTGTTCTACTGGTTGACTAGGCTCTTGGAATTAGTTGGTGCCAAGGTTGTAGTGTGTCGGTCTCGTATTGACATCTTTCTTTATAGTAGTAGTTATCATTAATGAATACAACGTTCTGATTCCTTTACATAAATTCTCTGGGATCATTTTTTCCCACATTATAAAATGACAATATACATTCAATGTTTAATACATAATTACATAGTTACTTTTCATTTAATATAAACATATAATAATCTTCATGATAATAATTCACCCTTTTTTTCTTCAGTCAACATTTGTCTTTATATCTTCACTTTTCATTTTGTAAATAACAATAATCTTCATGGCCACATTTCATTTTTCATCTTAATATAGTCAACAGTTACATTCATCTTTTCATTTTACACTACAAATATTTCCATCCTTTATATAGCATTAATAATAAAATAATCCTTATCGCTCACTTTTCACTTGTAATTTCATATTTCAATTGTCAACGTATTTTTTCATCGAAGTCTGATTATAGGTCCCCTTTATCTTTTTTGTAATAGGGTTTTGCAATTCATAGGTGTTGTTTAGATTGTCTTTTGTTACAGTATATGGTCCGGTATATAATAGTAGTAATTTCTTTGCAATGCCCTCGATAGTACTTGGGAGTTCTCGATTTTTTATTAGCACTTGGTCTCCCACTTTGTATTTTATAATTTTGGGCTGCAATTTTTTGTATTTAATTCTCAGTTTCTGGGCTCTTTTAACAGCATTATTATAGAACTTGGTTTGGTCAAACTTGATCTCTGCACTTATTGGAAAGTTAATTATTTCTGTGATCTCTCGGGGTGGTCTTTTTTCATGCATTGCCATGTATGGTGTCTCCTCAGTTGACTGATGGTATGCGAGGTTTAAGAAGTCTTCAGCTGGGGACAAATACTACTCCCACTTCCTCTGCTGGCTGTGACAGTAGGTTCTTAAAATCCTTCCTACTTCCCTCAACACTCTCTCAGCAGGGTTGCTGTTGGGGTGGTACACCGATGTCTTATACGTTTTGATGCCCAGATGGAGCAGTGTTTCCCGCCATTTCCGTCCTCGAAACTGCGTTCCGTGATCTGTAACTATTGATGCTGGTCGGCCCACTTCGGGTATGTATTTGTTTATAACTACTTCTAGTATCTTGCTTGTTGTGGCTCGATTAAGTGGATACAGCTTCGTATATTTTGTATAGTGGTCAAAGATAATAATGATATATTTATACTGATGTCTTCCACCACTCTGTGGAAACGGCCCACAAATGTCCAGGAAGATTTTTTCTAATTTTGTCACAGATGTTATCGGTATCATCACTCCTTCTCTCTTTTCGTTACTGCATTTGACTAGCTGGCAAATATGGCAATTCTGTATATATTTCCTTACCTTCCTATTCATGTCAGTGAAATACACATGTTCTTGCAGTGCTTTTACCACCTTCACTGCGCCCATATGACCATATCGTATGTGATAGTCGATGGTCAAATCTCTCTCTAGAACCTTTGGGACAACTATCTTCCAGTCTTCACCATTTTTATTGCTTTTGGTGAACACTAGCTGATTATGAATACAAAAATACTGTTTAATGTTTGCATCGTTATCTGCTAGTTTTTTAATAATTATCAATATTTTGGGATCTTGTTGTTGCTGTATAGCTATATCTGACAGTATTTTAGTAAGCTCAGATTTACTTTTTAGCAAGTGGTAGACCTTCGCGATGGTTTCTCTCTCTCCTTGGAACATTTGGTTAATCCGGGACAACACGTCTGCAGCTGTGTTGCTTTTTCCCGGTATGTACTCCCACTGTATATTGTACTCTTGGAGTGTGAGAGTCCATCTTGCCAATCTTCCGTGTTTCAATTTACAGTTCTTGAGGAATGAAATGGATTTGTGATCCGTTCTTACTGTCACTTTATATCTCAAGATAAAGGTTCTAAACTTTTCGCAAGCGAATACGATACTTAATAATTCTTTTTCTGTGGTGTGATAGTTGCGTTCACACTTGTTCAACGTGCGACTTGCAAAACTAATTACTTCATGGTTCCCGTCTTGGTCTTCTTGATATAGCACGGATCCGAGACTCAAGTCGCTGGCGTCGCAGTTCATGAAAAATTGTTTTTCAAAGTTAGGGTGATGTAACATAACGGTTTCTAGGAATTTTTCTTTAATTAACTTAAACGTGGATTCTTGTTCTGATTCCCATTTCCACTTTTCTTTTGATGAAAGCTGTGTTGAAAATCAAGCTGTTAATTCGGAATAATTCACTTGAAATTTACGATAGTAGTTGCAGATCCCGAGGAACGATTGCAGTTGTTTCTTATTCTGTGGGACGGGGAAACGCTGTATTGCCTCCATCTTTTCTTGGGACGGTGTAATTCCATGTTCAGATAGGTTAAACCCCAAAAATTGGACTTCTTTTGCTATTAATTGAGACTTATCTAACTTCAATATAATGTGATTATCTTCTAATTTCTGTAAGACTTGTGCCAACCTTTCACAGTGTTCCTCCCAATTGTTGGAGGCGATTAAGAGATCGTCAACATAGACTGTTGTAAACTGCAGTGTATTGTGGCCCAGTATCTCGTCCATACATTTGACGAATATCGCTACCGAGTTTACTAAGCCAAACGGTAGTCTTTTGAAATGGTAATTTCGACCTTCGAAAATAAAGGCAGTATACTTCCTACTATTCGGATGCAGTTCAACTTGCCAATATCCGCATACCGTATCCCATATACTGTAGAATTTTGAACCATAAAACTTCTTTAAGATCTCATCAATTTCTCCAGGTGATGTCCTGTCGTTAATTATGGTTTTGTTTAATTCCCTAGCATCTAAACAAATTCGTACCGCACCATTTTTCTTCGGTACGGCGACAATAGGGTTGGTGTATGGTGAATTGCTTACTTCGATAATGTCATTTGCTATCAAACGCTGGATTTCTTCCCTTACTGCTTCCTTCAGCGAAAAGGCGATAGGATAAGATTTTCGTTTAAATTCGGTTTGGTCTTTGAATCTTAACTCGCATTGGAAATTTTTAATTTTTCCGGGCGTATCGGAAAATATGTGACGATACTGGCAATATATATTTATTAAATGGTCCTTTTGTTCCCATGTCAGCTCTTGGCTATGTTGGTTGGTCTTGAATTCTCGTATCTCATTAATCTTGGTCAACCATAAATCTTCCTCTGGGTTATTGTGAAGCTTCTTGTTGATGGCGCCTTCCTGATGTTGGTGGCCTTCCCTAATGTAATAGATTACATGTTCTGCGGGTGCCTTTTGATATTCTGTTAGCTTGGCTGTCCACTCAACTTCTCCTGTCTTCATTCTTACTGTATTTGTGTCCATGTTAATTATCGCAGTGTATTTCCTGAGTATATCACACCCAATGAGCAGGGTAAACGGTAACCCACTGGCTACGAGGAATATGATCTGTATCGTGTTGCCATCGCTGGATACTTCAAGTTGCACTTGTTGTCTAATCGTCTTATTTTGACGTCCGGTAGCTCCAATGAGTACAATGTTGTTAATAGGTAAAGTGGGTATTGTCGCTTTATTTTCAGATTGGATTCTATCTAACTCCACTTTATCAATCAATGATACATTTGCTCCGGTATCTATCATTGCCGTTGCTTTTATGTTATTGACCTGCACCGCTATGTATGCAATTTCACTATTACTTGTATCGCTGATAGTATTCTCTTTTTCTTCCATTAAGTCTCTTCTAATATTTTTCAAATAATTATTGGTGTAAGTTTTGCGAAGATTTGGATGGTTTGCCAAAACTCTAGACCCAATAGTCCAGTTCAGTGAGGGTAGTACTTGGTTTTTCACTGCCGGTTGGCGTTTAAAAGCAGGTCACTATTCCCGTGCCTGTCTTGCGATGTCGAAGCTATGGGTTCCTGATTCCCATTTCCATGTCCATTATTGTAGATTGCTGTATTTTGCGTTGTTGTTCCTTGACTTCCATTACTGTCGCTTCCGTTAGATCGGTATCCAGATTCCCGCTCCTCTCTATCGCTGTTGCTGGAGTGACTATGCTGATTAGGGAAACTCCTCCTCCCTTGGTAGTAGTTTCGACGATTTCCCCCTCGACTGGCTTGAGTATAGTGCACTCTACGAAAGTGATTATTATGTTGGTTGCCATTGTTTTGTCTTGGGTGATGATTGGGAGCTTGATTCTGGTACGGCCGGTAATAATTGTTACCTCTTTGGTAAGCTGGCTCTCGCTGATATCCACCTGAATGCTGATTATTATTATTCCCTCTATTATTGACGTTGTTGCCCCCTCCGTCTTGACGTGGTATAGGGTGATTTTGGAATCTCGGTCGGTAATTGTGATTTCTTCCCGGGCTATTCCTTTCGTTGGATATGTTGGGGTTATTATTCCCAGGTCCTCCTCGATCATATGTTTGGTTTGGTCCTTGTCGACTGCGTTGGTAGTAGCGTTCTCTTTCATGGTTCTCCAACAGTTCGCACATCCCTTGGACTGTTTTTATTTGTGCATTTAGCCTCCCTTGTGATATGCCTTGATTGAAGTGGTAGGCTAATTTCGTCACTAGGCATTCTTCTGGGATGGCGGGTTCGAGATTCCTCGCCAGGCAAATCTTTCCCAAGAAATACGTTGTCATTGACTGCCTTCCATGTATATCGAACCTCCCGTTTGTGATATCATCCCTGACGATGTTCTGGGTGGCTTCTGACCAATATTTTTGTTTAAACGCCACTTTGAAGTTGTCATAATTCCCCACTTCGTTACGGGTTGCCGTCCACCAATTGTCGAACGTGCTTTTGAAAGCTTCGTCTAACATTCCCTTAATGGTAGTCCATCTACTCTCTCTGTTTTTACGTATGATTTCTTCCATCCGTTCTAAAAATTCTAGCGGATTTTTATAATAAGTTCTGAATTCAATCTGGTCCCTGTTGTCTAGATGAGTCAATCCGGATAGTAAATTTGGTATCGTTTGTATACGATGCATCTCGTCGCGGAGGTCATCTAATTCTCTTCGTTGACGCTCGGTTAGTAGGGTTCTATCATCATGTACCTGCTGCTTAATTGCGTCCACTCTTCCGGATACTTCTTCACACTTGTCGGTTAGTGTTGACTGTGCTGCCTTCATGTTGGTTTGTTCTTGTGTTATCACACTTATTTGTGTACCGTGCGTTCTCTCCATCTCGTTAATGCGTTGATTGATGTCTAACTCTGCTTGTATTAGTCTCAGGCTGGTACCTTCTCCCTCCTTTCGTACTTCATACATCTCAACATTAACTTCAGTTGATAATACGGCCATGCGCTTCTCGATTTCATCGACATTTTCCTTCAGTCTTTTTTCTACCATTTCTTCTGTATCCTTGGCGGCTTCCTTCATCTTGTTACTGTTGATACTTATTTGCTGCCACATCCCTTCATGGTCAGATTGTATTGTTTCGACGTCTCTATTGAACTTAGCCGTGATTTCATCCATCTTCTGGTTGGCCTGATCCATTCTGACTCCCAACTCTGCCGATAACTCCTCTTTCATGATGGCCATTTTCTTCTCCAGTAATTCCTCAGTTTTCTTTTGTCCATCTTCCATTCTCCTGTTCGTCTCCTGTATCTGGTTATTGAACTCTTCCTTTAATAATTCCATATGTTTTTGGTTCTCCCTCTGGCCTTCCTCTATTTTCTTGCTTAAATCCTCTTTGGTAGATCGCTGGCCTTCTTCTATTCTATTTAAGTCTGCCTTGGTGGATTTCTGGCTCTCTTCTATCTTGCTATTCACGTCCGCCTTGGTGGAGTTCAGTGATTCTTCCATCCTTTTCTGGCCTTCTTCCATCCTCTTGTTTAAGTCCTCCTTCATTGCTTCCTGTCCTTCCCTCAATGACCGATTGTCCTCTTTGGTTGATTTCAGGCCTTCCATTATCTGCCTCATCCAATCTTGGAATACTGATTCTCTTAGTAGCGTTGTTTGTTCAGGCTGGCTTGGTTCCGGTGGGGTTTCTTGGATCATCCCTTCCGGTTCCTCCATAGGTTGTTGAACCCCCTCCGCCGGTTCAATTTGTTTGTCTTTTACTTCCACTACTATCTCCTCCGCATCTTCTGTTGACATAGCTTCCTTCTCTTCTTTTCTGGTTTCTTTCTCTGCTTGCGCCATCCTTTTTCTTGACGTTGACCTTGATTTTGATCTTGATTTCAATCGGTCTGTATACATCTTGATCTTCTGATAATGTTCCTGCTGTCTTCTCACGAATTAGTATATTTAGGTTATTGGTTATTGTATATTTCCCTAACTCGTGCTCAGACGTTGGGCGCCAACTTGTTATAGAACAAGTATCAAGTTCAGTGTACTATAGTAGTAGTATCGAAGTGTGATCTTCTATCAATTCTGCCCCAAATTGGGTTCGTCAACTTGTTAAAGGACAAGTAATACTAGTATATATTTAGTGATGTGTAGTGTGCTTGCAGATACGCTCCGGTATCTGCTGTGATGTTGTTTTTATAAAAACTGCTCCAATTATAATTATTAGGAGTTATTAGTGTGATTGTATAATCTGTATAAGTGTCTATGAATAATTCACTCTTTTGATTTAAATAAGTTTCGCGCACTTTTTGTTGTATGCCTCCCTCACTTACCACAAGTATCTGTTTCAGTCCTGTTCTGTGACGGTTGTTGCTGAAATACATACATTTAAAATGCACACAAATATTCAATTTGAATATTCAAAACAGTTAGTACACACAATATGAATGAATTAGCACATATAGGTAATACTTTAAATTACTCTCTGTTTGAATTCTTCCGCCACCTTTGGTAGAACTGATTTACAAGAAATAATTTAATTTATATTTGAAATGATACTCTTGTTCATAGGTAAATAAGTGAAGGTTTATTAACAATTTTAAAATGGCAAATTTCAAAACAATTAACAATCATTTGGGCTAATAACCCTTTAAATAATAATTACAATTGATTAATTTTAACATAAAACTCTATCCAGGCTCAATGCTGGTAGTCCTGTCTTTAGTACAATAATTTGAATTTATAAGGTTATGTTTTCTTGTTAATGTATTATCAGGTTGTTAGGTTCTTTGAGGATACATGATATCAGTGTCAAGATGTAATATTAATAGAATTAATAAAATTGAACAATGGTTAAAAAATAACAAATAAATATAAAACAATGAAATTCAATACCATATGTATGGTAAGTATGTAATTATCGTACGCTTGGATGCGCACGCACCTTATAAAACTCTATAGCAAGCGTCAGACTCGTGGCTTGTACAGTTTCAATGTATCGTTTTATTTTCAACAATGAGTTTGATAACTATATATTTTCAAGAGAAAAAATTAATAAAATACAAAAAAAACTCTTGATATGATTTCTATTTGGTTTGGAAACTATTTGAGAACAGATGCAACAGTTAAATTAATAAGCTACCGCTACCAATTTGAGGTTAGCGATCACAGGTAATGCTATTCTGGTAAATGATTTCTTAATGGTTAACATTTCTTAATTTATATTTCTGAACATAATATTAGTAACCTTTTAACATGTTACTATTAAAATTGCTTTATACTTTTTACGTAAGTTAATGTTATTTATTTCAAAACATCGAATAATCAAAACAAGTTTAGTCAAAAGAGTGACTAAACGTTAACTCTTGTAATTAGTGATAATTACTTTAAACATACTTTTTATAATTATGAAAATTAATTAAAATATTTATTTAATATTTTAATAAGTCAAAATTGACATTTCTTGAAATTCTAATAATTCCATTATAAGTTTGATGCTGCGCTAGTAATGACTCGCGTAGTATCAAAATGTCTATTTCAAAAATATTATTTTTGAAAATCAAAGTTATTTAAATAAAATAATGTACTCCCTGTTTATTATCACAACACACGCGAGTACGACCGGGATTATACACTATCATACTTATATAGTTCGGTAATCCCGCACATATCACTCGGAAGTATATTTGTTGTGTCAAGGTTATGTCTGTATATCAACTTACTGTCAATGTACGCGCACAAATTTGAAAATAATACTTTTTCATGGTGTCGAGTTGCGTGACCTCTTCGTCTGGAAGCTGTTCGTAGACTGTTACAATTTGCCAAAGCGTCTCTCTCGTGTCTGACAAAATGCGTTGATTTGATTGGCTGTAATCACTATAGTCTTCACCCCAAAAGCCTATGTTTTATAAAAATATTTGGTGTTTTACCAAATTTCGACTTTGGGTTCTGGTTTATGTGACGTAAGCACTAGTGTAAAAAATAATTGAAAAGTTAATAATTACAATAACTTCCTTATTGAACGTCCTATCGTTACATGAGTTATGTCATTGAATTATAGACATTTTCTTCTTTAATTTAAGTCTAAACAACATTATTTTATTCACATTGCTTCTCTTAAAATAACGTTTTTATTAATTATCTTGGTGTTTCTTATTTTTATAAGTTTTTGACACCAGATTTAATTATTTTTAATAAAAACACTTTCTAAATAAACACTTGGAGTCCATTTCTCACTTGGTTTGATTTGTTATTTGGAAATAATTATTTCCTTAACAATAGCTTATTTTAGCGTCATTAGGCGTCCATCTTGGTTTTTATATAAAAGTATTTAAAATGAATTTCCCTTATCTAATACAAGTAATCTTACAATCTAATAATACTAAAACGATTATTTACATGATTTCATACTAAAATATCCTCACATGATTGTATTAAATATAATATACACATTGTCTTATTCCTCTTCTACCTGTCTCATACAATTGTCAACATAATTTTAGTCTTTTCTATGTGAATTATATTATGTATTAAATGTCATTAGTGTACATATATTGTACTTAATGTATTACATATATTGGTCAGCTTCTAGCTAGTTTAGAATCCTTCAATTCTTTAATATTGGGTTTGTTCCTATGGTGTCTCAACATAGTGGTCATTTATTTTTCATAAAAACAATAATTAAACTGTTATTGTTACATTATGTTTGTGTTTCTATATTGGTATTAGGCATTACTCCTACTTTTGGTAATGTTCTCATTTACTCTTAGATAAATTTATATGTCATATTTTTCCTAAGTAACTTACTTAACATGGTTGGTTTATATCTGATTTCTGTCACTATGGTCAGTTGGTTTCTAATTATTTGCATATATACTGACTGTTTTTATAGTTCTAATCTGTTCTCAAAGTTGTATTGATTTTCTCTCTAACTACTGGTAATATTGTTAACAATCTGTGTTTAATCTTCAATACACTATTTTCCTTAACTAATGGGCCATACAGTGGTCCATTTTACATCTGATTGTTTGTACATGGTTAGTTAGTTTACATCATTTTATTTATAATACTGTTGTTATTATGTTAATGATCTGTTCTCAAACCATTACCAGATATTGGTCTTTCTACTGGTAATATTGTTATTCACTTTAGTATTGGTTTTGATATTGCACTTTGCCTATTTGAATTGGCATATTTGTTACATCTTTGCTATAGCTGTCTGCCATTGCATTTGATTGGTTTTATTTACATGGTTGCATTTTAATGCATTGTCTATTAGGATGTATTGTTATTTATAACAATTCCTTAATTGATATCATTGTTGATAATCATTTATTTTCATTGATATTTTTGGTTTTCTGTTTAACAGGTACCTTCTCTATGGGTTATGTAACAATGTACCATCTGTTTTAATGCAGTATGTCTCTACTACTTGCATGGTATCATCATGGTATTTCACAATAATATTTTACTTATTTTGTGACACATGTTTATACATTCCTTCTTAAACACTAATACATATCTTATTGTATTATTTATTATATCTTTCTAGTCATAGGTTGAATTCAATTCAATCCCTTTTGTTTGATACAATGGTTTTTTATACTGTTGTCAGTTCTTTACCAAAAATAAAACATAGTTATATTGTTCTATTTTGTTTCATTTTGGTGGACTTATGATTATCTGTGTTAATCATAACTTTATTAAATGCGTCACACTCATTGTTCGTGTCTATTTGACTTATTTAACATCTTGTTGTTTTCATCATGGAATTAACATATTTTCATATACTTATAAACTTCCTCACTATAATTGTTTGTGTGGTTTTATCAGTAGAAATAGTTAGTTATTCACATGTTTCACATCTATTAAGTACGCACTGTTATTGTTTGTGTTTCCTTAAATGCTAATCACTGTTTTTCATCCTCACATTTGATAATCATTATTTCACTTGTCACTTATTTAGTCTTTGGTGCACGTGGTTTATGTTGATTTCTGGTATGATTTATTCATCTTCTTCTCTCTTCTGAGTCAGCTTTCTTGTCCTTCTTCCTTCTTCTTTCTTGTTATTTTCATCGTAGTCATTATTCTTTAGTCGTTTCCCCTCACTTTTGGAGTTTGTTAATTCTTATTTAGTCGTTTCCCCTCACTTTTGGAGTTTGTTAATTCTTATTTAGTCGTTTCCCCTCACTTTTGGATCCTATTGGGTCTATAATTGGTATTTTGTTTTGGCTCATGTCATTTTCTTTCTTATTTTTCGTAGTTGATGTCACTAGGTTGATATTATCTTATTCATAGTTGGATTTTCATATTAACACATTTGTAGATACACACTTTATATACATGGATTTACTTATCTAGATTTACATTCATATTTTTTCTCTTACTTGCCGTCCTTTAGGCTCATTTTATGTAACTGCCATATTTGGTTATGTTACATATGCCTTCCTTTAAGAATTGATTAATTCTGAGTTATGATTATACTATATTTTTCTATGAAGAATTTATCAATTACTGTACATTCCATATTGATTTACATGTTTTTTCCATATATCCTTTCGCTTTCTGTTCTTTGAATCATATTTATTTCTTCTCTATGTAATTACTTCCCTCATTTATTTAGTTCCCTAACACACATTTAGCTGGGGCAGTTTAGAGCGGCTCACTTTGGCTATTCGACTCTACTGGCCATACTAATTTCAATAAATATGGAGGCAAATCATCTCCTTTAATAATAATAAATGATTGCTGGCATTATTCTTCAGTCAATTCATCTCAAATCATTAATAATAATAATAGTGGTCGTTTTTCCGACAAATAATAAATATTCTTGGGATTAATTCTCGCATCTGCGGTTTGTATATTGTGATTCTCTCTTTTCTTGATTCAACTTAACTAATTCTTTACACATCATCGGGATATTTTGTTTTACATTTCCTCATTGGTATACTCTCATGATTTTCTTCGTTAGTATATTCTTTTTTATTCTTCTTCATCATAGATTAATCTCTTCATTCTGTGTTACCTTGAACGTTATTTCGTCATAATCTTCGTTCCAAATTCATTCTTCTAGATACTATGTATTAGTACATTTATTTTTTCTTTCCTTTTCCAGGTTTTAGTTGGTATTTGTACTTCATGTAGTGCTGGCTTTTCTTTATTCAAATACAAATTTGTCGTGTGTGGTCGTTTCTCTACAGTAATAATGTTCACTTGGTTTATTCTTCCAACTCTTCTTTTTCTTATAGTAGTACGGGTGAGATGTTGTTATTCTACTGGTTGACTAGGCTCTTGGAAATAATGAGTTTGCTTCATATATGCCTGGGATGTAATGTGTCTGTCTCGTATTGACATCTTTTTTATATAGTACGGGTGAGATGTTGTTGTTCTACTGGTTGACGTGGCTCTTGGAAATAGTTGGTGCCAAAGTTGTAGTTTGTCGGCCTCGTATTGACATTCCTTTTTTATATAGTAGTACGGGTGAGATGTTGTTGTTCTACTGGTTGACTAGGCTCTTGGAATTAGTTGGTGCCAAGGTTGTAGTGTGTCGGTCTCGTATTGACATCTTTCTTTATAGTAGTAGTTATCATTAATGAATACAACGTTCTGATTCCTTTACATAAATTCTCTGGGATCATTTTTTCCCACATTATAAAATGACAATATACATTCAATGTTTAATACATAATTACATAGTTACTTTTCATTTAATATAAACATATAATAATCTTCATGATAATAATTCACCCTTTTTTTCTTCAGTCAACATTTGTCTTTATATCTTCACTTTTCATTTTGTAAATAACAATAATCTTCATGGCCACATTTCATTTTTCATCTTAATATAGTCAACAGTTATATTCATAATTATCTTTTCATTTTACACTACAAATATTTCCATCCTTTATATAGCATTAATAATAAAATAATCCTTATCGCTCACTTTTCACTTGTAATTTCATATTTCAATTGTCAACGTATTTTTTCATCGAAGTCTGATTATAGGTCCCCTTTATCTTTTTTGTAATAGGGTTTTGCAATTCATAGGTGTTGTTTAGATTGTCTTTTGTTACAGTATATGGTCCGGTATATAATAGTAGTAATTTCTTTGCAATGCCCTCGATAGTACTTGGGAGTTCTCGATTTTTTATTAGCACTTGGTCTCCCACTTTGTATTTTATAATTTTGGGCTGCAATTTTTTGTATTTAATTCTCAGTTTCTGGGCTCTTTCAACAGCATTATTATAGAACTTGGTTTGGTCAAACTTGATCTCTGCACTTATTGGAAAGTTAATTATTTCTGTGATCTCTCGGGGTGGTCTTTTTTCATGCATTGCCATGTATGGTGTCTCCTCAGTTGACTGATGGTATGCGAGGTTTAAGAAGTCTTCAGCTGGGGACAAATACTACTCCCACTTCCTCTGCTGGCTGTGACAGTAGGTTCTTAAAATCCTTCCTACTTCCCTCAACACTCTCTCAGCAGGGTTGCTGTTGGGGTGGTACACCGATGTCTTATACGTTTTGATGCCCAGATGGAGC
This sequence comes from Magicicada septendecula, assembly GCA_034769895.1. NCBI lineage: Eukaryota > Metazoa > Arthropoda > Insecta > Hemiptera > Cicadidae > Magicicada > Magicicada septendecula. Next base: position 795,989,702 of record CM068368.1, read on the forward strand.
AGTGTTTCCCGCCATTTCCGTCCTCGAAACTGCGTTCCGTGATCTGTAACTATTGATGCTGGTCGGCCCACTTCGGGTATGTATTTGTTTATAACTACTTCTAGTATCTTGCTTGTTGTGGCTCGATTAAGTGGATACAGCTTCGTATATTTTGTATAGTGGTCAAAGATAATAATGATATATTTATACTGATGTCTTCCACCACTCCGTGGAAACGGCCCACAAATGTCCAGGAAGATTTTTTCTAATTTTGTCACAGATGTTATCGGTATCATCACTCCTTCTCTCTTTTCGTTACTGCATTTGACTAGCTGGCAAATATGGCAATTCTGTATATATTTCCTTACCTTCCTATTCATGTCAGTGAAATACACATGTTCTTGCAGTGCTTTTACCACCTTCACTGCGCCCATATGACCATATCGTATGTGATAGTCGATGGTCAAATCTCTCTCTAGAACCTTTGGGACAACTATCTTCCAGTCTTCACCATTTTTATTGCTTTTGGTGAACACTAGCTGATTATGAATACAAAAATACTGTTTAATGTTTGCATCGTTATCTGCTAGTTTTTTAATAATTATCAATATTTTGGGATCTTGTTGTTGCTGTATAGCTATATCTGACAGTATTTTAGTAAGCTCAGATTTATTTTTTAGCAAGTGGTAGACCTTCGCGATGGTTTCTCTCTCTCCTTGGAACGTTTGGGCGTCGATGTTAATCCGGGACAACACGTCTGCAGCTGTGTTGCTTTTTCCCGGTATGTACTCCCACTGTATATTGTACTCTTGGAGTGTGAGAGTCCATCTTGTCAATCTTCCGTGTTTCAATTTACAGTTCTTGAGGAATGAAATGGATTTGTGATCCGTTCTTACTGTCACTTTATATCCCAAGATAAAGGTTCTAAACTTTTCGCAAGCGAATACGATACTTAATAATTCTTTTTCTGTGGTGTGATACTTGCGTTCACACTTGTTCAACGTGCGACTTGCAAAACTAATTACTTCATGGTTCCCGTCTTGGTCTTCTTGGTATAGCACGGATCCGAGACTCAAGTCGCTGGCGTCGCAGTTCATGAAAAATTGTTTTTCAAAGTTAGGGTGATGTAACATAACGGTTTCTAGGAATTTTTCTTTAATTAACTTAAACGTGGATTCTTGTTCTGATTCCCATTTCCACTTTTCTTTTGATGAAAGCTGTGTTGAAAATTGAGCTGTTAATTCGGAATAATTCACTTGAAATGTACGATAGTAGTTGCAGATCCCGAGGAACGATTGCAGTTGTTTCTTATTCTGTGGGACGGGGAAACGCTGTATTGCCTCCATCTTTTCTTGGGACGGTGTAATTCCATGTTCAGATAGGTTAAACCCCAAAAATTGGACTTCTTTTGCTATTAATTGAGACTTATCTAACTTCAATGTAATGTGATTATCTTCTAATTTCTGTAAGACTTGTGCCACCCTTTTACAGTGTTCCTCCCAATTGTTGGAGGCGATTAAGAGATCGTCAACATAGACTGTTGTAAACTGCAGTGTATTGTGGCCCAGTATCTCGTCCATACATTTGACGAATATCGCTACCGAGTTTACTAAGCCAAACGGTAGTCTTTTGAAATGGTAATTTCGACCTTCGAAAATAAAGGCAGTATACTTCCTACTATTCGGATGCAGTTCAACTTGCCAATATCCGCATACCGTATCCCATATACTGTAGAATTTTGAACCATAAAACTTCTTTAAGATCTCATCAATTTCTCCAGGTGATGTCCTGTCGTTAATTATGGTTTTGTTTAATTCCCTAGCATCTAAACAAATTCGTACCGCACCATTTTTCTTCGGTACGGCGACAATAGGGTTGGTGTATGGTGAATTGCTTACTTCGATAATGTCATTTGCTATCAAACGCTGGATTTCTTCCCTTACTGCTTCCTTCAGCGAAAAGGCGATAGGATAAGATTTTCGTTTAAATTCGGTTTGGTCTTTGAATCTTAACTCGCATTGGAAATTTTTAATTTTTCCGGGCGTATCGGAAAATATGTGACGATACTGGCAATATATATTTATTAGATGGTCCTTTTGTTCCCATGTCAGCTCTTGGCTATGTTGGTTGGTCTTGAATTCTCGTATCTCATTAATCTTGGTCAACCATAAATCTTCCTCTGGGTTATTGTGAAGCTTCTTGTTGATGGCGCCTTCCTGATGTTGGTGGCCTTCCCTAATGTAATAGATTACATGTTCTGCGGGTGCCTTTTGATATTCTGTTAGCTTGGCTGTCCACTCAACTTCTCCTGTCTTCATTCTTACTGTATTTGTGTCCATGTTAATTATCGCAGTGTATTTCCTGAGTATATCACACCCAATGAGCAGGGTAAACGGTAACCCACTGGCTACGAGGAATATGATCTGTATCGTGTTGCCATCGCTGGATACTTCAAGTTGCACTTGTTGTCTAATCGTCTTATTTTGACGTCCGGTAGCTCCAATGAGTACAATGTTGTTAATAGGTAAAGTGGGTATTGTCGCTTTATTTTCAGATTGGATTCTATCTAACTCCACTTTATCAATCAATGATACATTTGCTCCGGTATCTATCATTGCCGTTGCTTTTATGTTATTGACCTGCACCGCTATGTATGCAATTTCACTATTACTTGTATCGCTGATAGTATTCTCTTTTTCTTCCATTAAGTCTCTTCTAATATTTTTCAAATAATTATTGGTGTAAGTTTTGCGAAGATTTGGATGGTTTGCCAAAACTCTAGACCCAATAGTCCGGTTCAGTGAGGGTAGTACTTGGTTTTTCACTGCCGGTTGGCGTTTAAAGGCAGGTCACTATTCCCGTGCCTGTCTTGCGATGTCGAAGCTATGGGTTCCTGATTCCCATTTCCATGTCCATTATTGTAGATTGCTGTATTTTGCGTTGTTGTTCCTTGACTTCCATTACTGTCGCTTCCGTTAGATCGGTATCCAGATTCCCGCTCCTCTCTATCGCTGTTGCTGGAGTGACTATGCTGATTAGGGAAACTCCTCCTCCCTTGGTAGTAGTTTCGACGATTTCCCCCTCGACTGGCTTGAGTATAGTGCACTCTACGAAAGTGATTATTATGTTGGTTGCCATTGTTTTGTCTTGGGTGATGATTGGGAGCTTGATTCTGGTACGGCCGGTAATAATTGTTACCTCTTTGGTAAGCTGGCTCTCGCTGATATCCACCTGAATGCTGATTATTATTATTCCCTCTATTATTGACGTTGTTGCCCCCTCCGTCTTGACGTGGTATAGGGTGATTTTGGAATCTCGGTGGGTAATTGTGATTTCTTCCCGGGCTATTCCTTTCATTGGATATGTTGGGGTTATTATTCCCAGGTCCTCCTCGATCATATGTTTGGTTTGGTCCTTGTCGACTGCGTTGGTAGTAGCGTTCTCTTTCATGGTTCTCCAACAGTTCGCACATCCCTTGGACTGTTTTTATTTGTGCATTTAGCCTCCCTTGTGATATGCCTTGATTGAAGTGGTAGGCTAATTTCGTCACTAGGCATTCTTCTGGGATGGCGGGTTCGAGATTCCTCGCCAGGCAAATCTTTCCCAAGAAATACGTTGTCATTGACTGCCTTCCATGTATATCGAACCTCCCGTTTGTGATATCATCCCTGACGATGTTCTGGGTGGCTTCTGACCAATATTTTTGTTTAAACGCCACTTTGAAGTTGTCATAATTCCCCACTTCGTTACGGGTTGCCGTCCACCAATTGTCGAACGTGCTTTTGAAAGCTTCGTCTAACATTCCCTTAATGGTAGTCCATCTACTCTCTCTGTTTTTACGTATGATTTCTTCCATCCGTTCTAAAAATTCTAGCGGATTTTTATAATAAGTTCTGAATTCAATCTGGTCCCTGTTGTCTAGATGAGTCAATCCGGATAGTAAATTTGGTATCGTTTGTATACGATGCATCTCGTCGCGGAGGTCATCTAATTCTCTTCGTTGACGCTCGGTTAGTAGGGTTCTATCATCATGTACCTGCTGCTTAATTGCGTCCACTCTTCCGGATACTTCTTCACACTTGTCGGTTAGTGTTGACTGTGCTGCCTTCATGTTGGTTTGTTCTTGTGTTATCACACTTATTTGTGTACCGTGCGTTCTCTCCATCTCGTTAATGCGTTGATTGATGTCTAACTCTGCTTGTATTAGTCTCAGGCTGGTACCTTCTCCCTCCTTTCGTACTTCATACATCTCAACATTAACTTCAGTTGATAATACGGCCATGCGCTTCTCGATTTCATCGACATTTTCCTTCAGTCTTTTTTCTACCATTTCTTCTGTATCCTTGGCGGCTTCCTTCATCTTGTTACTGTTGATACTTATTTGCTGCCACATCCCTTCATGGTCAGATTGTATTGTTTCGACGTCTCTATTGAACTTAGCCGTGATTTCATCCATCTTCTGGTTGGCCTGATCCATTCTGACTCCCAACTCTGCCGATAACTCCTCTTTCATGATGGCCATTTTCTTCTCCAGTAATTCCTCAGTTTTCTTTTGTCCATCTTCCATTCTCCTGTTCGTCTCCTGTATCTGGTTATTGAACTCTTCCTTTAATAATTCCATATGTTTTTGGTTCTCCCTCTGGCCTTCCTCTATTTTCTTGCTTAAATCCTCTTTGGTAGATCGCTGGCCTTCTTCTATTCTATTTAAGTCTGCCTTGGTGGATTTCTGGCTCTCTTCTATCTTGCTATTCACGTCCGCCTTGGTGGAGTTCAGTGATTCTTCCATCCTTTTCTGGCCTTCTTCCATCCTCTTGTTTAAGTCCTCCTTCATTGCTTCCTGTCCTTCCCTCAATGACCGATTGTCCTCTTTGGTTGATTTCAGGCCTTCCATTATCTGCCTCATCCAATCTTGGAATACTGATTCTCTTAGTAGCGTTGTTTGTTCAGGCTGGCTTGGTTCCGGTGGGGTTTCTTGGATCATCCCTTCCGGTTCCTCCATAGGTTGTTGAACCCCCTCCGCCGGTTCAATTTGTTTGTCTTTTACTTCCACTACTATCTCCTCCGCATCTTCTGTTGACATAGCTTCCTTCTCTTCTTTTCTGGTTTCTTTCTCTGCTTGCGCCATCCTTTTTCTTGACGTTGACCTTGATTTTGATCTTGATTTCAATCGGTCTGTATACATCTTGATCTTCTGATAATGTTCCTGCTGTCTTCTCACGAATTAGTATATTTAGGTTATTGGTTATTGTATATTTCCCTAACTCGTGCACAGACGTTGGGCGCCAACTTGTTATAGAACAAGTATCAAGTTCAGTGTACTATAGTAGTAGTATCGAAGTGTGATCTTCTATCAATTCTGCCCCAAATTGGGTTCGTCAACTTGTTAAAGGACAAGTAATACTAGTATATATTTAGTGATGTGTAGTGTGCTTGCAGATACGCTCCGGTATCTGCTGTGATGTTGTTTTTATAAAAACTGCTCCAATTATAATTATTAGGAGTTATTAGTGTGATTGTATAATCTGTATAAGTGTCTATGAATAATTCACTCTTTTGATTTAAATAAGTTTCGCGCACTTTTTGTTGTATGCCTCCCTCACTTACCACAAGTCTCTGTTTCAGTCCTGTTCTGTGACGGTTGTTGCTGAAATACATACATTTAAAATGCACACAAATATTCAATTTGAATATTCAAAACAGTTAGTACACACAATATGAATGAATTAGCACATATAGGTAATACTTTAAATTACTCTCTGTTTGAATTCTTCCGCCACCTTTGGTAGAACTGATTTACAAGAAATAATTTAATTTATATTTGAAATGATACTCTTGTTCATAGGTAAATAAGTGAAGGTTTATTAACAATTTTAAAATGGCAAATTTCAAAACAATTAACAATCATTTGGGCTAATAACCCTTTAAATAATAATTACAATTGATTAATTTTAACATAAAACTCTATCCAGGCTCAATGCTGGTAGTCCTGTCTTTAGTACAATAATTTGAATTTATAAGGTTATGTTTTCTTGTTAATGTATTATCAGGTTGTTAGGTTCTTTGAGGATACATGATATCAGTGTCAAGATGTAATATTAATAGAATTAATAAAATTGAACAATGGTTAAAAAATAACGAATAAATATAAAACAATGAAATTCAATACCATATGTATGGTAAGTATGTAATTATCGTACGCTTGGATGCGCACGCACCTTATAAAACTCTATAGCAAGCGTCAGACTCGTGGCTTGTACAGTTTCAATGTATCGTTTTATTTTCAACAATGAGTTTGATAACTATATATTTTCAAGAGAAAAAATTAATAAAATACAAAAAAAACTCTTGATATGATTTCTATTTGGTTTGGAAACTATTTGAGAACAGATGCAACAGTTAAATTAATAAGCTACCGCTACCAATTTGAGGTTAGCGATCACAGGTAATGCTATTCTGGTAAATGATTTCTTAATGGTTAACATTTCTTAATTTATATTTCTGAACATAATATTAGTAACCTTTTAACATGTTACTATTAAAATTGCTTTATACTTTTTACGTAAGTTAATGTTATTTATTTCAAAACATCGAATAATCAAAACAAGTTTAGTCAAAAGAGTGACTAAACGTTAACTCTTGTAATTAGTGATAATTACTTTAAACATACTTTTTATAATTATGAAAATTAATTAAAATATTTATTTAATATTTTAATAAGTCAAAATTGACATTTCTTGAAATTCTAATAATTCCATTATAAGTTTGATGCTGCACTAGTAATGACTCGCGTAGTATCAAAATGTCTATTTCAAAAATATTATTTTTGAAAATCAAAGTTATTTAAATAAAATAATGTACTCCCTGTTTATTATCACAACACACGCGAGTACGACCGGGATTATACACTATCATACTTATATAGTTCGGTAATCCCGCACATATCACTCGGAAGTATATTTGTTGTGTCAAGGTTATGTCTGTATATCAACTTACTGTCAATGTACGCGCACAAATTTGAAAATAATACTTTTTCATGGTGTCGAGTTGCGTGACCTCTTCGTCTGGAAGCTGTTCGTAGACTGTTACAATTTGCCAAAGCGTCTCTCTCGTGTCTGACAAAATGCGTTGATTTGATTGGCTGTAATCACTATAGTCTTCACCCCAAAAGCCTATGTTTTATAAAAATATTTGGTGTTTTACCAAATTTCGACTTTGGGTTCTGGTTTATGTGACGTAAGCACTAGTGTAAAAAATAATTGAAAAGTTAATAATTACAATAACTTCCTTATTGAACGTCCTATCGTTACATGAGTTATGTCATTGAATTATAGACATTTTCTTCTTTAATTTAAGTCTAAACAACATTATTTTATTCACATTGCTTCTCTTAAAATAACGTTTTTATTAATTATCTTGGTGTTTCTTATTTTTATAAGTTTTTTTGACACCAGATTTAATTATTTTTAATAAAAACACTTTCTAAATAAACACTTGGAGTCCATTTCTCACTTGGTTTGATTTGTTATTTGGAAATAATTATTTCCTTAACAATAGCTTATTTTAGCGTCATTAGGCGTCCATCTTGGTTTTTATATAAAAGTATTTAAAATGAATTTCCCTTATCTAATACAAGTAATCTTACAATCTAATAATACTAAAACGATTATTTACATGATTTCATACTAAAATATCCTCACATGATTGTATTAAATATAATATACACATTGTCTTATTCCTCTTCTACCTGTCTCATACAATTGTCAACATAATTTTAGTCTTTTCTATGTGAATTATATTATGTATTAAATGTCATTAGTGTACATATATTGTACTTAATGTATTACATATATTGGTCAGCTTCTAGCTAGTTTAGAATCCTTCAATTCTTTAATATTGGGTTTGTTCCTATGGTGTCTCAACATAGTGGTCATTTATTTTTCATAAAAACAATAATTAAACTGTTATTGTTACATTATGTTTGTGTTTCTATATTGGTATTAGGCATTACTCCTACTTTTGGTAATGTTCTCATTTACTCTTAGATAAATTTATATGTCATATTTTTCCTAAGTAACTTACTTAACATGGTTGGTTTATATCTGATTTCTGTCACTATGGTCAGTTGCTTTCTAATTATTTGCATATATACTGACTGTTTTTATAGTTCTAATCTGTTCTCAAAGTTGTATTGATTTTCTCTCTAACTACTGGTAATATTGTTAACAATCTGTGTTTAATCTTTAATACACTATTTTCCTTAACTAATGGGCCATACAGTGGTCCATCTTACATCTGATTGTTTGTACATGGTTAGTTAGTTTACATCATTTTGTTTATAATACTGTTGTTATTATGTTAATGATCTGTTCTCAAACCATTACCAGATATTGGTCTTTCTACTGGTAATATTGTTATTCACTTTAGTATTGGTTTTGATATTGCACTTTGCCTATTTGAATTGGCATATTTGTTGCATCTTTGCTATAGCTGTCTGCCATTGCATTTGATTGGTTTTATTTACATGGTTGCATTTTAATGCATTGTCTATTAGGATGTATTGTTATTTATAACAATTCCTTAATTGATATCATTGTTGATAATCATTTATTTTCATTGATATTTTTGGTTTTCTGTTTAACAGGTACCTTCTCTATGGGTTATGTAACAATGTACCATCTGTTTTAATGCAGTATGTCTCTACTACTTGCATGGTATCATCATGGTATTTCACAATAATATTTTACTTATTTTGTGACACATGTTTATACATTCCTTCTTAAACACTAATACATATCTTATTGTATTATTTATTATATCTTTCTAGTCATAGGTTGAATTCAATTCAATCCCTTTTGTTTGATACAATGGTTTTTTATACTGTTGTCAGTTCTTTACCAAAAATAAAACATAGTTATATTGTTCTATTTTGTTTCATTTTGGTGGACTTATGATTATCTGTGTTAATCACAACTTTATTAAATGCGTCACACTCATTGTTCGTGTCTATTTGACTTATTTAACATCTTGTTGTTTTCATCATGGAATTAACATATTTTCATATACTTATAAACTTCCTCACTATAATTGTTTGTGTGGTTTTATCAGTAGAAATAGTTAGTTATTCACATGTTTCACATCTATTAAGTACGCACTGTTATTGTTTGTGTTTCCTTAAATGCTAATCACTGTTTTTCATCCTCACATTTGATAATCATTATTTCACTTGTCACTTATTTAGTCTTTGGTGCACGTGGTTTATGTTGATTTCTGGTATGATTTATTCATCTTCTTCTCTCTTCTGAGTCAGCTTTCTTGTCCTTCTTCCTTCTTCTTTCTTGTTATTTTCATCGTAGTCATTATTCTTTAGTCGTTTCCCCTCACTTTTGGAGTTTGTTAATTCTTATTTAGTCGTTTCCCCTCACTTTTGGAGTTTGTTAATTCTTATTTAGTCGTTTCCCCTCACTTTTGGATCCTATTGGGTCTATAATTGGTATTTTGTTTTGGCTCATGTCATTTTCTTTCTTATTTTTCGTAGTTGATGTCACTAGGTTGATATTATCTTATTCATAGTTGGATTTTCATATTAACACATTTGTAGATACACACTTTATATACATGGATTTACTTATCTAGATTTACATTCATATTTTTTCTCTTACTTGCCGTCCTTTAGGCTCATTTTATGTAACTGCCATATTTGGTTATGTTACAATATATCACGCAGTATTACTGTCAAATTAAAAATAAAGAATTTTACTTGGTATGTTCCACTACTCGTAGCTGAAGTATTACGACAAAACTTAATACTAGGCGTCGATTTTGTAAGCAAAACTGGCTTAATTCTCGACATATACGCTAAACAATATTGCTTTAGATTTGATCGCACTCGAAAATATCAGTTTGACTCCGAGCTAAATAACAGCGAGAATTGCGAAACATCAACTATTCATCTGGAGCATCATGAATCTGGTTTGAGTCATTTAAAAGGTAATGAGCGACAAAGAATCCAAACGCTAATAAGGGAATTTTCTACAGTACTCGCACCCAAGTTAGGATTGACCAATCTAATCGAATACAAAATAAATCTAAGCGACAGCAAAGTAATACGTCTGCATCCATACAAATTATCGCTGCCCAAGATGGAAATAATGAGAAACCAAATCAACAAACTCCTAGAACAACACGTCGTTGAACCGTCAACTTCCCCATACTCATCCCCTGCATTCCTAGTACCTAAAGGAATTGACAAACATAGACTAGTCATGGATTATAGACAGCTGAATAAGAATATAGAATTTGAATCGATTCCCCTGCCCGACATTCACAGCGCATTCCATTATTTTACAAAAGCAAAAATTTTCACCATAATGGATCTCAACCAGGCCTTCCACCAAATCCCACTAGCTGAGGAATCAAAACTTCTAACTGCGTTTGCTGTCCCATTTAATCTATATCAATTTACTAGGGTACTCTTCGGAATATCACAAGGAAGTTCAGTATGTGGCAGACTGTTAGAAAAAATATTCCATGACGTTAAATTTAAATTCGTATATCACTATCTTGATGACATAGTAGTATATAGTGAATCGATGGATCAGCACATTCATCACTTGCGTGAGGTATTATCAAGGTTAAAGAATGCTGGACTAACGGTAAACCCCAGTAAAGTTTAATTTCGCAGTAAAACAATTCTCTTTCTTAGGTCATATAGTATCAGCCGAAGGTAAGGTTAGCATTGACCCCGAACGCACGCATGCAATCCGAGAATTTTTACCACCTAGAGACACCAAAGGTATAGCTCGATTTTTTAGGTATGATCAATTATTTTCACAAGTACATACCCCACCTAGCGGATATAGCAGCCCCATTAAATGCATTAAGGAAGAAAGGAGTGAAATTCGAGTGGACTACTCAACACCAAGCCGCATTCGAAACACTCAAAGAAAGCATAATATCACCCCCGGTATTGCAGTTAGCAGATTTCAGTAAACCATTTGTCGTACAGACCGACAGTTCTAGTGTAGCATTAGGAGCAGTAATATACCAAGAAATAGATAATACAAGACTACTGATCAGCTATGCATCATACTTTGACGGAGCAAGAAAGGAAGTTCTCAGCCTATGAACTTGAATGTTTAGCTGTAGTGTTCGCCTTCGAAAAATTCAAACCATTTTTGGAACACAAGGAATTTCTACTAGAGACCGACAACCAAGCTTTGTCGTGGTTGTTGAACCATCCAAAACAATTAGGTCATATCGGAAGGTGGGTGTTAAGATTAAATTGCTACAAGTTTAAAGTACAACATATTCGTGGTACCCAAAATGTAGTCGCCGATACACTATCCCGCATGTTCCAACTACCCAATACCAGACCTGGCGAAGACAAGGTTGAAACCACTACTGTCAATACGCTAATAACAGAATTCCCCCTTGCATTCAAGGATATAGCGCATCACCAACAACAAGATCCTAATTTGAGTAAGATAATAGAACAAATAGATAAAGGAAATTATTCTGACAAGTATACCTTGAGTAAACGAGTACTTTGTTATAAAAAGGCTAACGGAAAGTCATTGAGAATAATCGCCCCAGAAATTATTAAACCCATGCTGATGGAATACTACCACTCATCAACCATTGGAGCTCATATGGGAATAAGGAAAACGATACATCGTATTCGCAAGGACTATCATTGGGAAAACATGAACAGTCAAATAACTAGGTTCGTGAAACAATGCGAAATCTGTGCCCTGAGCAAGCCAGCAAGAAACAGTCAAATCGGAAAACTAATCTCAGAAATCCCCACAACACCATTTTCAAAGATATACATAGATTTTTCTGGACCCTATCCCCGTTCTAAGTCAGGAAATACTATGCTATTAATTTGCGTGGACTCTTTCACTAAATTCATATGGATGTACCCTATGAGACGTGCTTTAGCATCTGCGACAATAAAAATTCTGTAAGAGAGACTATTTAAAGATTACGGTACTCCAGTACATCTAGTATCTGACAACGGACCTCAGTTTCAATCCAAGGAATTCAATGACATGTGTTTTAAATTAGGAATAAATCACATTACAGTCACAGAGTACCGACCGCAAGGAAACCTAGCTGAGAGATACTTGCGAAACCTAAAATCAGCCTTAATATCTTACCACGCTAAAGATCAGACAGCGTGGGATCAAAATCTATCACGGATACAATTTGCCTTCAATTCTGCCTACCATGAAGGACATAAATCAACACCATTTGACTTACTGTACAAGTATAAACCGAACCACCCGTCAGTGGCGTACCAACGCCTTTGGGGGCCCGGGGCGGGAGTTCCTGGCCATGGCCCCCCCCATTATTAAGCACTCCCCATATTGTGCCTCTACTATCGGCACTACACAACTGAGTCATAATCTTATATCCATAAAAACTATTGGAAAAAAAAATATGTGGAAGGAACTAACTATGTAAGTATTAATAGAACTTAAAGGAAAACTAAAATAAAAACACAGATTTTGTGTTTTTTTATTACTTTTTCAAATATGTAGTTTTTATTTCAATTAAAATTGATGACAACACGTAGAAAAATGCTTAATTTTTCAACTTAAATCCTTACTACGTACATGTTCTGATGTATTATAAAACTAGGCAAAATATTTAATTAACTTCAGTACTGAATCCGTATATTGTGAGCATTATTTGCTGAAAATCAATTTCAACCATTGTTAGTTGTAAATGAAAGTGTTGTACTGATAATTATGTGCTACAAAATATGTATTATAAGACAGCAAAAACTTACACAAAATAAAATACTCTCAATGATTTATAGAAACTGCTTTTTACGACCTTTTGCTTCTGCAAATATTTTGATACGTTCGTCAAAATTTATTGTTTTAGCTACTTTACTTTCTATAGAAAGTATGGCTAAACTATTCAGTCTTGATTGACTCATTGTTGAGTTAAGATAACTTTTTATTAGATTTAACTTTGAAAAACTTCTTTCACAAGAAGCAGTGGATACACATATCGTTAAAAATATCCTAAGTGCTACACAAAGGTTGGAAACTGATTCTTGTAAGACCATTTCAATAATAAAATCCAACATTTTCAATGATGACCATTGTTTTGCCACTTCTTTTTAATGTCTGCAGCTTGAAAGTGACGTCGTAGCCGCTGTATTTCGGGTAACATTTCTTCCTTTTGGAGTTCATCAAATGTCTGGGTTAGGGCCGCCGTCAGGGATTTCCTTTCTGGATACTTCTCTGCTCCCCCCAATGACCCTCCTAATTCAGTCGACGAGGAAGACCTTGCATCTGTCCTTAGCCGACTGAAGAAGAGAAAGGCCCCTGGGCGCCGCTGCGTTGCAGAATCTCCCGCCTTCGGCAGTTGACGTTCTTCTTGAGCTGTTCAACTCCTGTCTCCGGCTGAGGTACTTCCCCGCCTGGGAAAACCGCTAATGTTATCATGATCAAGAAATCCAAAAACCCGCCCACGCTACCTGGAAGCTACCGCCCGATATCATTATTGCCAGTAATCTCGAAGGTATTCGAGCGCCTTCTCCTGGCCCGTATTCGGCCCCTGGTGGATGGTTTCATCCGCGAGGAGCAGTTTGGGTTGAGGCCGAGGCACTCGACTACTCTTCAGCTAGTACAGGTTGCCACCTGTCTAGCAGACACCGCCAACAATCATCAGGCAACAGGCGCCGTCCTGTTGGATGTGAGCAAAGCCTTCGATAAAGTCTGGCACGAAGGCCTGCTCTACAAACTGGCACATTCGCCACTCCCGGCATCTATCGTCCACTTGCTCCGATCCTATCTGACGGATCGCACCTTCAGGATCAGCGTAGATGGGGCGTTCTCTCGGCTTCGCCCTGTCGCCGCCGGCGTCCCACAAGGATCAGTCCTTGGCCCCGTTCTGTACATACTGTACACGAACGATCTGCCTGTTTATCCCGGGGTCACGTTATCTCTATTTGCCGACGACGCGTTGTTTCATTTTAGATCGCTTTCGCCTTGGCGGACGAGCGTAATGTTACAACGCCCGTTGGCTATGCTTCCAGACTGGCTAAGGAAGTGGCGGGTAGCGATCAATACGGAGAAATCCGAGGCGATCTGCTTTACTCATAAGTCCATTTCCCGATGCCAATCCCTCTCCTTAGAGGGGAGACCTATCAACTGGACTGCGACGGTGAAGTACCTAGGTGTTCGGCTTGATCGGCACCTAAACTTCAACGCCCACGTGACCGCAACCCTCAGGAAGGCTCGTGGCGTCAGAGCCAAGCTATCACCTATGCTTTCGCGGAACAGCTGCCTGGCTGTCCGTACAAAACTTACATTGTATCTACTGTTCCTCTGAAAAGTACTCACTTATGCGGCGCCCGCTTGGTGGCCTCTACTGTCGGCCACCAGCAGGCATAGGCTGACTACATTCCAGAACTGGACTCTACGCTCCCTCACGGGGTCCCCGTGATATGTGCGAAATTCCGCCATTCACCGGGGCCTCCGTGTTCCCACCTTAGAGGTCTTCGTCTGGTCCGTGGCAACGAATTTGTTCACCAAGGCAGGCGCGTCCCCTTATCCGCACCTCCAAAGGCTGAATAGCGTGGAGAATATACCGGCCCCCTCGCTGCGTCAGGCACCCTAGGGCGCTGTTAGACGACCCCCCCCCTAAGTTCATCACATGAACCCCCCAACCTTCTGGAGACTGAACAGATCACCATCATTCACTACCTGCGCCTGCCGAAACTGTAGTCAATCATACTGCGGCAGATTGGATAGGATTGATTTATTGCCAGCACCGGCTTTGCCGATTCGGCAGGGCTTTGATCCGGGACACGAGCTCCCGCGAGGTTGTGCAAATGCCTTCCTTGCGAGAGCCGACTGCCCCGGTGACGAGTCCCTTCGACTCGGCCGCCGCCTTTGGACGGTCGAGCCTCTTATTCTCGCCAGCGTGCCCCTAAATTTCCGTGGGCTATGTCCTCGGAGACCAAGGAGCCACGACCAGGCGTTGCAATTGGCTGAAGCCATGACTACTAAGATCCCCGTCAGCACCTGCTTTGCTGATTCGGCAGGGTAATGATCTGAGACACGGGCTCCCGCGAGGTTGTGCAAGTGCCTTCCTTGCGGAAGCTGGCTGTCTCGGAGTCATTCCTTACCGTTTCGGCCGACGCCCTAGGGCGCCCGAGCCTCTTGTCATCGCCAGTGCAGCACTACGTTCCCAAAGGCTAGCCTGAGGGGACCATGGTGTCGCGCCTCGGTGGGACAATTGGCTGAAGCAAAAGCTCAAGCTTGCCTCCGTGGTGGCCATGTAATTTATCATGGACTCGCGGACTGCACCATAACTCCCTTGTGCAGAGCAAACGACCGCGCTGACCTGTTGGCACCTGGCGTTCATCAGGCCTAGGCCTGGACAACGCACACAAATTAGGGCGCAAGACGCCCGTGCATCATCCATCCATCCATCCTGGGTTAGGTTTGAAATGAGCTGAGGGAGTTCTTCAACATCTGTCTCCATAAGATGAGCAGACTGTACAGCAGCGAATCGTTCATTCATAGTTTCCATTGAAGCCGATCTCATTGTCAGTTCTTGATAAAATTTATCTATACATTCAAACATGCATCTTCTTAAATCTTGTTGTAGAGAGAGGCCTTCGTCTCTTGCGTTTTCTCCCGGCATCATTTTCTTGAATCTTCTACGTCCACTTTTTTCAACTGGTATGTCCAAGTCTTTACAAGTGTTTGTTGCAAAATCAACCAATCCATGCGTAATTTTTTTATGTTGTCTTTTATTTCAATGAAACATAAGAGTCCGCGGTGGCTTAGTGGATAGAACGACAGGTCTTCTCATTCGGAGGACCGAGGTTCGAATCCCGGCCCGGCACCTCTGGCTTTTTTCGAAAGAAACAATGCTATGAGCTGTATGACAATAACCGCTGTACTCAAGTGGTTCGGATTCCACTATAAGCAGTAGGACCCGTCATTATGGGGAGTTATGACCCATAATGACGAGTAGGATTTAGGGTTTTAATTGTAAATGGGTATATCCCGTAAAAATGTTAAATAAATAAATTAAAAAAATAAAATAATAATAATATTCCTTATAGTTAGAAACATAAACTAGGTTATATGATTTATTTCTTATGTCATAAAAATATATATATTCGAAGGCCTCTTAGAATTTAGAATTACCCGCAATAATCTATGAATAGAATGGGTTGTAAAAAATGTGATTTAAGTTTTTTATGAGACACATTTTAAATTTTAAATACAAATTCATCTCGCCGTGGGGCCCCTCCCAGGCGGGGGCCTGGGGCGGTATGCCCCCTCGCCCCCCTTGGTACGCTACTGCCACCCGTTAACCACAAAGTGGAAAATTCATGAATTATTGCCCCGCGAAATAAATGGGAATAATATAAGGAAAATATGGAACGAAGCTCGTGCAAATTTGAGAGCGAATTTACAAAAATCGCGGAAATATCATGAGCAGAATAATAGGAAAATAAAGTACAAAGTAGGTTATTTAGTCATGTATAAAACTCACCCTATGAGTAGAGCCGTTGATAGGACCACTTCCAAACTATCTTACCGATAGTGTGGCCCCTACACGATTCACAAGTTCATCACCCCCGTGACCGTAGCGCTGTATGAACCCAATACAGATAATTACGTTCGCAGAAGTCATGTGTCTCAGATAAAAATTTTGTCTCTTTGTGAAAATAAAGAAGCACGACTATGAGAAAGATAGTAAACCAAAAATACTACCTAAGTATTAAGATTAAAATATAGGCAACATCCTATATCGTAATTGAGCCTAAACTCAAACACCTCGTACGAATACTAGCGAGGCCTGATCAACCTTAGCTCATGTTCTGCGAGAATAAAATAAATAATGAGAAGTCAGCTGACGAACAACAAACCCCTACCTCAGTAAACTAAAGGTAATTCTATTGTTATTACAATATGTTATTTTTATTAATAACCTATAATATGTTACTGCTTGCGATGAACACGATAGTAGTAATACACTAAATTGTAGTTCACGTTTGCGACTAAGAGAAAGACAAAACTAGGAAATAAGAGGAGTAGTCGACCACAAAAAAGTCAAAATAATCAGCAATTCGACGCGTTGAAAATTATAAAGGTGCGAATACCCTTCTGTAAGAACACTAGAGAAACTTTAACCTTACAGCAATACTGTATATCTGTATAAACATAAACAGATACACACTTGTATACCTGAAATATGCTGAAACCTACTCATGAGTGTAACTCCTTAAAACGAGTGAAGAAACAAAAAAAACCGGTAGTAGCTTTAAGAAATAGAAATAAGGTAGATTTATGTATTTGTGTATTTTATGTGTTGTATATGTATTGAAATTTAAGTATTTTGTATAGTATGTAAGATAATCGATTGATGAATCAAAATAACCTTGTGGAGAGAAATTTCATCACGAAGTTCCGTGCCAAATATAATTGTATTTCATAGATATCCATTTAATACCCACTAACGTCGCCCCGTCGTCTTCTTTAAGTAGAGGAGGATGTGACAATTTAAAGGCAATTTAAATAGCACAAAATAATTTTTATTCATAATAACACGTGAGAAAATAATCCACCCTCCCCTCTGTACCTATATACCTGTACCAACTTGTAAAAAGGCTAGTACGGACATGCAAATTATACTGTTAGGAAGCGAATACTAATAATCATTCTAATTAAATAAAAAGACGTGATAATAATAAATGAAATACCTAACTCAATAAAGAAAAGGTAGGATAATTAATAGTAGTTAATTAATGGAAAAATAAAAATAATAAAAGTACGAACTACTTTTCTCTCGGCGTGTGAACTGCGCCCGCTTCCCTACTCACGGCCGCAAAATCAACCCCAGTCGACCCAGAATCTCTGACAAGTTAACAGCTTTACCATGTGTCGTGAAGGTGAACGTATGTATATATTGCAAAACGATGTAGCAGAAAGTAAGTGTTTTGTGGTTACATACTCCACATGTAGTTGAAACGAAGTGAAACGTAAAACAAGTAAAGTAGCTTAAATGTAGAGAAAGAATTAGAAATAACTAAGATAGCCGACACATCTCTTTATAAAAAGGTTTAACTTGTAAGGTATGTTCCATACCATATAAAAAGGTAACGTTAGTGCAGTTAAAACTAAAATGTAAAAAGTGAACACCAACATCAGGAGTGAAGCAACGACGACAACTTTACGTGATTCAGTTAGCAGAATCCTAGCGTCATGACTTTGATCGCAACTTAGAATCAACAAACTAAATGGAGGAACCCAAATGACAACGAAGAACATCCAGGAAAACCTACTGAAGAGGATCAGCAAGAGAACCAGCTGCAGATCCACATTATACCCAGGTGACACTAAAGCGTAACGTCTGTGCTTATATTGATTTCTAACAACCACAACAAAAACAGTACCTTTTTGTAAAGACTCATTCAAATTATGTAAATCTTAACATAGTAATGTTTGTAGTTACTGTAACGAAATAATAGTAATCTGATGATGGTTAAAGGTAAAAATTAATTCGAAATTTGATCAAACTATTCTTCAAATAGTTTGCATAATGTTGAAGTATTTTAGAATATTATAAAATTAAAACCCGGATCCGTGGTATTCAATGTAATATACAACTTTATGGCTTTGAGCTCATCAGAGTAACACTTTAAAGAGTATAAGAGCATTTGATGCAGAATCTATCAGAAGTTTCTTTTAACGTAAAAATAAAAAGATGACCATTAAAGGTATTATTTTAAATCATTATTTAAGAAGCCATAATAAAGAGATGTTTTTGCTAAAATCCAGAGAGTGAGTAAATTTACGTAACCTTGGACAAATTCCTGATATTTACATTTTCCCAATTTGTTGGTAAGTAATTTGTACTAACAACGGCAGCCGGTTTAATTGACAGCAACCAATTAAACTGGTTCCCTGTGTTATAATGTCTTAACAGGAGAGATGTTATAGTATCATTACTGTACATATGATAGTGTTTTTTTTTCACTTTAGTATTGATACTTTTTTACATTTTATTTCCTGTATAAAAATGTATATGACCATATGTTTTCTGGGAAAAGTAATGATCATGAGTAGCAAAACTTGGCAGAGCACAGTAATAGTATCTATTGCACACGATTGGTTTTTTGTAACATCAAAGATCTTGTCAGTTGTTGTCCAGTGTGAAAGGTGATCATTTGTATGTTAGTGTAAAAGTTGCTTATTCAGTTTGTCATTATATCCTCTCAGCTGTCAAGTGTAAAAGTTGCTTATTCAGTTTGTCATTATATCCTCTCAGCTGTCAAGCTGGCCCCCTTTCAGCAGCATTTTCGGTTTAGCGAATAACCAGAAATATCAAGGAGTAAGCAATGAGTAAGGAACCTGGGAATTCTACGCTTGAGCAAGTGTTGGATTAGACATGACAAATGGGCAGGGGTGTTATCATGATGCAACTGCCATTTGTGTGATTCCCACAGGTTCAGTCTCTTGCACCGGACTAAAGTGTAACCTCCAGATAATATGTTTATCGACAGTTTGGTCTTCTGGTGCACATTCTGGTATGCTGATAATCAGCCATCACTTTCACTTTGCTCACACTTGTCTTGCTGAATTTGGCCGTAGGGATGATGGTGACATTTTACTGTTGACATTTGAGCCTTGGTTTCTGGGTTGCACCCAGTTATGACAGTCTTAAGGAAGTCAGAGTCACTGTTGGAATACTTTAGGATGTCCTGCATATCAGAATGGATCTATTTCTGTTCAAGAGAAAGCAGTTTTAGTACAGATTTCATGAGCACACTGTGCATGCATAAATTGTCAACTGAAATCGTGTGTGCAGAAGCCTCACTAATCTAAATGTCACATACAATTTCTTGGATGGGCAGCTGATGATTTTCTATTACCAAACGGCTAATCTAGTATCACATTGGTAATAACATTTCGATTTTGTCTTGTTGACAGCCTACCAATATCCTGGTCACTATCAATTGAAGTTCACCCATTTTGAAAACTGTTATACCACTATTTAATTTGTGTGATCCCGATTGTGTCGTTCCCAAAAGCCTTCCAAATTGAAAGAACATGACGAGGAATTTGATACATTGTCTTGTTTGTGTGAACTTGACGCAGTAATATTGTCCAATATTTAGTCATTATATACAATATAAAAATTTGACAAGTACCTGTACCACTAACATACACAGTGTCTGGTAGATAACAACTGATGTGGTCTACAAGGTCACAAAATAGCATGCATGTGCACAGTACAGTACTACTGTAGTCTGCCATGTTTAGCCACTCACATTAAAATGCTTTTACAGTGAATAATTTAGTTGGATACTATAACAGGCCTCATAGCATATAAGCAGTTAGTATAAAACAGGGTCTGGCAGAGAAATTGGATGCTTCCAAATGGTTGAAATGATGGGAGGCTCATGTGCTCAATGTTGTTTAGCAGTAGATAGTAGCTATTTTAGTAGCAATATACCTGTGGAATGCACGACCTGTGGGAATTTAGGAGTGCTACGGTTAGAAAACTTCAGGCTCACCAGTTAAGTATTGATAAAGAAACCACTAGGAGGTATGCAAACCATCAGAATATCAGAGAATATACAGAACAAAAAACTGTTGTTCTAACAGTGTAGAACAATTAAAGCAGAATAGTTAAAACTGTTAGAACACTTAAAACTGCTTGCATATAGCTTTCAATATGCTTTGGTATTTTGATAGTTTGCTCACCTTCTGATCGTTTCTTTTACTGTATATCTGAAGTTTTTTATCCATCACAATATGGTATTCCAAGTAGTCGTTTATCGACGAAGAATGCAAATTTAACATTGATCCACATTAGAATGCAAATCTAACTCTCAATATGTTCAAGTATCAATATCATAATTAAAAAACATCTGAATACAAAAACACAATGTCGTACATCATTACAATAGATCTTAGCTGCTAAAAAATGTGTCCTGATCATTGTCCACCATCATTAGTCAAACTATAGCCATTATGAAAGCATTGGGGTTTCCTGCCTGGCCTTATTTATGTGACACTGAAAATTTAAATTGTTTAACTAAACTAAGTATATTTTCTGTTAAGTTTACATAAACATAATTTAAAATGTTTGAACAGTATGTATTGCCGAACCAGGACTATTATGAGACTGTTGAAATTAATGATTGGGAGGTAATAAAGGATACTTTACTTCTGAAACAACATGTTCGATCACCTAGACCAGAAGATGAGCTTATAAAGGTACAGTTGTAAGTGACAGTTTGAGTGACTAATTTAAAATCATAGTTAACTGCAATTTAATGATTTTATGTACTGGAAAAAGATATGGAAGATATGTAACACTTAAAATTATAGTTGATGTTTACCACTACTTGGATAAGAATGTTTGAATGGAATGCGAAGAGTAATTAAAAACTGAGATCAAATATATAAGAAATAAAGAATATAATGTGAGGTCAAATAAAGAAATAACATTTTTTTAAATTTAGAACTTTCAGGTGATTAACTTCACATTATTCTGTTTTCTTAAAGTGTTAATATTGTTATGATACTTACCATCTTGAAGAGATGATATTGTCTTGAACTTATGTGTGATTGAATTTTATTCCTCATTGACTCCATTTAATTCAATGGAGTTCTCTAATTTAGAGCTCTTATATTGTATTGTCTATTCCAATCACTTGAGTTTGCTGGTAGAAGAATTTGTTTACCATCATACAGAGGTCAAATTTGGACATATGGAAGGACAAAACTCTCATGAACATTACTTAAAAAGCTGTAGAAACAAAGCTAGAATTATACTGGTACGTAAAAAAAAAAATAAATGTGTTGATCAGATAAAGGAGGTTGTGTATTCTAAGATGACTGGGAATAGCATACTAGAAATGGGTCTGTGCAACACAGACTGAAGAAGATGTAAATGTAATACCAGATTTCATAGACAGAAACGCTCTGTTTGAAAGAGAATGATGTAAGCCAAATATCAAGATATTATAACAATACAAAAAAAGAAACAGGACTATCATAGATAAGAGAAAGTAAGCCATTAAAATATGCCATGGAGTTTATATGGATTGAAATAAGACTGGTATAAATACTGATAATAAGAAACCATTGAAATCATTATTTCAGTCTGGAAATAAATCCTGAAGTATCCGAGGAATATTTTAACTAAATATAATTAAATCACTACCGACTCGGAACACAAAGTTTTTTATGGGTAAAAACGTAAAAGTTTTACCTTACAGTCTGAACCGATTTTCGCTTTTAAAAAGGATGGACATTCTACATGTACACACAAAAGGCCGAAAACTAGACACTCTGAACAACTGGAAATATACAGACACATAAAAACGACATCCTAAATGAACAGACACAATTCAAATCACACGCATTATTTGAACATATCACACCCCACACACACAATGTCGATCTTTCAAAACTCGATACCATCGCCAACAACAAGATGGACAGTGCTCCCAACGGCAGCCTCTGAAGAAGCTTTTTAAAAGCGAAAACCAGTTCAGGCTGTAAGGTACAACTATTACATTTTTACCCATAAAAAACTTTGTGTTCCGAGTCGGTAGTGATCTAATTATATTTAGTTAAGTAATGGACACGTCATGGACAACGAAATCCAAGAATATTTTAACATTATTTTCTACAAATTAGAAACATATTACTATTGATAACAACACATTCTTTCAGCTTAATGTTCATCCTTTAATTTGTATCTTATCACAAAACATTTCAACCATACTATGATGAGGCATGCTCAGTAGCTTGATTGAGATTTAGCACTGACAAAGTCTTGACCCTATTTATATAGTAAACCCTCTCCATTAACACCAAAATTTCAATAATTTACAGAAACAAACATGTCAAACTCACTAGCCCATGTTTATAAAGAGTGACCCAAAAGCCACTATTCGTTTTTGAAGTAATATAATATTTTTAACCTCTGCTTCTTTCGCTGAGATGTTTTACTTAATGAAGTATCCTTCCACTTAAAAGCACTGAAAATTATAGCAAATCACCTGTTTTATACATTTCATTTATAGTGTTACATAGATCATCATGTTATACACTGGAAACAACACAATTGCCGCCAGATGAAATCACTAATTACAACTTTAAGTACAGTTAAAAAAATAAAAAAAACACTCTTAGTCAATTCTTCAAGCTAGAGAATGTCCAACACGCAAACAATAAATGTCACCATATTACAGTTTCACACTAAGTAACGCAAAATTACTTTACATTAATCCTTAAGTCACTATAACAGTCTCTCCAAACCACATATTTTAATATCCTTGGTACCAAACTGAAGCTGGCCAGCTGCTGGATGCTTATTTATACTAAGCTGAGGTTTGAGAAAGTTTGTCAAATTCTGGATGACGTGCCAAGAAAATTATGTAGTTACAGCTACTGTGCAACTTGCTAGAAACTGTGTCAATGACTTGCCTTGTACTTTGCACAGACCGAATGCCAGTAGAAAAATCTACAAGCGTCTAGAATGCGTGTTTGCAAGCGTCTCAAGTGTCGCATAGGCACATTCACTAGCTTTCAACTCAACATTACAATGTAGCAATAGAAACAGTGTTTTATTAATTATGCCAAGGATTGGGCTAGAGAGTACAAAGAGCCGGTAATCAGAAGCTGGATAATCATGAGTGTACTGTATTTAGAAGACTTTTTTCTTGCACATATTAATTATTTTTTTTATTTAGAACAACTTCTAAAATGGAAGCATGTACTTTCTACAAATAGCTTAAAAATTTACAGTTGTATATTATAGTTTTCAATCATAAAATGAATTTTGTTAGCATTTATGATTACGTTTAGTTAAGAATCTATATAAATATTGTAACATCACAAAACGTTCCATAATATTAAAAACACCAGAAGAGTGAATGATACCAAAATAAATATAAGTAAGAACCAAGTATAGGTAACAAGGAAGAATGTAATAGTTAAAATTATAAACCATTAAAGAATGAAAGGAGAGAAGACCTTCAAGTGAACAGTAGTAAATCTACTATCTGCATAATATGACACTACACCAGAAACAGACAATATTAGGTTTTATTTACAGTACCAAGCCACTTGTATGACAATCAAATAAACTACGTTACTCACCGTCAGAGGCTTAATTCTTATACTTGTGATGTTATACTATACTCAACATGTTTCGGGACAGCTTGTCCCATCTTCAGGAGTAAAACACATACTCTTCAACCTCAATTGAGGATGAATCGTCAAACATTAAAAATATTAAAATCCACAACACACATTGAATAAATTAATAAAACTACAACATTAAGCGCATGTGTAGGCTCCAAGGTGCACACTGTACGCCGGCTGAACGCGCACTAAGTAAAATCACTAATCCCTCGGAAGATGTCGCAGTGCAGTATCATATAAAACATTCGACTTAAAGCTTAGTTGATCATTCAAAACAAATGGCCTGGTGTCACTATTATTATAAGCTTTATAAATCTTGAATTCTTCGAGAGCGTTCATATACTGTCCCTTATTGACAGACGAATTGACAAGACAAGTTTCCCAAATAGACTGTTAAGTGAGCTTAGTAAAACCTTTAATAAATGAAGTCGAATAGTACAAGTAAAATAAAAGATGACAAGAATGATATTTGTAGCATGTAGTATTATTAGAAACAGCACATTAGCTGAATCAAAATCAAACGTCAAAGTACTAATTAGAATGACAAACATAAAGAAAGATATTATTGTTAATCATGAACTATGAAAGATAATAAGAGAACCAATTGTATAAGTTATAATAATGAAATGAGCTAAAGGTAACAATCAATGTAACAACAAAATGTATCTAGATAATGTTATGAGAAGATAAAATATGTAAAGAGATGTGCTATTAGTCAAGGAACAACACCTTATAATGAAATAATAACAAACCAATGATGACACAAATAAATCATGAAAATCAGAATCAATTAGAGACCCTAAAAAACACAGGGAGATATAATAAAATTAATAACAATAAAGGTGTAAATCACCATACTATGAGTAATAGTATAAGTATAAGAAATAAGAAGAAATGTTGAAATAAGAATAGTGAAGTAAGGAAGTTTATAATCGATAATCAACAAATGTGTATTAATAATTAATATTGTTCAGCTGGATACAGCATTTATAAATAATAAATATACAGCATTATAGTATTATAAATAATAATATGTTCATTTCAATCAAATAATTATGTTCAGAATAGAAATTAAGGATAGTTAAATAAATTGTGACGGTAGCGATATGCGAACATCTGCTCTCCGTTACCAGCGGCCGAGACGTGACCAACAACGTGCTCGGAGCGAGCCAATCCGGCATCAGCAGCCGCCGAGACGTGACCAACTGCGTGTTCGGAGCTAGCCAATCAGCGATCCCGGTTAGTTAATAAAATCCGGGCCGGCAGAAAATTTTACGCACTCTTCATCGCCACGCCATCGGACGCACTTCATCTCCTCTCCTCTCTCGGACGACATCGGGGCGGAGTCAGCCGGAAGGAACAGCCGAAGAATAGAACCGCCGCCGTTCTTGCGTCTTCGCACTCCCGTTCCGCGCCAGCGATGGATTTCGCTGGGCCGGCAGCCGACTACAACCGGTGCCGAAAGAAGAGGAGGACTGCAGTACGCCACGATCAGCGGGCGCAGCCGCCGAACATCTCAGCGCGGCACGACCAACACCAGCTTTCTCGCCACTCGGTCCTTTTTAGGGCCACCAAAAACGATAGTGTGTACGATTGGCGCCATTTGTCATGCGGCAAGCCTTTTGTCCGGTGACAAAATATTAAGAAAAAAGTTAAAAGTCGGATCTGCAACGTTTAGCAGACGACGCCTGTAAACAATTCATTATTTAGGATAGGCTATTATTAAAATAGAAATTGTTAAATGAAAACTATAACCAAACTGGCATAAAGTCATGTCAAAATAATGAGAAAGAAACAAGCTATACAATGCTAATAGTAGAACCTAATTTGTACTTAAAATAACTGAGATATAAACGTTAGCATCATAAATTTTGTGAATTTTGAATAAATCCAAGAAATAATATCAACAACGAAACTGATGCTTCCAATACAATTATGTAATGGCTATAAATAGAATGACCTCATCATGACATCATTTTCAACCAATCAGGAATTACCTTAGAAAGCAGTTAACACAGCCTAGCGGCGATCTAAGAAAAGTATATATAAAAACGCACATGTAAACAAACCACATTTTGTCAATTTCCACTCAACCAGCAACTACGAATCCAGACCAAAATTATCATCAAAATTTATTAATCAACAAGAAGGAAGAAGTTTAAATATAGTAAAGTGCATCGAAACCAGTAGTGATATCTTTACCAGAAGTGCGATTTAAAAGAACGAGGTTAGGTGCAATACCTAACCAAGTAATTTATTATTCAAGAAAATATAATCGTTCATACGCACAAACAGTGCAGTGAAATCACGATCAATGTACCAGATCATGAAGTGTGTTAATAAATAATCCATGAGATTATAATTCAGGGAGTACTGTGCCATATATTTACATTGTTTATGAATAAGTTGTTAGCAGAATAAAAAATAATACGCCTGTATACTAACGCAAAAACCATAATTCCATAAGTACTAAGGACTGTCTTTATTTTATTTAGAGGAATAATAATATTCTGACCATAAGAATTCATGTATTAGCATAACCGTAACTAACCTCAAATTTGTCAAGGTTAAACGAACTTTTCGTCAACTGATTTCAATGATTAACGGTGTCTAACCTATTAATTTAGATTCTTGTAATAGCATTGTATCACAAGGCATTGGCGTTTTATCCTGTAATTTAAAAGAAGTCACCCTTGAGGTATGAAATATTTGTAAACAAACAATCGATTATTATTAGAGTTATCATTGCAAACCCAGTGGGTCAAAATAGTTGAAAGCCGGATGATTTGTAATCCCTTAGCAGTATTAATTTTAATGTATTTATTTGAAACAAGTAAATAGTGAGCAATAAACAAATGAATTGTGAACTAACAAACATTGTCAGTAATTATTTAAACAAGTGATTAATTCTTTTTTAACAATTAATGAGTTGCGAATTCAAAGCAAGCAACCAGTTAAGTTGGCTACTATTCAGACAAGTGAACTGCCAACAGTTAGAATCAAATAAATAGATAAGAAGGAAAGTAATTCAAGATATTATTTTAATCACTCAGTCAACAAATAATTTAAATTCAGTCAAAATTAATTATTCTATTATTCAAATAAATTCTTTTTATGGAATACTAACCAGAAATTCCATAATGGCGCCCAGGTAAAATTCAAATGTGCTCACTTAAACACAAACAGTGCAGTCATACTGTTTTATGAAACCTTAACAGTTTACAAACAAACAGAGACCAACTGAACTTCTAGTATGTCACTAAAGGTACGTGAAGGTTTGAATTATTTAAATAACTTTGTCAAAACTACACATTAACATACACAGACGATATAATTCAACAGAAATGCGAACGAACTTCAAGAGACCAAGAGGTCTCTAATTCAACTAACGGGGATTACAAAAATGACTCAATCAAATATAAATAATTAAAAATTAATTAAACAAGAACATCGTAATTGAATCAAACCAATTAAATTAAATCAAGTGAATTAAATAAAAAATTATTTAACGAAACAGTGTTAAATTCAAAGTCGAGCAAAGTGAGATTAAAAAATTATCTAAAAAACAAATAAGTACGAGAGATATGTATTAAAGTGACACCAACAATGTGTGGCTTTGAAACCGTAGGACACGGTATAATAAAAATCTATATTACAAATTGGCGCCCAAAGTGGGGCTTTGAAACCGTAAAACACGGTATAATAAAAATCTATATTACAATATAGATTGTGCATCCCATTATTCAGAAGTTGAAAAATTCACTGGAAAGAAGAGAATGTGACAAACAATACAGACCGGTGACAATGTGACAGATATTGGTAAATGTACCAGTCAAATGCCCCACTGATAGCAAAGTCTTGTTATTAGTGCCTGGTTCTTACTTATCAAACATATCTTGTACTTGGTGTTTTTGTTAAATACTGGTATAATACTACAGTAAAATTATATTTAAAATTTTTATTTCACATTCTTATATAAATTCAACTTTGTTTTTAGGATATGTATGATCCACGGGATATGTTTCATCGTTGTGAAGACATAGTTAAGGCGTATGAAAAGGTAATTTTCTTTTTATACATCTGAAGTCCGGTAAAAGTGACATTTGTAGGTCAGAAAGAATTTCTCGAGTGAGGAATTAGGGTGCAATAGAAATAAACCCAAGAAGGGTATTTTACAACCCCCTTTGTACCTGACAAATCTGCCAACAGTCACTGTTGTAAGAAACAGTTCATTACTAAGCCGTTACAAACCGACAGTTCAGAATTCACAATCAATAGCATGTGTGGGGTTGACACACGCACAAACACACAACTTCTAACAAAAGAATTAATGATAGCAGCACAAATATTGTTATATTGGCCTGTACAATATACGTACACAAGCGTGTGTTTCATTTTAAATATAAATTTACATTCTTGGATTTTGTTGTCCATGACGAGTTGTAGTGAAATAATTATATTTAGATAAATTTACAGTATAGACGAATGGAATCTCTCATCTACACAAATCACATTGGGTGCACGCATACATACAAACACACACATGCATTGTATGAATTTAGCATTCATATCCTATCAAAACTAAATGGTAACAGTACAAAAAATTGTTCTGTTGTATACAATTAATGTACACATGAACAGAATAAACACGAATGCACGGACGTGCACACACACACACACACACACACACACACACACACACACACACACATACACACACACACACACACACACACACACACACACACACACCATTAACCTCTTTCATTCACATGGCATTTCTCTTATTTATTTTAATGCCTTTATTTGTTTTATTTTTATTATATTTTATAACTATCTTGATAGGAATTAATTAGGAAATATTTGAGGACTATTTGGAAGGATAAAAGGTGTTAATTGCCTTTATTATATCTAAAAATAGTTCTTTATTCAATACAGTAGAACCTCGTTAAACCGGACCTCTTTAACCCGGATGTCCGGATAACCCGGATGTCCGGATAACCCGGACCAGTTTTGGAAAAAAAAAATTATGTTGTTTAGCGTAGTAAATGAAGACTTGTTTTACAGACGATAAATCGCTATTCTCAGTAGGTACATTACTCGAATTCACTTGCCAGCGGGCAAGTTCATTGCACTCACCCCACCTGCTGTTGCTACGCAGCAAACTGGTGACTCAACCCTCTCCTTCCCCTCCCCGCACCTCGCACTTGACATTGACCTAGAAACAACATTCCTCAGTTGCGCTGCAATCTCGGTAGTGTTCGCGTGTTGTCCAAGTGTCGCTGTCGAGGTACAGTATCGTTGTGCTGTTTCGTTAGCGCGTTGTTCGCGATGGCGACGAAACGTAAAAACATTGTTGTGACTATGAAAAAAAGGATGGAAGCATTGACAAGAATTGATAAGGGAGAATCGTTAAAGAACATTGCTGCTGAGTTTGGAGTAGGAACATCGACCGTATCTGATTGGAAAAAGAACAGAAAACGCATTGAAGACTTTTGTTTCAAAATGATTTCTAAGGACAGTTTGGATAATCGGTGTAAAGCAAAAACTGCTAAACTAGAAACTCTGGATGAAGCATTGTTTGTCTGGTTTTGTGCTGAAAGAGAACGTGGTTTGCCAATTTCTGGACCCATCATCCAACAGAAAGCATTGAGTTTGAACAAACAGTTGCCCCATGGAGACCCAAGTTTTACAGCTAGCCAGGGGTGGTTGGACAGATGGAAAAAACGGCATGGAGTGCGTCAACTTACAATCACTGGAGAAAGCTTGTCAGGTGATGTTGAAGCAGCAGAAAAATTTAAAAAAGAGTTTGAAGACTTTATTAAAAAGGAAGAACTGACTGCAGATCAAGTTTACAATGCCGATGAATCCGGTTTATTTTACCGGATGTTGCCGAGTAAAACGCTAGCCTCAAAATTAGGAGATTCAGTGAAAGGGTATAAAAAAGGGAAAGACCGCCTCACCATAATGGCTTGCAGTAATGCGTCAGGAAAGCACAAAATTCCTCTCCTTATAATAGGGAAGTCTAAAAACCCCCGTGCATTGAAAAATGTGAAACGAGGCTCATTGCCTGTCGTTTACAGCTCACAAAAAAGTGCTTGGATGGTTAGTGACATTTTCAAACAATGGTTTTTCGAGAATTTTGTGCCGTCAGTAA
Source organism: Magicicada septendecula (assembly GCA_034769895.1). Taxonomy (NCBI): domain Eukaryota; kingdom Metazoa; phylum Arthropoda; class Insecta; order Hemiptera; family Cicadidae; genus Magicicada; species Magicicada septendecula. The sequence continues at coordinate 796,020,047 of CM068368.1, forward strand.
AAAAATATTTGAAGAACTGTGGCCTTCCCAACAAGGCGGTTTTGCTGATTGACAATGCGCCTTCGCATCCGTCTGTCAATGAACTAGTCAAAGATGACATTTCAGTGAAGTTTTTACCACCTAATGTAACTTCTCTTGTTCAACCGATGGACCAAGGAGTTCTAGAAAAAATAAAAAAGTGTACAAAAGGCAAATGCTAAGTCAACTGGTAGAGGACGAAGGAGAGCATGGTGTGGTAGAGGTGCTGAAATCTTTTAACCTAAAGACTGTTATTTATATGATTGCGGAAGCTTGGGACCAGGTTGGAAGAGAAACTTTGATAAAGTCATGGAAAAAGTTGTGGCCTGGTGTGTGTGACTTGCCAGAAAACAATACAATTGAAGAAGAAGAAAAAACAAGTGTGGAAGAAGATTTTATAGACATTTTTAAAAATATCGATGGCTGTTCCGATGTTGATGAAGAAGACATTGACAATTGGTTGCAAATTGACAGTGACGGAGGTTATAAAGCGATCACAGAGGAAGAAATTATTGCATCATGCAGTGTTACAGAAAATGAAAATGAAGAGGATTCAGACAGTGTTGATGAACCAGCTGTGGTTATGACCCACGCAGAAGCAGTAGCAAACATAGATAAATTGATGGTTTATTTCGAGAGTCAAGCCAAAACATCGCCAAACGAGCTTCTAATGCTAAAGCGGATGCGAGATCGCGCTGCTCGTAAGCGATACACAAAACTGAGGCAGCAAAAGCTCACTGCCTTTTTTACTACCGACTAGTTTGTACCTATATTATGTACAGTGTAAATACATATTATGTGTTTTTAGGTGAAAATGTGCCGATAATAATTTTTAAACTCCATTAAAAATATTTTTGGTAAACACATGTTCTTTTTTATCGTTTTTCCCTCATTCTCTGGATAACCCGGATTTTTGTTAACTCGGATCGGCCCCGGCCCCAGTTGATCCGGGTTAACGAGGTTCTACTGTACATATAAATTTCTCCACTGATACTTAATCTCATAGACTGATACTATGTTTTAAATCTCAAGACACCAATCCTACCTACTCTTCTCATATCTCTCTTTAACTTAGGCCACAACCTTTCAATCTTTTGTGTGTGGATCACTCTGTTCAGTGGGTCTACAAAATTAAAACTATGATTTACACAGAAATGGTTGAAGTTTGCGTATTTTAACTTACTGTGGCCTCTCCAACTGTATGTTGCTATTGTACTGCTACTGCCATTTGATACAAATTCTTTAATAACATTCAAGAGAGTATCACTGTTTCTCTTCTATCACTATTTTCAGGAAACATTTCTTTGATTCTCCCTCCATTCTCCCCACAACCTGCTTTGCTTTTGTTATCCTTCCTCTGACATATTTTCACCGACCAAACACATTTTCATCAACTTCGACTGTATTGCCTGTCCCTCCCATCTGAGTACGATTTTCTTGCAACCAAACACACAAAAACTCACACACACACAAATTAATAAGTTTCATAACTGTTTGTGAATGCATGTTACTTTCTCGCACAATGGTTGATTTGGAATACCGTTATATATAGCCAACAAGAACAAATAAACTTTATGTACAGGAACTTGTACTTGGCTTAAAATCGATGCAGTTCATACAGAGGATTTCTTCCTGCAGGTCTTATTCTGACAATGCAGTATGGGTTTCCTCAATTTTCCTAAAATAGAAAGTGAAATTAAAATAAGTGTGCAGTCATTCGTATTAGTAATTCCATCAGTTATAACAAATATTATTAGTTATTTGTGTGTGTGTGTGTGTGTGTGTGTTTACCCATGTGCTTATATGTATATATGTGTGTGTATAGTAGTGTAAATATTTCAGAAATATGTTATCACTGTATTATCATTGTTTTACTAAACTCATGCGACAGCAGATTCATTCAAATGAATATTCCAGTTTATAAATGAATTAATTTGATTTAGTATTTCTAATCTAGTATTATTTGATTTAATTATTAAACTTGTTACTGAATCTATTTTTTAGTCAGTGTAGTATTTAGATTCATACCAGAAAATATTTTTATAAATAATTAATGGACATAATTTAAAAAAGAATTAACTTAGCTGTTAAAAATATACACATTTTGAAGAGTCTGTAGAGGTTTAAAACTCTAAGTCAATGTGATTGGTAAAATCTATTATATCAGTAGAAAAACATTACTTAGAGAAAAATAAATTGTTAAGAATAATTAGTGTAGCTCGTACCATTAGACTGAATTGTTTGTGTGCATCCACATGACAAACAAATTCCCTTGTCAGATATTAATTTATATGTCAATAAAAACTGTAGTAAACCTAGTTGAGACAAATAATCAGAGCACCATGACAGACTATCTAAGAAGTCCATTCTAAATTATGAATGACTATAACAGAGCAATGTACAAACATTGAGAGTGTATTGGTCAGAAACCAGCAAACAAGCAAATGGGCCATAAATGAAATAATTATTTTTCTTTAGTAGTATATGACTTGGTGTTGGTGGGAGGGTAGTTGAAAGTAGACGTAAGAGAAGTAGTGGGTACATTACAGAGAGGAGAGGTATATGTACTTACGTTTGTGGATTTGTAAATGGTAAAAATGTGTGTGTGTGTGTGTGTGTGTGTAATCTGAAAAGTGACTATTCAGACGTATTGGCTCAGTTATAATGAACTAGTTCTTCCGTTTCCAAAATTATGAACGTAAGGCAATACTTGCAGGTACAAGAAGAGGCTGTAAAACTGTTCCCCAAGACTTCTCGAGGATCACGTTTATTACAGTCCTATTGTTCACACAAAGTACACTTTGGGGCCCTACACATATCACCTTTTGGCCTGAAGTCAATTGTTTTTGAAGTCTAAATAATAATGCTGCATCAATGCAGTTCATGCTGTGATTAATGAAAATTACTATTTAACTATCCCAGAGATTGCTGAGAAAATGGGAATCAGCATAGGATCATGCCACATAATTTTAACAGAAAAGCTTAACATACATCACTTCTCTGCAAAATTCATGCTGCGTTTGTTGACTGATGACCAGAAAGAGAACCGTGTTAACATCAGTAAAGAACTGCTTGACCAGGTCATTGTCAATGAAAATATCTTGAAAAATATCATAACAGGAGACGAGACTTCAGTTTATGGTATATGATGTTGAAACAAAGGCACAACTGTTGCAGTGGGTGGGAAAAAGATTGCCGTGGCCTAAAAAGCTTGCATGAGTCAGTCAAACATGTGGATGAGCTGTGGGAAAACTAGCATTGGATTTTGCACATGACAGTGTCCCAGTTCATGTATATCACTCCTTATCTGCAATTCTCTAGCAAAATACCAGACAACCAACCTGTCTGACCCACGCCACTCACCAGCCTTTGCTCCAGCAGACTTGTCTTGTTTTCAAAATTGAAGACAACCTTAAAACGGGAAACTTGACATCGTTTTAAACCATAAATACAGTGAGGAAAGTATGATATGACAGCTGCATGCCATTTCCGAAAACACGTTCCAGGAAACATTCCAAAAATGACAGAAACATTGGGAGAGATGTATTACCATCAGAGGGGGCTACTTTGAAAGGGATAAGCCTGAATAAAATTGTAAGTACATTGTAATAAACTTTTTATTAAAAAGTTTGGTCTATTTTGAACATACCTTGTAGTATTACAATGTCTTTTTATTCATGTTTTTTTTACTTTAATCAGAATTCATGCTTTTTTATTTCAATCAGAATTTGTAATGTTAAACCAAAAGTTTACACAGTTTTTTAATTTGCTGCATGATAAACATTTGTAACAGTGTCAAAGTTTACAACTTGAGCACAGTTTACAAATAGTATAAAAGCTTCAAGGTCATGATATGAATGAGTTGAAGGTCATGATAGTAAGATGAAGATTGTAATATTGTATTCCATGAATTTTTTTGTCATAGGAAACAGCAGGATATATGGACATTGCATCCTAATAATGCACCAACACACACGTTATTGCTTGTTTAAAAATTTAAGGCAAAAACCAGTGAATTGATACCTCAGTTTGTGATCTTTACCAAGAAGTAAAAAAGAAATAAATAAACTGAAAAGACAATATTTTGTGACTGTTTAAAATATAAATAAAACTTATTTGAGCATAAGGATATACTAAACAGTGCATTCTACAAGGGATATCCAGAAAGTAACTTATGTTTGTAAATACTGCCATGGTATCGATACTGGCACGCTGTTCCACATGCGCGGCGAGCTTGTTGATCAGTTTGTAATGACGTCATTTGTAAATAACTGTGCACTGAGTAAGCTTCATTAGACGTGTTTGTAATGTGTAAGAAATTGAGACACCTGCGTTAAGTGAAAGGAGGTGTGCGATTAATTTCTTGAATGTGAAAGGCATTAAAGAAACTCAAGGTCACCATCAAGCTCACTACCATACAATGCCACCGGTACAGCCATAGTCTTAGAAAACTTAAGCTTAGTGTCTTTCCTAGTTTTGTATTTTAAGGTTCTATGCATCGTCCCATATATACTGTATGTTTAAATTTATTAAGTTTATTTTCGACATCACAATCAACTGCAGGAGATATTACGCATCAATCATAATTCAAACTGGATACCTGCTCCAAGATGTTTCCATTTACGTCTATATTTGTCCTTATTGGATACTTCCTTCTAAAAGCCATTACTTTTATCTTATGCGGAGATAACACCATATTCCTCTGCTAAATTCCTCAAGAGGAATACTCCCATCTGCAAGTCATTTTCTGTCTGTTGTAAAATAACATCGTCTGCATATAAAATAATACTTGGATTTCATTGTCCATGACGTGTCCATTGATTAACTAAATGTAATTATGTCACTACCTACTAGGAACACAATTGTAACATAATTATATTTATAAAACAGTACTAGGCGTACACTGGGGAGAAAGCTTAATTCCACAGTTAAAATGTTCCTTCCATCTTTTAATAATAAGATGGAAATAAAAGTATCCATCCCGATATCATCCAAATAAATATTAAAAAGTATTGGAGAGATACAACAACCTTGTCTAACTCCTTTATTTGTCTCAAGTGGCACTGTCAATCGTTTTCCTGTATCAATGATAACAGAGGTGTTCTGATACAGACTTCTAGTCACCCTGACAAGATGCAACAGAAAACCTCTTCTGATCATAATCTTCCACAAGACATCCAGACTATAAACAATGCCCTTTGAAAGCCAATAAAGGCCATTTGAGCTTCTAAATTAAATTCCTGTCTTTTCTCACTCATCTGCTTCAATACAAAAATAGCATTGATTGTAGAGCAACCCTTCCTAAAGCCCATCTATTCTTCACCAATAATGTTCTCTGCTATAACCCTGAGTCTGTTATTGAATATCCGAGAATATATCTTATATGCAGTAACAGGCTAATACCCCAGTAATTCTCACATTTACTTCTCTCACCCTCCTCAAAAAGTGGGATGACTTTTGCGTTAAACCAGTTTTCAGGGATTTTTCCTTGTTTCCAACACATGTTAAACAAATTCTTGAGTCTAAGATGCAAAAGACTTCCTCCATATTTCTAGGACTCCGTATTAATTCCACATTAATTTGCTTTTCTTTCTCAAGCCTCAACTGCATCTACAACCTCTTCAAAAGAGATGTCATCCAATCCTCTGGGATCAACTGTAAACCTTTCCCCTTCTGAGGTCTTATCCTCATACCACAAATTTTTGTAGTATGTTCTCCAGGCCTCATCGTCAATCACATTTAACTTACATGTATCCCTTTGATCTCGACATAATGCCTTCAGTGCCTTATAAGAGAAGGACTGTCGACCATGCACATCATCTTCAATATTAGCAATAAACATATCCGATGAGTCCTGATGACTCCTCTTCACCAGGTTCTTTGGTACATTTCTTTTAATCCTACATATTTTTTTATTGATTTAAACAAATTTTCTACATATTTCCTACAAATATCAACTGGATGATTTAACCAAACCATCTTCTGTATATTCCTCCATTTTACCTTCTTCTGACGCGTAAACAGAAATTAGAGTACAATTTCTTCTTAGATGTTTCAAATGTATAAATATAATTCTATCTGAAATATACTCATAACTCTTAATCCTTTCTTCTAAGCTCTTCTTAATGAAAACTAGTACACCCTTGCTAGCTCTTTTTTGCTGGGAAACACCACTGTAAAACATCACATAGTCCTCCACATACTTGCTACCCTGAAGCTTCTTTTTTGTTTCAGAGATATAGGCTACATCAACTTTTGTTGTTTTCAATACCCTGGCCAACTGATTCTCCTTATCAGCTACTGATCTAACATTCCAAGTTCTGAGAACTAATTTTTTAGCAATCCAACTCTTGTTTTTTTTTTTACAGTCCAGTCCCTTACTGCTAAATCCTCTCCTAACTCCAAGGCTATTCTGGTTTCTGCCAGTAATAAAATCTCCCCTGGCTGGGTTTGGGTGCTGCACAGGGACAGCTTATTGGTGAGACTGCCACCTTAATGGCTTTGAGCTTGCATGATCATCATTCAGGGTTTTCTCCCCTAGGCTCTTCCACCTTCAAGACCATTGGCCAGTTTTCACCTGTAACGCCAGGCGGGGACCCTTACTGGGTACTACCATCGGAGCCAGATGGACCCAGCTTTTTTTAATGAGGTTGTTACTTCTCTGACTCCTCCTTCCCCTACACTTGCGAGATGAATCCTGGGCTTGTCACTGGCTTTAGCGGAGTTGAGCACTAGTCTTCAAAGTATATCCGCATGAGTGAGCACATGAACTACCCACTGGAATAAATGATTTACTCATACTAACAGAATTTGAAGAATAACTTGTATGGTTCTGATTTTTTTTTTATGTTATAAAAACGTTTCATTTTATAAAAAGTGAAAACCGGTTCAGGTTATAAGGTAAAGCATTTACGATTTTACACATAACAAGTTTTGTGTTCCGAGTCATAGTGAAATAATTATAGTTAGTTAAGTAACGGACACGTCATGGACAACGAAATCCAAGAATTTCATTTGCTTAACCATTCACATGAGCAAGGCTGTATGAGCTCAACATAGTGCTATAATGGCTTAAGCATTTTAAAAAGGCCAGAACATGAAGCAGTGAAGTTCAAAGGAATTCTGTCAACAGTCTCAAGAGAGTTTGCTTTGTGGTTAATATAAATAATCATTTAATTGTCCCAAAAATTTCTGAGGAAGTGTGTATCAGCATGGGATCTTAAAAAAATTTTAACTGAAAAACTTCAGGTACATCACATCACTGCAACATTTTTACAAAGCACTTGGTGCTCCATGAAGGGATTCGAAAGAAAAATACAAAAAATTATAAAGAGATGAATTCCTAAAACCTGGTACAGGAATACATTGTCAATTTGAATAACAATCGTGTTTCTGAACTGCTCTCAGTCATAATGCTTTCCAATGTTAATGTTCTTCTCTACTTATGTAGTTAAGTAAGTTTCTTTTCCTATCATATTAATGGATAAAATAAAATTTTGAATAGAATGAAACTTGTTTAACATCCCCAAATGCTTAAAAATACCATTGGTGAAACTACTGTCATTCCCTTTAATACCTGTGTAGGTGCAATAAAAATTTGTGGTTCATGATGTATTTCTCTTGTGAAAAGTACTTGGAAACTCAATAAGTTTAGTCATAAAGTTTTGGGACAAATTACAGTTTGTTGTATGAAACTGTTGATACTACCTACCAGTCAGTGGTGCATCAGTCTTCTGCATCATCTGTCCGTTTTTTCCTAGGACTTCCAATCATTCTTCTGCCTATTGGTTTCCAGACTGCTATCATTAGTTGTTCTGCTATCATCCATTTGTCTTACATGCCCCAGCCATTCTAATCTTTTACGCTTGATGAACTAGACTATGTCAGCACCATGCATTAATTGAATCCAGTTCATGATTCATTCATATCTCCAGAACCCATCTTCAATTTACTCTTGTCAGAAGATTTTGTGCTCAAGTATTCTAATAATTAGAATGCTCAAGTTCATCTTCATTACTTAAAGTCCAGACATTGCATCTACATGACACTAATTGTTGAATAAATTGTCTATATACAGTTAGTCTATATACTCCTGATGCTTGCCATCCAAGATTTTCTGCAGTTCCACATCTTGAACCATTCTTTCCACGTGCCCTAACAATCAATTCTCATAGTGACATTATACCCTCCTTTGGTTGTTATATCTACCACCACTATTTACATATTTCATTGTACCATAAAATTTCTTTATTGGATCTGTCTAAGTAATATTAATGTAATTACAATAACTAACAGAATGTGTATGAATTGACTTTTAGTGCAAAGCACTGTCTTATAAATCTTTATTCATATCATACCATTTGTGTCTGTGCCTGTGTTAGTAAGGTCAGGGTTTGTAAACTCTATACTGTATATATGATTACATATTCTAATATCCATAATTCCGTATGTATATAATACATATATACTTCTTGGATTTTGTTGACTATCTAACGGATACGACAGAACAATAATCAATAAACTCCTACACAAAACAAACAACAGACAAAGACAGAAAACAACAAATTCATAACACTAACATACATCAACAAACAAACTGAAAAAATAGCCCACAAATTCAAAAAAGCAGGATACAGAATCGCTTACAAAACTACTAACAAAACAGAACACACACTATCAAAACACACACACACAAAGCACAAAACAAATTCGATCTACCTGGTGTTTACAAACTAAATTGCTCAAACTGCAACAAATTCTACATAGGCCAGACAGGACGTAGCTTCAAACAAAGATACATTGAACACACAAAGGCACTCCACTCCACTACAGAATCCACCTTTGCAAACCACCTCATTGAAGCAAACCACACATACAAAAACATCGGCAATAACATGGACATTCTACACATACACACAAAAGGCCGAAAACTAGACACTCTAGAACAATTGAAAATATACAAACACATGAAAACAAAAACGATATCCTAAACGAACAGACACAATTCAAATCACACGCATTATTCGAACATATCTCACCCCACACACACAACATCGATCTTTTGAAATTCGATTCCGTCGCCCACAACAGGACGGACAGGGCTACCAGTGGCAACCTCTGAAGAAGCTTTTTAAAAGTGAAAACTGGTTCAGGTTGTAAGGTAAAACTTTATGTTTTTACTCATAAAAATCTTTGTGTTCTGAGTCGTTAATGAAATAGTTGTATTTACATATATACTGTTACTGTACGGTTTTAGTGTCTATTAGCGATTAGAGGTTATAATAGTATATCCTAAAAGATCAAGATAAGTTTTTATAAATAAAGTCTAGGTTAAAAAAAATTAATTTAATAAAAAGAAGAAAAAGGCAAAGACAGTTTTGAATCTTTGTTCAACATATCTTGTAATAACTAAGATTAATTAATAAAGGAACTTTATCCTAATTAATGAATTGAATTTTAAGATTATAATTACAAGCTAGATGGTAATTTACATTCAGTTTTATAAGACGCCTTTACTCTAGAAATTAACACAGTGTTATCTAGAATGCAGTGGCAGTTGGTGATATGGTTGCAAGGTTGCACAACCTCCAGAAAAAGTTGTTTTTTTCTAATAATGTATTTATTAGATATTCATTATGTACGTATTTTGTACTTATTGCATGTTATTTATAAAAAACATAATGTTTAAAACTATCCAGACTGCTGTATTTTGAAAAGAAAATTATAGGCATACCGGTTTTGTAAAACACTTTTGCCCACTTGTAACACAAAACTAAATTGTAACCAGCCCATTTGTTCACCATAAGCTATGTGCTGGTGGTGAGGTTTGCAAGATTAACGTGCAAAACGGCATTTGTGGCGTCACTTACAGATGTCATTTTATATTGACAACAGATGTGTGTTTTCAACTGTCACAGAATAGGACAATTTAACATGCAACAGAAATCTTTGCTTGGTGTACAGTAGTTCTACAACATTCTGGCAGGTGCACTGTATATGCTTGTTCACCAGTGACACGTGCAGCATGATGTCTGAATTCTTTCATCTGTTTTTGTTTATGTCCATGTTACTGTTTACAAACAAGTAGAGTTTACTGTGTTCTTTGTATGAGTATAAATTCTGTGAATCTTTAGTGTTAACCATTGTAAAAATGATTTTTAAGTATTGCATTTGGTTTATAAGTGGTAATTATATAGGCCTACTATTTAAAAATGAATTCAGTAGATAGTGTGTTGGAAAAACTCTTTAGCTTACGGTCTCTACAAGAAAAACTAGAAATAAACAATTTAGATAGGTGTACAACAACATTTAACATTTAAATATTTTTTTAAATTTGTTTAACTGATACATTTAGATTATAAAAATTGTTTAAACTAAAAATATTTTGCCTTAAACTCAGTATCTGAGTTTTAATTATGCTCATAATTATCTCAACATAATGAGAAATATAAAAACTGACAGTTTTCCTACATTTATGAAAACTTGCAACCTCTTCTTGACACCACACCAGCCGCCACTGCTAGAATATAAAGAGTTGCTTAAAGAGGATATTGTTTAGACTAGGAAGGTTGTATGAGCCCGTAGTTAGGTTCTCGCTTGGCTCTGCAGGTAGGTGACTCTATATATGTCCATGTACCTATTAGTACCTTATACTGTGTATAATACAAAATTGATTAAGATGGAGACATTTCAGAACAAAATGAAGAAAGCAGGAAAACCGATTTTTAGCTGGTGGGAAGCTTTTAAACATTGGATAAGATTAAGGAGATATCCGAATGAATCTCTCTACTACAATCAAATAGTAAGTTTCAATGTGTGTTGAGGTTTGGTGTAAATTATATGCAAGTATAGTGTACGTAAAATAAATCATTCATGTATAAGTTTTTATGCATGACACAAATCGTACATTATGTACAATTATGTACTGTTAACAACAATCAAGGATCTTTGTGGTATTATTAGTGGAATAAATAATTGAATCCCAAAGAAATTGTTATCACAATTTTAGTTCCAGTTTTTTTTAATTAATTTTTAATTTTCCAAGTTTACAACTGTTCAATACTCACTACCGTACTGAAATAATAATAAATCACTAATTAATATGTCCACAAACAGTAATTAACAAGTAAGCACATTACACTCAATACTGCTGTCCAAACGCGCGTGCATGCGTACAATACACACACTGAACTGTAAAACTCAAAACTAGCCATACACTTCTGAAACACCACTCAATATTGCCTGAATGATGTAGTTATGTTTTATGTAGTGCTCTAAATACCAATGAATAATTCATCACCATCTGGAATGTATAGAAACCTTTGCATCTGCCAAACAAATTGTGTATTTCATGAGGACAAGAATATTATAATATGTCACATGTTACACATTATGTATGATATATTATCATATTTTAAAATCAGATCATGTATATTGTTACTAAACGACGTCTTGGGTCTCGTTCGTGTCACGCAATGTAAACCTATTTGTTACTAGGAACGGGTATGCTTCTCTGTCTCTCCTCTCTTCGGTCGTGTTAATTTAATTCAATTTCTGAGATATCTGGAGTTGGGGAATATAGTAATTTCATTAACTAATATTAGCTTATCTCTCTAAGAAAAATACCAGTGTTATTGTGCTTGTAACTTAAATAATAAATGTTTTATTCTATAATTTCGCTCAACCCTAGTATACCTCGAAGAGAATTATGTAAATTTTGTATTTTAATACTCTTCTCTTTGGTGTCGGAGAATTCTGCAATAAGCGCTGCAGTTCCGGGGCAACGAAACTTATAGGTTAATTCACAGTTTACGGTAACCAATTATTATATACTTAGTCAGTTACTTTTTATTCCCAAATCACTAAATAATACCCCAAATAATAAGATTTTGCAGCTATACAAGGTTTCTTTATTTATTCACTCCTTCAACATTAAATAAGATAGGTTCCAATTGGCATACACAAAGGCTATAGATTGCGTGAATCGATTATTGTTCGGTCCAATACTTTATTTTATATTCGGTCATATGATTTGTTTTTGTTTATAATTAATTTAATTCAGGGTGTGAAGGTTCTTGTAACTGTGGGGAAGATTAAAAATACATAGATAAGAATGCAAGATTTACAAATTTGAAGTGTTGTGTTGTTAATATGATTTATACAATTATAATTTACCAGACTAGAACGAAGCAACACGAGTAGGCAGTTGATTGATAACCTCGCCGCTCAGAATGGATATGTCGTTCGAGATTCCTTTCTTCGGCTTAATAAAGTGGAATTCTTGTCCTGTTCACCTCGGAAATACAGCTCCCTGGGTTTATTTACGGCCAGACTGGTGGTCCTTCTGCAAATTCTGGATCCAAATACGTTCTTCTATCGTTTGAAGTAATTAGTGATGTTCCATGTATTTAAAAGGTTATGAGTTCCAATGTGATGTATATTATTTGTTGTGACACAGTTAACTCTTGTATTGGTTTTAATATATCGTTAATTCTTTTCTGGTATAGGACAATTCAAGTCCTTCCTTGTAGAACTCAGTTATTTATTTTTTTATGGTGATACTGTACTATGATCTCATTTGGTTAAACTTTGCTGGCATAGGTTAAGAAGATTATCATTAGAATTTTGTGGATTATAATTATATCAAAATAATTTAGAATATTCCAATTACATTAAATATTTCTTGGGTTTTTTAATCTCATCACGTTCAGATCATAAAAGGCAATAATAGAAATCCACAACTTCATACATTACTGTTGTCCTTAGCAACACATTATTTTTCTTCCTTCTCAATGTTTTGGTACATAGTTATTATTTCATATATTTTTCGTCCATTCCTTATTAATCTTCTATCATATCGGAATATAACTTTACCTATAGTTTGTTTATTATTTTCTACATATATTCTGCTGGTTTTTTGATCTTAGTCTGTTTCTTTTATATTTATTACTTTTTCGATATCAAACGCTATCAATCGATATCATGTCATTGTGGCATTATCATAATTTGTTTAAATTGAGGTGGTTTATTATATATCATTACTTATCAAATGTTTTTTCTAGCTCTTTGAACCGTATTCATTAATTATTATTAACTTCCGTACCTAACCTTTATGTTATGAGTGGTTATATAGTATTATTGGCTGTTAGGCCTTTTATTGTATATGGACCTACCTTTGTTTATAACTGGTGAACAACTATAGCCCTTTTACATAAGTTCATACATATAATCAAATTTTAACTATTAACATTTACATAAACAATTATTCTTTTCATAACTAATAACAATTTTATCTTGATCTATGGATCACATATTAGAAAATTGAGATCCATTAACACTAACTAACTGCTTCCCACATCCTTCTATAACAGTAATTGAATAATACATTTTGCTTCATTACTTTCCATTAACTCCACACGTAATTTGCATAACATAACATAAACTTTAACATAACATTCATCGTTACAAAATAATATCATTTAATTCATAATCCTTACTTACTATTGCTATAAGGTAAATTATTGTCTCATTTTTGTCTAATTTCATTGTCATTTACTTTGACATTTTCTGTACTAGTTTCTTTCTTACAATTCTCATCAGTATAATATTTATTTACTTTTCACTGAACATGGATCTCTAACTATTGTCTAATTTACAGGTTTGTTTATTATTGTTATTTCTACCTTGCATCCTTATTCATTTTTATCTATAATTATAAATGTATTTATTAGACCTTTGTATTATCATGGGAGTTAAATATTGATTTACTTATTATTTTGTTAATATTCTATTTATGTAACATGGATGACTGCATTTCTGTTGTGTTACAATATTAATGTTTGCAAATTCACTGTGATAAAATTTGTATATCTTCATTATCGCAGATTATCATTATGATCCCCCCAGAGTAATTTTCTTGGGAAGCCAGGACCTAGTTCACTTTCAAAGCAGATTTTAAACTGATTCTGTGGATTCATCTTAAGACCTCCTGTCATATTGCTCTTTGTTTCATAAGTGCCACTAAACTATGTCTGTTTGAGTGTGTCTATTAGCTTTAGAAAAAAGACATATACATCTTAGATCCATCGAATAGACTGCATGTTCCAACAATGTGAAATATTACTTTCTCTGCTAACTCCAGAGCATAGCATGTGCTCAATACCATATGACAGACAAGGTATATTGTCATCATGTGAGATCAATTTTTACTTCCAAGTTCCTTAAGGAAATGGAAGTATGGTGATGGCAAAAAAAATTGTGTTCGAGATTATAGCAGATTCTGATTGTACTACACTCAAAACATGAAAAAAGTCATATTTCGAAAAGTGTCTGTGTGTGTGTCTGTAGATTTTTTTCTATGGCAAACGATAACAGCAGCAAATTCAATCAGAATCAACTAATTTTTTGCATACAGCCCTGATTTGCAGAGTACTCAAGACGTTTTGTTTTTGGTGAAGATCGGTTAAGGGAAAGGGGTAGTTTACCTGCAACTTTTTTTTTTTAATCAAGGGTAATTTTTTTCTATGGCAAACGATAACAGTCGCAAATTCAAACAGAATCAAATAATTTTTTGTATACAGCTCTGATTTGCAGAGTACTCAAGACCTTTTTTTTTGGTGAAGAGCGGTTAAGGGAAAGGGGTAGTTTACCTGCAACTTTTTTTTTAATCAAGGGTAATTTTTTTCTATGGCAAACGATAACAGCCGCAAATTCAAACAGAATCAAATAATGTTTTGTATACAGCCCTAAATTGTAGAGTTCTCAAGACCCTTTTTTTTGGTGAAGATCGGTTAACGGAAAGTGGTAGTTTACCGGCAATGTTTTATGTTTTAACAACGGTATTTTCTATGGCAAACGATAACAGCCGCAAATTCAAACAGAATCAAATAATTTTCTGCAGACAACTCTGAATTCTAGAGTTCTCAAGAACTATTGTTTTTGGTGAAGTTCGGTTAAGGGATAGGGGTAGTTTACCTGCAACATTTTTTGTTTTAACAATGGTATTATCTATGGGAAACGATAACAGAATCAAATAATTATTTGCATACAGTCCTCAATTGTAGGGAACTCAATGTCCGTTGATTTTGGTGAAGATCGGTTAAGGGAAAGGGGTAGTTTACCAGCAACGTTTTTTTATCAAGGGTAATTTTTTTCTATAGCAAACGATAACAGCCGCAAATTCAAACAGAATCAAATAATGTTTTGCATACGGCACTGTATTGTAAAGTTCTCAAGACCCATTGGTGTTGGTGAAGATCGGTTAAGGGAAAGGGGTAGTTTACCCGTAACATTTTATGTTTTAACAAGGGTAATTTTTTATATGACGAACGATAACTGCCATAAATTCAAACAGAATCATCTACGTTTTTGCATACCTTTTTGAATTATAGAGAACTCAAGGTCTGTTGATTTTGTTGAAGATCGGTTAAGGAAAAGGGGTAGTTTACCTGAAACATTGTTTTTTATCAAGGGTAATTTTTTATATATGTACTACGTTATCGGCAACAAAGAAGTAGTTTGTTGTTAAAATTCCTTCCCATTCTGTTTGGCCGTAGACCAAAGTTTTCTGCAAAACCAGACGTTACGGCAGTGCCGTCGACTGTCATCATCAGTGAAAATCGTGTGGTGGTATATGTTAGTGACCACAGTACGGGGGTTAAGACTGAAGCAATAAGTAGAAAGAAGTAGTTTCTATTGAAACATTTCATTTCGTAAATGATTTAAAATATAAATCTTACAACATGGAAGTCATGTATGGTTCTCCATACCGATATTTACTTTCATGTTCCATAAGCAAATGGAAGTATGGTCATGGTGAAAAAATCATGTGCGACATAATGGCTGAGTCTGATCGTACTACCCTCAAAACATGAAGAAAAGTCTTTTTCAAAAAGTGTCTGTGTGTGTGTGTGTAGAATTTTTTCTATGGCAAACGATAACAGCCGCAAATTTAAACAGAATCAAATAATGTTTTGCATACATCCCTGAATTGTAGAGGACTCAAGGCCTATTGTTTTTGGTGAAGATTGGTTAAGGGAAAGGGGTAGTTTACCTGCAACGTTTTATGTTTTAACAAGGGTAATTTTTTCTATGACGAACGATAACTGCCGCATATTCAAACAGAATCAAATAATTGTTTGCATCGTTCCTGAATTATAGAAGATTCAAGGCCTGTTGATTTTGGTGAAGATCGGTTAAGGGAAATGGGTTGTTTACCTGCAACATTTTCTGTTTTAACAAGAGTAATTTTTTATGACGAACGATAACTGCCGTAAATTCAAACAGAATCAAATAATTTTTACTTCCATGTTCCATAAGGAAATGGAAGTATGGTGATGGCAAAAAAAATCGTGTTCTAGATTATTGCAGATTCTGATTGTACTACACTTAAAACATGAAAAAAAGTCATTTTTCGAAAAGTGTCTGAGTGTCTATCTGTCTGTCTGTCTGTAGATTTTCTTTCTATGGCAAACGATAACAGCCGCAAATTCAAACAGAATCAAATAATTTTTTGTGTACAGCCCTGATTTGTAGAGTACTCATGACCTATTGTTTTTGGTGAAGATCGGTTGAGGGAAAGGGGTAGTTTACCTGCAACAGTTTTTTTTTAACAAGGGTATTTTTTTTTTTATGGCAAACGATAACAGCCGCAAATTCAAACAGAATCAAATAATGTTTTGCATACAGACCTGAATTATAGAGTTCTCAAGACCTATTGTTTTTGGTGACGGTCCGTTAAGGGAAAGGGGTAGTTTACAAGCAACATTTTATGTTTTAAAGGGTATTTTCTATGGCAAACGATAAGAGCCGCAATTCGAACAAAATCAAATAATTGTTTGCACACAGCCCTGAATTGGAGAGTTCTCAAGATCTGTTGGTTTTGGTGAAGATCAGTTAAGGGAAAGCGGTAGTTTACTAGCAACGTGGTATTTTCTATGGCAAATGATAACAGCCCCAAATTCAAACAGAATCAAATAATTTTTTCCATACAGCCCTGAATTGTAGTGTTCTCAAGACCTATTGTTTTTGGTGAAGATCTGTTAATGGAAAGGGGTAGTTTACCTGCAACATTTTATGTTTTAACAAGGGAAATTTTTTTAATGACGAACGATAACTGCCGTAAATTCAAACAGAATCAACTACTTTTTTGCATACCTTTTTGAATTATAGAGAACTCAATAGGTCTGTTAATTTTGTTGAAGATCGGTTAAGGGAAAGGGGTAGTAGTTTACCAGCCACATTTTATGTTTTAACAAAGGTAATTTTTTTTTTTTGACGAATGATAACTGCCGCAAATTCAAATAGAATCAAATAATTTTTTGCACAATGTCCTGAATTGTAAAGAAGTGAAGGCCTTTTGATTTTGGTGAAGATCGGTTAAGGGAAAGGGGTAGTTTACCGGCCACTGTTCATGTTTTAACAAGAGTAATTGTTTCTATGACGAACGATAACTGCCGCACATTCAAACAGAATCAATTATTTTTGCATGCATCCCTGCATTGTAGAGGACTGAAGGTCTAATGATTTTGGTGAAGATCGGTTTAGAGAAAGGGGTAGTTTACCTGTAACATTTTATGTTTTAACAAGAGTAAAGTACTTAATTTTGATAAATAAAGTATCCTGATAAGAAGCTCATAATAATCCACTGTAGAAACGTAAATGAAATATCTATAAATGAAGAGGTTAGGTGAACGAGGTGGAGGTAATTTTCTATTAATAAAAATTAAAGTTGAAGGCGGAGGGGAGAATTGTTTATATGTGTACTACGTTATCGGCAACAAAGAAGTAGTTCTTTGTTAAAATTCTTTCCCGGGCTGTTTAGCCGTAATACAATGTTTTCTGCAAAACCAGACTTTTCGGCAGTGCCATCGACTGCCATCATCAGTGAAAATCGAGTGCGAAAACGTGAGGTGGTATATGTAAGTGACCACAGTACTGTGGTTAAGGCTGAAGCAATAAGTAGAAAGAAGTAGTTTCTATGGAAATATTTCATTTCGAATATAAATCTTAGAACATGGAAGTCATGTATGGTTCTCCATACTGATATTTTTCTATGGCAAACGATAACAGCCGCAAATTCAAACAGAATCAAATAATGTTTTGCATACGGCCCTGAATTGTAGAGTTCTCAAGACCTATGGTTTTTCTTGAAGATCGGTTTAGGGAAAGGGGTAGTTTACCTGCAACATTTTTTTTTATCAAGGGTAATTTTTTCTAAGATGAACGATAACTGCCGCACATTCAAACAGAATCAAATAATGTTATGCATGCATCCCTGAATTGTAGAGGACTCAAGACCTATTGATTTTGGTGAAGATCAGGTAAGAGAAAAGTGTAGTTTACCTGCAACGTTTATGAGATAACGAGGGTAATTTTTTTTATGTACTACACTCAAAACATGAAAAAAAGCCATTTTTCAAAATGTGTGTGTGTGTGTGTGTGTGTGAATTTTTTTTCTATGGCAAACGATAACAGCCACAAATTCAAACAGAACAAAATAATTTTTTGCATACAGCTCTGATTTGCAGGGTACTCCAGACTTACTGTTTTGGTGAAGATCGGTTAAGGGAAAGGGGTAGTTTACCTGCAACTTTTTTTTTTTTTATCAAGGGTATTTTTTTTCTATGGCAAACGATAACCGCCGCAAATTCAAACAGAATCAAACAATTTTGTGCATACAGTCCAGAATTGTAGAGTTCTCAAGACCTATTGTTATTGGTGAAGATCAGTTAATGGAAAGGGGTAGATTACCTGCAACATTTTATGTTTTAACAAGGGTATTTTCTATGGCAAACAATAACAGCCGCAAATTTAAACATAATCAAATAATTTTTTGCATGCCACTCTGAATTGAAGAGTTCTCAAGACCTATTGTTTTTGTTGAAGATTGATTAAGGGAAAGGGGTAGTTTACCAGCAACGTTGTTTGTGTTAACAAGGGTATTTTCTATGGCAAACGATAACAGCCGCAGATTCAAACAGAATCAAATAATGTTTTGCATACAGCCCTGAACTGTAGAGTTCTCAAGACCTTTTGATTTTGGTGAAGATCGGTTAAGGGAAAGGGGTAGTTTACCTGCAAAATTATATGTTTTAACAAGAGTATTTTCTATGGCAAACGATAACAGCCGCAAATTCAAACCGAATCAAATAATGTTTTGCATGCATCCCTGAATTGTAGAGGACTCAAGACCTATTGATTTTGGTGAAGATCAGGTAAGAGAAAAGTGTAGTTTACCTGCAACATTTATGTGATAACAAGGGTAATTTTTTTATGTACTACCCTCAAAACATGAAAAATTTAATTTTTAGAAATGTGTGTGTGTGTGTGTGTGTGTGTGTCAATTTTTACTTCCATATTCCTTAAGGAATGGAAGTATGGTGATGGCAAAAAAAATCGTGTTCGAGATTATTGCAGATTCTGATTCTACTACACTCAAAACATGAAAAAAAGTCGTTTTCCGAAAAGTGTCTGTGTGTCTGTCTGTCTGTCTGTCTGTCTGTCTTAGATTTTTTTTCTATGGCAAACGATAACTGCCGCAAATTCAAACAGAATCAAATAATTTTTTACATACAGCCCGGTTTTGCAGAGTTCTCGCGACCTATTGTTTTTGGTGAAGATCGGTTGAGGGAAAGGGGTAGTTTACCTGCAACGGTTTTTTTTTAGCAAGGGAAATTTTGTTTGTTTGGCAAACGATAACAGCCGCAAATTCAAACAGAATCAAATAATGTTTCGCATACAACCCTGAATTGTAGAGTTCTCAAGACCTATTGTTTTTGGTGAAGATCGGTTAAGGGAAAGGGGTAGTTTACCTGTAACGTTTTATGTTTTAACAAGGGTATTTCCTATGGCAAACGATAACAGCCGCAAATTCAAACAGAATGAAAAGATTATTTGCATACAGCCCTAAATTGTAGAGTTCTCAATACCTTTTGTTTTTGGTGAAGATCGGTTAAGGGAAAGGGGTAGTTTACCTACAACGTTTTTTTAACAAGGGTATTTTCTATGGCAAACGATAACAGCCGCAAATTCAAACAGAATCAAATAATTTTCTGCATACAGCCCTGATTTGTAGAGTACTCAAGACCTATTGTTTTTGGTGAAGATCGGTTGAGGGGAAGGGGTAGTTTACCAGCAACGTTTTTTATCATGCGTATTTTCTATGGCAAACGACAACTGCCGCAAATTCAAACAGAATCAAATAATTTTTTGCATACAGCCCTGATTTGTAGAGTACTCGCGACCTATTGTTTTTGGTGAAGATCGGTTGAGGGGAAGGGGTAGTTTACCTGCAACGGTTTTTTTTATCAAGAGAATTTTTTTTTTTTTTGGCAAACGATAACAGCCGCAAATTCAAACAGAATCAAATAATGTTTCGCATACAGCCCTGAATTGTAGATTTCTCAAGACGTATTGTTTTTGGTGAAGATCGGTTGAGGGAAAGGGGTAGTTTACCTGCAACGTTTTTTTAACAAGGGTATTTTATATGGCAAACGATAACAGCCGCAAATTCAAACAGAATCAAATAATGTTTTGCATACAGTCCTGATTTGTAGAGTACTCAAGACCTATTGTTTTTGGTGAAGATCGGTTAAGGGGAAGGGGTAGTTTACCTGCAACCTTTTACGTTTTATTTTCTATGGCAAACGATAACAGCCGCAAATTCAAACAGAATCAAATAATGTTTTGCATACAGCCCTGATTTGTAGAGTACTCAAGACCTATTGTTTTTGGTGAAGATCGGTTAAGGGGAAGGGGTAGTTTACCTGCAACGTTTTTTTATCAAGCGTATTTTCTATGGCAAACGATAACAGCCGCAAATTCAAACAGAATCAAATAATTTTTTGCATACGTCCCTGAATTGTAGAGGTCTCAATGACTTTCGATTTTGGTGAAGATCGGTTAAGGGGAAGGGGTAGTTTACCTGCAACCTTTTACGTTTTAACAAGAGTAAAGTACTTGAAAATTTATTTAAACTTTTTGAAACAATGGTAATTGTTAAAAATAAAATAATTTTGTTGCCAGGCAATAAAATTATAATTTTTTCATTTTAATGTAATATAATATTTTTCATTTAATACAGCAATAAAAAGGCAGGTAAGACACAGCCTGGCTGTTTGGCTGAAAATGATTTTAAATATAAATCTTAGAATATGGAAGTCATGTATGGTTCTCCATACCGATATTTTCTATGGCAAACGATAACAGCCGCAAATTCAAACAGAAGCAAATAATTTTTTGCATAGAGTTGTGATTTGTAGGGTACTCAAGACTTATTGTTTTGGTGAAGATCGGTTAAGGGAAATGGGTAGTTTACCTGCTACTTTTTTTTTAATCAAGGGTCATTTTTTTCTATGGCAAACGATAACAGCCGCAAATTCAAACTGAATCAAATAATTTTTTGCATACTGTCCTTATCTGTAGAGTACTCAAGACCTCTTGTTTTTGGTAAAGATCGGTTAAGGGAAAGGGGTAGTTTACCTGCAATGTTTTATGTTGTAACAAGGGTATTTTCTATGGCAAACGATCACAGTCGCAAATTCAAACAGAATCAAATAATTTTGTGCATTCAGCCCTGAATTGTAGATTTCTCAAGACCTATTGTTTTTGGTGAAGATCAGTTAAGAGAAAGTGGTAGATTACCAGCAACTTTTTATATTTCAACAAGGGTATTTTCTATGGCAAACAATAACAGCCGCAAATTCTAACATAATCAAATAATTTTTTGCATGCCACTCTGAATTGAAGAGTTCTCAAAACCTATTGTTTTTGGTGAAGATCGGTTAAGGGAAAGGGGTAGTTTACTAGCAACGTTTTTTGTGTTAACAAGGGTATTTTCTATGGCAAACGATGACAGCTACAGATTCAAACAGAATCAAATATTGTTTTGCATACAGCCCTGAACTGTAGAGTTCTCAAGACCTTTTGTTTTTGGTGAAGATCGGTTAAGGGAAAGGGGTAGTTTACCTGTAATGTTTTATGTTTTAACATGGGTATTTTCTATGGCAAACGATAACAGCCGCAAATTCAAACAGAATCAAATAATTTTGTGTATACAGCCCAGAATTGTAGAGTTCTCAAGACCTATTGTTTTGGTGAAGATCGGTTAATTGAAAGGGGTAGATTACCTGCTACTTTTTATGTTTTAAACAAGGTTATTTTCTATGGCAAACGATAACAGCCGCAAATTCACACATAATCAAGTAACTTTTTGCTTGCAAATCTGAATAGAAGAGTTGTCAAGACCTATTGTTTTTGGTGAAGATCGGTTAAGGGAAAGTGGTAGATTACCTGGAACGTTTTATGTTTTAACAAGGGTATTTTCTATGGCAAACGATAACAGCCGCAAATTCAATCAGAATCAAATAATGTTTTGCATACAGCCCTGAATTGTAAAGTTCTCAAGACCTATTGTTTTTGTTGAAGATCAGTTTAGGGAAAGGGGTAGTTTACCTGTAACATTTTGTGTTTTAACATGAGTAATTTTTTATATGACGAATGATAACTGCTGTAAATTCAATCATAATAAAATAATGTTTTGCATACCTTCCTGAGTTATAGAAAACTCAGTGTCTGTTGATTTTGGTGAAGATCGGTTAAGGGAAAGGGGTAGTTTACTTGCAACATTTAATGTTGTAACAAGAGAACGTTTTTCATGAAGAACGATAACTGCATTAAGTTCAAACAGAATCAAATACTTTTTTGTATACGTTCCTGATTTGTAACGAACTGAAGGCCTGTTGATTTTGGTGAAGATTGGTTAAGGGAAAGGGGTACTTTGCAACATTTTTTTTATCAAGGGTAATTTTTTCTATGACGAACGATAGCTGCAGCACATTCAAACAGAATCAAATAATGTTTTGCATGCATCCCTGAATTGTAGAGGAATCAAGACCTATTGATTTTGGTGAAGATCAAGTAAGCGAAAGGTGTAGTTTACCTGTAACATTTTATGTGATAACAAGGGTAATTTTTTCTATGACGAACAATAACTGCCGTAAATTCAAACAGACTCAAATAATTTTTTACATATTTGCCTGAGTTGTAGAAGACTCAAGTCCTATTGATTTTGGTGAAGATCGGTTACTGGGAAAGGGCAGTTTACCTGAAACATTTTTTGTTGTAACAATAGTCAAGTACTTAGTTTTCATAAATAAAGTATCCTGATAAGAAGATCTTAATAATCCACTGTAGAAACGTAGATGAAGATCATCAACCCCTACAACATAAATGAAGATGCTGGTTGAATGGAGTGGGGGTAATTTTCTATAAATGAAAATTATAGTTGAAGGGGGAGGGGATAATTTTTATATGTGTACTACGAATAATTAATATTTCATTTCGAATATAAATCTTAGAACATGGAAGTCATGTATGGTTCTCCATACTGATATTTTTCTATGGCAAACGATAACAGCCGCAAATTCAAACAGAATCAAATAATGTTTTGCATATGGTCCTGAATTGTAGAGTTCTCAAGACCTATTGTTTTTGTTGAAGATCGGTTTAGGGAAAGGGGTAGTTTACCTGCAACATTTTTTTTTATCAAGGGTAATTTTTTCTAAGATGAACGATAACTGCCGCACATTCAAACAGAATCAAATAATGTTATGCATGCATCCCTGAATTGTAGAGGACTCAAGACCTATTGATTTTGGTGAAGATCAGGTAAGAGAAAAGTGTAGTTTACCTGCAACGTTTATGAGATAATGAGGGTAATTTTTTTTATGTACTACACTCAAAACATGAAAAAAAGCCATTTTTCAAAATGTGTGTGTGTGTGTGTGTGAATTTTTTTTCTATGGCAAACGATAACAGCCACAAATTCAAACAGAACCAAATAATTTTTTGCATACAGCTCTGATTTGCAGGGTACTCCAGACTTACTGTTTTGGTGAAGATCGGTTAAGGGAAAGGGGTAGTTTACCTACAACTTTTTTTTTTATCAAGGGTATTTTTTTCTATGGCAAACGATAACAGCCGCAAATTCAAACTGAATCAAATAATTTTTTGCATACTGTCCTTATCTGTAGAGTACTCAAGACCTCTTGTTTTTGGTAAAGATCGGTTAAGGGAAAGGGGTAGTTTACCTGCAATGTTTTATGTTGTAACAAGGGTATTTTCTATGGCAAACGATCACAGTCGCAAATTCAAACAGAATCAAATAATTTTGTGCATTCAGCCCTGAATTGTAGATTTCTCAAGACCTATTGTTTTTGGTGAAGATCAGTTAAGAGAAAGTGGTAGATTACCAGCAACTTTTTATATTTCAACAAGGGTATTTTCTATGGCAAACAATAACAGCCGCAAATTCTAACATAATCAAATAATTTTTTGCATGCCACTCTGAATTGAAGAGTTCTCAAAACCTATTGTTTTTGGTGAAGATCGGTTAAGGGAAAGGGGTAGTTTACTAGCAACGTTTTTTGTGTTAACAAGGGTATTTTCTATGGCAAACGATAACAGCTACAGATTCAAACAGAATCAAATATTGTTTTGCATACAGCCCTGAACTGTAGAGTTCTCAAGACCTTTTGTTTTTGGTGAAGATCGGTTAAGGGAAAGGGGTAGTTTACCTGTAATGTTTTATGTTTTAACATGGGTATTTTCTATGGCAAACGATAACAGCCGCAAATTCAAACAGAATCAAATAATTTTGTGTATACAGCCCAGAATTGTAGAGTTCTCAAGACCTATTGTTTTGGTGAAGATCGGTTAATTGAAAGGGGTAGATTACCTGCTACTTTTTATGTTTTAAACAAGGTTATTTTCTATGGCAAACGATAACAGCCGCAAATTCACACATAATCAAGTAACTTTTTGCTTGCAAATCTGAATAGAAGAGTTGTCAAGACCTATTGTTTTTGGTGAAGATCGGTTAAGGGAAAGTGGTAGATTACCTGGAACGTTTTATGTTTTAACAAGGGTATTTTCTATGGCAAACGATAACAGCCGCAAATTCAATCAGAATCAAATAATGTTTTGCATACAGCCCTGAATTGTAAAGTTCTCAAGACCTATTGTTTTTGTTGAAGATCAGTTTAGGGAAAGGGGTAGTTTACCTGTAACATTTTGTGTTTTAACATGAGTAATTTTTTATATGACGAATGATAACTGCTGTAAATTCAATCATAATAAAATAATGTTTTGCATACCTTCCTGAGTTATAGAGAACTCAGTGTCTGTTGATTTTGGTGAAGATCGGTTAAGGGAAAGGGGTAGTTTACTTGCAACATTTAATGTTGTAACAAGAGAACGTTTTTCATGAAGAACGATAACTGCATTAAGTTCAAACAGAATCAAATACTTTTTTGTATACGTTCCTGATTTGTAACGAACTGAAGGCCTGTTGATTTTGGTGAAGATTGGTTAAGGGAAAGGGGTACTTTGCAACATTTTTTTTATCAAGGGTAATTTTTTCTATGACGAACGATAGCTGCAGCACATTCAAACAGAATCAAATAATGTTTTGCATGCATCCCTGAATTGTAGAGGAATCAAGACCTATTGATTTTGGTGAAGATCAAGTAAGCGAAAGGTGTAGTTTACCTGTAACATTTTATGTGATAACAAGGGTAATTTTTTCTATGACGAACAATAACTGCCGTAAATTCAAACAGACTCAAATAATTTTTTACATATTTGCCTGAGTTGTAGAAGACTCAAGTCCTATTGATTTTGGTGAAGATCGGTTACTGGGAAAGGGCAGTTTACCTGAAACATTTTTTGTTGTAACAATAGTCAAGTACTTAGTTTTCATAAATAAAGTATCCTGATAAGAAGATCTTAATAATCCACTGTAGAAACGTAGATGAAGATCATCAACCCCTACAACATAAATGAAGATGCTGGTTGAATGGAGTGGGGGTAATTTTCTATAAATGAAAATTATAGTTGAAGGGGGAGGGGATAATTTTTATATGTGTACTACGAATAATTAATATTTCATTTCGAATATAAATCTTAGAACATGGAAGTCATGTATGGTTCTCCATACTGATATTTTTCTATGGCAAACGATAACAGCCGCAAATTCAAACAGAATCAAATAATGTTTTGCATATGGTCCTGAATTGTAGAGTTCTCAAGACCTATTGTTTTTGTTGAAGATCGGTTTAGGGAAAGGGGTAGTTTACCTGCAACATTTTTTTTTATCAAGGGTAATTTTTTCTAAGATGAACGATAACTGCCGCACATTCAAACAGAATCAAATAATGTTATGCATGCATCCCTGAATTGTAGAGGACTCAAGACCTATTGATTTTGGTGAAGATCAGGTAAGAGAAAAGTGTAGTTTACCTGCAACGTTTATGAGATAATGAGGGTAATTTTTTTTATGTACTACACTCAAAACATGAAAAAAAGCCATTTTTCAAAATGTGTGTGTGTGTGTGTGTGAATTTTTTTTCTATGGCAAACGATAACAGCCACAAATTCAAACAGAACCAAATAATTTTTTGCATACAGCTCTGATTTGCAGGGTACTCCAGACTTACTGTTTTGGTGAAGATCGGTTAAGGGAAAGGGGTAGTTTACCTACAACTTTTTTTTTTATCAAGGGTATTTTTTTCTATGGCAAACGATAACCGCCGCAAATTCAAACAGAATCAAATAATTTTGTGCATACAGTCCAGAATTGTAGAGTTCTCAAGACCTATTGTTATTGGTGAAGATCAGTTAATGGAAAGGGGTAGATTACCTGCAACATTTTATGTTTTAACAAGGGTATTTTCTATGGCAAACAATAACAGCCGCAAATTCAAACATAATCAAATAATTTTTTGCATGCCACTCTGAATTGAAGAGTTCTCAAGACCTATTGTTTTTGTTGAAGATTGAATAAGGGAAAGGGGTAGTTTACCAGCAACGTTGTTTGTGTTAACAAGGGTATTTTCTATGGAAAACGATAACAGCCGCAGATTCAAACAGAATCAAATAATGTTTTGCATACAGCCCTGAACTGTAGAGTTCTCAAGACGTTTTGATTTTGGTGAAGATCGGTTAAGGGAAAGGGGTAGTTTACCTGCAAAATTATATGTTATAACAAGAGTATTTTCTATGGCAAACGATAACAGCCGCAAATTCAAACCGAATCAAATAATGTTTTGCATGCATCCCTGAATTGTAGAGGACTCAAGACCTATTGATTTTGGTGAAGATGAGGTAAGAGAAAAGTGTAGTTTACCTGCAACGTTTATGTGATAACAAGGGTAATTACTTCCATATTCCTTAAGGAATGGAAGTATGGTGATGGCAAAAAAAATCGTGTTCGAGATTATTGCAGATTCTGATTCTACTACACTCAAAACATGAAAAAAAGCCGTTTTCCGAAAAGTGTCTGTGTGTCTGTCTGTCTGTCTGTGTGTCTGTCTGTCTGTCTGTCTTAGATTTTTTTTCTATGGCAAACGATAACTGCCGCAAATTCAAACAGAATCAAATAATTTTTTGCATGCAGCCCTGATTGGCAGAGTACTCGCGACCTATTGTTTTTGGTGAAGATCGGTTGAGGGAAAGGGGTAGTTTACCTGCAACGGTTTTTTTTAGCAAGGGTAATTTTGTTTGTTTGGCAAACGATAACAGCCGCAAATTCAAACAAAATCAAATAATGTTTCGCATACAGCCCTGAAATGTAGAGTTCTCAAGATCTGTTGATTTTGGTGAAGATCGGTTAAGGGAAAGGGGTAGTTTACCTGTAACGTTTTATGTTTTAACAAGGGTATTTCCTATGGCAAACGATAACAGCCGCAAATTCAAACAGAATCAAAAGATTATTTGCATACAGCCCTAAATTGTAGAGTTCTCAAGACCTATTGTTTTTGGTGAAGTTCGGTTGAGGGAAAGGGGTAGTTTACCTGCAACGTTTTTTTAACAAGGGTATTTTCTATGGCAAACGATAACAGCCGCAAATTCAAACAGAATCAAATAATGTTTTGCATACAGCCCTGATTTGTAGAGTACTCAAGACCTATTGTTTTTGGTGAAGATCGGTTAAGGGAAAGGGGTAGTTTACCTGTAACGTTTTATGTTTTAACAAGGGTATTTCCTATGGCAAACGATAACAGCCGCAAATTCAAACAGAATCAAAAGATTATTTGCATACAGCCCTAAATTGTAGTGTTCTCAAGACCTATTGTTTTTGGTGAAGATCGGTTGAGGGAAAGGGGTAGTTTACCTGCAACGTTTTACGTTTTAACAAGAGTAAAGTACTTGAAAATTTATTTAAACTTTTTGAAACAATGGTAATTGTTAAAAATAAAATAATTTTGTTGTAAGGCAATAAAATTATAATTTTTTCATTTTAATGTAATATAATATTTTTCATTTAATACAGCAATAAAAAAGCAGGTAAGACACAGCCTGGCTGTTTGGCTGAAAATGATTTTAAATATAAATCTTAGAATATGGAAGTCACGTATGGTTCTCCATACCGATATTTTTTTTATGTACTACCCTCAAAACATGAAAAATTTAATTTTTAGAAATGTGTGTGTGTGTGTGTCAATTTTTTCTATGGCAAACGATAACAGCCGCAGATTCAAACAGAAGCAAATAATTTTTTGCATACAGCTGTGATTTGTAGGGTACTCAAGACTTACTGTTTTGGTGAAGATCGGTTAAGGGAAAGGGGTAGTTTACCTGCAACTTTTTTTTTATCAAGGGTATTTTTTTTCTATGGCAAACGATAACCGCCGCAAATTCAAACAGAATCAAATAATTTAGTGCATACAGTCCAGAATTGTAGAGTTCTCAAGACCTATTGTTATTGGTGAAGATCAGTTAATGGAAAGGGGTAGATTACCTGCAACATTTTATGTTTTAACAAGGGTATTTTCTATGGGAAACAATAACAGCCGCAAATTCAAACATAATCAATTAATTTTTTGCATGCCACTCTGAATTGAAGAGTTCTCAAGACCTATTGTTTTTGTTGAAGATTGATTAAGGGAAAGGGGTAGTTTACCAGCAACGTTGTTTGTGTTAACAAGGGTATTTTCTATGGCAAACGATCACAGTCGCAAATTCAAACAGAATCAAATAATTTTGTGCATTCAGCCCTGAATTGTAGATTTCTCAAGACCTATTGTTTTTGGTGAAGATCGGTTAAGGGAAAGTGGTAGATTACCAACAACTTTTTATATTTCAACAAGGGTATTTTCTATGGCAAACAATAACAGCCGCAAATTCTAACATAATCAAATAATTTTTTGCATGCCACTCTGAATTGAAGAGTTCTCAAGACCTATTGTTTTTGTTGAAGATTGATTAAGGGAAAGGGGTAGTTTACCAGCAACGTTGTTTGTGTTAACAAGGGTATTTTCTATGGCAAACGATCACAGTCGCAAATTCAAACAGAATCAAATAATTTTGTGCATTCAGCCCTGAATTGTAGATTTCTCAAGACCTATTGTTTTTGGTGAAGATCGGTTAAGGGAAAGTGGTAGATTACCAGCAACTTTTTATATTTCAACAAGGGTATTTTCTATCGCAAACAATAACAGCCGCAAATTCTAACATAATCAAATAATTTTTTGCATGCCACTCTGAATTGAAGAGTTCTCAAAACCTATTGTTTTTGGTGAAGATCGGTTAAGGGAAAGGGGTAGTTTACTAGCAACGTTTTTTGTGTTAACAAGGGTATTTTCTATTGCAAACGATAACAGCTACAGATTCAAACAGAATCAAATATTGTTTTGCATACAGCCCTGAACTGTAGAGTTCTCAAGACCTTTTGTTTTTGGTCAAGATTGGTTAAGGGAAAGTGGTAGATTACCTGTAATGTTTTATGTTTTAACATGGGTATTTTCTATGGCAAACGATAACAGCCGCAAATTCAAACAGAATCAAATAATTTTGTGTATACAGCCCAGAATTGTAGAGTTCTCATGACCTATTGTTTTGGTGAAGATCGGTTAATTGAAAGGGGTAGATTACCTGCTACTTTTTATGTTTTAACAAGGGTATTTTCTATGGCAAACGATAACAGCCGCAAATTCACACATAATCAAGTAACTTTTTGCTTGCAACTCTGAATAGAAGAGTTGTCAAGACCTATTGTTTTTGGTGAAGGTCGGTTAAGGGAAAGTGGTAGATTACCTGGAACGTTTTATGTTTTAACAAGGGTATTTTCTATGGCAAACGATAACAGCCGCAAATTCAATCAGAATCAAATAATGTTTTGCATACAGCCCTGAATTTTAGAGTTCTCAAGACCTATTGTTTTTGTTGAAGATCAGTTTAGGGAAAGGGGTAGTTTACCTGTAACATTTTGTGTTTTAACATGAGTAATTTTTTATATGACGAATGATAACTGCCGTAAATTCAATCATAATAAAATAATGTTTTGCATACCTTCCTGAGCTATAGAGAACTCAATGTCTGTTGATTTTGGTGAAGATCGGTTAAGGGAAAGTGGTAGTTTACTTGCAACATTTAATGTTGTAACAAGAGAACGTTTTTCATGAAGAACGATAACTGCATTAAGTTCAAACAGAATCAAATACTTTTTTGTATACGTTCCTGATTTGTAACGAACTGAAGGCCTGTTGATTTTGGTGAAGATTGGTTAAGGGAAAGGGGTACTTTGCAACATTTTTTTTATCAAGGGTAATTTTTTCTATGACGAACGATAGCTGCCGCACATTCAAACAGAATCAAATAATGTTTTGCATGCATCCCTGAATTGTAGAGGAATCAAGACCTATTGATTTTGGTGAAGATCAAGTAAGCGAAAGGTGTAGTTTACCTGTAACATTTTATGTGATAACAAGGGTAATTTTTTCTATGACGAACGATAACTGCCGTAAATTCAAACAGAATCAAATAATTTTTTACATATTTGCCTGAGTTGTAGAAGACTCAAGTCCTATTGATTTTGGTGAAGATCGCTTACTGGGAAAGGGCAGTTTACCTGAAACATTTTTTGTTGTAACAATAGTCAAGTACTTAGTTTTCATAAATAAAGTATCCTGATAAGAAGATCTTAATAATCCACTGTAGAAACGTAGATGAAGATCATCAACCCCTTCAACATAAATGAAGATGCTGGTTGAATGGAGTGGGGGTAATTTTCTATAAATGAAAATTATAGTTGAAGGGGGAGGGGATAATTTTTATATGTGTACTACGAATAATTAATATTTCATTTCAAATATAAATCTTAGAACATGGAAGTCATGTATGGTTCTCCATACTGATATTTTTCTATGGCAAACGATAACAGCCGCAAATTCAAACAGAATCAAATAATGTTTTGCATATGGCCCTGAATTGTAGAGTTCTCAAGACCTATTGTTTTTGTTGAAGATCGGTTTAGGGAAAGGTGTAGTTTACCTGCAACATTTTTTTTTATCAAGGGTAATTTTTTCTAAGATGAATGAGAACTGCCGCACATTCAAACAGAATCAAATAATGTTATGCATGCATCCCTGAATTGTAGAGGACTCAAGACCTATTGATTTTGGTGAAGATCAGGTAAGAGAAAAGTGTAGTTTACCTGCAACGTTTATGAGATAACGAGGGTAATTTTTTTTATGTTCTACACTCAAAACATGAAAAAAAGCCATTTTTCAAATGTGTGTGTGTGTGTGTGTGTGTGTGTGTGTGTGTGTGTGTGTGTGAATTTTTTTTCTATGGCAAACGATAACAGCCACAAATTCAAACAGAACCAAATAATTTTTTGCATACAGCTCTGATTTGCAGGGTACTCCAGACTTACTGTTTTGGTGAAGATCGGTTAAGGGAAAGGGGTAGTTTACCTACAACTTTTTTTTTTTATCAAGGGTATTTTTTTCTATGGCAAACGATAACCGCCGCAAATTCAAACAGAATCAAATAATGTTTTGCATACAGCCCTGAACTGTAGAGTTCTTAAGACGTTTTGATTTTGGTGAAGATCTGTTAAGGGAAAGGGGTAGTTTACCTGCAAAATTATATGTTATAACAAGAGTATTTTCTATGGCAAACGATAACAGCCGCAAATTCAAACCGAATCAAATAATGTTTTCCATGCATCCCTGAATTGTAGAGGACTCAAGACCTATTGATTTTGGTGAAGATCAGGTAAGAGAAAAGTGTAGTTTACCTGCAACGTTTATGTGATAACAAGGGTAATTTTTTTATGTACTACCCTCAAAACATGAAAAATTTAATTTTTAGAAATGTGTGTGTGTGTGTGTGTCAATTTTTTCTATGGCAAACGATAACAGCCGCAGATTTAAACAGAACCAAATAATTTTTTGCATACAGCTGTGATTTGTAGGGTACTCAAGACTTACTGTTTTGGTGAAGATCGGTTAAGGGAAAGGGGTAGTTTACCTGCAAATTTTTTTTATCAAGGGTATTTTTTTTCTATGGCAAACGATAACCGCCGCAAATTCAAACAGAATCAAATAATTCAGTGCATACAGTCCAGAATTGTAGAATTCTCAAGACCTATTGTTATTTGTGAAGATCAGTTAATGGAAAGGGGTAGACTACCTGCAACATTTTATGTTTTAACAAGGGTATTTTCTATGGGAAACAATAACAGCCGCAAATTCAAACATAATCAAATAATTTTTTGCATGCCACTCTGAATTGAAGAGTTCTCAAGACCTATTGTTTTTGTTGAAGATTGATTAAGGGAAAGGGGTAGTTTACCAGCAACGTTGTTTGTGTTAACAAGGGTATTTTCTATGGCAAATGATAACAGCCGCAGATTCAAACAGAATCAAATAATGTTTTGCATACAGCCCTGAACTCTAGAGTTCTCAAGACCTTTTGATTTTGGTGAAGATCGGTTAAACGAAAGGGGTAGTTTACCTGCAAAATTATATGTTATAACAAGAGTATTTTCTATGGCAAACGATAACAGCCGCAAATTCAAACCGAATCAAATAATTTTGTGTATACAGCCCAGAATTGTAGAGTTCTCATGACCTATTGTTTTGGTGAAGATCGGTTAATTGAAAGGGGTAGATTACCTGCTACTTTTTATGTTTTAACAAGGGTATTTTCTATGGCAAACGATAACAGCCGCAAATTCACACATAATCAAGTAACTTTTTGCTTGCAACTCTGAATAGAAGAGTTGTCAAGACCTATTGTTTTTGGTGAAGATCGGTTAAGGGAAAGTGGTAGATTACCTGGAACGTTTTATGTTTTAACAAGGGTATTTTCTATGGCAAACGATAACAGCCGCAAATTCAATCAGAATCAAATAATGTTTTGCATACAGCCCTGAATTTTAGAGTTCTCAAGACCTATTGTTTTTGTTGAAGATCAGTTTAGGGAAAGGGGTAGTTTACCTGTAACATTTTGTGTTTTAACATGAGTAATTTTTTATATGACGAATGATAACTGCCGTAAATTCAATCATAATAAAATAATGTTTTGCATACCTTCCTGAGCTATAGAGAACTCAATGTCTGTTGATTTTGGTGAAGATCGGTTAAGGGAAAGTGGTAGTTTACTTGCAACATTTAATGTTGTAACAAGAGAACGTTTTTCATGAAGAACGATAACTGCATTAAGTTCAAACAGAATCAAATACTTTTTTGTATACGTTCCTGATTTGTAACGAACTGAAGGCCTGTTGATTTTGGTGAAGATTGGTTAAGGGAAAGGGGTACTTTGCAACATTTTTTTTATCAAGGGTAATTTTTTCTATGACGAACGATAGCTGCCGCACATTCAAACAGAATCAAATAATGTTTTGCATGCATCCCTGAATTGTAGAGGAATCAAGACCTATTGATTTTGGTGAAGATCAAGTAAGCGAAAGGTGTAGTTTACCTGTAACATTTTATGTGATAACAAGGGTAATTTTTTCTATGACGAACGATAACTGCCGTAAATTCAAACAGAATCAAATAATTTTTTACATATTTGCCTGAGTTGTAGAAGACTCAAGTCCTATTGATTTTGGTGAAGATCGCTTACTGGGAAAGGGCAGTTTACCTGAAACATTTTTTGTTGTAACAATAGTCAAGTACTTAGTTTTCATAAATAAAGTATCCTGATAAGAAGATCTTAATAATCCACTGTAGAAACGTAGATGAAGATCATCAACCCCTTCAACATAAATGAAGATGCTGGTTGAATGGAGTGGGGGTAATTTTCTATAAATGAAAATTATAGTTGAAGGGGGAGGGGATAATTTTTATATGTGTACTACGAATAATTAATATTTCATTTCAAATATAAATCTTAGAACATGGAAGTCATGTATGGTTCTCCATACTGATATTTTTCTATGGCAAACGATAACAGCCGCAAATTCAAACAGAATCAAATAATGTTATGCATGCATCCCTGAATTGTAGAGGACTCAAGACCTATTGATTTTGGTGAAGATCAGGTAAGAGAAAAGTGTAGTTTACCTGCAACGTTTATGAGATAACGAGGGTAATTTTTTTTATGTTCTACACTCAAAACATGAAAAAAAGCCATTTTTCAAAATGTGTGTGTGTGTCTGTGTGTGTGTGTGTGTGTGTGTGTGTGTGTGTGTGTGTGTGTGTGTGTGTGTGTGTGTGTGTGTGTGTGTGTGTGAATTTTTTTTCTATGGCAAACGATAACAGCCACAAATTCAAACAGAACCAAATAATTTTTTGCATACAGCTCTGATTTGCAGGGTACTCCAGACTTACTGTTTTGGTGAAGATCGGTTAAGGGAAAGGGGTAGTTTACCTACAACTTTTTTTTTTATCAAGGGTATTTTTTTCTATGGCAAACGATAACCGCCGCAAATTCAAACAGAATCAAATAATGTTTTGCATACAGCCCTGAACTGTAGAGTTCTTAAGACGTTTTGATTTTGGTGAAGATCGGTTAAGGGAAAGGGGTAGTTTACCTGCAAAATTATATGTTATAACAAGAGTATTTTCTATGGCAAACGATAACAGCCGCAAATTCAAACCGAATCAAATAATGTTTTCCATGCATCCCTGAATTGTAGAGGACTCAAGACCTATTGATTTTGGTGAAGATCAGGTAAGAGAAAAGTGTAGTTTACCTGCAACGTTTATGTGATAACAAGGGTAATTTTTTTATGTACTACCCTCAAAACATGAAAAATTTAATTTTTAGAAATGTGTGTGTGTGTGTGTGTCAATTTTTTCTATGGCAAACGATAACAGCCGCAGATTTAAACAGAACCAAATAATTTTTTGCATACAGCTGTGATTTGTAGGGTACTCAAGACTTACTGTTTTGGTGAAGATCGGTTAAGGGAAAGGGGTAGTTTACCTGCAAATTTTTTTTATCAAGGGTATTTTTTTTCTATGGCAAACGATAACCGCCGCAAATTCAAACAGAATCAAATAATTCAGTGCATACAGTCCAGAATTGTAGAGTTCTCAAGACCTATTGTTATTTGTGAAGATCAGTTAATGGAAAGGGGTAGACTACCTGCAACATTTTATGTTTTAACAAGGGTATTTTCTATGGGAAACAATAACAGCCGCAAATTCAAACATAATCAAATAATTTTTTGCATGCCACTCTGAATTGAAGAGTTCTCAAGACCTATTGTTTTTGTTGAAGATTGATTAAGGGAAAGGGGTAGTTTACCAGCAACGTTGTTTGTGTTAACAAGGGTATTTTCTATGGCAAATGATAACAGCCGCAGATTCAAACAGAATCAAATAATGTTTTGCATACAGCCCTGAACTCTAGAGTTCTCAAGACCTTTTGATTTTGGTGAAGATCGGTTAAACGAAAGGGGTAGTTTACCTGCAAAATTATATGTTATAACAAGAGTATTTTCTATGGCAAACGATAACAGCCGCAAATTCAAACCGAATCAAATAATGTTTTGCATGCATCCCTGAATTGTAGAGGACTCAAGACCTATTGATTTTGGTGAAGACCAGGTAAGAGAAAAGTGTAGTTTACCTGCAACGTTTATGTGATAACAAGGGTAATTTTTTTATGTACTACCCTCAAAACATGAAAAATTTAATTTTTAGAAATGTGTGTGTGTGTGTGTGTGTGTATGTGTGTGTGTCAATTTTTTCTATGGCAAACGATAACAGCCGCAAATTCAAACAGAAGCAAATAATTTTTTGCATAGAGCTGTGATTTGTAGGGTACTCAAGACTTATTGTTTTGGTGAAGATCGGTTAAGGGAAATGGGTAGTTTACCTGCAACTTTTTTTTTAATCAAGGGTAATTGTTTTCTATGGCAAACGATAACAGCCGCAAATTCAAACTGAATCAAATAAATTTTTGCATACTGTCCTTATCTGTAGAGTACTCCAGACCTGTTGTTTTTGGTAAAGATCGGTTAAGGGAAAGGGGTAGTTTACCTGCAATGTTTTATGTTGTAACAAGGGTATTTTCTATAGCAAACGATCACAGTCGCAAATTCAAACAGAATCAAATAATTTTGTGCATTCAGCCCTGAATTGTAGATTTCTCAAGACCTATTGTTTTTGGTGAAGATCGGTTAAGGGAAAGTGGTAGATTACCAGCAACTTTTTATATTTCAACAAGGGTATTTTCTATGGCAAACAATAACAGCCGCAAATTCTAACATAATCAAATAATTTTTTGCATGCCACTCTGAATTGAAGAGTTCTCAAAACCTATTGTTTTTGGTGAAGATCGGTTAAGGGAAAGGGGTAGATTACCAGCAACTTTTTATATTCTACAAGGGTATTTTCTATGGCAAACAATAACAGCTGCAAATTCTAACATAATCAAATAATTTTTTGCATGCCACTCTGAATTGAAGAGTTCTCAAAACCTATTGTTTTTGGTGAAGATCGGTTAAGTGAAAGGGGTAGTTTACTAGCAAAGTTTTTTGTGTTAACAAGGGTATTTTCTATGGCAAACGATAACAGCTACAGATTCAAACAGAATCAAATATTGTTTTGCATACAGCCCTGAACTGTAGAGTTCTCAAGACCTTTTGTTTTTGGTGAAGATCGGTTAAGGGAAAGGGGTAGTTTACCTGTAATGTTTTATGTTTTAACATGGGTATTTTCTATGGCAAACGATAACAGCCGCAAATTCAAACAGAATCAAATAATT
This sequence comes from Magicicada septendecula, assembly GCA_034769895.1. Taxonomy (NCBI): domain Eukaryota; kingdom Metazoa; phylum Arthropoda; class Insecta; order Hemiptera; family Cicadidae; genus Magicicada; species Magicicada septendecula. Next base: position 796,057,076 of record CM068368.1, read on the forward strand.
TTGTGCATACAGCCCAGAATTGTAGAGTTCTCAAGACCTATTGTTTTGGTGAAGATCGGTTAATTGAAAGGGGTAGATTACCTGCTACTTTTTATGTTTTAACAAGGGTATTTTCTATGGCAAACGATAACAGCCGCAAATTCACACATAATCAAGTAACTTTTTGCTTGCAACTCTGAATAGAAGAGTTGTCAAGACCTATTGTTTTTGGTGAAGATCGGTTAAGGGAAAGTGGTAGATTACCTGGAACGTTTTATGTTTTAACAAGGGTATTTTCTATGGCAAACGATAACAGCCGCAAATTCAATCAGAATCAAATAATGTTTTGCATACAGCCCTGAATTGTAGAGTTCTCAAGACCTATTGTTTTTGTTGAAGATCAGTTTAGGGAAAGGGGTAGTTTACCTGTAACATTTTGTGTTTTAACATGAGTAATTTTTTATATGACGAATGATAACTGCCGTAAATTCAGTCATAATAAAATAATGTTTTGCATACCTTCCTGAGCTATAGAGAACTCAATGTCTGTTGATTTTGGTGAAGATCGGTTAAGGGAAAGGGGTAGTTTACTTGCAACATTTAATGTTGTAACAAGAGAACGTTTTTCATGAAGAACGATAACTGCATTAAGTTCAAACAGAATCAAATACTTTTTTGTATACGTTCCTGATTTGTAACGAACTGAAGGCCTGTTGATTTTGGTGAAGATTGGTTAAGGGAAAGGGGTACTTTGCAACATTTATTTTATCTAGGGTAATTTTTTCTATGACGAACGATAGCTGCCGCCCATTCAAACAGAATCAAATAATGTTTTGCATGCATCCCTGAATTGTAGAGGAATCAAGACCTATTGATTTTGGTGAAGATCAAGTAAGCAAAAGGTGTAGTTTACCTGTAACATTTTATGTGATAACAAGGGTAATTTTTTCTATGACGAACGATAACTGCCGTAAATTCAAACAGAATCAAATAATTTTTTACATATTTGCCTGAGTTGTAGAAGACTCAAGTCCTATTGATTTTGGTGAAGATCGGTTACTGGGAAAGGGCAGTTTACCTGAAACATTTTTTGTTGTAACAATAGTCAAGTACTTAGTTTTCATAAATAAAGTATCCTGATAAGAAGATCTTAATAATCCACTGTAGAAACGTAGATGAAGATCATCAACCCCTTCAACATAAATGAAGATGCTGGTTGAATGGAGTGGGGGTAATTTTCTATAAATGAAAATTATAGTTGAAGGGGGAGGGGATAATTTTTATATGTGTACTACGAATAATTAATATTTCATTTCGAATATAAATCTTAGAACATGGAAGTCATGTATGGTTCTCCATACTGATATTTTTCTATGGCAAACAATAACAGCCGCAAATTCAAACAGAATCAAATAATGTTTTGCGTACGGCCCTGAATTGTAGAGTTCTCAAGACCTATTGTTTTTGTTGAAGATCGGTTAGGGAAAGGGGTAGTTTACCTGCAAGATTTTTTTTTATCAAGGGTAATTTTTTCTAAGATGAACGATAACTGCCGCACATTCAAACAGAATCAAATAATGTTATGCATGCATCCCTGAATTGTAGAGGACTCTTCAAGACCTATTGATTCTGGTGAAGATCAGGTAAGAGAAAAGTGTAGTTTACCTGCAACGTTTATGAGATAACGAGGGTAATTTTTTTTATGTACTACACTCAAAACATGAAAAAAAAGCCATTTTTCAAAATGTGTGTGTGTGTGTGTGTGTGAATTTTTTTTCTATGGCAAACGATAACAGCCACAAATTCAAACAGAACCAAATAATTTTTTGCATACAGCTCTGATTTGCAGGGTACTCCAGACTTACTGTTTTGGTGAAGATCGGTTAAGGGTAAGTGGTAGTTTACCTGCAATTTTTTTTTTTATCAAGTGTATTATTTTTCTATGGCAAACGATAACCGCCGCAAATTCAAACAGAATCAAATAATTTTGTGCATACAGTCCAGAATTGTAGAGTTCTCAAGACCTATTGTTATTGGTGAAGATCAGTTAATGGAAAGGGGTAGATTACCTGCAACATTTTATGTTTTAACAAGGGTATTTTCTATGGCAAACAATAACAGCCGCAAATTCAAACATAATCAAATAATTTTTTGCATGCCACTCTGAATTGAAGAGTTCTCAAGACCTATTGTTTTTGTTGAAGATTGATTATGGGAAAGGGGTAGTTTACCAGCAATTTTTTTTTGTGTTAACAAGGGTAATTTCTATGGCAAATGATAACAGCCGCAGATTCAAACAGAATCAAATAATGTTTTGCATACAGCCCTGAACTGTAGAGTTCTCAAGATCTTTTGATTTTGGTGAAGATCGGTTAGGGGAAAGGGGTAGTTTACCTGCAAAATTATATGTTTTAACAAGAGTATTTTCTATGGCAAACGATAACAGCCGCAAATTCAAACCGAATCAAATAATGTTTTACATGCATCCCTGAATTGTAGAGGACTCAAGACCTATTGATTTTGGTGAAGATGAGGTAAGAGAAAAGTGTAGTTTACCTGCAACGTTTATGTGATAACAAGGGTAATTTTTTTATGTACTACCCTCAAAACATGAAAAATTTAATTTTTAGAAATGTGTGTGTGTGTGTGTGTGTATGTGTGTGTGTCAATTTTTTCTATGGCAAATGATAACAGCCGCAAATTCAAACAGAAGCAAATAATTTTTTGCATACAGCTGTGATTTGTAGGGTACTCAAGACTTATTGTTTTGGTGAAGATCGGTTAAGGGAAAGTGGTAGATTACCAGCAACTTTTTATATTTCAACAAGGGTATTTTCTATGGCAAACAATAACAGCCGCAAATTCTAACATAATCAAATAATTTTTTGCATGCCACTCTGAATTGAAGAGTTCTCAAAACCTATTGTTTTTGGTGAAGATCGGTTAATGGAAAGGGGTAGATTACCAGCAACTTTTTATATTCAACAAGGGTATTTTCTATGGCAAACAATAACAGCCGCAAATTCTAACATAATCAAATAATTTTTTGCATGCCCCTCTGAATTGAAGAGATCTCAAAACCTATTGTTTTTGGTGAAGATCGGTTAAGGTAAAGGGGTAGTTTACTAGCAACGTTTTTTGTGTTAACAAGGGTATTTTCTATGGCAAATGATAACAGCCGCAAATTCAAACAGAATCAAATAATTTTGTGCATACAGCCCAGAATTGTAGAGTTCTCAAGACCTATTGTTTTGGTGAAGATCGGTTAATTGAAAGGGGTAGATTACCTGCTACTTTTTATGTTTTAACAATGGTATTTTCTATGGCAAACGATAACAGCCGCAAATTCACACATAATCAAGTAACTTTCTGCTTGCAACTCTGAATAGAATAGTTGTCAAGACCTATTGTTTTTGGTGAAGATCGGTTAAGGGAAAGTGGTAGATTACCTGGAACGTTTTATGTTTTAACAAGGGTATTTTCTATGGCAAACGATAACAGCCGCAAATTCAATCAGAATCAAATAATGTTTTGCATACAGCCCTGAATTGGAGAGTTCTCAAGACCTATTGTTTTTGTTGAAGATCAGTTTAGGGAAAGGGGTAGTTTACCTGTAACATTTTGTGTTTTAACATGAGTAATTTTTTATATGACGAATGATAACTGCCGTAAATTCAATCATAATAAAATAATGTTTTGCATACCTTCCTGAGCTATAGAGAACTCAATGTCTGTTGATTTTGGTGAAGATCGGTTAAGGGAAAGGGGTAGTTTACTTGCAACATTTAATGTTGTAACAAGAGAACGTTTTTCATGAAGAACGATAACTGCATTAAGTTCAAACAGAATCAAATACTTTTTTGTATACGTTCCTGATTTGTAACGAACTGAAGGCCTGTTGATTTTGGTGAAGATTGGTTAAGGGAAAGGGGTACTTTGCAACATTTTTTTTATCAAGGGTAATTTTTTCTATGACGAACGATAGCTGCCGCCCATTCAAACAGAATCAAATAATGTTTTGCATGCATCCCTGAATTGTAGAGGAATCAAGACCTATTGATTTTGGTGAAGATCAAGTAAGCGAAAGGTGTAGTTTACCGGTAACATTTTATGTGATAACAAGGGTAATTTTTTCTATGACGAACGATAACTGCCGTAAATTCAAACAGAATCAAATAATTTTTTACATATTTGCCTGAGTTGTAGAAGACTCAAGTCCTATCGATTTTGGTGAAGATCGGTTACTGGGAAAGGGCAGTTTACCTGAAACATTTTTTGTTGTAACAATAGTCAAGTACTTAGTTTTTATAAATAAAGTATCCTGATAAGAAGATCTTAATAATCCACTGTAGAAACATAGATGAAGATCATCAACCCCTTCAACATAAATGAAGATGCTGGTTGAATGGAGTGGGGGTAATTTTCTATAAATGAAAATTATAGTTGAAGGGGGAGGGGATAATTTTTATATGTGTACTACAAGTAATTAATATTTCATTTCGAATATAAATCTTAGAACATGGAAGTCATGTATGGTTCTCCATACTGATATTTTTCTATGGCAAACGATAACAGCCGCAAATTCAAACAGAATCAAATAATGTTTTGCATACGACCCTGAATTGTAGAGTTCTCAAGACCTCTTGTTTTTGTTGAAGATCGGTTTAGGGAAACGGGTAGTTTACTAGCAACTTTTTTTTTTATCAAGGGTAATTTTTTCTAAGATGAACGATAACTGCCGCACATTCAAACAGAATCAAATAATGTTTTGCATACGGCCCTGAATTGTAGAGTTCTCAAGACCTATTGTTTTTGTTGAAGATCGGTTTAGGGAAACGGGTAGTTTACTAGCAACTTTTTTTTTTATCAAGGGTAATTTTTTCTAAGATGAACGATAACTGCCGCACATTCAAACAGAATCAAATAATGTTATGCATGCATCCCTGAATTGTAGAGGACTCAAGACCTATTGATTTTGGTGAAGATCAGGTAAGAGCAAAGTGTAGTTTACCTGCAACGTTTATGAGATAACGAGGGTAATTTTTTTTATGTACTACACTCAAAACATGAAAAAAAGCCATTTTTCAAAATATGTGTGTGTGTGTGTGTGTGTGTGTGTGTGAATTTTTTTTCTATGGCAAACGATAACAGCCACAAATTCAAACAGAACCAAATAATTTTTTGCATACAGCTCTGATTTGCAGGGTACTCCAGACTTACTGTTTTGGTGAAGATCGGTTAAGGTAAAGGGGTAGTTTACCTGCAACTTTTTTTTTTTATCAAGGGTATTTTTTTTCTATGGCAAACGATAACCGCCGCAAATTCAAACAGAATCAAATAATTTTGTGCGTACAGTCCAGAATTGTAGAGTTCTCAAGACCTATTGTTATTGGTGAAGATCAGTTAATGGAAAGGGGTAGATTACCTGCAACATTTTATGTTTTAACAAGGGTATTTTCTATGACAAACAATAACAGCCGCAAATTCAAACATAATCAAATAATTTTTTGCATACCACTCTGAATTGAAGAGTTCTCAAGACCTATTGTTTTTGTTGAAGATTGATTAAGGGAAAGGGGTAGTTTACCAGCAACGTTTTTTGTGTTAACAAGGGTAATTTCTATGGCAAATGATAACAGCCACAGATTCAAACAGAATCAAATAATGTTTTGCATACAGCCCTGAACTGTAGAGTTCTCAAGATCTTTTGATTTTGGTGAAGATCGGTTAGGGGAAAGGGGTAGTTTACCTGCAAAATTATATGTTTTAACAAGAGTATTTTCTATGGCAAACGATAACAGCCGCAAATTCAAACCGAATCAAATAATGTTTTACATGCATCCCTGAATTGTAGAGGACTCAAGACCTATTGATTTTGGTGAAGATGAGGTAAGAGAAAAGTGTAGTTTACCTGCAACGTTTATGTGATAACAAGGGTAATTTTTTTATGTACTACCCTCAAAACCTGAAAAATTTAATTTTTAGAAATGTGTGTGTGTGTCAATTTTTTCTATGGGAAACGATAACAGCCGCAAATTCAAACAGAAGCAAATAATTTTTTGCATACAGCTGTGATTTGTAGGGTACTCAAGACTTATTGTTTTGGTGAAGATCGGTTAAGGGAAAGTGGTAGATTACCAGCAACTTTTTATATTTCAACAAGGGTATTTTCTATGGCAAACAATAACAGCCGCAAATTCTAACATAATCAAATAATTTTTTGCATGCCACTCTGAATTGAAGAGTTCTCAAAACCTATTGTTTTTGGTGAAGATCGGTTAATGGAAAGGGGTAGATTACCAGCAACTTTTTATATTTCAACAAGGGTATTTTCTATGGCAAACAATAACAGCCGCAAATTCTAACATAATCAAATAATTTTTTGCATGCCACTCTGAATTGAAGAGTTCTCAAAACCTATTGTTTTTGGTGAAGATCGGTTAAGGGAAAGGGGTAGTTTACTAGCAACGTTTTTTGTGTTAACAAGGGTATTTTCTATGGCAAACGATAACAGCTACAGATTCAAACAGAATCAAATATTGTTTTGCATACAGACCTGAACTGTAGAGTTCTCAAGACCTTTTGTTTTTGGTGAAGATCGGTTAAGGGAAAGGGGTAGTTTACCTGTAATGTTTTATGTTTTAACATGGGTATTTTCTATGGCAAACGATAACAGCCGCAAATTCAAACAGAATCAAATAATTTTGTGCATACAGCCCAGAATTGTAGAGTTCTCAAGACCTATTGTTTTTGTGAAGATCGGTTAATTGAAAGGGGTAGATTACCTGCTACATTTTATGTTTTAACAAGGGTATTTTCTATGGCAAACGATAACAGCCGCAAATTCACACATAATCAAGTAACTTTCTTCTTGCAACTCTGAATAGAAGAGTTGTCAAGACCTATTGTTTTGGGTGAAGATCGGTTAAGGGAAAGTGGTAGATTACCTGGAACGTTTTATGTTTTAACAAGGGTATTTTCTATGGCAAACGATAACAGCCGCAAATTCAATCAGAATCAAATAATGTTTTGCATACAGCCCTGAATTGTAGAGTTCTCAAGACCTATTGTTTTTGTTGAAGATCAGTTTAGGGAAAGGGGTAGTTTACCTGTAACATTTTGTGTTTTAACATGAGTAAGTTTTTATATGACGAATGATAACTGCCGTAAATTCAATCATAATAAAATAATGTTTTGCATACCTTCCTGAGCTATAGAGAACTCAATGTCTGTTGATTTTGGTGAAGATCGGTTAAGGGAAAGGGGTAGTTTACTTGCAACATTTAATGTTGTAACAAGAGAACGTTTTTCATGAAGAACGATAACTGCATTAAGTTCAAACAGAATCAAATACTTTTTTGTATACGTTCCTGATTTGTAACGGACTGAAGGCCTGTTGATTTTGGCCATCGAATTCCATCGTCAGTGAAAATAGAGTCCACTAACATCAGGTGGTATACGTTAGTAACCACAGTACTGTGGTTAAGGTTGAAGTAAGAAAGTAGAAAGAAGTAGTTTCTATCGGAATATTTCATTTCGAAAATGATTTTAAATATAAATCTTTGAACATGGAAGTCATGTATGGTTCTCCATACCGATATTTTACATATGTGCCTGAGTTGTAGAGGACTGAAGGCCTATTGATTTTGGTGAAGATCAGGTAAGCGAAAGGTGTAGTTTACCTGCAACGTTTTATATGATAACAAGGGTAATTTTTTCATAACGAACGATAACTGCCGTAAATTCAAGCAGAATCAAATAATTTTTTACATATGTGCCTGATTTGTTGAATACTCAAGGCCTATTGATTTTGGTGAAGATCGGTTACGGGGAAAGGGTAGTTTTTCCTGCAATGTTTTATGTTTTAACAAGAGTAAAGTACTTAATTTCGATAAATAAAGTATCCTGATAAGAAGATCATAATAATCCACTGTAGAAATGTAGATGAAATATCTATAAATGAAGAGGCTAGTTGCAAGGAATGGGGGTTAATTTCTATAAATAAAAATTATAGTTGAAGGGGGAGGGGATAATTTTTATGTGTACTACGTTATCGGCAACAAAGATATAGTTTGTTGTTAAAATTCCTTCCCGGGCTGTTGGCCATAGTCCAATGTTTTCTGCAAACCAGATGTTTCAGCAATGCCATCGACTGCCATCATCAGTGAAAATCGAGTGCGATAACATGAGGTGGTATATTTTAGCGACCACAGTACTGTGGTTAAGGCTGAACAATAAGTAGAAAGAAGTAGTTTCTCTAGAAATATTTAATTTCAAAAATGATTTTAAATATAAATCTTAGAACATGGAAGTCATGTATGGTTCTACATACCAATATTTTTTTTCTGGCAAAACATTCTGGCTTTATTCACTTAACTTTTACAACTTTCCCAAGTAGCCATTTCACCACCACCCAGATAACAGACCTAATTCATTGTCTTTGGTACTTTCAACAAATAGTGCTGCCAGAACAGATAATTTTACGAACATTATCATTTCCTCTCATAAATAACTATTCATACACTGAAAATGCATGTATAAATGTAAATGACTATGTTGGCATATACGTAGCTCAGTTAACATAACCACAAGTCTTTAAGATCAAATTCATTGTTACAACTATACACTCTGTGTGCTGTCTATCATGTACTGCTGAGCCAGCAAAAAGACAAATTATTTAAATATGAAAAATGGGTGTTAGCCATTAATTATTTAATTTTCTAAAAAAAAAAATAAGTTTTTAGCTGTACTGGAGGTTGGGACACACACTAAAAATTTGATGCACTCGACAAATTTCTTTGCACTGTGCATGGTGTGTGTGTGTGTGTGTGTGTGTGTGTGTGTGTGTGTGTTTACCCATTTTTGATGAGAGAACACACACTTAACTGGATGCTGCAGAGTGTATATACAGTAGAACCTCATTATAACGGACTAATTGGGGCTAAAGGTTGTCTGTTGTAATGAAAGTCCGTTATATAACAAATAAGTCTTGTTAGGTCATATTTACATCAATAAAACTCGGTAAATTAGTATAAAACATGTTTATTTTTACTTGACATCATTTTACATAGCATAAATGACAAATGAGATCATACTGTTCATATTTACATTATAAACCAGAATTGAAACTTTATATACATTCTATTGTTTTATTCTTTTGAACAAGAAGGGCCTGGTTCATTATTATTCCTTAGGTTATTACTACTAACATTAACTGGTTTGAAAAAAGTATTGATTTTTTGTTGTGTTTGTTTGTTATTTATTTCGTTGTTCAGTAACTGATGAAGATGCCGCAAGTGTTCATAGTAAGCAAACACATTTTCATTTTATGATTGTTCAACATATTCAAACAAAATTTAAATGATCTGTCACTTCACTCACTTTTATTGTTGCATGAGTATTGTCTTCCTTTGTAAGTCTTCCTCCTCGTCCTCCGAAGAGTCTTCTTTCTCAGTGATACTGCCAACAATCTCCTCTTCCGTCAACAAGTGGAATCCAGGGTCATCTTCATCTTCTTCAAGCCAGGTCTCCACATCTTCCAATAAAACTTCTTCCTCCCCTCCTCTTTGCAAAGTTTCACGGAAATCTTCTGTCTCACAATTTTCTATTTCTAACCATGCTTCTTCATTCTTTAACAGTTTTTTCCATGAGTTCAGCAAAGTAGTTGGTTTAATTTCTTTTACAGCATCAGCAAAGTTGTGAATCATAGATCGAATGTTGTAGGCCTTCAAGTTTTGAAGAGTCTTTTGGCCCCTTCTATCTTCTTCAGCAGCAGATGGCTCATCAACTTCTAAGATTTCATTGAGAAATTTTTTTCTATAAAGCCGCTTGGCAGTATAAATTACTCCTTGGTCCATGGGCTGAAACACGGATGTTGTGTTTGGAGGCAGGAACTTGCACTTTATCTTCTTGTCTCGACTGCAGAGTTTGTCAACATCAGGGTGGGTTGGTGCGTTATCCAAAACAACCAAAGCTTTTATTTTTTCTTTTGGAATGTTCAAAATTTCCATTTGGTGGTTTATAATTGCTGGCACAGCTTTCTTATGAAACCAATCACTTGTTATTTCAGTTGTAAACCATGCATTTCGAGAACTATAATAGTGAACTGGTAAATTGTCCATCACATTTTTAAGTGCCCTTGGTTTTTTGCTTTTACCAATGATAGCAGGTTTAAGCATATGAGTGCCGTCTGTATTTGCACACAACAAAACTGACACACGCTCCTTGCTTACTTTTCTACCAGGCGTAGTTTTTTCGGCTTTTGAAGCTTGTGTATTGTCAGGTAGAGTTCTCCAAAACAAACCCGTCTCATCAAAGTTATAAATTTGGCTCAATTGATAACCTTCTTTTTTAATCAAATCATCTAATTCTTTTATAAAAGGCTCAACAGCTTCAAAGTCTGCGATAAGAATTTCCCCACTAATCTTCTTGTTTGAAATGTTGTGACGTCGACGAAACCTAAATAGCCAACCAGAGCTCGCTTTAAACTGTTCAAGTCCCATCTGTTTGGAGAGTCTTTCGGCAGCCGCTTGAATTTCAATTCCTCTAACAGCCATTCCACATGAACGAAGCTGAGAGAACCACTTGTAGACTGCATCATCCAGTGTTGCCATAGAAGGCAGCCGCTTATGCTTAGCTTCACTCTTCTCCTTTTCTACATTGAACTTGAGAACAAAGTTACGAATGTCATTTTTTGATTTTTTAATGTCCGATACTGTTTGTTTTGCGATTTCATACTCACAACAAATGCTAGAAACAGACGCTCCTTTTTCTAATTTTTCTATAATGGAGAGTTTATCTTGAAGACCGAGCGCCTTACACTTCCGTTTCTGTCCTGCACTTGGCTTACTTAACGACATGATTTGAATAAATTAAAAAAAGTTATAGGCAGGACGTGTGACTGTGCGCGACAAACAACTGAACAATACTGGCCAGTAGTGGTGGGAGTGAAAATATACCTGGCTAAGGCGTTAACCTTTCTTTGTTTTCAACTCCCTTTCCCTTACCATTCAAACAAACAGTTTCCTGTATTTGTTGTTATTATCTCAACAGTTAATTCTCAAACCAGTTAATTCAATGGTGGATTGGGGTTGGGTTTCAACTTTCAACGATTTATACCTGACAAGGGTGTTTGAATCTGAAAACTGTCATTCGGCACTGGCGGGCAGATGTGAGTCATTCCGGTGCATTGATTTAGTTACTAGGGGGTGGGGGTAGGACGTAAAAGACCTGTCCATTGTAAAAAAAGTCCGTAGTAATGGGGTCCGTTATAACGAGGTTCTACTGTATATATATATATATATATATATATATATATATATATATATATATATACTATTAGGTAGTTTTAGTAGCTTATGTAATTTCTCGTTATATATGATTCTATCACTGGAGTGCTAGATTAGCATTCATGTAGTCTGTATTTTATGTTTTATAAACCATGAACTAAACACGATAAAATATCTAGCAGAATCCAACGTATACAACAGAACAATAGTCAATAAACTCCTACACAAAACACAAAACAAACAACAGACAAAGACGGAAAACAACAAATTTATAACACTAACATACATCAACAACCAAACTGAAAAAATAGCCCACAAATTCAAAAAAGCAGGATACAGAATCGCATACAAAACTACTAACAAAACAGAACACACACTATCAAAACACACACACAAAGCACAAAACAAATTCGATCTACCTGGTGTTTACAAACTAAATTGCTCAGATTGCAACAAATTCTACATAGGCCAGACAGGACGTAGCTTCAAACAAAGATACATTGAACACACAAAGGCACTACACCCCACTACAGAATCCATCTTTGCAAACCACCTCATTAAAGCAAACAACACATACAAAAACATCAACAAGAACATGGACATTCTACACGTACACACAAAAGGCCGAAAACTACACACTCTAGAACAATAGGAAATATACAAACACATAAAAACGACATCCTAAACGAACAGACACAATTCAAATTACACACATAAAACATATCACACCCCACACACACAACATCGATCTTTCAAAAGTCGATATCGTCACCAAGAACAAGACAGACAGTGCTCCCAATGGCAGCCTCTGAAGAAGCTTTTTAAAAGCGAAAACCCGGTTCAAGCTACAAGGTAAAACTTTTACATTTTTACCTATAAAAAACTTTGTGTTCTGAGTTGGTAGTGAATTAATTATATTTAAAATTAAATCAGTTATGTTTAATGGACTAACATCCTTTTTACTTCCATATTCCTTAAGGAATGGAAGTATGGTGATGGCAAAAAAAATCGTGTTCGAGATTATTGCAGATTCTGATTCTACTACACTCAAAACATGAAAAAAAGTCGTTTTCCGAAAAGTGTCTGTGTGTCTGTCTGTCTGTTTGTCTGTCTGTCTGTAGATTTTTTTCTATGGCAAACGATAACTGCCGCAAATTCAAACAGAATCAAATAATTTTTTGCATGCAGCCCTGATTTGCAGAGTACTCGCGACCTATTGTTTTTGGTGAAGATCGGTTGAGGGAAAGGGGTAGTTTACCTGCAACGGTTTTTTTTAGCAAGGGTAATTTTGTTTGTTTGGCAAATGATAACAGCCGCAAATTCAAACAGAATCAAATAATGTTTCGCATACAGCCCTGAATTGTAGAGGTCTCAAGATCTGTTGATTTTGGTGAAGGTCGGTTAAGGGAAAGGGGTAGTTTACCTGTAACGTTTTATGTTTTAACAAGGGTATTTCCTATGGCAAACGATAACAGCCGCAAATTCAAACAGAATCAAAAGATTATTTGCATACAGCCCTAAATTGTAGAGTTCTCAAGACCTTTTGTTTTTGGTGAAGATCGGTTAAGGGAAAGGGGTAGTTTACCTACAAGGTTTTTTTAACAAGGGTATTTTCTATGGCACACGATAACAGCCGCAAATTCAAACAGAATCAAATAATTTTCTGCATACAGCCCTGATTTGTAGAGTACTCAAGACCTATTGTTTTTGGTGTAGATCGGTTGAGGGGAAGGGGTAGTTTACCTGCAAAATTTTTTATCAAGCGTATTTTCTATGGCAAACGATAACTGCCGCAAATTCAAACAGAATCAAATAATTTCTTGCATGCAGCCCTGATTTGCAGAGTACTCGCGACCTATTGTTTTTGGTGAAGATCGGTTGAGGGAAAGGGGTAGTTTACCTGCAACGGTTTTTTTTAGCAAGGGTAATTTTGTTTGGCAAATGATAACAGCCGCAAATTCAAACAGAATCAAATAATGTTTCGCATACAGCCCTGAATTGTAGAGTTCTCAAGATCTGTTGATTTTGGTGAAGGTCGGTTAAGGGAAAGGGGTAGTTTACCAGTAACGTTTTATGTTTTAACAAGGGTATTTCCTATGGCAAACGATAACAGCCGCAAATTCAAACAGAATCAAAAGATTATTTGCATACAGCCCTAAATTGTAGAGTTCTCAAGACCTATTGTTTTTGGTGAAGTTCGGTTGAGGGATAGGGGTAGTTTACCTGCAACGTTTTTTTAACAAGGGTATTTTCTATGGCAAACGATAACAGCCGCAAATTCAAACAGAATCAAATTATGTTTTGCATACAGCCCTGATTTGTAGAGTACTCAAGACATTGTTTTTGGTGAAGATCGGTTAAGGGGAAGGGGTAGTTTACCTGCAACGTTTTTTTATCAAGCGTATTTTCTATGGCAAACGATAACAGCCGCAAATTCAAACAGAATCAAATAATTTTTTGCATACTTCCCTGAATTGTAGAGGCCTCAATGACTTTCGATTTTGGTGAAGATCGGTTAAGGGGAAGGGGTAGTTTACCTGCAACGTTTTTTACTTCCATATTCCTTAAAGAATGGAAGTATGGTGATGGCAAAAAAAATCGTGTTCGAGATTATTGCAGATTCTGATTGTACTACACTCAAAACATGAAAAAAAGTCGTTTTCCGAAAAGTGTCTGTGTGTGTGTCTGTCTGTCTGTAGATTTTTTTTCTATGGCAAACGATAACTGCCGCAAATTCAAACAGAATCAAATAATTTTTTGCATACAGCCCTGATCTATAGAGGACTCGCGACCTATTGTTTTTGGTGAAGATCGGTTGAGGGAAAGGGGTAGTTTACCTGCAACGGTTTTTTTTTATCTAGGGAAATTTTTTTTTTTTGGCAAACGATAACAGCCGCAAATTCAAGCAGAATCAAATAATGTTTCGCATACAGCCCTGAATTGTAGAGTTCTCAAGACCTATTGTTTTTGGTGAAGATCGGTTAAGGGAAAGGGGTAGTTTACCTGTAACGTTTTATGTTTTAACAAGGGTATTTTCTATGGCACACGATAACAGCCGCAAATTCAAACAGAATCAAATAATTTTCTGCATACAGCCCTGATTTGTAGAGTACTCAAGACCTATTGTTTTTGGTGTAGATCGGTTGAGGGGAAGGGGTAGTTTACCTGCAAAATTTTTTATCAAGCGTATTTTCTATGGCAAACGATAACTGCCGCAAATTCAAACAGAATCAAATAATTTCTTGCATGCAGCCCTGATTTGCAGAGTACTCGCGACCTATTGTTTTTGGTGAAGATCGGTTGAGGGAAAGGGGTAGTTTACCTGCAACGGTTTTTTTTTAGCAAGGGTAATTTTGTTTGTTTGGCAAACGATAACAGCCGCAAATTCAAACAGAATCAAATAATGTTTCGCATACTGCCCTGAATTGTAGAGTTCTCAAGATCTGTTGATTTTGGTGATGATCGGTTAAGGGAAAAGGGTAGTTTACCTGTAACGTTTTATGTTTTAACAAGGGTATTTCCTATGGCAAACGATAACAGCCGCAAATTCAAACAGAATCAAAAGATTATTTGCATACAGCCCTAAATTGTAGAGTTCTCAAGACCTTTTGTTTTTGGTGAAGTTCGGTTGAGGGAAAGGGGTAGTTTACCTGCAACGTTTTTTTAACAAGGGTATTTTCTATGGCAAACGATAACAGCCGCAAATTCAAACAGAATCAAATAATGTTTTGCATACAGCCCTGATTTGTAGAGTACTCAAGACCTATTGTTCTTGGTGAAGATCGGTTAAGGGGAAGGGGTAGTTTACCTGCAACGTTTTTTTATCAAGCGTATTTTCTATGGCAAACGATAACAGCCGCAAATTCAAACAGAATCAAATAATTGTTTGCATACTTCCCTGAATTGTAGAGGTCTCAATGTCTTTCGATTTTGGTGAAGATCGGTTAAGGGGAAGGGGTAGTTTACCTGCAACATTTTTTTATCAAGCGTATTTTCTATGGCAAACGATAACAGCCGCAAATTCAAACAGAATCAAATAATGTTTTGCATACGTCCCTGAATTGTAGAGGTCTCAATGACTTTCGATTTTGGTGAAGATCGGTTAAGGGGAAGGGGTAGTTTACCTGCAACCTTTTACGTTTTAACAAGAGTAAAGTACTTGAAAATTTATTTAAACTTTTTGAAACAATGGTAATTGTTAAAAATAAAATAATTTTGTTGCCAGGCAATCAAATTATAATTTTTTCATTTTAATGTAATATAATATTTTTCATTTAATACAGCAATAAAAAGGCAGGTAAGACACAGCCTGGCTGTTTGGCTGAAAATGATTTTAAATATAAATCTTAGAATATGGAAGTCATGTATGGTTCTCCATACCGATATTTTCAATTAAATGACAAATATTCCGCCACTGTTAAAGTTTAAAGAGACATTTACTGTTTCATTCCTGCTGCCCACTAATTATTTTGTGAACACGTGAGTACTTTTATTATGCATTATAATAGTACCCCAGGCGACCTTGGCTGTATATATATAAACAGTGCAAGGCATCTGTGGTCAGTGAGTTCTATGAATTGTTTGCACAACTTATTACACTGGTATTAGCGCAAATGTGAAATTCTTATTTATTACAATTGTTTAATCATATAGTGATATTTTTATTTATTAATTAATAACTTTTATTGTTTTTAATGTGTAGTACAAACTGATAACTGTGACATGAGTACAATTGTAAAGTAGTACAAGAGTGTGCTTGTTTTATAGAATTCTTAAAAATATTGTATTATTGATTTCTCTGGCTATTGTATAATAATTTATTCAATTGCCTCAATATCATATTCTGTACATGCCATGCAACAAAAAAAATCATTGAATTCGTTATTTAGAGAATCTAAACAAGAAGGATCAATCTGTTAACTATTAACAGTTAAAGCAGTTAAGATTTATGAATTGAACTGGAGAATTATCCACAACCATTTAATCTAAAGAGTTTTTGTGTGCACTTAAACTTGTTGGCTAAGTAACTCTTATATGCTTTACAGTATTTTAAGAACCATGTATTCTTCTTTCCGTTACTGGAATTCAACATTTCTGTTCTATCAACCAGCAGAAAATAATGGTATATTTACATCACTTTTTTGCCTTCAGTTGGTCTCATTGTGCTATCCAAGTGATCACTTTTAATGCTTCTTGTCTGATTTGGTTCAGGTATTATTGTACCTGCTAGAGTTTTGGCTAAATGCTTTGGTTATAAACTGTATTCACAAGTAGACTACATATTATAGACTTTCACTGTATTGACGTATCAGCAGTACTTGTGACATACTTTTGGTTTACGTGTTGGGTTGGCTGTAATGGCATCAACAGAACCACTGTTACCAACAAAATATTTTGCACAATATTCAGTCTCACACCATTTATAATGCCTAGCTTGTTGGTAGTCTTGAAATATGTAAAGGCTCTTAGCTTTGTGTCCTTCGGCAGGACTCACAGATTGCTATGGCTGTTCCGTGTTCTAATGGAAGACTGCAAGGGCAAACAAGGTGGAGTGAGATGAAGACATTGTAGTGGTTGACAGTAGAATGGAAGAAAATACTTTTTTCATTGATAACCATATTTTATTGGTGTCATTGTAAACACCAAACATTTTGCTTGTTCTGTGATGTAGCATCCTCAGTGTTAAAGTGATGACAGATTATGCAATGGACGAAACATTTGGTGTTCATAATGATACAAATAAAACATTGTGGCAACTGAAAAAAATGTTGTAATTAAAAGTTTCAACTATGAACATCTATGAATAAAAAAAAAGAGGAATAGAATGCCTATGGGTACGAGAGATGGGGGTTCTGTCAGGACAGCCTGGGCCTATGCTGGGTCCTGGCTGGGCAGGATGGTGCACATTGGCAGTAGGGTGTACATCTAGTGTGGAGGTGGAGGAGGCTATAGTAGCCCAACGGCTGCACACATGGGCTGAGTCAGTTAGCCTACTGCGACCGGGCAGAGAGAGCTCATCAGCTGAGGTGAAAGCAATTCTCTAGGGGAAGAGCACCCTGAAATCAAAGTTCCTCCAGGTTGGAGGTTGGATCAGAGAATTCACATAGTCCATCTGTAAAACTTTTATGTGCAGAAACCTGTCAGTTTCTTTCTCCAACCAGTTTTTACTGGGACAACTGGCGGGGGTTGTTAAAGGAGGCCTTGACTCAGTAATGGGTTGTTGTGCTGCTGAAGAAGAATGCCTATGGGTCAATGGAAAATAGTGCATAGGGTGATCTCAAGTAATTAAACATTTGTACTGGCATGCTGAGGACCGTGATAAGTGATTGACATTGGTAACCTATACCAAGAGAAGCTGCATGCACCTGTTGTGACAATGAAGAATTTCATTCTGGCAATGGTAAAGGTTCAGAATGTTTGTTCACTCAAGCATTCGTCCAAGTGTTTATAACTAGGTATGGTCTTCCACTAACAAAATCTACATTGCTGCTTCACAACAAAAAACAATCACTTCATACTTCAGAAAAAGTCAGTAAAACTTATTTATATGATTTGATATGAAACATATGCATTATCCACTAAAATTTTAGTATATTAAGGTAATAATCTGTTTTTTTGTCAATTATGTTAGTTATTGATTAGCAGTTTAGTTCATTAGCATTGCTTTTGGATTAATCACAATTTTGTGTTGTTTTTGTTCTATCCACAGTACCCTCCAGATCATTACTGTTGATAATTGAGAGCATTAAAAAAGGGCCTGTGACTAGAGGGAAGTAGTGTATAATAACTTGGGAAAAAACAGCAAACAATTTTCAGAGTAACAACTTGTAACATGATGTAAATATTCATTTATTTTTTCAGTTTATTTTTCATTCAATTATATTTTTAATTACAGAGCAATAAAACAAAGGAAGCTTATAAAATGATTGAAGCTCATGGATTTCTTGGATTTGGGGAAAAAGAAAGATATCGTAATCTTGTTGAAGAGGTAATGTAACAGTACATAAAGGCCCGTTATCTTAATTATGGGGTTTGAGGGTGTTTTATGATGTTTTATTGTATCAAAGTTAAATAAAGTATGATTAGGTCCATTGTCCCTATGTAGGCACAAACAACGCATATTCAGTAAGAGGAGAATAATTCCAAGGTCACCGGTGGACGGGCGAAGTCGAGCAGAGATGATGGCGGTGTATGTGAAGACGAACTCTTAATAACAATTCTTATTGGTTCACAAGGCTGTGTCGTCATTAATAAACGACAATGACGCAGAAACAACAGCGTATGAAACAAGGCATTGGCCGAGAGAACAAAAGACGGTGACGTCAAATACACTAATAAGTACGCAAATTTTGCTTATTACCAGTTCTCAGTTCCACACAGCACATCAAAGGGTCAACAGCTCATATCGCTGTTGACTTAGTTTTAACCAGAAGTGTTTTAGACAAATTACTATTCATCATCAAAATGTAACAGTAGAGCTTCAAAGACTCGAAACAACAAGTTATTATTTAAATATCAAATGTAGAATCAGTGCTAGCAAAATAAATAGACGAGGGACATGCGGCGACCACCAGCCATTCTAATACGGAGGAACTAACACCAGCGGCGGAGTTACCAGCATCCCCATACAGAGAAGTCAAAAGAATTACCATATTTTATACCTTAATGAGCTCAATAAGAAATAAATCTAATAAAATGTATCTGTGATAGCGTGTGTGTGATTGAGAGCATGAGGGAGTGAACGAATGGCCATGACAATAGGATATCAGGGCATTGGTTTGTGAAACATACAAAACATGGAATGAAATCAATCAAATGTTATTAAAGCTGCAGCTAGAATCAAATTTAGAATGGGATTAAGCTTCCCCGTAATGGGAAGTAATGATTAATAAATAGGGGCGTAAGAAAGTATAGACGCCATTTTGTTTTGTATTTGTATGTGACGCCATCTTTGGGTTATGATTCAGTATTATAAATCTAATTCAGAAAATTAAAAACGAGCTGATTATATTCAAATGGTAGCCAGAGTTATTATTTCGATTACCTCTATGTGTCTGAATCTCGCTGAGTGTGAATCCTGGCCCTTAAAGAGGAAATTCATGTTGGGTATGAACCACGTGCTCATACCAAAAGTGTTATGGTAAGTACATGTGATTTACTCTATATCAGTAAATATAAAATTAAATGGGAGAAGAGAGAAAAATGCTACAATTGTCCCCCGAACATTGGACTTTATATAAAATTATTTTATATAAAATAAGCCAGATTCAGAGACAAAGAGAGTAGCGAAATAGTTCATAACCTAATACATGAGAGGTTATGTAGGTTATATTGACAAAAGCATATCAAAGACAAGTGTAAGCAAATAGTTATTTTAATATTAGAAAAAAAAGTTTATCAAAATGGCAGAAAATAACGAAAGCGTAAAGATGAACAACACAGATACAGAATCAATTATATTAAACGAAATAAGTGCCAATTCAACACCTAGAGCAATCGATAATAAGGTGTCATTAGAAGACTTATTTATATTAATTAAAACACAAAATAACCAATTTAAAGTATTAAGAGAACAAATTGATGAAAAATTTGACCAACAGAATATTAAATTTAATATAAAGTTTGACAGTTTTGATACCAAGTTAAACGAACTAAAGAAACAAAGTAATTTGCAAAATGTAAAATTAAACCAATTAGATGAGAAATTTGAAAAATTAAAAAATTAAATGCACAAACGAAATTTTGATGTTGACAAGAGAATTAATGAGATAGAGTTAGAAAATAAGAGGGGAGTAGACAAGTTAAATATAAACAAAGACAAGGTAAGTGGGGGAGAAAATTGTAACAAAATAAATAAAAGTATGATATTAGAAAATGATTATGTAAACAGGGGTAGTGATAATGAAATTTTATGGGGAATAGAATATGATAATAATGGAATGATAGTGTGTGTTGAAGGGTTAAAGAGAGTGTGTAAAGAGAGTATAATTGTAAAAGAGTTGCAGGGGTTAGATTTTTCCCTTAATGGTGTATTTGGGGGTGATGTACATGTTTTTAGGAAGGACGAGAGTGCCTTCGATGTATATTTGGGAGACATATGGTCTACAAATAAAGTTGTCCTTGGTTTTATTAGTGCACTTCACAGGTGGTGCAATAGTTGTGAATTAGTGTCCCCTGCAAACGTAGAAAGAGAGAATGTAGCTTGGTGTGGTAGAGAGAGATGTTTTAAAAGTGAGAGGTATTGTGAGAGAAAAAGAGAAGTAGAGATTTTTAAGATAAGTAGAGATTATGAAGAATTTATGGAAAGGTTAGGAGTAGAGATGATTGATAAATATAGTAAGTACTTACCTTGTAATAAAACTGAAGTAGTAGGAGATAATGACTTGGCAAATTACCTAATTATGACTAATTATACCGAAGGTGACAGGACCATACCGAATGTTGACAAGTTTTATGATATATTAATGTGGAGTAATCCTGCAGAGTATTACTATGGTATAATGGACAAAATAAATTTAAATAGTTATTATATTACAAAAGATGATATAATGTACTTAATTAAAAATGAGTTATGTATACGTAAGATAAGATTATTATTTGACGATGGAGGTTAATTATTTTATTGTGTTTATGAACATTTAATTATGTGGACAGTGTTTTGAAATGGACTGTTTATGAATGATTTTGGTAAATGATCAAATGATAATTTGGATTGTATATTTTTTTGTGTATTGATGTCAATGTATTTGTGTAGTTTGCTGTTGTATATTTTATGTATTTTTTTGTGTACTGTAGAATTTTAAATATTAAAGAATAGGTAATTATGAGGATGATTTTAAATAATTATGGAATTCAGAGTCTAATGGGTAGTAAATGATTATGCATATGATATATTTGGATATTGAGTTGTTTTAGGATTGTAAGATAAGTGATGAATTTTCTAGTGGTATATTAAGGTGAAATGTTGTAAAGAGGTTTGGGGATAGTGATAAATAGAGGCATTGGAGTTAGTTAAATAGAGTTCATGGGAGTTAGTGAAAATAAGAATGTTGAGATACAGATAATATACAAAGAGGTGTTAGATATTTTAGGGACACAGTGGTTAGTGATTATATGTAGAGAGGTGAGTAATGTGAATGGTAATTATATTTGTTGATGGTGATATTTTGTAGTAAGGGTAGTGGTGTAGGGAGTCCGCAACGAAAGGTGTTGGGACAGGAAGGGACTGTTTAGCGCCGGAAAGGGTTACCTGAAAGGGTCAGGAACCGATTAGGGAATGAAAAGGTTAGATTGACAAATGCCGAAATAAGATAGATAATAATGAATAATAGAGAGTCACCCAAACTAGTAAGGATAAAAGGGTTAGAAAAGGAAAATTCATAGCAGGAAGGTAATGTAACTGAAAGGTAATGATAAATTGGAAATTGTTTTATAGAATCTAATGATAAATGAATGTTCACTAATTTAAAAGTTAATAGAAAGTTGAAGTAGTAATGTTATAAAGTTTTGATACCAGTTGTTTAAATGTAAATTGTTTAATGTAAATGTAACAATGTTAATGTGTAATGTTCTATGTTCTATGATGTTTTTATTATGTTGATGGCCATAGAGTGTGTGGTTAGGAGGTCGCTATTGGTAATCGCTATTGGTAACGACGTTAGCCAATGTTAAGAGATAGTAGAGCGTAAATGTTAAAAAGATAAAGTTAGAAATGGTGTTGAACAAAATATAGTATGATGTCATTGCAAAAAAATAATATATATATATAAAATGATTATAAAGTTGAGTAACAGAATTTGAATAATGAACTTGTCTGCCATAGTAGTTGTAGGTTGAATTTTATAGAAATAAATAGGTGATGGTATTTTGGGAATTTTGAAGGAATTGTTTACATGTTATGTTATTTATAGGAATATATATTTTTCTCTTATAAGGAAGAGATTGAATATAGTGTTGATTAAAAATCAGTTTTTTTGAATTCTTGTTGTTGTTGTTTTGGAGAAATAAATTGAACAAACCAATGCCTCAGACACAAACCAATGCATCTAAAGGGAAACATATCAGTTGTAGATATGGGAGTATATTAGACCACTATTTTAAAATGTTGTATTCGATGTTTCAGAGTTTGGTGGTGTTGTGACCGCGATCCTGTTCTGGCCGGTGTGTCAGAACAGGAACGTTAAGTGCCTCATGGCCTTATGGTGTTAGGATCTCGCCTGAGAAGTCCAGTAAGGTCAGACAGGTACGATCAGCATCATTGGACCAAGGGTAAGTGATTATATTTTTTTATATTGACATTACAGGGGGTTGTGGCGACATATCTAGGCTGATCCTTTTAGAAACGTATGAATGAGTCAATGAAAGTTTTTATGTCTCGACACAAAACCTTACAATGAGGGGGTTTGTAACAGTACATAAAGGCCCGTTATCTTAATTATGGGGTTTGAGGGTGTTTTATGATGTTTTATTGTATCAAAGTTAAATAAAGTATGGTTAGGTCCATTGTCCCTATGTAGGCACAAACAACGCATATTCAGTAAGAGGAGAATAATTCCAAGGTCACCGGTGGACGGGCGAAGTCGAGCAGAGATGATGGCGGTGTATGTGAAGACGAACTCTTAATAACAATTCTTGTTGGTTCACAAGGCTGTGTCGTCATTAATAAACGACAATGACGCAGAAACAACAGCGTATGAAACAAGGCATTGGCCGAGAGAACAAAAGACGGTGATGTCAAATACACTAATACGTATGCAAATTTTGCTTATTACCAGTTCTCAGTTCCACACAGCACATCAAAGGGTCAACAGCTCATATCGCTGTTGACTTAGTTTTAACCAGAAGTGTTTTAGACAAATTACTATTCATCATCAAAATGTAACAGTAGAGCTTCAAAGACTCGAAACAACAAGTTATTATTTAAATATCAAATATAGAATCAGTGCTAGCAAAATAAATAGACGAGGGACATGCGGCGAACACCAGCCATTCTAATACGGAGGAACTAACACCAGCGGCGGAGCTACCAGCATCCCCATACAGAGAAGTCAAAAGAATTACCATATTTTATACCTTAATGAGCTCAATAAGAAATAAATCTAATAAAATGTATCTGTGATAGCGTGAGTGTGATTGAGAGCATGAGGGAGTGAACGAATGGCCATGACAATAGAATATCAGGGCATTGGTTTGTGAAACATACAAAACATGGAATGAAATCAATCAAATGTTATTAAAGCTGCAGCTAGAATCAAATTTAGAATGGGATTAAGCTTCCCCGTAATGGAAAGAAATGATTAATACATAGGGGCTTAAGAAAGTATAGACGCCATTTTGTTTTGTATTTGTACGTGACGCCATCTTTGGGTTATGATTCAGTATTATAAATCTAATTCAGAAAATTAAAAACGAGCTGATTATATTCAAATGGTAGCCAGAGTTATTATTTCGATTACCTCTATGTGTCTGAATCTCGCTGAGTGTGAATCCTGGCCCTTAAAGAGGAAATTCATGTTGGGTATGAACCACGTGCTCATACCAAAAGTGTCATGGTAAGTACATGTGATTTACTCTACGACACCACAACAAGCCGAACAAAGTACGTGAGTTCACTCACACGATTACACAGAACTGAAGCGAGGATCCGCTTGGGGTTCAGTCAGGATGCAAAATTACGACAAAACAAGAAGAGGTCACAAAGGATTGGAGAGCGAAGCACTCTACAGAAACAATATGAGAAATAACCAGTGAATAGAAGCGACGGTGTTGCGCAGCGGGATGTAACATTTACGTGACATGTTGAAATTTACGACGAGAAAGCGAGGTGGCTGCACCAACTGTCGCTTGACAGAAAATTATTAATAGCCAGAAAAAGGGGTTACAAATATGAACAATACTCCAGGATGTTAGGACAGCCTTTGCTTAAGACTCAAGACAATACATTGATTGACAGGCGCGTTACGACCTGCATTTCTTCGAACTGGAGCAACGTCCGGACAGGAGGTTCTAAGATATGTCCAACCACCTATCAGAGTAGAGTATTTTACAAGAGACCAAAGGAGAGGCAAGTTTCCATGGTAACCAGACGAAGAGCAAATCAGAGGTTAGTTGTTTGGCCTATCATGGTGACCAAAGGCGTGGACAAGCTTGAGACCAAATTTTAGTAGGAAGAAGTTAATAAAAACTGATTGTCCACCACGGGACGAAGACAGGCACATAATTTTTGCGATCAGTCAACGATCAGTTTCATAAATTTTGCGGGCAGTAAATCAGTAAATAAACCAGTCGTGTAATCTTGAATTGTAGGATATGGAGAACTCTAACGGACTTAATAAATTTATCTATTGAACTTTGTTGAACTTAGTAGAATTAAAACTGTTTCGAATCATAGTGAAAACAATATAACGAACACCAATATACGATATGCGTGAATAGACTTATTAATGTGTTAACAATCTTCAATAATCTTGGATAAATAATCACAACAATTTAAAAGAACTATTATACAACCGTACACTATTACATAGATTGCACACATAAAGAATCACGTTGAACATTTGATACCGAACCAAACATTAGTACGAATAGACATTTACTTCACGAACACAAAGAACATGCAACTAACTAATAATGGTTGTATTCGAGAACGAACTGAATTGTACAGATTGTCGTTAATAATCATATCACACCCACACTATTCTGTCGACGACGCGTGTGCACAAGTGAATAACCAGTGAAAGTGATCTCAACATTATTCAATAGAATGCCGTCATCAAAACTCAACACCACAAGGAAATTTAGCATCGCTGGATTATAATGGATAATCAAATGCCAAGTAAAACTTTATGATACTATTAGTATAATTATAACTACTGACCTGACTCTTTCAAAGGATCTATACCCTGGGAAATTATAGTAAATTTTGTTAAAAAAGGTTAAATTTAAAGTATTATCATGATTAATTAAAGCTAAACCATCTGGAGTGTAATGAACGCATTAAATAAATGAATTATTATTTGATTTTGTTGAATGTGACATTTTATGTATGTTTGTATGTCTTTTCAGCCACTGATTAAGATGGAACTTATTTTTTGATATGTATATGTTTTATGTTTTTTTTGGATGTATTTTACAGGTACTATGAATTTATATATGTGTTATTGAATATAATTATCTAAATGTATAATAAATTAGCGTTTAAGCAAATTCAATAATGCGTTCATTATTACTGGAAACCCTAATGTTAGAATCTGCAAATTAGTTAACTATTCTCATTGAAGAAATTTAATGTGTATTGATTGAATACACTTGAGAATTATTGAATCTCATGTCAATTATGCTAACGAGTATTTAAAAAGTTTGACAATCAATTTAACTAATTAATTCAACTCATATTAGCATAATTATCATTATATTAATTGGCGCTCCAATCGCGGGGCTTATGAAGGATATAATTTACTAATCAATACATAATTAAATTGATTAATTAATTAATTCACAAATTAATTAATTGCACTGTATTAATTGGCGCCCAACCGCACGGCCTGATACGCAATAGAAGTATTACATACAAGTTTGGGTAAAGAGCAGGCAGTAGAATAAATTAACTTAAAGTAAAATAGAAATAATTAGTAGTGTAAGACTAGCTTGAATGATCACACGTAGTAGGGCAAAAATGGCTAGTAACTCTGACAGTATGGAATTTGAGATCAATAATCAGCTAGGTATACCTAATACCGAGGGGGACAACGCACCTAGTGACCCAAACAGCGTTGTAGAGACTCAAGACGACAGGGCGCGGGGACCGACGCCTAGACCCCAAGAAGTGAGCCTGCACACGCTAATGGAATTAATTAACGAAAAATTTGATAAACAAATCGAAGAAACTAGCAAAAAACTAGAAGAGAATAATAAGATAATTAGCGAGAAGCTAGAAAAACAGAATGAGAAGTTCGACCAACACAAAGAAGAAATGAAGCAACAGGTATCTGAGCAAATCGCGCAGATTTGTTCGGAATTACGTGAGTACCAACATACCTGGGAGGAGAAGATTAACGAAATACAAAAGAGACAAGATGAGTCAGTAAAAGAATTGAAAGAAGACGCAAGTAAGAAGTATGAAGAAATGCGGGAGGCACGTGAAACAGATCGCCAGGAATGGAAGGGGGCAATCAGACATGCATCAAAAAGATTAATAAAAAAATAGATAAATAAAGCACACATCAAAGACAGTAACAAGAAACAGGAAGAGCTGGCGGCCAAACTACACGAAACTATACGGCAGAAGCAGCAGGAACAGGGCAACACAAACAACATCATAAAACAAAGACTTGAAGAAGTTGGTGATAGACAACGTTCGACAGAACAGAAGTTAGACGAAACATCCAAAGAAAAACAACACGCATAGAAGAACTAAAGTGCCACCTGGTGAAGATGAAAAAAACTCAGGAGCGACTTCAAAGACAATTAATTGAAGGTGAGTGTGGAACGGTAAGTAGAATGAATGGGCCGAGCCACAACGACCTTAAGTATAATGGGACAGATAGATATCCCATGGAATTCCTGAAGGAATTGTCAGAACT